>CM052540.1:135100497-135340544 GCA_028533065.1 Trachops cirrhosus | reverse complement strand
GGGAAAACGGGTGGCGTCCTGTGGCTGATGAGTCACCTGGGCCTTGAAGTACACAGTAAATACACCACAGTTAAGGGCCCAGCAGGGTACAAACAGCTGGGAAGCAGTAAACATTAGGAGCACACTCTTTGAGCCGAAGAGACCTGGGCTTGTGTACACTTAGGCGGGCCACTTAACCTCTCTGAGCCTCAGTTTCCTCATCTGTAAAGAAGGCTGATCATGCTGCATATCTTACAGAGCAGTTGTGAGGATTACAGGAAAAAAAGAAAAGGTAAAGCACCTAGCCTACTGCCTGGCCAAGTAAGCCCTGGAGATAGTGTAGTTTCTATTACTCATCTCCAGGAAACCCCAGAAGAATCACCCTGTTGCTCGCTGCGGTTCCTAGTACTGTCAGCAAACGCCTCCACGTTGCCAAAGCAGCAGTGCCATTCATTGGACACCTTTGCTTTGTGTTTCAGGCCCCCTGCTTCAGTGCCTGTCCGCAGTTTTAGGTTGGTAGCCTCTTAGGTGGGGAAAGTCACCTCATGATTGTGCCATATGTGAGCTCATCCCTAAAGAGCCAGAGAAGTTCCGGCAAATACCTACACATGCCCACTTGTGTGTTGTCTGACATACCCACTCCCAGCTGCTCGGAAGCCATGGACAGTTTTGATTTCAGACTTCTTCCCACGGCTAGCTGGAATTTATCTCACCTCAGACTCAGCCTCGATCTCCACATGGACAGCCCGTCCTGCCTGGCTGGGGGGTTGTGACAGTCTTTGTTTCCATGTAGGGGGAGTCTTTTGAAAAGGGAAAGAGTTCATTAGTTAGCCCTTAAACGAGAGCCAAGATGTGGGCAGTTCATTTAGTTCTATTCTATCAACTTGTACAGAGTAGTGGGGGCATTAATTAAATGGCATAATTTATATAAATGCCTGTCAACTGTAGAATTCCCCACCAATCTAGTGAGGAGGATGATGATGATATTGCTTCTTCTACCTTTGCACATGGAGGTTACATACAGACACGCACACATGCGCAACCACCCCCCCCACTTGCACGTGCACACACACCACACCGCATTCCACAATGAGGGAAGGATTGCATGTGGCCCTGAGGATTGGTTTGGATAAAGGGTGCGTGTTTCTGCTGGTGTTTTTGCTCTGCTTCCAGTCAGGCCTGGGTGTTGCCTCAAAGCAAACAGGACTTCTTGGTCTGGCGGTCAACTCCAGTGGGCTGCTTGATCACTGGCTGTCCAGCAGGTGGCGCTGCGTCCCACGTGGACCCGGCCGCGTCTCCTTTGTTCCCGAGGAGGCCGGAGTTACTGGGAAGTCAGGAAGTGGGTCTGCGCGCATTCCCGCGGAGCTGTCGCCCTGGCAAACGCACATGATGACACCCCGGCTAGATGAGGGTCTTTGTCAGAAGCGACGGGATCTGGCGTCATGGCACCATGGAAAATAAAGTGCTTCTGCCTGCCTGGAGAGTTCACATTTGCTCACCATTGATTCTGGGGCATTTACAGGCAGAATGAGTTCCTGTGAAAGGTCAGGACTTGGCCATGACTCAGATTCACTTTCTGTAAACTAGAGTCAACATTGCACTTCCCCTCACTATGGGCCTTACTTGAAATTTTAGGTCACCAAGTGTATTTGTGCTAACTGGAGAGATCTGAGTATTTCATAAGCACTTTTTTACAAATGCCAACAATTTTAGAACAGATTTCCAGTTTGAGATCTTTTTCAATCTTAGCTCCAAAAATCGGTTGACCTTATTTACATGTACAAACTTATGCCGTGTAGAAATATTTTTTTGCAAAACATTTCTTTGGCAGGAAGCCCCAGAGGGGGTTAATCATGGAAACAATAATTGACTGGACCAGGCATGGAGCAAGAAATGCAGGTGAAGAGGAAGAGAACTGAGGATACTGGCTCAAAGGTTTTGTTGGGGTTTTTGTTGTTGTTGTTTTGAACCTAGAAAAATGTAGGTGACTAGAATGGGTCTATTCTGAGAATTATGCCAAATTTTGATATTGAGGGAAAGAAATGTGATGGGGTTAGAACCGGAGAGAAAAAACTGACCTAGGAGGGTTTGAAAGGATTTAAGCAAGTGAGCAAGAAGGAGCCTGAATAAACCCTGGGTTTACATCAGGTGAAGCACCTGAAGAGAATTAACTTGGAAGGGAGAGGAAGGGGCACAGGAAAGCTTTTCATCTGCAGAGAGAAAGAACAGCAGCTGGCCTGAACTTGAAGGCACATCAGGGAGCAGCGTCCCCAAGCCAGCAAAAGGTGATTCTCTTACCTGCCTTTCTCCATGGGGGGCTCCTGACTCCTCTCTACCACATTTAGAAGGAAATGTGTCCTGGAGAAGTTTCCTGTGTCCTCATTCCTAGCTTCAGCTCATTGTTTCCCCATGATTTTATCCTGCTGATAGCCAATACCGTGTCTCACCTTGTGAAATCTCAAATCTCATTGTCCCCTAGAAGTTCTCCTACAGAAATCTCTATGCCTGGTTGTCTTTTTTGTGCTTTTATTTATATTTCTTTCCTGTTTTTTCTTGTTTTTGTTTGGTCCTGAAGAAGGAAGTTAGGAAATCATCTATGGGTTCTTGAGCTGCCTTTTCCTGCCAAGACTGGGGCATGGGGGTAGTGTCGGGGGGATCTGCAGCTGCCCTGCTGATCTCTGTCTTTAGTGGAACAGGGTGGGGCCAGCATGAGCGGTATGAGTACTTGCACTGAGCACCTTTCAGACACAAGGATGTGGACGTTTCAGGTGACCGAGCAAACAACCAACCAACCAAACAAAGAAACAAAAAGCCTCGAACACTTTGAAAACTAAGTCTAGCAGAGTTTAGCTTTGTCCAAGTTAACACACCCCCATCCCATTCCTGTCTCTCAGGTGACAGGAAGAATGATGCTCACACATGTAATATAGTCTCATGGATGTGTGAAATGTTATGAGTAATTCTTGGCTTGGAATGTAAATTCTGTCTTCCTTACTCAAAGAAATATTGGGATTCAAGAAAACAAAAATTCGGATTCTTTATAAGTGTGTGTGTTTGTGTGTATATGTTTTATGTGAGAGAGTAAACAAATGCAAACTGAAACTTTGCTAAGTAATAGACTATGGCTGAAGTCAGTGCATCAGGGTAGTAGAGAACCGTAAGGCAGAACACCCCAAAAGAACAACAACCACCCCCCCAAACTGTTGTCCACACATACATGCACTCATGAATGAAGAACTTTGCTTTGGTGTGGCATTTTTAATATCTGACTTTGTGGAATAGGTAAGGCAGATTTACATTATTTTGGTGATGGGGAAATAGAGACTCAAAGAGGACTTAAGTGGATTTCCTAAGACAATATTATGTCAGGAGTGCAACTAAGTTTTCAACTTCCAATTCATGTCATTAAACTTCTGCCTCTTATCCTTGACAAGGTAACTGGGGAAGACCAGGTGCAGGTCTGATAAACGGCTCATTCCATTTTCAGAGATGCTGAGGTCAAGTGCACCCTAAAATTCTAGAAGGCTTGCCAAGATGGGGGTGGGGAGCAAGTTCCCAGGTGCTCAGGTGAGTGTTCTTCCCTGGGCAATAGTGCCTGACAGATCCAGCAACTGTGAACACGCAGGCAAAGAGACTGGCCAGAATATTCCCCAGTCAATCAGCAGCATTAGTTTTAGGCAATTTGAGAGTTGTGTGACCTGTCAGCCAGGCTTTTATCACACGCCTCTCTCCCCTTCTTGAGGATTGTTTGCATTGTGGAGGCGTCCCGTCTATATTTTTAGTTTCTAATTCTCCATGGTTGCTGAAGTACCTGTGACCATGTTTTACTGATTCGCACTGCCCAGGAAAGAACTGATAACTGTTGTATGGAAAGCAGTCATTGTGGAAAGCCCAAGAGTTCCCTCAGAAATTGCCTTATTGGTTGCAGCTAATTATTCACAAGTTTTACAGATAGCTTATCTTCCAGAAATACAGATTTTTTACTAGTTAACCTTCTTCCTGCTGAATCAGAAAAAGGATATATTCTGGGGTAAAGCAAAAGGGAATGAATGGGTGCAGCAAATTTCCATAGACCATTTTCTCTCCCTGCTGCCTTTTCCACGCCAGCTCGAGTTCCTCAAGCCCTGCGTCTGCGGGCAAAGCTACGTGGTGAAACAGCTGAGTCACTGCTTTGCGTCTTCTCTATAATTACAGTTTATCACCTCATCTGACATAGAAATAAAATACACATTAGAAAAGCTCTTTAGAAACCAGGGGAGAGGAGTGCAAAACCAGCAAAAAACAGCTTTTATAACATGAAGGTTTTTTTCCCCCAGAAGTCTGGAGCTAAAGGTTACAAAGAGAACAGAGGAGTTATCTCTGCTTCCTTCTCAGAGAGTCATAAAAATTAAAACATCAGAATAAACAACACTGTAAATTTCTCATTCTGTCAACACATGTCTTCTAGTTGTTTTGTTTCATGTCCTCTTTGCTGTTAACACTGTGTCTCAAGACCTTATTCAAAATCACCTGGATCAGGAAGTCTTCTGGTCCCTCTAGTATGTATTCCTTCATGGTATATTATTTTGCTTCTGAAACTTAAACAAAAATTGTCCTCGGGTTATTGTCTGTGCACATATGTGCCCGGCAGATTGGAAGCTCCTCCAGAGCAGAGGCAGCGCCTCCTCAGCCTCTTTACTCTTCCTCCCATCGGGTGGTATTCAGTATGAGAAGCACCCAAACTCAGATCTGTCTCATTCCCAACTCAGACCTACCATGTGCCCTCCCCACAGGCTAGGAACAAAGCCCCATTCCCAAATGCACAAGTAGCCAAAAAGCCCCCCAAAGAGCCAGGGCCTACAAGCTAAGTAACTTTCCTATTCACCCTCTACCCATGTGTGACCTTACTGATACCATCTCCTATTAGATGACAGATCTGGATGTTTCTATTGCATAGCTGCTATTTGCCACATGCTTCTCAGACAGGTTTCCAGGTAACCTTAATGGTTGTGCTTCTGGGGAAGGAGGAGTAGGAAATAGCTCACCTTTTCAGTAAGTGGTTTTAAAAATATAACAGCATTTAAAAGCTTTTAAAGAGCAGCTCTCTCCTTCCAGCTGCTCAGGCCCTGTTTGCTGATAGGAGCCCCCGTAATGCTTCATGCTTGGCAACCTCTGATTAGGACAGAAGGCAGATTCAAAGGCCAGAAGATTGATTTTTCTGTGGAGGGCTTTGCATGAAGGGCATGGGAGAGAAATCACTTGCGGAAGTGAAGCTCACAGTGGCCAGTGAGGCTTACTTGCCCATATGCTCTTCATCCCTGTGTGAGGCTGAACAAACTCTTTGTGTCCATAAGTGAATTCGAAACTACAGAGGCGAGCCTCTTATCCTGGAGGTCCTAAGGTGATGGGGGACCTGCTGGGTAAGAGGTTGGGGCCGTCACAGCCTTTCCTCCCACTCACATTTCCATCCAAAACTAGCAGGAGAAATGTCCCCAAATTGCTTGTGTGTTTTGCTTTCATGTGGCCAACGTGAGGCCACCCAGGCTTGCTCTGGTACAGCTGGATCCCGCGGTGCAAACTAGGCCTGACTGTCCAGTTTTGGAAACTGGGAGGAGTTTTCCCCTCTGCCAGGGCTTGGGGTTTACCTTCCTTAGAGTATTGAACAAGAACCTCATGTTTGCAAAATTCCAGGCCCCATGGTTTCTTCCTGTCAGGGCAGGAGGAGAAGTAGGCACAGAATGTTGGCTAGGCCTTGCAACTCGGTCCCTTCATTCCTGCGCAGCACAAAGTTAACAGGGAAAGACCAGGTATAGGTGGGGTGCTGGGGGAGAAGCCATGTTCTCGTTGCTTGAGCTTTGAAGGTAGAATTTAAAAATTCTCACTGTAAACCAAATCATTAGATCTTCTGCATATAGCTGTGTTTTCTAAAACTATTTATAAAAACTGTATATAAATTAAAGTATAAAACCTAAACTATATTTTAAATGCTCTAGGCAATGTAGTGATATTGGTTTTTCTTTAAAGAAGTGTTGTGGATCCTCTAAAATATGTACACTCTCCACCTGGTTTATTTTTTGTGCAAGTTTATATTATTTTAATATGTTAAAGGTATTTAAAATCAAGCACTCATATAGTATTTGATGATATCTACTAGCCGCTAAATCAGCCCCAAACCTCCCCAAGGGTTTTTCTCCCTTTGGCGCTGCCGCGAGCAGAAAGCCACTTGCAGACAGCCGCCCATCCATGCCGACACCCTGGGCATGTTGATGGTGGGCTCTTCCACCTTGGGGTGGGAAGTGCTTCTCATGGCTTAGGGAGAGCTGGGTTACATAGCCCCTCCTAGGTCTTAAAATAAAACAGATCAATGTCCTTTTTATATTGTGGGCCTTGCGGGACCTAATTAAAATATGCACATAAGTCTTTTAGAAGACATGAGAGGTAGGAGTCCTGCAATATTTTATATGTGTGAAGAGAAAACCATATATATTTTTGTGTTCATTAACTCCATGAAAAGAAAGATTCCAAACCACCACCAAATTATCATTTAGTTTTATCATTTGGCTTTAAAGACTAAAAGTACTGGCTTTTAAACAATTTCCTTAGGTAATTGGAGCTGTGCAAGGGTTGAATACTAGGAGCTAAACAGTTCATATTAATGCAAATTGAGGCTCAATGTGTCCCAGATTCCAGAAGGATTGGCTTCCCTGAGTCACATCATCTTTCAGTGGAAGTGTCACTGGGAAGTGGGGAATGGCAAAACCAGTCTGCAGGGCACTAGGAAGCAGGGCCTAATGATGACATTTAGAGTCCCCGTGAGTCAGAAATATTAAGAATCATTCTCCCCCACACCACCATATACAATTCAAAATAAAGACTATGCAAAGCCACAGCATAAATGTAAAAATTCTCCCATGGTAACTACCTGGCTGATTAAAATATTTTCAATTGGTACTTTCTCTCTGAATGCTGCCGTCCAAAGCACATGCTTAGTCAGCCTGTTGGCTACCTTAGCAAACCTAGCAAGGTGGGGAAGGGCAGCTCTGGAGGTGGTCATTTGAGAGAATGTAGGTGAAGGCCATAGATAGTTCTAGCCAGAGAGCAGCACACCTGTCCAGCCATGGGGCTAACAGAGTGAAGAGACAGACCCAGTAAGAGTTCTAGAGTGGGTGGGTTTCAAAATGTATGAAACAACTCCTTGTAGGTCCTGAGCACTGGGTACTTAGTTTATGATTTGCACACATTCATTTTCTGGCTGGTCGGCTGGAAGCAAACAGACAGCTCATTAGGAAAATAACCAAAGAGCTAAATATACTGGAGGAAGTAGGCAGCAGACTCTAGACAGATGAGCATGGCTCACAGTCCTTCATGAGAGATCAGAGGCCAAGCCAAACCAATATGTCTGTCCCTCAAGATCAGTCATCTAAGGCTTTGTCAGACAAGCACAGAAAAGGAGTTTCAAAGGGCCTTTTGTGGAATACACACAGATCTGGCCCCTGAGATTCAATTTCAGGATCTGGAAACTTGTGTTGCAACTGCTTGTATGTACAATGCTTAGACATCAGCCAGGGCTTGCCCTTCCTCCCTTCCTTCCTTCCTCTTTTCCTTCCTTCCTTCCTTCCTTCCCTCCTTCCTTCCCCTCTCTCTCTCTCCCTCTCCCTCTTTCTCTCTCTTTCTTTCTTTTCACGAGCACTAAGGTCTCCCTATAGTTGGGGATCACTTTAAAGCGATCACTTTAAAAAATGCTGGTTACTTATTTTTGAATAAAATCAAAGAATGTTACATAGTGTTTTTTCTTGAACATTATTCAGAAAACTGTATAGGATACATATTTTAAAACTATTGAAGACATTATTATTTGTATGATATATCATGCTGCCTAGTTGATAATGTAATATGTATAAATCAAATCTACGGGTAGACCAGCAATAACCTTGTTAAAAATTGGAAATATAACTTAAAGCAGACTCTCAACTGTTTTTGGCTTCCAGTTTCTTTTGCTGGATCCTATCTTCT
Source organism: Trachops cirrhosus (assembly GCA_028533065.1). NCBI lineage: Eukaryota > Metazoa > Chordata > Mammalia > Chiroptera > Phyllostomidae > Trachops > Trachops cirrhosus. The sequence continues at coordinate 135,332,573 of CM052540.1, read as the reverse complement.
GTGTATATTATTATTTCTTTTTTTAACTTACAATGGCTAATAATGCTTCTCTAATGCTTTCTATCTGCAGTGGGTGTTATAAACATTAGAAATTATCTCTCCCAGAAGACCTTGGAATTGTGTCTATGTTTACTATTTGGCTCCTATTTACTATTGTACTATCTAGTTTTTGATCAGCACATAGTTCTTGTCTGAGTGTTTGTTTTGTTTATTAGTTTTCCTCGAGCTCTTCAGATTTTGTTGTGAGAAGAAGCCCATGTCCCAAGAGCAGGGGTCAGCCCCCTAATCCGGCTGGTGCCCCACTTCCTAGTCTTGAGCCTATGGCTGGTCCTTCCGGTTCTCTGAGATAAGCATTTGTAGCTGTTTACAGAGTTGTTATGGACATCGAACAAAACAATGATGCTGAGGGCATTACTCAAGTTTAAATTATGTGTCATTATTAGTAAAGTTTCTATTTTTTCCAGGACAAAGGAACCCTGGTACTCATCAATTTAGTATTTCTTTTACTCTTATCATGCATTTTACATTTCCCCCTTCTATTTCTGTCTGTGCTGCTCTTCAAATTGTATAAGTTTAAAATAATGTCATCACTGAGTCATGACTCTGAGTCAGCCACTGAGACTATGAATCAGCTGAAATGAAGGGAGGAATCATCTCAAGTCCAGTAGGACCTGACTCTGTGAAATCAACTTCTGTTGAAGAGAAAGAAGCTTCTTTCATTGTCAAGTTGTAAGTGAAACTCTCAAAGTAAAAAACTAGAACTTCCGGGGCAAAGAACCAGGCCAGTCAATAGGCAATGAATAGAGTCAGAAGAATTTGTGAATAGCTGCAGAGGGCAATTTTAAACCTGCAGGCCCAGTAACTAATAATCATCCTTAAAGACAAGAATATGATAATCTCAGCAAGCTGAATGAAGGAGGCCAACCAGTGAATCAAGCCTATAGTTACACAATGGCTTGCCTTGCAGTTCTGGGAGCTGGCTGACAATAGTTTCTCCTTCTCTCCACCCTTTCATTGAAGTGTCTTGACCCAGCAGGGTTGAACACCTGTTGGAAACAGATGTCTAAATCATATTCCTTAAGCATTTGTTGTTATCATCTGCCATGTTTCTATTGTGATTGATGTATTTATACACAAATTTGTCTGTGGAGCCCTACTGCAGGGTCTCAGTCTTTGATTTTTAAGCAGAGCCCCCTTTGGAAGTCTGGTAGAACCTGTGGACCGTCTCTCAGAATGATGTTCTCAAAAGCATAAAACCAAATATGCAGGATACTGAGAAAATACATTATATTGAAGAATAGTTATCAAACACATTAAAAATATGTAATATAGTAACATACTACTAATAAATAAGATCTACTGGTGGATTTATTAAGTACTATACCATCGAAGAAGTGATAAGTGTTAATAATATTTCAGAGTACTGGCAACAAGTGTTAGTGACAAATATACAAGCAACTATTGAGATTTGTTACCTATTTTCAGAATTGAAAGAAATGCTAAATATCAGTTCTAAGTTAGTAAAAATAAACGAGACAGTCCTTTCCACATCCAAATGTGGAATTCTATCCAAGAACTCCTTGGGTGTCTGTGGAACCCAGGGCAGGCACCCTGCAAGAGTGGCTTCTTTCCTCCTGGCCCAAAGGACAGCCTCATGGGCTGAGGACAGCACTGATTGTATCTTCTTGGGGTATCTACTTGTAAAAGCCAAGTTCCACAGCTTATCTCCAAATGGCATGCTTTTGCTTAATGGCAAGAAATGAACATAAAATTCATTTGGGAGCTTGAGTCAATGTGCATTTGTTTTGTGTTTTTGTTAAGGTGGCCAGATATCCTTCCAACAGGAAGTCAAAGTCTTAGAGTGCTTGTCTAAATACACTTGTAAAGTCATCTTCACTTTAATTGAGGGCTTCCAGGCTGAGGAGAGTTCCCATACAACTTCATGCTCTGGCCCCATGCCTGGGACTGCCACAGAATGTGGGCCAAACAAGGTGTTTTTTTTAAACCAATTTCACAGTGAACACATTTGCAATCCCTTCCCCATCATAAACTAATATACCACATGAGTAGAAATAAAAACAAAACCTACCATTGCTTGGTTTGGGGGAACTGGTGTTACTTTGGAGCTAAAAAGAAGGAAAGAATGTACTGATGAACACATTTAAGCAACATTGGTTTAGAATGTATGCTCAAGAAAGCAAAAGGATTTAACAGATCTTTAGAAATACTGTTTTAGTTCTATCCAATATGTCCTCTGGGGCAAGGGATATAAAGGAAAGAATAAACAAATAGGACTACATCAAATTAAAAAGCTTCTGTATAGCTAAAGAAAACATCAGCAAAATAAAAAGGAAACCAACCATGTGGGAAAACGTATTTGCCAATGATACCTCAGACAAGGGTTTGATCTCCAAAATGTATAAAGAACTCACATGACTTCATACCAGGAAGACAAACAATCCAATTAAAAAATGGGCAAAGGACCTGAATAGACACTTCTCCAAGGAGGACGTACAGAGGGCCATATGCATATGAAAGGATGCTCAGCATCACTAGCTATCAGGGAGATGCAAATTAAAACCACAGTGAGATATCACTTCACACCAGTCAGAATGGCCATCATTAACAAATCAACAAACAACAAGTGCTGGTGAGGTTGTAGAGAAAAGGGAACCCTAGTACATTGTTGGTAGGAATGCAGACTGGTGCAGCCACCGTGGAAAATAGTATGGAATTTCCTCAAAAAACTAAAAAGGGAACTGCCTTTTCGCCTGGCAATTCCTCTGCTGGGATTATACCCTAAGAACCCTGAAACGCCAATTCAAAAGAACCTATGCACCCCTATGTTCATAGCAGTGTTATTAACAATAGCCAAGTGCTAGAAACAGCCTAAATGCCCATCAGTAAATGAGTAGATCAAAAAACTCTGGTACATTTACACAATGGAATACTAGGCAAGAGGAAGAAGGAGCTCCTACCCTTCCTGACAACGTGGATAGAACTGGAGAGCATTATACTAAGTGAAATAAGCCAGGCAGTGAAAGACAAATACCATATGATCTCACCTGTAAGTGGAACCTAATAACAAAACAAACAAATGCGCAAAATAGAACCAGAGACATGGAAATAAAGAACAAACTGACAGTAACCGGAGGGGACGGGGAGAGGGATAATGGGGGAAAGAAGGGGAAGGGGCAAGTCAAGGAACACATACAAAGGACCCATGGACAAGGACAGTGGGGTGGGGATTGTCTCTGGGAGTGGGGGTTGGATGGGGCAGGGGAGAGAGCAAGGGGGGGAGAATGGGGACTACTGTAACTAAACAAAAATTTTTAAAAATTTTTTAAAAAGAAGAAATATTATGCCCTGGCTGGTGTAGCTTAGTGGATTAGGCGCGGGCCTGTGAACCAAGAGATCACGGTTCGATTCCCAGTCAGGGCACATGCCTGGGTTGCGGGCCAGTTCCCAGCAGGGAATGCACAGGAAGCAACCATACATTGATGTTTCTCTCCCTCTCTCCTTCCCTTCCCCTCTGAAGATAAATAAATAAAATCTTTAAAAATATATATATATAGTCTTTTTAAAAAAAAAAAGAAGAAATATTATGATTTAACTTTTCAGTGACATGGTTTCTAATTTTGGCATTTTCAAAGGTGATGTTGCTATAATGTTTTTCTTTGAATGTGTACAATTTTTGTAGTACACTATATTGGAATCAGCCAAATTTTATATACATGTGTATTTATAAAATATGCATTATATATGTACATATACACGTGTACCCACATGTATAGTTTTGTTTTTGTATGTGCTATTAGCTAATACTTGGGTAAAGTACCACTTTTAAAAAATAAAGGCTAGTAAACCAAAGGGACGAGACAGGTGTGCTCGTGTTTACGTACTAGGTCTCTCCCGAGTCATTCACGCAGTATCCCAGACAAGTGCCTGAGGGCGTGACACATGCTCTGATAGAGGCTGAGATGAAACTGGACAAGGAAACAACTATGAATATAAAACAGGGAATTCAAGGCATGTGGTAGTTTTAGGAAATGTGGAAATGAGATTGTACAGAGAACAAGTTTACTTTTGAAAATAAGCCTTTCTGAAGTGATAAACAACTTGTCGCCCAGCTGGTGGACAGCAGTCAGGGGGATGGGGCAGCTGCCCGTGTCTCTGGGAAGTGGCTTTGGTTGGCTGAAGGTGGAGATCTGGGTGCAGCTGTTGCTCCTCGTGCAGGTGGGGACGCTATGGGGGCAAGGAGGTGGCTTGCCCAGCTGGTCTCGCTGTTACTGTGTACTTTGTTCATTCAGTGCCATTTCCTTCACTGTGGTCTGAGTGTGCCCCGAGGCGTTCTCACAGCTTCTTCTGCTATCTTTTGATTTTGATGTTTCTGAGAAGCAGTATAGTCTCACTTTGGTCCCATCTCGGTGGGCACTGGGCTTAGTGGAAACTCCTCAGTCACGCTGACACCACCCTCTGCACCCTCCCATGCTGACACTGCCCAGGGAAGCCTCTCATTTTTTCATTCCCCTTCACTGAAGGTTGATGTTTCAAGTCCCAGTCATGGTTCTATGCAGGGATACAGTATCAAAATTTAACTGCAGGAAAAACACCACCATGAAGTTTCCCTAGAATTCATCTTTGCAGCGTTTTAAATAGAATTGGGAAACATTTGGAGTCCCTTCCTCCCAAGAAAAATTTGTTCCCTGCTTTTCTTTATAGAAGCCATTTCCTTCCTGGAACGTGTAAAACACAACACGTTCTGGGACCTGGAGGAGGATTAAGAATGACCTTTAGCCAAGGAACTGCGCAGCACAACTATCGGAGAATCTGACCTATTTTCTTCTTGCGTGTATGATATTGTGCCTCTCTGGAAAACACAGGCAAGGTCTCAAGCCAGCCTCAAGCAGACTCTAAATATTCTCAGATAAATGGTCTCGGATCAGCAGAGAAATTGTCTAAATACATACCAGTGTAAAACCCAGTTAAAATCTCTTGAAGGTGTCTTCTGTTCATGGGGAGGGGCTGAGAGTTCTGTTAAAAAACAGAGCACAAGGTAAGGCATGTGTTATGATGATGCTGTTTCCCTACACCAGCGATTACTCTTCAGTTTGAGGAACATGACTGCCTCATTTGATTTTTTTAGCAATAAGGTTAATAGAGTGATCTTATAGTTGAGTTATACAATTAAATAACAGATATAATTAACAAGGGGGTAAGAACACTCATCTTTAAAAATAACTTCCCATGTGTTCAATAGTTAATTCAACAGATATGGCTAATAAGGGGTAAAGTATGATAAACAAGTAGAGTTAATTCAGAATGAAAATATCTATGAAACACCTAGTATGAGGCAGGCACTATGCGAAGATTTTGACATGCATTATTCAGCTTGACCTTACAATAGGTTGGTGGTACTAGGTGTTTTAGCAGAGACCAAACTGATGTCAGAGAGGAGCAGATTCACTGAATCACTTTTATATCTTAAGCAGCATCTTACATACTGTTCTGCATCTAACATCTACTCAGTAAATGTTTTGAATTAAACTAGGTAAAGCAAAACACTTATGATCAAGGAAGCTTATTAACTGGAGAGTCTGGGGGGGGGAAATGATGTTCTAGCTAAAAGACGGTGGTGTAAAGTCATATTTTCTTTATCCCCTTCCATGAAAATGACAAAATGGATATAATTAAAACGGATGAAATTTTGATAGAAAAATTCCATCTGCAGTAGACTATGAAATAATAGCTAAAATCTCAAATCACATTATCTGCCAAATATGGTGAATCTGGACTGACTCAAGGCAGGCTATACAGAGCGGAAACATGGCCTCTGGGTTCCAATCAGGTTTCTCTCTGAGTTAAGAGCTATGAGGGACCTAGGTGATGATCTTTCACTTAGAGCAAGGATGGAAGGTGTGCATGGGATGTGAGAGAAATGTAGAACCTCCCTCTGGGGGGCATGTTCTACATTGCAGAGAAGAGAGGATGGTCAGACAGACAGAAGGAAGTTGTTGGGCAGGACAAAAGGTAGTAATGGCGACCAACTTTCCGGTCACCAATCAGAGTCAAACAAGCAGCTATAAATAAACATAATTAACCATGCAAAAGATTCAAGAGCTGGGAGTCTCCACCATGGTCCTCACTGACATCTGGCTTGGGTGATCCACTTGCTTGAGAGGTCAGAGACTCTAGCAAATAGGGCTAAAGCTATTGTGAGCAATCAGGCCCAAGTTGAAGTTTGCAGCGTCCACGGCTCACCCTCAATCCCTCTCCAAAATTAGTCCTCTTCACACCAGGAGAGAACCACACTCCCTTCAGAACAGAGTCTATATTTTCATATACACTTAAGCATATTAATAACACTAAAGCAAATAAAATAAAAAACAGAAACACAAGAGGAAAGAAATTCAACAATCAAAAGGCAGATGAAGAATAATATTCTTAAGAATAATTCCTTCAAGCCAATGAATTTCAGACCCATGTTTATCTCTACTCCCAAAGGCACTTAAAAAATACATGTCTTTGTGAAATAATTTATAAATAAAATATAAGAGAGCCAACCAGAATGGGCAAAAGAAGATAAAGTAAGCTAAGAATGATGAAAGAAAATAAAGATAAAGCCATCCTAGAAATGAAAATCACATTACAACTGATACTGTTGAAAACATATTTATGATTCAGAAGTCAGACTAAAGGGAATTAAATAACATTTACAGGGGGAAAACAAACAAATGAAAATTAAGTAGAAAGATGACAGCTATGAAAGATGGCCAACAGCCAGTCAGCATACGGAACAACAGTGTCCCCGAAGGAAAGAACAGACCAGATGGGGAAGGGAATAAAAATTTTAAAAATAAAATTAAAGAAAACTTCACTAAAATAAAGTAGATATGTGGATTGAAAGAGATTTTAGGGGGAAGAAACCCTGTAACAGAATAACCAACACGAAGACACATAGTCGAGTTACTGAACTTTGAGGGCAGTGGAGGGATCTCATGAGCATTCAGGCAGAAAAAGCACATTTCCTATGTGGGGAAGAGCGGGCTGACCTCAGAGTTCTCTACAGAGAAATTCAATTAGAGAAAAACATAGGCAGCAGAATCTAGTTCACTATGAGATGAATCAAGACAAAGTCTCAAGAAAGGAAAAGGCTTAGTGTCACAGGACTGAGGTAGAACCTTGAATCCATTTAATTATAGAAGTAAGCCAAGTGCATGTAAAATGTAACTACTGTAAATCCGGAACATAAAAAATAATATAAACGTATCATATAATAAATATCCAAAAATGGTCAGTAAGGAAATTAGCTGTTTTTCCCTCTCTTCTCATTTACAGCATGGAGCCATAGCCATGATCAAAGTTTTCTGAATTCAAGAAACAAAATGTACTTGCTAACCTTTAGAAATTGATGTACACTGTTTTAAATTTTTGCATTTGTAAATGATTTCTGAACACCTTCTAAACAGTCTTTATATTTTATGGTTTTCTCGTGCTATAAGAGGACCTGGTGGATAAGGCAAGGTAAAGTAGAGATTGTTGGCAGGTGTAGTGACAAAAATGTTAAACGACACAGTTCAGAGAATATACCTGGCCATTGTTGGTGATGATTTCACTTTTTCAGTATTAGGAATTCTCTGATACTCAATCAGGAGCCATTAAGTTAGGAAATCACAATATAAATAAAATACCATGCAGCCGGTAAAAAGAATAAAATATGTCAATAGGGACTGACGTGGAATGATGTCCAGCACTGTTGCTAAGTAAAAAATTCAGCTGCAGACCTATAGTTTCACATCCTCTTTGAACCAAAGAGAAAACTGCACATGGACATGTACTCTTAGTGCTTTATTTAGTATTTGAAATTTTTGCAAAGAGCAGAAATGCCTTTTTTTTTTTACAACAGATTAAGAACAATACAAAGGACAAAGTTTAATCTTTTATTGGATGACCCTAGCAGTCATGGTCAGTGAGTTAGAAAGATGATCTGGTGACACTGATTTGCTTAGCAGGGTCCTTTAAGATACCATTCCCACCGCCAGGCAGAAACTTCGTCCAGCCATGATGGCGTGCACTTCACCTTTGGGTGGGACACAGGAGGAGAGATGGTTACAGTAGTGGATGGGAGCATGGGAAAGCTGTCAGTCATTTGTGGAATGGCCTGACTCAGGGTGGCATTAGCAGAAAAGGTGGCATTTTCATAGCAGACTGAGATGTTTACCTGCTTGCAGAATCCAGGATAGTAAGGAGTACCTAGCCCAGAGTACGGGTACGGGAATAGAAATTTTACCTCCTACAAAGAGGAGTTCACTTCACCACTCTTGGAAGAAAACGAAACTTCATGGCCACACAATGTGCATGGGCTATAAGGAGACCTTGCTGGGTCCCTCAGTCCCAGGTAAATCTTGGGGAGCAGCATCAAATCCAAAAGGGTGAGTTCCTGAGGCACAATGGCAGGAAGTAGAGTGCATAGAGTGACAAGATTTGTATTCTTGGTCGTGTGCTGATACCATGTGACCACTCTGGGCCTGTTTCTTCTTGGTAGGCTGTCCCACCTCGTGCTGTAAAGGGACTATAGGGAGGATGGATTGAGAACATCTGAGAAAATGGTTGGAAAAGGCACAAAGCATTGCATGTTGTAAAGTGGTCTATAAAAAACATTCGCCTCACTTCCCTGCTTTTGCTCATTCCCAGAAGTGTTCTTTTCAGCTTCTCTGATCTTCCAGCAACTTTCTCTACCACTCTCTCTTTTTTCTATTTATTTAAATAAATAAAGATTTTATTTCTTTATATTTAGAGAGAGGGGAAGGGAGGGAGAAAGAGTGGGAGAGAAGCATCAGTGTGTGGTTGCCTCTTATGCACCCCGAGTTGGAGACCTGGCCTGCAACCCAGGCACATGCCCTGACTGAGAATCAAACCAGCAATCTTTCGGTTTGCAGGATGATGCCCAACCCACTGAGCTACACCCGTGAGGGTTTTCCCTCACCACTCTAGTTTGGGTTTGCTGCTTGCCCACCAGTTGCCTTGTTAGAGTCTCACCACACATATGGTTTGCCTGACTGCTGACAGCAGAGAGAACTGGTTGACAAGTTTAACAGGACAGATGTATTAATTTTTTTTTCCTCAGAGAAACTGCCTCTGGCTGATAGGGCTCTATCAATGTGGACAAGATTTCTTCCGATAATCCTAGATCCCTCCACCAATGGAAGGCACCCACCAATCTCAGCTCTCTGTGCTCTCATTCTGCACCAGCCTTCATTGGTAAGAGGGCGGATTCACCAATTTCTGGGAAAGATAGTCATTATTTCTTCCCAGTTCAAACTTTTCCATGTGAAAGCTCATGGAGTGGTTTGAGATCAACTGGCCACTAAATTGATATTCCTGTATTTTGGAAACTTTCCTCAGAACTAATGAACAACATGAGAAGGCCACCAGGTAAGAACACTAAGTACCAAGATGTCTTCGATAAGCAATAACCTGAAGTGCCCAGATCTCAGGAGGAAATAATGTCCGGGCTTCATGTCTCCTGAAATGCATAGTAAAGGCAAAGCTGACACAGAGTTCAACAAAAACTCAAGACTCTAAATGTCTTTTGTTACTGAGAAGCGATTTGAGTAAACATGTATTCAGTGAGTGCTGAAGGCCTTCTTCTCGAGGCCTTTCCAACATGTTTTCTCTTTCTGGTATATTCTCCTCTCATCCAACTCCTATTCATCCCTCAAGCATTGGTTTCCATGCCTTTTCCCCAGGCAGGCCTTGCCCCATTTCCTCACCGTCCTGTGTCCCATTGTCATTCATTCTCATGGCTACCCTTTTATTTTGCAGCATTTACCACAATTAGAATCAAATTATATGTGTAATTCACATTTGTCTTGCCACCACCGAGCACCATGCCCAGGCACACACAGGTATCTGTTGGGTGAACGTACAAATGATGTGACTGAAAATTCACAAATGTAAATAACAGGGTTTACCACAGGACTCTGGCACCTTTGGACGAAGTCACAAGACCATAGATGCTACCTACCCACACAATATAAAATGAGGTGCGGGACCACAAATGCAGGATTTGAATTAGAGGTTGTCAAAAAAATTGGTTTTGCTCCCCTTAGCTTCTGGCTCTTCACTGGAAAGAAACTGAAGTTGAGAAGTCGTTGCTGTGGGAGCTCCAAGGGTTCCTATCGAGCGCTGAGCACGCGCTTCCCCTTCCTGCGGCTGCTGAGAGTGGCTCTGTGAAGACCACTTAGACGCTGGCGAGGGTGTGGGCACAAGGGGACCCTCATTCACTGCTGGTGCAAAGGCAAATGGGTGCAGCCACTGTGGAAAATGGTATGGAGGTTCATCAAAAAATTAAAAATGAGACTATGATATGACCCATCAATTCCAGTTCTGAATATTTACCCAAAGGAATTAAAATTAAGGCCTCAAAAAGATACCTGCACTCCCATTTTTTGTGCAGCACTATTAACAATTGTCAAGATATGGAAACGACCTATACGCCCACAGGTGGATGAATAGATTAAAGAATGACACACAAACACACACAAGGGACTAATATTCAGCCTGAAAAAAAGAAATTCTACCATTTGCAACAACATAAATGAAAGTAGAGGGTGATATGCTAAATGAAATAAGCCACAGAAAGACAAATAGTGTATGTTCTCACTTGTGTGTGCAAAATATAACGTAATCAAACCCATAGAAACAGAGTAGAATGGTGATCAGCAGGGGCTGGAGGGGTGGGGGGAATGGGGAGGTCATGGTCAAAGGGTATGAAGTTTCAGTTATGCAGGATGAGTTCTGGAGATCCACTCTATGGCATAGTGCCTGTAGCTAAGAATACTGGAATGTACACTTCTGTACTTAAAATTTGTTAAGAGGGAAGATCTTAAGTATTCCTATCTCACACACACACACACACACACACACACACACACACACACACATTAGTAATAAAAGGGGCGAGAGGAAACTTTGGGAGGTCCTGATGGGAATGATGGGTTCACAGATCTCAAACTCATTGAGTTGTAGACATTATGTTTGTACAGCTTTTGACAAGTCAATCATATCTCAGTGAAATGGTTTAAAAAAAAAACAAAACTGATTGTGTGACTCCTCAAGGCTGGAGGACAATAGGTGGCTGGCATCTGATTCAGACTTGAAAAAAACAGGGTCAAGTGCGCATTAGGAAGTCACCACACTTTCATGGGTAGCAGTCTAAAAGAGCTTATTTTAATTTATGGCAGGGTTGGGAGGGTGCGTGAGACCCCCGATAGAGCATCTCTACTTGGCATGTTTGCCATGTCCTTTAGAAAGGAGCCCTAAGCTACTAGCTTCCTGCCTGGAGAAATGGTGGGGGTGGGAGGTGATATCAGAGGGCCGGCCAGAGGAGAGGTCGCAGGAGACCCTGGAAGGCTGGAGAAGCTCAGCAGGGCACCATCCCAGGTTCCCAGGACAGGCTCTGGCAGTGCCCAGAGGGAGCCATGGCCAGATTTCAGGGGCGCTGTAAATAAGACCCCTGCTGCCCCTTAGCTCTCCTCCCCATCTCTGCTCTTTCAATCCTGGGGACATTGAGTGGTGGGAGGGTGGCACGTTTGGCTTGCAACCAAAGCAAGCCCTAAGCTGAAAGAATGGAACAGCTTTTATTTTAAGTGCATGTCAGAGTTTTGGCTATTGTATAAGACTAGTCTTATTAGTTAATGAAGTGAGACCTGTGCTAAAACTGGCCACGGGGTCATTTCAGAGTTGTCCTGGAGGAATTATAAGACCTGGCCTAGATTTTATTGCTGAGGGTAAAGAAACAGCCACCAGAGGAGGTTTATAGGGACAAGTGTGAGAATAAACAGTGTTGCTTTATGAGTGCCCCACCCAGTCAGTCCCTCTGGTTGAATTCAACACTCTCTAATCTTCACTTAACCACGGTATGTACAATAGGCATTATCCTAGTTTATAAGAGGTGGTGGAAGGAAGACTCAGGGGTTTAGACAAATTGCCTTGGGTCACAGGTCGGTAAATCTCAGAACTAGGGTTCAGACCCAGGGTGTGCATGTTCTGTTTTTTGCCCTCTCTATAGCAAAGCATTTTCAACTTCCCCAACTTTTCTTTAAATGAAATTATTTATTTTTTTAGAGGGGAGTGGAGAAAGAGGGGGAGAGAAACATTGATGAGTTGCCTCTTGTACATACCCTGACCGGGAACCAAACCTGCAACCTGGGCATGAGCCCTGATCAAGAATTGAACCAGTGACTCCACAGGACGACGGCCAACCAACTGAGCCACACCAGTCAGAGCTTTTTCCAACCTCCTCAGGTCTTGCTTGTAGGTCCCTGGTTCTGAACTGGCCTTCTCACTATCTATAAGCCAAGTCATTTGTAACCAAAGACAGGAAAATAAGATGTACACATTAACAGAAGGAACCACATTAGTTCACGCAGGTGAGAATAGTGAGTTGAGAAGGGAGGAGCAGGTGGGGATAATTGGCTGCCACAGCAATAAAAACGTGTCAACTGGGGCAGAGAGAGGCAGGGAAGATAAGGGCAGGTAGGAGGTGGCTTTGCCAGCAGTCCTGTGTCCCTTTATAGCCGTTCTCAGCTGCAGAGGTCTGTAGCTCAGGTGGCCCTGAGACCCCTGGAGACCCTCTTGGCACTCCTTTGGCGAAGCTGCCTTAAATGAACTCCATCATTGGGAGGAGAAGGGAAAGCTTACAAAGACGAGTCCCTTTCACGGCAGACTTTTCCCCAAAACATCTCTGAAATGAACTGTGTCCACCCACTCTCCTAACTAGGGGGCAAGCACTTAAGCTTACAGAAAACAGAGCTCTTTGAAAAACTCTCCTCTATGAAGATAACTGGGAAAAAGAATTAATAGAGAATATGCTCAAGTTCGGAACAAATGCATCAGCACTGTTCGTTACTGGTAGCCGTGCTGTTTAGGGCCACTCATGGAACTTGAAAAGATTCATAGAGAAAACTTAGTTCACAGAGCAATTGGGAGCGGAGACTTTGAAACATTTTGGGATGGGTTTATCTACCATACGGGCTCGGTCACTGTTGTACAAACATCTAAATTAACCCAAGAGGGTTTTCAGTTCTGGCTGGCTGCTTGTATGTTGCTTAAAACTGTTCAAATCAAAATAAAGATGGAAAGGAATAATTAGAAAATAAAACATCAAAATATGTATAGAAAACATAGTAGGTGCCATGTAGGACTCTTTATAGGTTATCACAACAACCCTCTGATGTGGGTACTGTCCCACTCACGGGCGGGAAACTGAGGCTGGTGAGCTTTGTAAACTTGCCCACAGTCTGTGGCTCATGAATGGCAGACCTGGGGCTCTCTGGCTTGCCTCTGCGCTGAACTGCTCGTGAATGGCACATCTTGTTTGGCCTTCACCCAGCCTTCTCTGTGTATTATTTTTAGGCCCTCTCTGGGAAGGGTGTGTGGGTTCCAGGGGTCTCATCTAGCTCTGCCGTGGGCTGTCATTCACACCTCTTCTCATCGTCTGTGAAATGAAGGCAGTTGTTCCAGGCACTGTTCATGGGCTCTGTTAGCTCTGTCATTACAGGAATCCCAAAGTCCATTGGTTATCCTCAATGTGTATACCACTTGGGAGGTTACAGAAGTGCTGGGCATAAAATAAATGTCAATAAAAGCACAAATTGACTTTAGAGAAACATCAGGCTAGGGATACTTTAATGAAGGTGGGAAAAAGACATACAACACTTTCTTTAGACTGCTGTCCTCTCTCATACCACTGGGAAGTGAGAGCAAAGCTATTGAACAAAATAATTAGAAAATGAAATCAGAAGCTGTCAGTTACAATAAAAGCAACTTTTTAAACCATTTCATTTTTATACTTCAAACCATTATAGACTAATAGATTCTCATCTTCCAGAGGTGACTACAGGGGTGAATTCCAGTGATGGAAAGAGGTGTCCCGTCAGTTAATCATGGCAAAGGAAGTCCCAAAATCAAGTCAGTACGCCGTTCCTAAATCATGACTTTGGGAAGAGAAAGTGGCAAGGCACAAATGAAGGATACAGCAGACTCTTGCAGTAATCCAAATTCTCTGGCCTCATGAATTTTTAATATGACATATAGGAATAGCCTGCTTCATTCATTCTTTCAAAAAATTGTTATTGAGTACCTTTTGTATGCTAGGTACTAGGCCTAGGTACTAGGTGGGGACACCTTAGTGAACAAGGCAGTCTCTCCTTATTTAATTAGTAATAATACAATTAACATTCAGTTACAGTTATAATAAGTGCCATAAGAAGAAAGTCTAAGATGAAAGAGAGAATATACCTGGGTGACCTGAGTTAGTCTGAAGGGTCAGGCAAAGCTTCCTGGAAAGTGATATTCAAACAGAGACCTTAAGGGTAAGGAGGACTTAGCTCAGTGAAGAAGGGCTGGAGGGTAGAGCTGATGGTGCAGAAGGGATGGGAGAACCAGGGGTTACTGCAGAACTTGCAGGCAGGCTTGTGTGCAAGGTGTGCAGAGAGGGAGTTTAGCAGACGAGCCTCACAAGGTAGATCGTGCTGCCTATCTAGAATTCTGCAGGCCCATTGGAATCTACGAAGTGCTGGAACGTAGTCAGCCATTCCCCTGGAAGCACAGCTGCGGAACTCAGACTTGGTGGCTCATTATGTGGGCTCATCTTTGGGAAGCACTCTCCTACATTTTGTAGACCCGATGTGGAATTTTTATCGTCCATCTACAGTAGATGCCTACATTGTATCAAGCATCTGATTACAGTAAGACAAACCAGCCTGGCTAGCCTGTTGAATTAAGCAGGCAGGAGTTGTAAATGACACATTTCCACTGTCATACACAGCAGAATCATCTGACCCAACTTGAGAATTAAGCAATCATACAATATCAGACCCATCTACTGCCTCTGCTAGCCTCCTGTCCATCTCAGAAAGATAAAACCAGTGGAGCAGGTTTCAATAAACAAACCCCAAACACTCCACCTGGAAACCTCACCTCTCTCTGTCTTTGTCCCCTTTGCAATCAGTCAAAATGGGCCCATTGTCACCTGGAAAATAATGCCCCAAACAAATTCTCCCTATTACATTCAGCACATAATATATAATTTAGAGAGCTGTTTTTCATGGAACTCCCAAGTGAGTTATAAACAATAATTAAGCTTCTTTCATACTCAGTAAGAAGGCATAAAGTGAAGGCATTTTCACTTTACAGCTGAGGAAAGGAGTTAAAAGACAAGTACAATGTTGGATGTCTGGTGGTGGGGTGGCTGCTACCACAATTATTACATTAGAAATCTCAATTACCCTTGAGGCTCCTCGTAAACCTAACTGGAATCACTGCTGGCACTAAACATTCTGTTTTCAATATCAATGTGCAAGGCTTTCTTCTTTTCCTCCTCCATCATTCATTCCTTCAGAAAACTTATAGAAATGGGAGGTTAAGGATCCAGCCAGGACAATGTCTTTATATCTGATTCAGATGGGGTATCTCCTACAGCTAGTCTGTTGTGACAGAAGGAGCCTTTTCCTACAAAAACCATGTGAATTCTAAGGCTACACCCTGGTCTCCTGTCTCTACCTGGGCTACCCCAATCTCCTTCAAATAGCCCATTGCTAAGACTGCACACATTCATTAAGAAAAATATACCTTTCCTCAAAAAAGTATTTTGGCCTTCCTTCAAATTTGTCAATTCTGATAAAATCAACCTACTGAGAATAATCCACTAGACATCACCCCCAAACTCCACATTCTACTCTCCTTTAAATCAAGAGTTAGTCTAGCCTGTCTGATGTTATTAGAATGATCCCTTTGTGAAGGTCATTCTAACCCTGAACAGGTACCGACACACGGGGGCAGAATGGGGAAGTGCACACAGCACACAAATGTAGTGACCAGGCTTCTCAGGCTGCACTGTTTTCACCTGGGTGATGGGCAGGTTTCTCAACTTCTCTAAACCTTAATTTACTTGCCAACAAAATGGGTGTAACTGGGTTTTGGTGAGAAGTGGGCCAATGCATGCAAATGAGTTTGCAACCCACAGGAGCCCCTCAGTAAATGCTATCATTACCGTCCCCCTTGTAGATGTTGCCTGTGGAGCGTAGGCCCTAAACTCACAAAACAGGCAGGGGCCTGGGGCACATTCCCTACTCCTGCTTTCTAGAGTCACCAATAAATAATATCTGTCCCAGGAAGATCACTTACATTAGGGCATCAGAAGGAACTTTGTTGTGGGTTTTTTTTTAAGACAAAGTTAAGGGCTAGAAATGAGACAAAGGAAAAACAAGTACCAGCATTGCAACGTTAGCATTTTTATTGAACTGAAATTGGTGCAGGACAACAGGGGCTGCCACGGCTGCTGAGCTCAGTAACAACTGAAAAGTCCCTGTGACATTTTACCTTCAGGAGTCCTGACATGGTTTGGTTGGAACAACTGAGAAACAGCATAGATATATATATATATAATCTTTAACACTTCAAATGTTTTGAAATGAGCCTCACAGCCTTGTTCAGTTTCCAGGTTATAAAGAACATTGATAACATCTTCTGTTGCCTTTAGTTAGTAGTGTCAGTTAGATATCCTTTCCCAAAATGTTCCTCAAAGTGCTGGCTAGAAAATCTCCCCCATCTGGTACATGTAAGAAAAGGATTTAGTAACACTTAGGCAGGTAATCAACTGTAAGAACTTCAGAAGTAGTTTATACCAAGAATACGACACTGAACACTCATACTACCAGAAAGACAATGAACTGGCTAAAGAGTTTCAGGCAAGTTCCAGAAGCAAAGAATAAAGTTATGCAAGGGGTAAGGCAACCAAGCACTGTTGGAACTAATGGGCCACTTGTGTCTAAATCTCATTTCAACATCTTGCTTCCAACATTCAAGTATGCGTTTGTTTTACGTAAGATGAATCACTTTAAGTGAAAAGAAAACTGCTCTACCAGTTCAAAGATCAATTAGGGATGAAAGAAAATTAATACTGAATTTTTATAATCAATGCACAGAGCAATGATAGGAACTGACCACAACAATTCCTTCTGAGAGAGCCAGAACTGAACATCTATCACTACTTAGAGTTGAAAGTTAACTCTCTAAATTATTCCATGGGAAATAGAAACCAACAAGATAGGAAATGAAATCCCCACATAAAAAAACAAAACCACATCTAGTTCATGTTCTTTTTGGTTTGAATTAAATCAGCTACTCATTCGATCTAGAATTCGTGGGTGTTGGTAAAAATCTTCAAGAGTGCTTCAAATTATTTCAGATGAAATGTGATAAAAATGTAACAACATAACTGTCTTATCTTGACAATACCGTTTTACACTTAATGTTTCTTTAAAAAAAGAAAAGGAAATAAATTCTTTGACCAGACTAACTGATATTGAGTGACCACCCATTTCTGCAGCAATTATTTGACAGTATCTAAAAATCTAGGAGTAGGAGATGAATAATGATTATAAATATTTTAATAGGCTTATGCCCATCTTCAAAAGAGATGTGGCCTCAGGTTACAGAAGATTCAGAGATTTACAACTGATAGACACACACACATTTTATAAGGATCTTCCCAAGGTGCACAGCAAACATCTAGATTAAGGCTTTTATAGGTTGGTGGTCAAGTCTATGGGTATGCAATGCTGGATCTTTGTAAAGCATCTCCAGCTTCTATTATTACCCAATTTGTAAACCAGAAGGTGTACTGATGTAGGTGGGTAGGAGCTCCGAGGGCTAACAATTAACCAGCTAGAAGACTTGTTTGTAAACAAATTCCAAAATAAGAGTTGGCAGTGAAACACTCGAGAAGATGCCTCACATCCTGTAAAGGGAAAAGTGATGTGCACTTGCTGATAAGGATGGGCTTAAAAAATGCCAATAGTTGGACTTGAACATTCAAGACTTTGAGATTTAGATACCTATTAGTACTACATCCAAGCCAATGAATGATTCTCATACTTTAGCTTGCAAAAGTCACCTGGAGGATACTTATGAAAATGTGGGTGGACACCTGGGTTCTATACCCAGAGATGCTAATATGGGTGATAGAAGTAGTCCCAGCACCTTGTTTTTGAGAAACACCACTCATAGCAAATAGCAGCACATCGTCTTTGAGTAAAAGGCCACTATGCCCAAGAAATGATATCAGCGAGGTCATTACCTACAGACACATTCCTCAGCAGACTCCACCTTAATATGAGGACCAAATTTACCCCTTGATTAAGTTTCCTTTCCTACTTTTTTTCAACTGAAAGTTTGAAACCATGAACATTTAATAACGATTGTACCAATTCTGAGGTAAAAGGAAAAGTACCTGAGATCTCCATGCTAAAAGAAATCGAATTCCCTAGGAGGTCCATGCTACATAAAAATTAAATTTCAGCAGTAATGTTATAGAGCTATAGTGCACAGGGTCTTCCTTTAGTCTTTGTACAGTTTGTATGCTTTTGTATACAAACTTTTACTATATTATCTATTCTTTCCAGTTAATCTGTTAGAAGAACTTCAAAGAGAGAAGTTCATCTACATGCTCTCTCAGGTTTTCTGGATAGTAACATTTTTCTGGTTTGCAGTGATACACAACAAAGTGATTTATTTGTTTTTTTGGATGCTGGAGACAAACAGCTTTATTAAAGATACTACCAAAAGTTTTGGCAAACATTTCAAAACACACTTGTAAACATAATGCTTCCCTTTTTAACTGGCAGCACTTTGAAAAGACAATACGGTAAGACAACACAACTTGAATTAACATTAGTTTAAACCTTACATTTTTTACATAACTTATATTCCCACATGATAAAACAACAAGTGATAGTTTAAACTGACGTCAACAGATAAACTCCATGAAATGAAAGTTTGTGCTGTTTGATGAATCACAGTACGCAATGGTTAAATATGTCCACTGTTTTCTATATTCCTGGTACAAAGGATGAAGAAAAAAATCTTTAAATATACATTTCATGTAGGTAATAATTTCTTTGTATATCTCTCTTCAAAAAATACTTTATAGTAGTATATAAATAGGTTACCTACATATTTAATTTTATAATTTTGCCCCAAAACTATAGATTTGTTTCATGTTCATAACTTATCAATTTTGCCCAACGACGCTGACAAACTGTTGAAATGGAAATGCTTTTGTCTTCTACGACAGAAAAAAAAAAAAAACACCCACAGTAACACTCGTCAGTTGTTTGACCTGAGCGTTCGGCCTACTGAGAGCAGCAGCTTTTTGCCCTTCACACGCACTCACACCCACACCGCCTCCACACACAGATAGCAGGTTGCGCACTCACTTGCAGAGGCCATGGTGGCTTCCCAGTGCTCCAGTCAGGTGGGAAGCGGTGCAGCTAGCGGTTAACCACACTATGTACACAACTAGCAAACACCTTAAGGCAATCATTGCAATGGGGGTTAACTTGCAGGGTTGTTTCATGTTTTAGGCCAAGTCAGCCTGTATATACATATGTGTACGTGCAGCCACACATACACATACTCAAAGACCTTTCTTAACCCTCCAAAAACAATGTTTTAATTTTTTTCATTTTGTGCAAATCTCTAAATATGCTACCATGTAAGGCAAAGAGTTCGCATTAAGAAAGGTCAGAAAATAGGCTTATGTTTATCCAAAAGCATTTCACCTTGCACATTACTGTTTTTTTTAAACACACATAACCTGAAGTGTGGACACTGGATCCCCAATATCTAAAAAAAAATCATTTGTAATTACAAACAAGTTTTTAAGAAAAAACTGATTTGAAGTATAGACACTGGATCCCCAATATCTAAAAAAATTACTTCCATTGACAAACACAAGTCTACAGGGGGGAAAAAAAGACCAGAAAAAGCAGCTTCAAAAATGCAGTGAAGCAAAGAAAAGTGGGAGGAAAAAAAAGGTAACTCAAGTTTACAAATACTGAAACTTTCAACTGGCAAAGTTTCATTTTTTTTGGAATCTTAGAGCAACTCATTTGGAATTTTAAATAAATAAGCTTAAGTTCATTCACATCTTCCAGTCCAAGCAGAGCTCTAGTGCCATGACTCTGCTTGCTGTTGGTCAAATTCACCTATTAGTCTTTTGATGTGAGCCAGCTTGTTATGAAGATACTCGCATCTGTATTTTTCTTCATGGTAATTGGGACTAGACTGTGGATGAAAAAAAAACACACCAAGGGATCAGGTTGCAGAATTTGTAATTACTTCCCAACTTCATGTCAGAAAACCAACAGTGATGATGCCTACCTGCTTGATCTTCTGATATTCTTGTAAGACTTCTTCATGAATATTCTACAAAATTAAAAATTAGAAATCAGAAGAGAACTTTTTTTGTTTGCAGTATAAAGTTAACACACATTTGGCAAAGGTGTGGGAAATACTGATGATGGAAGTTTAAATTGGTACTATCTTTAAGGAAGGCAATATGGCAACTGCTATCAATATAGCAAATGCAAACCTGACTTGGCACTTACACTTTTCTTTTAGATTTACTTGTGCCTGAGTGAGATGACTTGTGCAGAAGGTTACTCACTGCAGCACTGTTTGTAAAGCAAAAGGCAGTAAACAAAATCGAAGTGCCCATCAATTCATGCAAAGGAATACTAAGAGATTATTTAAAGGGGGAAGTGCTTACGTATTTATAGAAAAATTCTCTAAGATGTGTCATATTGTTCAGTGAAAAAAGCAAAGTACAGAGCAATTTATATTGTTTAATATGATTTGTTTAAAAGGGGGAAACAGAATAACACCATATTCCAAGAACTTCATTACTTCCAAGATGCATGTCTTCTCATTTTAGTGTAATCAGGTAAATGATAATGTATCATAGTTTAACTTACGGGGACATAAGACAATGGCACAACTTATAATTGATGACATCTTAGATTTAATTACATATGGTATATATGTGAATTTGTTTGTGTATATACACCTTACACACATACCTCTGAAGGACTACACTGGGAACAGGACTACTGATTGTCTCTATGAAGGGAAATCAGGTGGCTGGGGAAAATGGCTAACCCTACATACCATGTAACCTGACATATGACGGATCTGAGCAGTTTCCAAATGCTTACATTTATTCCTGCACTAGTCTGTATTCACCTCACCTTCTACTGTAAGTTAAATAACTTGCCCAAGGTCACACAACTATACATGGCAGGAGCTGGGAATCAAACCCAGGCACTCTGGCTCTGGAGCCTGCTCCTAACCACTAAGCAATCCTTGGAATCACCTTTTAAATATAATCACGGCACACTGGTAAATAACTACATAGAAAAACAAACCCAAAACTTCCATATCACCGACCTTTTGCACCCTCAAACACTAACTCCTCTGGCTAAATGCTCTGTAATTCTAGGCGGCTTGTTTAAGGCCCACCAATAGAAGACATAATGAACCTCCAGGGCACAGGCATGCTCAGGCTGATTTTCCCCATTGTGGGAAAACCAATCTATTCTGTCACTTAGGTTCTTGTCAGAACAATGCTAGTGGGCCAGGATGGGAGCACCACCTATGCCTATAAAGTATGACAAAGTTACCTTGCTAACACAAGGAAAGAAACATTCCTTTAATCCTTTTGCTAAAGACAATGAGAACAGTCAGACCAGGCTTCTACTGCTCTTTGTTACTTGTAATAATATTACCACTTAAGGTAGTGAAGTGAAAACTGATTAATAGCTATAAACAAAGGTCTGTCTCTGGAATAGCTGGAAGCACCAAGTTTTCTTCACTTAAACCCCAAACCTCTGTGGTATTAAGCCTCCATTATATTCTATGTCTATATCTTCCATATTCTATGCCCGACTGAAGTTATTTTTAAACATTAATTAAAATATTTACTTGAAATAGCAGTTTTGGGTAATAGCACCAGGTCTAGGAACAGTAGTCTGAGTTGGTTGGCAATGCAATAAAATATTTGGATGAATCTGGAATCCAACTTTTTTCCCCTACTTAGTTGTGTTTGATATTTTTCTCAATACACTAAACAATATATTATAGTAAATGTATAACATATGTTACATATTTTATACATATTATGTTAAATAAAAAAGTTATTTTTTCCACTGATGGAAATGCAGGTTCACTGTGTTTACTTATTTTCAAGAACCATTCAAATATTTCATTTCCTTGCTAATTTTAAATGAAAGCCAAAGGCTGCAGAGAAGCTGGTCAGGGAGAAGACACACTGAAGGCCAATTGGTGCCTGGAGGTTGGGCCACACAGAGAAATGAATTCTGAAAGTCAGTCCATCTGGGAACAAATGCCTTTACCTGATATTCTTTGGAGCCTGGAGAAAGGCGCTTTCGTTGCGCATCCAGTTTGATAAATTTTCTAGCTACAGTCTCCATTCTGGCATGCAAGGCCCTGTACTCATCATACTCAGCATTGAAGTCATCCTTGTAATTCTGGCGTTGCTCATAGGAGACAATAGCAATGTATTTTCTAGTAAGAAAAACAGGATAAAAGCCATGTCACTCCTTTGAAGACCTTTTAGGTGAAATTATCCCAAAGAAGAGCTTAAGAGTGTCCATGAAGGAGAGTAAATATAAAAAAAAGACATGGTGGCAATAGAATTAAAGTGCAACTGCAAAAACAAAACAACACACATAGATGTAGCTTCCGAAACTTTTTTCTATCCAACATAATTCACTACAAACTAGCAGGCAGAAGCCAACATCTATTATGAGCCACGTGGAAAAAGGACTGGACGGGTAACGAGTAATGTGAAGCCAGGAAAATGTCACAGGGTCACTGAATGCTGAAGTTAAAACTCTCTCTAGAGCTGCTGCTTCCTGAGGGAATCTGTCTTTAGGCCTTTCACACCTGCTGCGATCGAGGAGCCTCAGGTTTATTTCCTCTATCCCTTTCCTCCCATTTCTATTTAGGCAAATAGATAAAATACAAAAAGGAAAGTGCTTATCATTTTTAAAAATGACATAATATAACATGTCATACTATATGTAAGAGAAAGGCAGTGTTGTATGATTAGTCTGATTTTTTTTTAATTTTTAATTTTAGTTTATTCAGTACAGTTTCTATCCTTTATTCCCATTCCAGCCCACCCTCCCATCCCTCCCCTTTCCAACCCCCCTAGTTTTGTCCATGTGTCCTCTGTATTTGTTCCTATAAACCCTTCCTTTCTCCTCTGAAATTCCCCCCGCCCCTTTCCCTTCTGGTCACTGACTACCTGTCCTCTATTTCAGTGTCTTTTGTTATATTTTACTTGTTTCTTTGTTTTGTTGTTTAGGTTCCTGTTAAAGGTGAGATCGTATGGTATTTGTCTTTCAATGCCTGGCTTATTTCGCTTAGCATGATGCTTTCCAGCTCCATCCATGCTGTTGCAAAGGGTATGAGCTCCTTCTTTCTTTCTGCTGCGTAGTATTCCATTGTGTAAATGTACCATAGTTTTTTGATCCATTCATTTACTGATGCACCCAATGTTCATAGCAGCACAATTTACAATAGCTAAGTGTTGGAAGCAACCTAGGTGCCCATCAGTACTTTCTTCTTTTTTAAAAAAGATTTTACTTATTTATTTTTAGAGAGAGGGGAAGGGAGGGGGAAAGAGACAGAAAGAAACATTGACGTGTGCAAGAAACTTTGCTCGGTTGATGCTTGCATGCCCCCAACCAGGGACCTGGTCTTCAACCCCGGCATATGCCCTGACCACGAATTGAACTGGCAACCTTTAGGTTTCCAGGATGATGCCCAACCCACTGAACCACACCAGTCAGGACTGATTTACTTTCTTAATAAAAATGCCATAAACCTGCTTTACTTTGGGGTATGAATACTTCTAGGAGACCTGGTAAATGAAGGCCATTTTCCCAGAGTGTCAGTTTATTCAGTCCTAAGTAAATTAAACCAGCATTTTACTATTAAAACAGAGTTAATATTTGTTTGTGGATCTAAAGGATGGGATCACATCAGGGTCTGGTCTGGGTCTTTGCACTTTGTGCTTCTATTATGGAATGCAAGATTCCCTTGACTTTTTGGAGATAAAAATTGAGATTTCAAAACAATTTCAAGCAGGTAGCAGGAGATTCAGAATGGCCCCTGGGGGTACATAATATTCTTCACTGTGGGAAAACCTTGAGGTTCAGTCCTCTTCAGAATGGTTTCAGATAATCTTACCGGTTTTATTTAAAATGTGATGGCACAGATAACCAGTTGGAAATGTGAGGAAAGTCATGCAGTGAGCAACCTTAGTGCCCTCATTAATATTTTTATTCATGCTGAGTTAGCGTGGAGGTTTAATTTTCTAGGTGTAACCGAGACAGTGGTAGTGTGCTGATTTAAGGCTGCCCTGCTGGCATCTCTGCGGCACCAGGAACACTGCCAGCCAAGGCAAGGGCAGAGTCCTCTGCAAACAGGGCTGTCCTCACTGCACAGGGGAGGGGCCAAGGGCAGAGAAAGGGGCTCCGGGGAGATGCACATGAAGGACAATGGCTAAACTGACTGGGAAAGGCAGGGTCACTTTGTTATACAAAATACTGACCCTGCTTTCTCAAAACCACACCCTCAGTATTTCATTTAATAAATTCCTTAGGAAAAATAAACTGAACAACAGTTGTGTTGCTATTATAGAAGATTATTTGATTATACTGGCATTTTAACAAAAATTTTTTATAAAAGATTATGAGTTCTACGGTTGGCTCTTAATTCAGCAATGGAATAGAATTTTAAACAGTTTGGATAATTCACAACCAGAAGTAGCAGAAGTATTCTTATTAAATAAAAATTAGGAATATCTAAGTCATTATGAGTTATTCAGAAGTTCATCATTAAGGTTTCACAGTATGGTCTCTTGGTTTCTTATGAAGCAACTTAAATTTTATATTTTTGGTGATATTTCTGAAAATGCATGCTTTCTCACATTTTCAGAAAGTTTTCTGGTTAAAATAAATTGCTTTCACTTAAATAAAGGAAGCAAACAATCACATAAGTTATGTATTTTCGTAATTTGTGAAGAGCTAGGAACATGCCAAATGTGCAAAAACGCACAGAAGCAAATGCAGCGATCGTCCCTAACCAGTAAATTTATTTTGTTTTAAATGTAGAACTAACTGGTCAAGTTGACCAAACACGACCTGAATCCATGGGGGAAAGGTTTGAACAATTTTTCAGTCTCCCTACATGATCTGTCATATATAACAAGTATACGTCACTACAACAAAAAACAGGAACTTGAAATCAATTGCCAGAGGATGGGAGCACAGCACTGCAGCTCTTGTTTGAGGGGCGGCAACTTTTGCAGCACTTTCAAGGAAAAGTGGGTCTGCAGTTGGAGCGATGAACCCCGTCATCTGTTAAGACAGGTGCTGTCCCCCAACCGGCCCTACCGGGGCCAACTCAGTGGCAGTTGCTTTTCAAAGCTCCCCACAGGACTCTAAAACCATGCACTGCCTCAGATGAAAGAGTACACAGCATGGTTTCTTGGATTCCTTTTAGTTAAGAGATGATAACCAACATTATGGTTTCCTGCTGTATCATTCCCCAATAAGTATAGCTTTCACAACACTGTTAAGCAAAAGTAACACATTTTAAGTATAAAATGTTCTCTACTCTGGAGTTGAGCATTTCATTGGCCATGGAGGACTAAGTAGCATAGTTGAACTTTGTCTACCCTGAGATGGTACTAAATAGAGAAGAGAAGTTCATACAGCCCAGATTCCATTTTTCCACTCTACAATCAAGCTATTTTGCATATCTGTTCATTTTTTAAGCTACTAACAGTCAGACCGGTTTGCTCTTTCACTCTCCATTTTTCCAGGCTCTTGCAACTTAATTATTTACTTCTTATAGAAGCCTTTGAGTCTGTAAAAAAGCTAGAATTATGTGTCCAAGTTATAATTTCTCTGATAGCCAGTTACAAAAATGTCCCCAGCTCAGCATTTAGCAACTTGTTGTCATAACAAGAAAAACATTATAACCTGTACTAAAGTGAGATGATCAAATCTTACTATGCTCTCCTCTTAAAACTAATTTGATAGCAGAGCTTTATTTAGATAAAAATCAGTGTACCTCTACTTTGGATGAACTGCGGAGGTTTAAGCATTTTATCAGTAACATGTGCAGGGAATGACTGTGCATTAATAGACTGTCAGCCTTAAAGAGTCCGGTCCCTGAAATCTTCCATAATCAAACGCTTGGCCTGGCTGGGGAACAAAGGACAGGCTTCTCTATACTTAAACGCCACTGAGCAGGGCTCAGCGCAGGGGGAGGGACAACCTGCTCAAGCTGACAAGGGCGGATTCGTGAGGAGCAGGCTTAATGGCAGCCTTTCAATTGCAG
This sequence comes from Trachops cirrhosus, assembly GCA_028533065.1. Taxonomy (NCBI): domain Eukaryota; kingdom Metazoa; phylum Chordata; class Mammalia; order Chiroptera; family Phyllostomidae; genus Trachops; species Trachops cirrhosus. Next base: position 135,306,290 of record CM052540.1, on the reverse strand, counting down.
GGGTGGCTCCAGGACACTATTTCTGGAACTTCTTACTTTTCTGATTTGCAAATTATGGGAAAAGAATTTGCAAACTTTCTAAAATTAAACCCAATGGCAGACATCTGAACTTACATCAAATAATCTGGGAGTTCAATGGTTGAAGAAGGCTCCGTGGAGGCAGTGCAACCCTCTTTAACTCCTACGAAGGAAAAAAAAATTCAAGTGTTCACCAAACAGTACAGTTATAAAATGCCTATAATTCTAAAATAGATCAGAAACATCTGGAACACTTTTCCTCAAATTCTTTTCTTCCATCTCAATAAGCAACAGTGAGCAAGGAATACAATTGAACACGAACAATAGAGGCCCTATGACCAGCGCCAGCAGAACCGACGCCAGGCATTGAAAGCACCCGGCTACTGCAGTGTCTGCACAATAAAGGAATTCCATCTAAACCCAGGGTCAGTCTTCTATTCTTCCAACGACAGTTGTGGCATCTGCCCAGCAATTCAAAGATTGTGGTGGCAGATGCAGCCAGACAATGGGAGATACAAATTTTACATTAACATCTACTTTTCATAGGATTTAAACAAGGCGGATGAGACAATGAAGTCAGGTAACAGACTTTCCGTCCCTGTATTTTTACTGCTCCCCTTTTCATATGCAGACACTGGGAATGGGCAGTTTTCCCATTGGTTTAAAGGAATTTGAAATAATTGGCTTAAAATAAGTTATTACTGAACACTGATTTATACTCCTCTAATCTCTAACACTCATAACAATACAGATTTGTTTTTAAAAGGACAAATAAATACAGTGCTAGTCATTCGCGACTATGCTATGAAAGTGTACAAAATCCCTCAGTATTTCATCTGTTTGAACGTGCCATTTCCAGAGGGTATGTTTTGACTTTTTACCAGGATGATTTTTTTATCATTCGAAGTAGAATTAAAATAGTAACTCAAACCCTAACCCTGAGGGCTGGCAAAACATACATGTTCAATATAAAACACAAGTGAATATTTGAGAATTTCTCAGTTTAATACTTTAAAGGACAAAGCATACTAAACAAAACATGCAAACTCTGTGGACTTAATGTCCCTGTACATATACAGATATATACAGTCGCCCCCATTATCCATGGGTGATATGTTCCAAGACCCCCAGTGGATGCCTGAACCTGTGGATAACTCCAAGTCCTTTCCTATCCATACATATACTTTGTGGCTTCACTTTGGCTCATCTGAATCAGCAGCGTGACTATGCGCTGTAGGGCCATTAAGTAAAACAAGGGTTGCTTGAACGCAAGCCCTGCAACACCGAGACAGCCAATCTGATAACCTAGCCAGCTACTAAGTGACTGTCAGGCAGGTAGTCATACAGGGTGGAGACACTGGACAAAGGGGTGATTCACCTCCTGGGCAGTACAGAATGAAACAGTGAGAGACTTTGTCATGCTACTCAGAACAGCATTCACTTTAAAACTTATGAATTGTTTATTTCTCTAATTTTGCTTTTAATATTTTTGGACCACAGTTGACTGTGGGAAACTGAAACCACAGAAAGCAAAACTGTAGATAAGGGGGGACTACTGTACGTTTGATTGAGGCTTGGGTAAAAGAATTTGTTTTTACAACAGCCTAAGTCTTAAAGGAAAAGGTGTCAAGTGCATGTCACCTGTTTCCTTTGCCACGGACACCAGGTAAGTTCCAAAAGATACAGGGGACATGGGTCTGGATCTATCCTTGGTGATAATCTCAACTGTCTTTGAAAGATACCACATCCTCAGTGAAGGATTCAACACACTGGGATGCAGTCTTCCCAGCACTAGCCTCTGACTCAGGATCACAATCCGAGGGTGCGGAGTGCAGAGGGTGGGGACTACCCAGGAACCTGGTTTTCCAATTCTGAATATGAGGTTTTATTACCTCTTGCCTTTTCCTGACCTGACAAATTCAAGTGTGACAGTGTTTGAGGGAAAAAGCTTGTACCTATCTCTTGGGCCACTATCTATCAATAGTAGCATATGATCCCATATTTCAACAGATAAACTCTGACATGCAATATATTCAATCCAGGTCAATAAAGGCACTGTTTTCATAATTTTCTACAATCAAAGCTTCTCCCATAGGGTAAAAATAATTAAATCTAAAGTCTACAGATTTTCAGTATTGTGGGCAAATCACAGAAAGGCAATGCTCCTTCATCTCTATTCATTAAGGAAATTCTCTAAAGTTGTGTTTTCCTGGGGAATCGTGCCTGACTTAGGCTGGGTTTAAAATGGGCGGCAATGCTAAATGACAGGCTTGGGTCTTCTGTGTGCTGTCAGGTCAGACATTAAATTTTAGAGGACAACTCTTTTTAAAACAATTAGAAAAATCTAATTTTGTTGTTAGGTTTTAAAAATCACTACACCCCCAGGCAAGCAGTCCTTCTACTGGTTAGCTTCTTATTAGAGGTAAAGCATTACCTTAAGCTTCTTTGGGTCTCCAGATATTTGGCTTTTAAAGCCTCCAAAAGCTTGGAATGATTAATTTTACTAAGAACAACTGATGTTAGTTTACTAAAACAGTGTTCTTAAAACTGAAAAAAACCTTAAGATCTATGAAGCAAACTGTCAACAGCCTTGCACAAGACAAACTGCTTTCACTCTGAGTGAAGATGATGTAATGCGATCTGTAAATGAAATTGTACCTTGTCTGTTTTATAAAGAATTTGACATTTCCCCTGTGCTAATATTAATTAAGGTGAGGGTGACCCTGTTTCTTTGGCAAAGAAGGAAATGAGTATTTTTATTGCTAACTGTGTGTCTGGTTAAATCCGTTTAAGAATGGCATAAAATAGGTCATGTGGAGGTTGCACAAAACCATCACTGTTTTGGAAAAGAGCAGCAAAGCACACCTTCTTTAAAAGGGGTCTCTAGAGGGTGACAGGGTCATTTTCAAATGTTACTCACCATCTTATTAACAAATATAAAAAATATATTTAGTAGTTGGCTAAAGAAAGACCAAAAATGACTGCAGTAAAATGTCAAGAAAAAGCCTGCTCAAAAACACAGTACTAAAATTAAGGACTAAATGGAAGCTCACTTGATGAAAAAGCATTACAAATTATGAGCAGCATCACCTCACACTCACAACAGTCCCCTCCCCGCACTCATTTACACCTGTGGTCAGTTTTTACAAGTACAAAATACCTTCATTGGAATCTGGACTGGAGTTGTTCAGCTTGGCAATTTCCTCATTTCTTTTAAGTTCCTCTTCAATTTCCTCAATTGTCTCAATGTCGTGTTTCTTTATCTGGTCCTTTTCCTTGTGTTTTTTAGACTTCTTTTTGTACTTTTTATGAGACATTGAATGGCTTTCTTCTATAGGGTTTCCGCACTTTAGTAGAACTGAATCAGAGGGCAAGGTTTCCAGAGAAGTCCTAGAGGTATATTTGTCTTGCTGGTCCTCACAGATACCATTGTTCTGACTAAAACTGTCAACAGGTAGGTCTTGAGTCCCCCGGCCTTCTGGAGTGCTAGGGGAGTTGGAGTTAGAATGCACAGTCTGAGGGGTATTGGAGACAGGCAGGTGGGTTGAAGGCAGTGGTGGAGCGGTGGGGATGGCAGCAGCTGCAGGAGGCGGCGCGAGGCCTGCGGCACATTTTTCACTGGTGGGACTGATGTGACCATTTAATGTTGGCGGCACTCTGTTTGTCAAGTGAGATATTCGAGCTTTTTTATTCATTAAAGGATCAATGAAATCTGAATCTAAAAGTCGTTTCTGGGGGAGAAAACAGGAAAAAATATGAGCCATTTTTCATTAAAATTCAATATATGTATCACTGGTTACTATAAGGACAACTGAGTAATTTTATTCATACTTAATTAAGTTTATCACCAGCGTTGTATTAAACCTTTCTCTAAGCTTAAGTAAAAACGAACAACAAGCCACCAAAACAAAAGTGAAATAAATCCTCACGTCTAACGTAAAAAAGCAGAGTCTGGCAAATACAAGAGTGGACAAAAGCAGGTTTACTGTGCCACTGTGACATTCTTTTGAGTTAATGAAGCCATTGTAATAATCATAACCAGCATGTCTTTTTCCATATGAACAACAGTTAACCTACTTTTGCCCATGTCTGTACAAGAACAAATTCACCCCCCCAAAAAGCAGAATTATCTTCTGGAGGGCGGGACCCTTGTAAGATAGGCTTCCCCTGCTAGGTGAGTATTCTAGGAACCCAACTGTATCAGTGTACCAGCTGGCATTGTTGTGAGAGGCTGTGTTTGGCTTCAGTGATTTTTCCCTGAAGACTCTTTCAAGAGTCCATTTGTCCATTTCATAATGGGTGACTTATGAGCGCACCTGCCCACAACATGCTAAGTGTTCAGCAGTTTTGGACCAAAAACAGCATGACTGCCATGCCCCTAGAGACTATTTTTTGTTTCCCCAGATAAAAAAAAAGTCCTTGAAGGGAAATGTTTTGCTGATGTGGAAGAGGTGAAACAAAAAAATGGCACAAGAACTAAAGGGCATCAAAATTGACTGGTTCAAAAACTGTTTTGAGCAGTGGAAAACTGTCTGAATAGGTGTATTGCATCAAATGGAGAGTAGTTTGAAGGAGACTGAAGTTTAAACATGTAAGAATAAGTACACAATTTTTATAAATAAATACAATTTTTTACAAATAAATTCCAGTTTTTTGGGGATCCCCCCTCGTAAATGTTTCTTGGCGTACTCATCTTTTGATTATACAGCCCCACCCTAAGTTCCCCGAGAGACTCTGCCATTCAGGAGAGGATTAAAGAGAGGTGGCCAGCAGTTTGCACCATTTCACCCTGTCAGAACTAATAAGGGTAAGGAAAAGGCAATAAGCCTACAGTTATTTAATCTCCTCTAATGTGCTAAGATGCTCCTGTTATAAATATTTTGGCTGTCATTTATTATTTCACCTGTCAGAACATGGGAACAGCCAGCACCTACATAATAATTTCCCTAAATCTCTCTATCATTGTTGAAATACTATTCATTTCCCTCCCCTTCACTGGATTGGAAAATAAATCTTAATAATTGGTCCATAAAAATGATATGGAACCCTGGCCAACTGACTCAGTTGGCTGGAGTATAGTCCTGTGCACCAAAAGGCTGTGGGTTCAATCCCTGATTGGTCAAGTACAGGAGGTGACTGATCGATGTTTCTTTCTCACATCTCTCTCTCTCCCTTGGTCACTTAATACAAGTGAGCTCTCTCTCTAAAACCAATAAATATATCCTTGGGTGAGGAAAAAATGATATGGAATTACTGTTCCAAAAATTTTTAAAAATCATGCTAATAATAGCCCAATCCAGCAATAAGAATAACAGTATCTAAGTTAAAAAGAACATTTAGACTGCTGAAAAGTGTAAGAGCGTACATCTAATGAAATACCAGGGCTGAAACTTCAGCTTGAAAGAAAGTAAGTCAATCATCCCATTAATTTAATCTGTTTTCAATTTATCACCATTGATTTGGCACTTGGTATATAATTAGATCAGAGCTAATAACAACTTCATGGTAAGCAGCAATAAAACTGAGACTTCTATAGATAGTGTACGTGCAAGGACAGAATTGCTTTTATTTTGTTCTTCCTCTGTTCCTCACGGTGGGTTGCTAACATTTTCTGACACATGAACAGGCTTTGCCCAGGGCGTGCTTACTGTCTGCCACACATCTGTCCTGTCTTCCTAATCCTTGGGAGGAGGGTCCAGAGAGAGGAATACTTTGTCAGCAGACTGGGTTAAAGAGGTCTGTGCCACTGTCAGTTCTAAAGACCTGGGAGATTGAGAGTTCAAGGCTGGCAGGGTCTTCTCAGAACCAACCAGGCTTGAACTCTAATACTCTCCAAGGTCTCCCCACCTTTTTCCAGGATAAATTGAATTACTGGGGAAACTAAACTAGATGAAAGTCTAATCGCAGTATTCTTATTGGGATCGAACTGAAAAACGGAAAAGCGAGGTAGACGTTATGTACTTAGACAAGCACTGTAGGGCAGAGGAAATGAGTTCTGGGCTGAGAGCTGGTCTATGAATTCTGGACCCAAGTTCTGCTGCAAACCAGCTCTGTGACTTTGGGTAGACAGGCTGTGCATCCTCTGTGGGCCTAACTTCTCTCACATATGAATCAGAGGAACTGAACTAGATGGTCCCTAGGTTCATTTTAGGACTGTGCTTACATAATTTTATAAAATACCTGAGGAGAAGATGCAGTGTCTCTACTAGAACATACAGGAGATTCTGAACGTCTGGTGCTCGCAGCATTCTGAGATGGATTTAGTTTTCTGTAAAGGACACACAGGCTCCAGTTATGGAGAGGATTTTTAAATTTTCATCACAGAAAGTTTATTCTTGCTTCTTTTTTCTCAGCTCACCCACTAAAATAACAGTGACTAAAATAATTTTGTTTGCATCATTTTTCAAGGAACAAATGAACAATAGAACTTACCTTGACAGCACTGACTCTAATGACTGCCTGTCCACCTCACTGTATCCCGGCCAATCTCTCTGCAGCTCTTTAAAAACGTAATCCTTTAAGGTGTATGAGAGGTCCTTAGGGTTCAGATTGGCTACCTGGTACATGGTGTGAAAACAGAATATTAGGTCTTTTTGCTATTTCCTAACCTGAAACAGGAAACTTTTGGGATTTATAATGAAAATAACTGTATCGACTGACTAGAAAGGGACTGCTAGTTTTGCATATACCAGATCTCAATAAATGTTATTCAACTTTATTTGGCAAATAAAAACTTTATATACATAGCTAAATATTTTTTTTCCCTGAACGGCCACTGCATTTGTCATATTTTTAATCAAATAATAAGTTGACATTAGGCAAAAAAGTACAGGAAGATTTTTTAAATCAATATTATTCTGGTCAAAGGAATCCAAAAAGTTGTTATCAATATCATTGTTATCATTATTATCTACTTTTGATTCGCAGGAAAAATCCTTGGTCACTTGTATTAAGTAGAAACCAAACAGTGCCCAAATGTTAGGTTACAAACTTTCCCATCAGTAATCAACAGAAATTATCTCCATAAGTGGTATCAATTCTGATAACTGTGTGTGTCATTTTCTTGGGTAGCTAAGTTTACCCCTTGTAGCTACCAGTGCCCCTGAAGAACTACTTATTCAAAGCCCTTGAAATTCCAAAAACCAGTAAATAGAAAGAAACTAAAATAACCCTCCAATTCCTGTTATTGGCCAGCTAGTCCATTCCCAAGTGTCATCTTTTCTTGTCTCCTAACTACAATTCCTAGGGTGTCCAGATCTAAATTCTATTACCAACACAGAGGTATGGATTGAGGAGCCAAACCAAGACATTTTTAAGGTCAGCAGAAAAGTATTTGTCCTGTCAGTTCCTACTGGAAAGGTCTTTTAATAACTTGACCTCCTTCTGTGTGAGTACCATCAAATGTATTAAGACAGCACATGCTTTTCTCACAGCTTAGCTGAACACTAACAAGTTAATGTTGTTACAAAGTAGAAAATGGTAGGTTACCTTAAAATTCAAACTTGGAAATAAATTAACATGACATACAACAAGGTTTTTCAAAGTAAAATAAATATAACAATCCTTAGATTTCCTATTATCTAGGGCACTACACATATTAGCCATCCCCCCCAGAACTAGAGATTATGGTTTTACTAGTTCGTAACATTTAATATCATGTCTTGAATGTAACAGAGAATAGATAAAATAGACTTAAAGTGTTATTCTTTGAGTAACAGATGAAAACCTGCAGGGTTTTTTTAAAATAATGAAATTTAAGAACTTTGGAAATGTTACTGCTTTAGAAAAAAGCAAAAGAGGTGGATTACCATTTATGGTGGATTTGAATGCTGACAATATTTATGACCCAAAGTCAGTATGAAAAATATAGGCAGTTACAAACCATTGGTGTTAAGGGAATTAATGACCTACTTTTATATTTATACCTGTGATTATAAGGTAACTGATCATAAGTAATACTTTACACATCCATATCTTTTAATGATGCCAAGTGACATGTCAAGGTACCCAACAGCAGAACGCAGTAGGTAAAAATATTCTAGTTTATACCAACCAAAGAGTGATTATACATTGCACAACTTCACCTATATAAGCAATAAAATTATGACAATAGTTTAGTTGATTCAAGACAAAAAACAAACAATGAAAATGTCTTGCTTACTTTTTGTAAGTAGAATTTCAGGGCAAAATTTACTTAACCCAAATGAAGATAATGACTCAAAACTTTAATTTTTTATTAACAATTCAGAAGTCTCTAACTTATAAAACCTACTATAAATGCCCACATTTCAATTAGTTTTTAATTAAGCATTTAAACCAAGATAATTTAACTTAATATTCAGGAGTTATAGTTCATATAGCATTGATCAAAATGATCTTGAAATTTTTCTACCTCAATAATAATGGTTACAACAAGAAGGTAGGTGGAAGGAACTCTCTTCTGTGGTTCTCACCTGTTGCAGAATTGCTCCGAGGGAGTTCTTGTCTTTTTGATTGACACCATCTTTCTGCAGCCGAGCCAGCAGCTCAGGTTTCTTGTAGGCTTTCAGGGCCAGTAAGTGAATCACCCTGTCCCTATATGGCCGCTGAGAAACACTGCTGCTGCCATGTGTCTTTCGAATTGTATTTGCAGGGTTCATGGGGGTTGACCTTTTCCTTTCAGGCACTGCATCTAAAGCAGCTTGAGGTGCTTTCCGAATCTGCACTCTTTTCCCTAAAGTCCAATGGAAATGACAATTGTTACACATTTGTGGGCAATAATATAACGAGCACCTCAGTTTCCACAACTCTGAGTTAGGTATCTGTTCATTTCTGGAGGGACTAAAGACCACTACCTCACATTTTACTTTAAAGAGATATGCAAATGGAGAGCTTTTTGAATAATGGCCTAAAATATGAACTATGAATTTTTGATGGAATTGTTTAGTGAAATAAATATGTATTATAGAAGTATTGTGGCCACTCAGCTGCATATAGATAACAATTAGTGACACACATAGTAGCAAGAAACTAGAAAATTTAAGGATGCAGTTATTTGATTTTCAATGGAAATTTCCAGAAGTTAAACAAACATTTTACTTAGTATTTCTTTGGCAGATATAAATATGGCAAATACATGAAATATGAGAAATACCTTTTGTACCTTACTAAGAACACACTCTTGTCTGAGCAGGGGCATTACCTTAATAATTTCACAGATTAAAAGAGGAAGATCAGGCATAACATGGGTCAACATCCTCAAGGGCATCCATGAGTGATATTCCTTTTCAACAGGCTATATCAAATTTTAGGAGTCAAAAGATAAAAACAAACAAAACCGACCGACCAACCAACCAACTGATCTCTGAGGGCCAAACAAGCAAGATCTCTGTGGTGCCGAGACTACACAGTTGAGTTAGATGAATGAAAATGGCAAAAAGGCAGACTTCACATCATTCTTGCACATAATTAATTCACTTTCTGCTTAGACTTAACACACACAAGTGTTTGGCAAGTGGCTACTTCCAGAAAACACTCTGGAATGAAGTGACCTGGATACTATGTGTAGGTGTCAAGCCATCAAGTAGGTTACTGACAACACCTAGTAACCATTCCTTGTGGAAGAAACAGAAATTAGAATGAAACTGTATAAAACCCTCATTTTATAATTTCTGAGGCATAATCTTGTAACTCACTTACTACACTTTAAACCCCTAACTCCATGCACTCTGTTTAAAGACAGGAAAGAACTGGTAATGGCATGTAGGGTGGGACAACTGCATTAGGTCCAAGTCTAGCGAATAGAAACAAGGGATAAGTAAAACTGTGGTCTAAGATGAAAACATATGATTTAATGGGGCAGAAGGTTTACTGAATGATAATTCTGCCCCTGCTAGGTTCCCTAGGCCGGGCCAGAGGGACTGTTCATTTGACACCACCCTACCTTAACAATGGGAAAGGATGAGTGATCTCACCAGCTCTTAAAGTTCTTTACTATCTGGACATAAGTAATTATAAATATCAGATCAAAATACTACACAACAAAGGAATTCAACATTAAAGGGACATTGCCCAATGATAATAAAAGCTATTAAAATAAGGTACAATTAGAGTTTTACAGATAATTTAGATTTGGTTTGTGAATTTTTCTTAATTTAGAGACAGCTAGATCAATGTCAGGTGGGCAGGGAATCAGTTATCATGCACCAGTTATGTGCTGGGGAGGGCACTGTGCTAAGAGCTTTACACACATTAAGTCTCACAGTACCCTGACAAGGTAGGTGCTGGTCCCATTTCACAGATGGGAAAACTAAGACTGCTTTCAATGGGTAAGCTCAAATGATAAAGTGCTCTCTTAGCATTTGGAGGGTTCTATTATTGATACCCATGTTTTCCTACTTGTACTTCTTTGTGGAAAAGGTTTTATGAACAAATGCCCAATGTCTGCTGTTTCTTCATGTTAGGCTGCGAGCTCCATATAGACAGGGCTGTGGCTGCTTTGCCCCCTCAGCAGACCTTGACTCAGAATGTGATGACTAGCAAAGTGAAATAACCAACAAAGTGTCAAAGTGAGTGACAGGAAGAGAGCAATTAGAGAGCAGAGGTGCCAGAATCAAAACAGTGTGTATTCCCATATTGCCAGACTGCCAGAAGCAGAAGACACAGAAGTTTCTAAAATGGCAAATGCAAACTTTCCAACCCACCATTTCTCAGTTGCAATAGTGTTAACAGAGAGTACTACTTTTTAAATTTTTAATAGGGATTTGGGAAAAAAATAAAAATAAAAAGGATTGAGATCACAAAATTTAGGAAATGCTGTAAATTCCACACCCCCTTCCCCTTGAAACCTGTTTAACTTGCTCCTCTCCAAACAAGGTTACTGTTTGGAGGTACCTGCACTCCAGCTCTCTAGGGAGGGAGGTGGGCAGGGAATGTTTAGCTAAGCTCAACACACCAAGTGACAGTACTGCCATTGTGCTCTGGGCTACCCTGCCTCTTCTGTAAGTCTGACCTACCTCTACCGCCTGGGTCTCAGGAGAGTCCCATTCCTCCCTGAAGTAGATATAAGGCAGACAAATAAGGGAGGCTCACTTGCCCTTAAGAGGGGTGTAAGTATGACATTTGACAAAAAATTAGAATCTGGCCAGGGGCATGACAGTTTAGGGTCAGGTGGGGCCTATTGCTAGACTGTCATCTATCTGTCCATGAATCTCCTACCCCCAATATACTCATTTCACCATTACCTCAATTTTCTTTTAAAAAGCCAGCTGTGGGGTCATCTATTTCTTTCAAATACTGAAAGGACAACCCAACCCACTGGGCCACTGAGTTTTATGCAAAGATTATTTGCTTACTGACTCCCCATCAATTTGTGCCTATCCGCCCAGGACGGTTAAGGTTAGAGAGCCTACAGATGAAGAAAACATCAGTGTAAGTAGTTAAAGAATTTAGATGCTAAAGAAAAAGAAAAAAGTAAAGCAGGAAAATGTCAGGTTCAAAGTGGGCAGAAGAAAGGCTTCTTTTTTTTTTTTTACATTTGTCTCAGAAAAGCCCTTTTAATAAAGCCTATGGGAAAACCTAATTCTCTTCCCAGACCCTAGTGCTAATCAGTTCCCAGGGCTCCCTATATAAACAGCAGCAGTAGGTCCGACAGGGTTGGGTAATTGGGGACTATAGCTAAATTATTGTTTCATAACAAGGAGTCCTCTTCTAGCTTCTCCGTTTAATGAGATGGAAGAAGTATCTCTCCCTTCATCGAATGGCTCTGAGTAAATCTGAAAATGAATCTTAAAAAAGTATGTCAGAAAGAGAGCAGATTGTAGCTATCTCCTGCAGCTGGTTTTCTGTTCTGTGGGAACTGACCAGAAGCCCTGGCAACACTGACCCAAGGCTTTAAAAACTGTGGCAGGACTCTGCCGACAGTGTGGCTGTGATGGTTAGATACCTCACCCCCTGCGGCGGGAGCCTGTCTCCACCACTTGGCATGTGTGCTCACTTTTCAAAAGGCTTACTATCAAAATATACATACACAACACACACAAAGTGTTAAAGCTACAAAGAACCTTAGATGTTATCTAGTTCAAATATCCCTTATTTAATACTTGAGAAAATTAAGGTCCACATATGTTAAATGATTTGTCCAAGACTCAAACATGCACTATCTCATCAGAAATAAGGAAGATTGGGGCAGAAGCTGGGAAAACCAGGAACAGAATCTAAGAAATTAGATTGGATGGGTTGATTTCTATACCTAAATAAATATTAGCATGTAAAAATTTGTAATTCAATAAAATTCCAGGATTTAATTAGGAGTCAGTGAGTACACCTAAAGATACTAGTAAACCAGAAGCAATGGTGATTAGTGATTTTTTTCTTGTTCTTTTTTTTAAACAAACTGAAGAATTATAACACAACAGTGCTTACTACTGATATAAATGCCATGACTAGAAGTGGAAATATTACTGAAGAAATAATGTTTTCTAGGTAAAAGGCTCTCCTGTCCTTTTCCAGGCAAAATAGGTTTTGGTTGTCTTCAGCCCACAAGCGGCTTTCACAGAAGCTAATATTCTTGGGTGATGAGGCCAGATGACCCCTAGGAGCATAGTTTTCATCCCCTTAAACTTGGCCTGGCCTGGCATTATGCCACCATAACCCCACATGGCACCAGCATTATTCCTACATGTCCTCTACCTTGGCTGGTGCTGGTGAAATAAACCTTATTCTGCAGGTACCTTTAAGCATAAGTGAGCTCTTGGCATCATTTTATATGATATACTCAATTATGAATTACGGAGGTATCTCCAATTGTCATAAGAAAATAAGACAACTTGTTAGCAAGGCCAAACTCATATCATTTGCTATTTGCTGATACCAACAACTCGATATGTAAAAGGAGAGGTAATTATGACCCACCCACCTCGTAGGGTGACTGTGATGTAAAATGCTAACCAGTGCCTTGTGCATCACAAGCACTCAGTAAGTGCTACGTGATGTTAGTATTGAAGGATGACTGAGTGCATTTTAAAGACCTGAATGAGTCAGATAGTTTTGAGATACTGAAAAAAAGTGGGAAGATATACCTGAGCTACCTAGAAGGAAAGAAATATGGTAAAGGGCTGACAACGGAGAAAGTTAAAGAAAAAAAAATCAAAACATGCCATAACAAAGAATAGTAAAAATTCAAAAACAACCAAAAGGTCCATCTGGATACTAGTCTTTTTGTCCCCTCTATTCAGAATTGATGAGACTTTTCTTAAGCATAGTGTGCCCAGTTTTGAACTTTGAGGTGAAGAACTGGAAGCAGTACAGAGAAGAGCAATAAAAATAATTAAAGGGTTAGGATACAGGCCCTATTAAGAAAAGTTAAAAGGAGCTGGATTATTTGGCCTAGAGAATAAAAGTCTGAGTTGGTTAATGACAAGACCGAAGACCAAAAAAGAAACACTGTGCTGTGACAGTGAGTGGCTGGGGTGCTGAGAACACGGCACCAAAGGCGAGACTGAAGGGAGGGCTCGGGCTGGCAGAGGTCACTGCAGGGGCTCAACCAAATGGCACAGATGTAATTAGTTCAGATTAAGATTTAGATAACTTCAAATTTTATGTGGGCCACTTCCCAAAATGTACATAAATTATGTGTAGTGCCTATAAGAAACCCTGAATGGTACGGGAATTTTAGAATTCATTAGGAAGTATATGGCCTACGGGCTTCTGGGTGTTGAAAAGCCTATTGTGTAAGCTGCAAATGAACTGTGCCTGACCCTATCAAAATAAACAAAAACGCAGGAACATAGGGGACACCCAAGGATCATTCAATGGAAAAGTACAGTAGTCATCGCTGATTTTCCAGCTTTGGAATAAATCAACATAAGGGTTCTCATCTAGTTATATTGGGAGAAAAAAATCATTTTGATGGCTTGAGTCTTTGTTTCTTTGTCAAACACACCAATTTGTCTCACTATTTCTAAAATGGTGGTATTAGGCAGAGTAAAAATAATACTTTTAAAGCAACAGGGACAGCAAATACATAGTTCGTACTTTAACTGAAATGCAACAGATGTTGTACATTTTAAAAATAATTTGAGGTTTAGTCTACTAGCACAGAAAGTTAATTAAGTTATTTGTGAGGATAAAGGAGAGAGAAAGGAGGATGGAAGTTGCTACCTCACTCAGCAGGAAAGGGACGGTGAAAAATCTCATCGCTGGTAACTTACTGGGCAGGGAACTGGGTCCCACAGGTACAGATACCTGGGGAAGTCATGAATTGTTGTTAAACCAAACTAAATGTATCTAAGCTAAGCACCAGGTCCCAGGAGCACTGGCTGTGTTCCAAAGAAATACTTATTAAAGACTAGTGGAGCTTCTCAAAGCCAAATGTATTGTAGCTGGGTCAGCAAGGAAAAATACAGGAGCAGAATTCTACCAAACCATGTGAAAATATTAAGGGATTTAGTTCTTCAAGAAACTGTTTTTGTGAGCATTCATATTTCCAAACTAATACCCTTTCATCATTTATTATTCAGTGACTTGTGTCAGTAAACTGACTAAAGACTCAAAGAACTCATTCTTACTCTTGATAATTCCCTTTATTACTGTTAATAGTCACTGTGGATGAACTCTTTAAAATTGTTAGGGTCATGGCTCATAAAGGAGAGACTCATCTTGCTGATCTGGTCTTCCTTTCCTTCAATCTGATGGATATTTGAGTGAGCTGATGATAAACATAAGGGAAGTGGGGCAGGCTCTTAATTAATGGATGAGGATGAGGATCCATAAATGACATGACAATTGAGGTACAAAGGAGGCATCGCCCTAAGGATAGCATGCCTGCTATCAGCACATCTTATACTTTTGTAGTAAAAATTCACTGCTGTGCAAAGATCCTCTGAAAACGTAAGTAAAAGCTGCAACAATAAGGTTATCAACTCATAAATCCTACTAATAGATTTTTTTTGTAAGATCAACCCGAACAAAGTGCAAAACAAAAACCATACCGTCCGCCATTGAAATTACTCATCCAATGACAAAGAAAACACAATGGTACCATTCTTACAACCCCATATAGTAAAAGAGCTTGACCAGATCCCAATATTGTAAAATAATAACAAACACCCAACATAGGATTCAGACTCATGAAAAAAATAAAAGCTTTAAATCTGTTCTTCAATTAACTAGCAGTCTGAAGAGAACAAACGACTTTTGACTCTGTTATCCAAAATGTTCTGAAAACTAATTTTTGTGTTTTCATGAAGTTAAAATTACCAGCATTTACCTACAGTGATCTTGAATTATTCCAATCAGTCAGCGAGAAGAAGAAAGATGTCAATACAAACCTACATATGGTCCACCAGGCTTGATAACTTTTGTGCTTCGGTTGCGGGATTCCTCCTCTGCCTGGGTCATTCTTTCTCGTGTCATCTGATATGAGTCATTTGTGGCACACACTGTAATTTTATCTTGTATAAATCCCAGGCAGTTGAGCTGGGAGGCTCCAGAGCTGTCAGGTAAGACAATGGTTTTAATAGAGATGTCCCTCAATTTGCACAATAAAGTGCAAGCAAGAATTGTACAACCCTAACATCACCAATCCAAATAACTTTGAAATCCTAAAATAACTAATAGTGGTAATTTTTAAATGTAAATATTATTTAAAACATTTGAGTTTCTCTCTTCATGTCACGTTTTCCCCCACAAAGTGTGAAGAGAATGGGTGAAGAGAGCTCTCAGAGACCAAATCCTTGGAATTTTGAAAAAAAGCATTTGGAGTAAATACCAGAATCCTGATGGGCACTATAGTTCTTTCATTTAATAGTCAGTCAACTATTTCTAAGAATTAGCTACACTTATATGAGGAGCGTGAAAAGTTTACTTTTAGTGGAACCACAATATGCACGTTTTAGAAATGACTGGATGAAACAGACACACTACAATTCTTCTTATTTTTAATAAGATATTCATTTTAAAGCTAAAATACTGACAAACATTAAAGCTTACTTTATTAGCCAAAAGATCCTAAACATTTGTATAATTTATATTTACTACTTTGTTAAATCTCTATGTAAGATGACCTATTTATATAGCAAATATTCTAGAAAATACTGGACAAGAGATTCTGGCAGGAATATTTTTAAAAACTTTTATTTAAATAATCTGCATATTAACATTGGCTCAGAAGATGGCTCTGTTTCAAAGTATTATGCTAACATTAGGGGATTATCGTAATAGTTATACTGATATTTAAAAAAATTACTATGGCCTTAAAATAGATTGGAATATAAAAGTAATGAAAATGCCACTACAGCTCTGATACTCTATTACCAAACTTAACTGGAAATAGCTTTGTTATGATGCTAAGAAACAATGGCTGATAAAATTTTTATACATTGCTAATAACTATACAAATACTTTTTAAAAAAAATCAGTTCATTCATCTCATAAATTCAGCAGGGGCTGCATGCCCAGTAATATGTGAGGTACAGAGGCCGTGACAAGGACTGAGACAGATGTGGTCTCTCTTTTAAGGAGCTCTCTGTCTAAAGGTGACAAGGATGAACTAACTGGAAATTACTATATAATGTGACAAATGCCAGGGGCAGGGAACCAGGCCCTAGGGAAGCACTTCACCTTGACTTGTGGAAGCAGCAAAGTTTTCCTAAAAGAAGTGATGCCCGAGTGAACTATAGGGATGACTAGACCTAGGGGAAGAAGGACAGAAGTGTCCTAGGTGGATAACCAACCTGTGCAGGCTGAGGGGAGCAAGGAAGAGTTTTTCAGTTAAGTCAAAGAGAATTATAAAGGACAATCAGAGATGAGGCTGAATAGCACAGGAGAAGTATAATACACAGGGCTTTGAGATCATGGCATGGATTTTGGACTTTATCCCAAGAATAACAGGGGCTGAGAATAGGGGAGAGAAAATACCTCATTTGTACTGTAGAAAGATCAATCTGGAGGAAGAATAAATTGGGAGGAATGGGGCCCAAGAGTGAAAGCAGGAGAACAGTTAGGAAGCTACTGAAGAATCACATGCAAGAAGTGATCACTTGAACCAGTGTAGGGCGGTGTGAATGCAGAATAATAAACAGATTCCAGAGATGGTGAGGAGGCAGAAGTGATAGGATTTGGTCAGTCATTAGCCACAGGAGGAAAGGGTGGGGAACAGAAGTTAAAGATCATGTCCTGGTTACCAGGTATGTAGAGCTGCAATTTATCAAGACAATGGGGTAGGGTTGGAAGAAAGAAAATGAGTTCATTGTTGTACATGGTGACTTTGAAGAAATGAGGAGACATCTCAGGAGGGAACCACTTGTGAAAAACACTAATATTTAAAATAAGCAATAGGAAGACAAGAAGACCACAGGAGACTGAACAGGCACAGCCAGAGAGGTAGCAGGGAATCAGAAAAGTAGTATGTCATAGGAGCCACTGGAACAGAATGCTTCGAGGCAGAGAGTGGTCAGTGGTGTGAAATGCTGGCAAAAAGTCTATAATAAGGAGAGACTAATAAGCATTCAATGGACTCAAGGCAAGGAGGTTGAGGACCCCATGGGGGAGTAGTTTCAGTGGAATGGTGGGGACTGAAGCCAGGCTTTGGCTCCAGAAGTGACTGCAAAGGAAGTTGTTTGTCTTTATTTATTTATTTGTTTAATGAGACTCCCCTGAGCATGCATGAATGCTGAAAAACCAGTAAAAAGAGGGGAAGAGGAAGGAAGGGAGAGGTTTAACCCTCAGGTGATTCGGGATGGAGAAGGAAGAATAGGAATAGAAGATTGCAGCAGAGTACAAAAAGGATTGCAGTATGGAGGGTCTGGTGCAGGAAGTTTAAATTTCAACATGTGCCCTTACTTAATAAGTAATTTACATAGCGAGAATAAGCCTTACCTGTTGCCAATCACAGTGAACTTATAGTTTACACAATTCAAGATCAAGAAACACATCTTTACAGGATAACTAAACAGGTAAACCCTGCAGGCAAGAAGATACTCTCTAGACTTCTCCACTCATCCCTTTTCAACTGAGTTACCTTAAAAATTTAAATACTATGTCATACATGTATACATATTCCTATAGTCCCTCTATGTCCTAGCTCACTGTTTCCCACACTTGAGCATGCATTACTGTACAGGACTGTATGCCCCAAACTATGTATGTTCACTAGTTCTGTGAATGGGCAGATTTACAGAATTTTTGAAAGGTAATCTTGACTTTGGGATTTCCTCCATTTTACATAAAAGAAAAATATAGCTTAAGGAGATTTAAAAGGAAAGATAAGAAAGGAGACTAGTTAATGTGTAATATTTGAACATCTATTTATTGAACAAGTAATATGAGCTCCCCCAGCATTAAAAGACAAGAAAAAGGGCATAAGAAAGCCCCTACCTTTGATGAAGAACTTTGCTGAACTACATGAAAGACAGGATCCATGGGAAAAATAAAAACTCAGTCGAATAGGAAAGGTGGATACAGGTTATGAGAAAGTTTGCTTGCCAGGTTGAGCACTGGAAGTTTGAGTGCTTCTGATTTTTAGTGGAAAATTTCAATTTATCCCCATACTGCACCTGGGATCACACTTTTTATAAAGCACACTTGGGTCATAGCACTGCATTTACCCCAATTTTCTCACAATAATCATTTCTTTTATCTTGCTGTATCATGTACCTTTTCTTTTTTAAAGTGACCTCAACTCTTTCTCCAAACAGGCAAAGCAGAAATAAACACACAGGTCATTATTTGTGATGTGAGGGAGAAACATATTACCTATGATGATATGACTAGTTTTGAAGAGTCTTAAGTTCCTCATTAAAATTCCTAGTGGGACGTAGTTAAAATTTGATGTCAAAATTATATCACTATAATAAAGTAATTCTCTGAAGACAAGCATTCCAGGTGAATGAGCCACAATAGAAAGTGGTTCACCCTGTGGTATGTAATGAACACTGGACTGAAAGTTAGGAGAACTCAGTTCTCATTCAGCCCAGTCACTAACTAACCAGATAAGTAACCATGGGTAAGTGGCCCATAAAAAGATAGGATTGAACTACACAATCACCAAGGATGCTTACACTTGGTAATTCTATAACTGATTGCAATACGTCCCATAGAACTTTCTGCAATGGTGACTATTAGTATCTGTGCTGTCTACTCACTATGCTAGCAGCTAGACATGTGGCCATGGAGCCTGTAATGTGTGGTTAGTCTGGGTGAAGAACAGAATTTTTTATTTTATTTCATTTTTGTCAATTGAGATATAAATAGCCACATGTGGCCAGTGGCTATCACAGTGAATAGTGCAGAAAGGTCTATATAATCTATAACATATGCAATTTATACAAAAAATATAAGTTTGAAGGCAGGCATTTTTTAGCAAGCAAAATTAACATACTCAGGAGGAAAGGCAGATTAAAAGTTAGCCACCTTAAATTAAAGGAGAAATTTAGAATTCTTTCAGTGATGTCTTACTTTATATCTCTGCCTACTGTGCTTATTTGAAACACAACTTCCCTTTCATCTTTCTCCCATGTATAGCAAGCACTTACACAATTTCAAGTACAGTTCAGATGAGAGATAGGGATGGATGGCTCAGGGCACTTTGGGCCAATATCAGTATCTCCCAGGAGGTTGGGGGTTCTAAGGCCTTGTCTTTATCCACAGGCAGAACAAACTCCCCCTACTCAAGGGGCCCATTCTTTAATCAGAAACAACCACAGCAAAGAAGAATGAAACAAGTAGCTTATTGTTTACAGAGAATCTAAGTAGATAAGAGCTCCATGGTACCCTAGGATGTGGGTGGGTATTCTTGTCTTCTTCTTTAAAAAAAAAAATCAGAAATGACCGCTATATTGAGGTTAATTTGTTTCCATTTTGCTGAAGAATAAAATTTTTTAAAAATCTACCTTAAAACAAGGTTTGCACAGGGAAGAAGAAAGGGAATATACAATGTAGATATGATTCTTTTCCTCCTTTACCCTTGGATGCTAACCTTCAGTGTACTGTAAAAAGCACTCTTATTTAAATGCAGTGAATAAAAGCTTTTTTAAAATCCTCAAACTTGTCTTAAATGAAAACAAGCAAACAAATCACATTTTGTAGTTTAAAAAAAGTCTGTACTTTAAAAATCCCTTGAGAGCAAGGTTGTTAAAATTTTTGTGATTGTATTCCACAGTGATAAATATAATTTCTAGCACAGAGTAGGTGCTCAGTATTTCTCAAATAAGTAAATAAGCTTTGCCATTCAATTCAGTAAATATTTATAAATGACTACTATGTATTTTATTGTTTAATTTTTAAAAGCCCTCAGAAAAATTATTTCCCTTTAGTATACCCAAAATGTACTTACCTGGAGAACCGCTGCTGGATGCAGTCAAAGCTACCCTGCGGGTTGTCTTTACCCACATTTGACACATAGAAGTTAAATGTCTGTACTTCATTGATGGGATCACTTTTGGGAATTTTGACAAGCTAAAAGGAGGGAAAAAGAAAAAACACCTCAAATTATAAATTTTACATAAAATGATCTGATGACTGACTTACTGTTTTCCAAGTAGCATTCATTTTATACCCAAGCCCTATTATGCATTTTAATTTATAGCATTTAAATTACCAAATCATCCAAGAAATCTGGCAAGCATGCCTATAACTCACCACATTTTCACATCCAGTTTTTTTTTTTAATTTTTTATTTTAGTTTATTCAGTACAGTTTCTATCCTTTATTCCCATTCCAGCCCACCCACCCATTCCTCCCCTCCTCCCTTCCCTTTCCAACACCCCTAGTTTTGTCCATGTGTCCTCTATATTTGTTCCTGTAAACCCTTCCCTTCTCCCCTGAAATTCCCTCCCCTCTCCCCTCTGGTCACTGACAACTCTATTTCAGTGTCTTTTGTTATATTTTACTTGTTTCTTTGTTTTGTTGTTTAGGTTCCTGTTAAAGGTGAGATCATCACATCCACTTTTTACCTTTAAGTGCTAGTCATCACTTCTCCTTGGTGATTAGTTTACGAGAGGAATCTTCTTCATTGCAAATGAGCAAATGATGACAGTTCACAGGAAAGAGTTACTAGTGACTTGGCTACAAAGTCTATCCTCTTTTGAGCTATGCAGGGTCTGTCTGGCTGACATGACCCCCTGCTGATAGCTTTTAGATATTTAAATGCTATCTAAGACAGAGTCCATATCCCAATCTTTTGTTCCCTTATTACATACACATTTAATTTAAATCTTGCTACTCTGAGTAATATTTTTGAAGAATAACTAGCAGCATAAGGTGAATTCTATAATTACACTCACACCGAAATGATCCCCTTACTCATCCTTATGCTTACAGAACAGGGTCAGCGGCCTACGGAAATGATTCTGCAGAGCACTCCAAGGTTGAGCTGCAGGGAACTCTATGAAATAGGCATATGTTTTTATGCTCTTGTGCAAAGTCTGGTTTCTCTACCAGATGGGAAACCCATGAGTGAAGGGACAGGGTTGATCTAGATGTATGAGTCCCTGGCACTGGGCACATATTCCTGGCCCATGGTAGAAGCTCAATAAACATCTGTGAAAAAATGAACTGGAACCTTCTCACTGTCTTTCAACTGCTCCACCCTTCCCAGCTCCTGAGATCTTTCTTCCCTTGGGTCTACAGGGGCCACCACAGTGATAATTACAAACAGGATTCATTGGCACAAATGTAAAATATCCTACTTTCCAGCTCCCAAATACACACAGTCTTAGTAATTTAGTAGACCAGTAGGGAGGGGAAAGTGTTTTATAACTTTCTCTTTTCTCCCCTCAGATCTGTCCTTCCCATGATTGGAAGATTAATACTCAGAGTTAGCTGGCTGCCGCGTGTGTGTATGCGCACACGTGCTAGTAAACAAAAGCACATACAACGTCTGCTTGACCCTACAGGACATCTTGAAACTCTGCCTCCCAATGTTTGATCTTGAGAAAAGTATTTGGAACCACCAATTTCAACCCACACCCCACCCCTAAAAAAGTAGAGAAAGGTAAGAAAAAAGACAGTTTGCAGTGTATGGCACATAGTAGACACGAAATAAATACTTGTTAAGAGAAATGCATAAGGAGAAAAAATAAGTCAAAGAAAAACAACTTCCCAAAGGAGATTCAGAAGAATCATATAGAACTTGAAAGACCAAATTTCACCAAAGATGTTGAATATTAGATAATACTCCACAGAGTCTCCATCATCCATGAGTTTAAACTATCTTTGACTTTATATCAAATTAGTTCCCATTCCTAGAGTAACAAACTTCTACGTTTGTTATTTACTCTATAAATTATATCTTTTGGGGTTCCCTAAAGTTACTCTTATTTCCCCTAGTGCTAAAATGCTGGAACTTTGTGAACAAGTCTTAATTTATTCTGTCTCTAAATATATATCAGGACAGCCCCCACAACAAAGAATCACCCAGTCTAAAATGTCAGCTGGGCTAAGGTTGAGAAAGTATGGATTAGAAACAGAAGCAAGTCAGTCCCTTAAAAGAGAAGTCAGAGACTTCTGACTTCACTGACTTCTGAAAATTAATAAAGGAGTGGAGGGGCAAATGGTATATTTAAAGAAATAAAATTCCCCTTTTTATTTCAAACAAAAAGGAGCCACTTTAACCTATTTAAAATACTCCCATTTTTTAACTCCCAATCACAAGACACTGAAAGTAAGTAAGTGTACATGAGCCATATTTACAGCAGTATATTCAGCCACTGAGAGAATGTGAAGAGTGAGTACCTATTGCAAATTAATTTCTGCAACTTCTAAACATTACAAGCCAACAATAAACAAATGGCATAAAAGGAGTTATTAAAAAGTACTTCTTTTGGAATGTCTTCTCTCTCTCTTTCTATACATATAGATATACATAGTCTAGAAAAGATACTAATTTACTGTGAACGAACTCTCAAAATGAAAAACAATCACTTCAGGATAAAGAAAACTAATCTTTGTAGCTATAGTCTCTAGGAATTCTGTTCCCCTAGTAAGTTCCAAAAACCTCATTGACAATAATAATTTAAAAAGAACTAGCATAGTTTTAACTTAAAACAAAACAAAACGGCAGCACTTATCTGGACAATGCTTGTAATCCCTACCAGTTCTCCTATTCTTACATGTCCCACACATGTTAATGAAGTTCTCAGGCTGCCCACTATCAGTGACAAGCAATCTTTGTCCTCAGCTCCGTGGAAGAAAGGTAGTATGATGGAGGATAATAGCAGAACTTCTCAACAACCTCTCCTACCTACTGTCTCATTTTGTGCGTGTTGTGTGTGTGAGCAGTGTGTGGATGGAGCCTGGAGAAGGCATCAGGGCAAATCATAGTCATTTTGGGACCCAAGGGTGAATCTTGTTGTGTATCACAGTATTTTTTCCAGGTGCGGAAGTGGGGTGGATGTTGGAGGTGAAAGAATGATGAGGACACATGTTTCTACATCACTTTCCTCAGTGATTTTCAGAGCAGCAGCAATGCAGATGGTATAGGCTGACCTAATCTCAGGCTTTTCCTGGAAAAGATCTGAGAGAAAGATATCACCAAGGGATCTTTATATCTTTAAAATTTCAGAAGCTTAAATTACATGGTCTATAGATGTAGTATACCAAATTTCCTAAAGATGATACAAATTAGATACAAATTTTATTTGTATCAATATCTAAACATGCTCTTACAAATGAAGTGAATGTACAAAGGGACACTTATGTTGATAGCTGGTAAATCTGCTCAACAGTTGGACCCCATGGGCAGTACAGCAAGAGAAGGACTTGGGGAAAGAGCAGGTTGTGCATGACAATTAGGGCAGGCATGGGGTGCGGTGGAGGGAAAGGAGGATTCAGAAATAAACCAAGGGGACCTCGGAGTGGACCAGAGCCTGTGGGACAGTTGAAGGTCACAGATAAGGTGGGATCTGAGCCTTATCTAATCAAGGGCGATAAATGAGCCATTTCAGAGACTGGACATGAAACTTGCTAATACTCACCATTCATCTCTCTGACACATAGGACCCTATTCCATAGTTTGTCTAGATGGTGAAACAGGAGTCAGCCCTTTCTTCCAGAATGGTTACAAGGCATTTTCTTATGAGCTGGCCTCTGAATTTATGAAGTATGAAAGGAAGGTAAAGATGAAACAATTGTTATTGGAGGACCTAGGGTCTGCTTCGGGGGACTGGACTGGCCAGTATGGGAAAAGATATTCTGAGGTCTCATTTAGAAGCAATCTTGGAAGAGTATCCCTTTGTGTGATAGGGATTTCTCTATTTTAATTATAGTATTTTAAGCTTTTTCTATAGATCAGTGAGAATACCTTTATGTTTAGAGACCCATGGTCTATTTGAAATTTTTAGCTAAATGCCTTAAGAATGAAATATTTTAAAAGTATCAAAGACTATGATTCTAAACAGCTTCTTGCTCAAGATGATGAATGTAAAAATATACCATCCTGTCCTGGGTAACTAGAAAAGCAAAATTTAAATTTTATTCTAAAAATGAATGATTGAAAATCAAAGATTTAGGACCACAATCCATAACCTTCCTTCCAAACACCAGTCTGTCTGTGATAAAAAGCTATGAAGAAAAAGTTTCAGGAAACTTTTGCAGACATTTATAATTAACATAAATACTGTATACCAAGATTTGAAAGTCAAGGCTTCTAATTATTCTAAGATACAAGTTCAAGCATGTGGCAATGGAATACTGTCTGAAAGGTCATCTCAACGTCAAGTCAAGGATCTCCTATTTTCAAAAGGATGTAGGACAGAAATGCAATATGTGCATTGCTGGAGATTTCTCACAAAGGTGTGCTAACGTCTGCTTAAACACCATTGGTGCCTTTACTGCAGTGGTTTCTTACCCTTAAATTAAATACTTTATACTCTATTGGATTGAAGTAACACACTAGATTAAATATAAGAATATAAGACCATCAGGGTTTTTCTTTTTTTTTACATTTATTTGAAATAAATGCTTTATTCTTTTGTGAGTATTACAAATGATTTAAATTTACAGCAGCTTTTCTTGGACAGCAGTTCTGTGAGTTTTAATATTCATACTTTTCTGCTAAGGTGACTGCAAACACTCCAATGAGATGCACTGGTGACCCAGTGTACCACACTTGATATGATAATGCTTGGTCTTTAAAGCAGACCCATTGCTGACAGGGTCTTTGAGATCATCTAGTTGAATTTCTTCATATTTTAAGAAAAGGAACAGAGAGAGTCCCAGTGACTTGCTGAAGGTTTTGACTCTATTTAAATTTGCAAAACCTATACTCTCGACCCCCTAGCCCTTGTCCATGTTTGTCTAAAGCACTCAGTACCTAGACTATTCACAGATTTTGTTTATTGTCTTTCTCCCCTGGCTATAATATAATCCTTGGAAAGACGGAGGCTTTTGGCTGGTTTGTTCCCTGTATATAGCACCAACATCTCCAAACGTGCAACAAAAAGTAGCCACTCCATACTTGTTTGTTGAATGAATGAAAATGTTGATTAATGCCTAAGCCAGGACTAGAACTTAAGTATCAATTTTCTTTCCATCAGTATTTTCAAAGCATGTTGAAAAGTTTTCTTACATGAAAAAGGAATTTTATTTTCAAGTAAGTGCTAAATGCCTGGTTAAACAAAACACCTTTCTTTGCTGTAGATCCTTTGGTATTAAATAGTTTCCCAATTTTTGTATGACTTCAGAATTTACCTCTTCTGGTATCTTAGGAGGTCAGCTTGGCTCTTAATAGTATTTGACTAATATATCTACTATTTTAACATATATAAACTATATATCTTATCTTAGATACAGATGAAGATTGCTACAAATATTTCCAGGGGTGTCCAACCTGCAGCCCTCTAGCCGCATGCAACCCAGGATGGCTGTGAATGCGGCCCAACACAAAATCACAAATTTATTTAAAACAGTATGATATTTTTTTGTGATTACATGTTGCAATGTATTTAATGTGTCGCCCAAGTCAACTCTCCTTCCTCCATTGTGGTCCAGAGATGCCAAAAGGTTGGACACCCCTGTAATGTTAGAATTCTGTGTTCTCAAATCCTTTCTGAGCTCTTAATGATTCTATCATTTCCTAACAATCTAGAAAATTCAGTTTAGCTGGAGAAATGCATTTGCATGTATTGTTCAGATTTCAGAGGTTAGGGGCAGCATAAAAAATCTAGAATCAGAACAGAAAATAGAAACCTCAACCTGAAAGCCACAAGTCCTATTTTTCAAACTAGAGCTGCAGTTATAACTTAAGGTCTAACATTATGGGTTTAGGAAAGGAAAAAAAAAGCCTCTCAGATCAGCACAGATGTGGAAACCAATGCCAGAGTGGGTGTGGGAGAGTAGGGAAGGGGGGTGGGGTGGGGTATCTTTCACTGGCAACAGGAAAAATTAAGTAGTATTAGAGAAATAAATAAGAATTCAATATGCCCACTGACAGGGAATGACAGTGTATAGAGGGTCCCATACACATTGAAAACATCTGAAACTGCCACGATACTTTATTGAGGCAAGTGGTGCAAAATGCTAAATTTTCTAGCACAAAGTATTGGCAGTTATCAAAAATATTCAGGCCGTGTAGCAATTAAAAATTATAATTCAGGAGAAAGTAAGTCCATTTATATCTTTACATCCTTCCTCTTTAGCAAGATATATATTAAGAAAAAAAGTAAAGTAGAATATCTTTCCCTATTATTTTCATATAATTTCCTTAGATCCCATTATTAGAATTTGTTAAAAAGTTCTTGAGGAAAGGGTAGAGCAGGCCAATATTGAGCTTTCTTGCTTCTGTTACTTCTGCTGGACATGGACTTATTTGAGAAATCATTTAAGAATTGCATTTTTAAAATTGTATCCTTTTAAATTTATGACCATTTTGGGGAAACCACTAACAGCAACATTTCAAAGCTAATTTTAATTGGTTATGAATAAGCAATAACATCTATGGAAATAAAGCGCTAATTTTTGAAAGTCAAATAGACCCAAGTTACTATATAACTGAAACAAAACAAACAAACCACCTGAAGTAATATTTAGTTCCCTTAACATGAAATCAGCCTTTTAAATGTCTAGCAAGATGACATTGATTGATAGATTTGTTCATTTAATTCATTTATTATATATTCATTATAAATTCATTTATTATATAATTCATTATAAATATTAGCTGAGCACCTACTATGTCAGGCACTATTGTAGTTTCTGTGACACATTAATAAATAAAACTAACAAAGATCTGCACATATATACAGAAACCCAGTAGTGAAATGATGGCTTGGACCAGGAAATGGGGAGAAGTGGAGGGACTTGGGATACATATTGTAGGCAGAGGTAGCAAGATTCCTAGATATACTGAACATGACGAATGAAAGAAAGAAAAATCAAGGATGACACTAAGGTATTTTCCCTTAAAAGACTGGAGTTGTGTGTAAGTGTGTACACATATATACACATATGTATCTACACATGTGCATATAGTATCTTGAATATGATAATGAGTAGCTTAATGCAACTGAATCCATACTAAGTGCACTAAAACACAAATGACCCATGCCAGTTTCACCATCTAAAAGGGGGCTTCAAAGTGAGTTTTGTTATGACTCATTTTGTAGCATCATGGCTAAAAATTATTTAGAAAAGACCAGGTGGCTGGGTTTTTTGGTTGGTAGCTGGGTATTTCCAGGAAAAAAAAAAGGTGGTGGTGGTGGCAGTTATGGCCAGGGGAAAGATGCAAATAGCAAATACTAGAGATACTGTACCAGGAAAAAGGTATACAGACTATGAAGCATGAGAGAATACAAAAATCTGTGTTTGAAAATGACTGCAAAACTGGTCTCAATGCCAAGGTAGCTTTTAGAAGACAAGTGAGAGAGCCACTGAGAGAAATTAAGAAGTTTGTTCAAACTTCATGGCTGAGCTAATCCACAAGTCTTTAATGGCAAAAACTAAAACCTCCCACTGAGTTCTGAAATGCATATCATAAAACTGCTTTTTATTTTTCAGTCCTTTCTAAAATTTAAGCATATTCCTTAGAATAAATGCTTACATGGAAAAGTTCTCATCTTATCCCTAAATCTGCTTACCCTCCCCACCCTCCCCCACCATCTATCTCCCAGTTAATAAACTGCCCTTCAGCTAGTTACTGAGGTTATTGGCATCCTGGGGAGTCAACCTTGATTCTTCTCTCACACCACTGAACACCCCTGAACATCCAGATAACCACAATTCCTGTTGCTTTTACTTCCTAAATTATCTCTCAAATGTATGTTCTCATCTCCTTCCTCTGCTTTGGCTCAACAATACCTTTCACTTGGACAAGTTGTCTTTCAACCTGCACGTCTGCCTGTTCTTGATCCAATCCTCTAATCATTCAGCTGACAAAACTAGTCTCATAAAATGCCAGTCAGACCACGTCAGTCCCCAGAATAATTTATTACTTCATGGCTCTCTACCACATATCTATCACACTGTCTCAGCTCCTTAATAGGACACATGAGGTTCCTTCTTAATAGAAGGGCCTGGGGCTCCCTCTCCACTTGTATTTAATGTCCCTGTTTCTTGTGTTGGCTTGTGCTAACTTATCCTTTACTTAAGACTCATCTCAAAAGCCCTTCCCTCAGGGACCCTTTCCTTCCCCAGGGAGTTGGGTTTAAAAGTCCCTTGTCAGGGTCCCCACAAACTCTTAGGTCCATCTCTACTGGTACCTTCACTACATTGCATGCTAAGTACCTGTTTATGTGTCATTCTCCCCACCACACTGCGAGTGCTTTGGGGGCAAGGACTGCGGCCTTACTGTCACATATATTTGGAGCGCAATAAATACTTACTGGATTCATCTGAAGAAACTTGGAACTAGATTAAGTTAACTTAGAAGAAGCCTTATGCTAAGGATACTAAAAAATTAGAGATGTAGCTGAAATAGATCACTTAAGAGTCTGGAAAACCAGAGCAGGCAAAAATAAATAACAAAATTAAAGGAGGGGAAAAAAATCCCACACAGTAGCCTGCTGTGTTGTACAAATATCAGGATGAGAAAGTTTCTGACCTCTCTTGTGCTATGTTTAGCCCCAAAACCTAGGCCAAGTGGCTTCCTGGGTTTGTGGAACATAAATTTATAAGTTTTTAAAAGTATCTTTATTAAACACTCACAGAATACTCTGGCCTCACCAAATTCTATTTGAAAATATGATCCAGTGTCTTTAAAACCACTTTGTATTTTAAAGAATTTAGGGAGACCACACTAAGTAATTCTCAATTTGGTAATTCTTCTGGGCAAGAAGGAAGCAGAATTTTGTTATAACAATGATTTGTTTCTTGGAAACCAAGCCCAAACCTGAATTCTATAAAAAAATTATGTATGTCAATTTCCAAACTCATTGTCAATCTTCTCTTTTTCTTGTTCTATTGGAGTCTTGAGGAAAGCTCTTCTTCTGTTATGCCAGAAGAAACTGCTGGAGAAACATGGGTGGAAATAAAATTGATGCATGGCAGTCAGCAACAGTTGTGTAAGTATAGGGGAGAAACTAGTACCTGACAGATGTGAATTCTCAAGATTAAGTTGCTAAAAGTGACCTAAGGTGTAGATTTTGCAAAACACATGGTTCCACCCCAACCCAATCAATATTACCACAAAAACGTGTAAATTCAATAACATAAATTAAAAAGAAAAACAAAACATAAATTATATGAAGTTGCCCAGGCCAGTATGGCTCAGTTGGTCAGAGTGTTGTCCTGTACACTGAAAGGTTGTGGGTTTGATTTCCGGTCAGGGCATGTGCCCAGATTGCGGGTTTGGTCCGCAGTCGGGGTTGCATGCTAGAGGCAACCAATTGATGTTTCTTTTTCACATGGATTTCTCTCTGCCTCTCTTTCCCTTTCTTCCCCTCTCTCTAAAATCTATAAGCATGTTCTCAGGTGAGGATTAAAAAAATGTTTATAAATAATAATTTTAAGTCTAAAGCCTATTTCTATATAGATTTGGAAGTATATTTAAATCTCAATTCTCCATTTTTCAACATCAATAATATTCAAACTTTCTTTAAACCTATAGAATAATATTTTTAAAAAATCTTATGAGGACACCCACTACATATTACAAATAAAGTCAGAGCTGCTTTGGTTGAGGAAAGGGACGGCAAGTGACTTGGATTGCTAAGGCAGCCACTATGGTAACATCACAAAATCCCCAGGCTCTGGGGACCAAAGATGCAAAACCAAGGCTCTACACTAAGGAAAAAGAAATAGCAACAAGATGTACAATATTCATGGGATATAATTTTATTAATTTACTTTTAGTCACATCTTAAATGAAAAACATGAAAGACTGTTTACAAAATATGAACTCTTTTGTGCCTTTTTAATGCTAACTCGTGCCAAATACTTGAAGGATACCAAAGTTAGGAAATGGTGTTCTGCTTGCCTTATTCGCTTTGCTTTTTAAAATGTTTATTTTTGGATCCCTTTGTATTTCCAGTTCAAAGTTGGGTCCTCTCAATGTTTTGAGAAGAAATCAGTAAGAACACTTTTATACATAGATGAAGAGAACAGTGCAAAGAGAGGAGGCATCTAGTGTGCTAGATGATGAGCTCTGGAGCAGACTTCCCAGTTTCCCAAGTTTGGTTCTAAAACCTATTATCCATGTTACCTTGGCTAAGTAACTGAACCTCTTTAATCCTATTTCCTCATCAGCAAAATGTGGTTAATGATACTATCCCTTTGGTTGTTGTGAAGTTTAAAAGGTAACTCATCTCACAGTCATTCTCTGATTGAATCGGCACTAATCCTGTATGTTAATGGATGTTAACTATTAACTAGACTTATTGTACTGATCATTTGCAATATATACAAATATCAAATGATTATGTTGTACACCTAAAACTAAGATAATGTTACTTGTCAACTATAACTCAATAATAAAAGAATAGATTTTTAAAAAGATAACATATCTAAGGTACTTGGCAAAATATCTGACACATAGTATGTGTCCAAAAATGTTTGCTCTGATGATGGAAAGACAGTATGTGGGTGCTCACACTATGATTTTGGCCTGTTTGATTCAAGCACATACATGCCTTCCTTAACATAATGATGTGTTTGATTTTTAAAGTAATTTTCAAATGGTAAAGAACTGGTAATAAGTGCACTGTGGATAGTCAAAAGTTGACAATGCTTATTCTGAGCCCTTGGTATTTATAAAAGTAAGGGGTTAGAAACCTTCAAGCTCAAAACTTACAAAAAGCTATATGGGAAAACAAACAACCAACCAAAGGACTAGCAATATTTCTAATTGTTCTAAACTCACAGAGAAAAGATACAAGAATGAATAAGTCACAACAGGTGTTTATGAAAGGCTGAAAAATTACAGATACCTGCTGCTACTCTAGCAGGGTAGCAAACACTGCTTCCCATGTGTCCTATCCATAAAAAGAAAATGTGCCTTTAGAGCCCCAGAGAGTCCCAGATACCAGTGGCAGCACAACAAAGAAACAAAGAAAATAGAATTAAAGGTTCTCATGGGAAACAGAACTTTGTGACTAATTCCATATTCATAAATGCAAACAATATTTTAAAGTTTGTGTTTTCTCATGTCAAGCCTATAGTATTTTATTTTTATTTTTTTAAACTTTATTTTAATTGTTGTTCAAGTACAGTTTTCCGTCCTTTATTCCCATCCCAGCCCACCCACCCAGCCCTCCCCACCTCCCTCCCACTTCCACCCCCCTAGTTTTTGTCCATGTGTCCTTTATACTTGTTCCTGTAAATCCTTCCCCTTTTCCCCTGTATTTCCCCTGAAATTCCCTCCCTTCTCCCCTCTGGTCACTGTCAGCCTGTAAACCTATAGTATTTTAATTTTTATAAATCTCTTTCCAAACATCTATCCTGAAAATATATTCCTGAGTAAGGTCTATTTCATAAAATTTATTTCTTTTCAGTTTTCACGTGCTAATTTCCTTCAAGACTATGAAGGAGGTAAAACTATTTCTAATTTTATATGTATAATGCCATTGACAGACACAGTGTACCAAGAGCTGAGTTAGAAACTGAATCCCAGACAAGAAAAAGCTAAAGGAGTTCATCACCACCAAACCAGTATTACAAAAAAGTTAACAGGACTTCTTTAAGAAAAGGAAGAGAAATAAAGTAACAGAAATGTGAATAAAATGGCAGTAACTACATATATAACAATAAACACTTTGAAAGGTTAAACACTTCAGTAAAAAGACAGAGGTTAGCTGAATGAATAAGAAAACAAGACTAATTAATATGCTGTCTAGAAAAGATCCACATCAAATTAAAAGACACACAGACTGAAATTAAAGGAATAAAACTGAAAAAACAAAAGCTGAGGTAGCAATACTTATTTAAGACAAAATAGACTTCAGAACAAAAGCTTTATAAGAGAAAAAGAAGGATATTACATAATGATAAAGGGATCAATACAACAGGAGGATGTAACCCTTGTAAACACTTATGTACCCAACATAGGAGCAAATATTGATGGATATAAAGGGGGGATGGACAGTAATAGTCATAGTAGGGGAATTTAATACCCCATTAACATCAATGGATAGATCTTCCAAACAGAAAATCAATAAACAATGGCCTTAAATGACACATTAGACCAGACTGATTTAATTGATATAGTTAGTGTATTTCACCCCAAGGCAGCAAAATATATATCCTTTTGAAGTACACATGGAACTTCAGGCCACTTTTAGACCACAAAACAAGTCTCAAAAACTTTAAGAAGACTTATCATGCCAAGCATCTTCTTTGCTCACAATGGTATAAAACTAAAAATCAATTACAAGAAGAAAACTGAAAAACATACTCCTAAACAATAAACTCAAGGAAGAAATTACATGATAACTTAAGAAAAATTAAAATGAAAACACAATGACCCAAAGTCTCTGGAACACAACAAAAGCAGCCATAATGGGGAAATTCATAGCAATCCAGGCCTACCTCAAGAAACAAGAAAAATCTCAAATAAACAATCTAACCTTACACCTGAAGGAACTAGAAAAAGTACAATAAACAAAGCCCAAAGTGAGTAGAAAGAAGGAAATAATAAATATCAGAGTGGAAATAGTCTACAATAACACAAAAGGTCAATGAAACCAAGGCCAGGTTCTTTGAAAAGATATACAAGATAGATAAAACTTTAACCAGACTTATCAAGGAAAAAAGAGGAACCAAATAAAATCAGAAATGAAAGAGAAGTGACAACTGACACCTCAGAAATAACAAAGTATTATAAGAAAATACTACAAACAATTGTATGACAACAAATTGGACAATCTGGAAATAATGGATAAACTCCTGGAATCATACAATATTCCAAGAGCGAACCAACAAAAAGAGAGCCTAAACAGACAGATTACTACCAACAAAATCAAATCAGTAATCAGAAAACTTCCAACAAATAAGAGTCCTGTACCAGATGGCTTCACAGGTGAATTTTACTAAACATTCAAAGAAGAATTAACACAAAATTCTTCTCAAACTATTCTAAAAAATTCAAGAGGAGAAAAAGCTCCCAAGCTCATTTTACAAGGCCAGCATTACTCTGATTCCAAAACCAGACAAAGACCTTACAAAAAAAGGAAATTATAGGCCATCCTATAATTTTAGGCCACCCCTGATGTACCTAAAAGCAAAAATCCTCAACAAAATATTAGCATATCGAATTCAGCAATACATTAAAAAGACCATATACCAAAACTGGGATTTACTCCTGGGATACAAGTATGGTTCAATATCCTTAAATCAATTAACACGATATACCACATAAACAAAATGATGGATAAAAATCATATGATCATATCAATAGGTACAGAAGAACATTTTATAAAATCCAATCCCTATTTCTGATAAAAACTTTCAGCAAAGTGAGAATAGAGGAAACACACCTCAACATAATAAAGAACATATATTATAAACCCACAGCTAACATCATGCTCAATGGGGAATAACTAAAAGTGTTCTTAAGATCAAGAACAAGACAAGGCTGTCTTCTTCCACCACTTATATTCAACATACTATTGGAGGTCCTAGTCACAGCAATCAGGTAAGAAAGAGAAATAAAACTCATCCAAACTGGAAAGGAAAAAGTAGAAATGTCATTATTTGCAAATGACATGACATTGTATAGAGAAAACCCTAAAGAGTATAACAAAAAACTACTAGAACTGATAAATGAATTCAGTGAAGTTGCAGGATACAAAATTAATAGTCAGAAAATTAGTTGCATTTTTACATATCAGTAATGAACTATCAGAAAGCAAAATTAAGAAAACAATCCCATTTAAAATTGCACAAAAAATACTTAGAAATAAATTTGACCAAGGAAGTAAAAGACCTACTAAAAAAATTATGACACATTAAAGAAAATACAAATAAATGGAATCATATACCATGTTCATGGATAGGAAGAATTAACATCATTAAAATGTCCATACTACCCAAAGCAATCTATAAATTCAATGCAATCCTTATCAAAATACCAATGGCATTTTTCATAGAATGAGAGTAAATAATTCTAAAATTCATATGGAACCACAAAGACTCTTAACAATTACAGCAATCTTGAGAAAAAAGAAAGTTGGAGGTATTATGCTACCTGATATGAAACAATACTACAAGGCTATCTACATTAATCAAATCTGCATGGTATTAGCATAAGAACAGGCACATAGATCTATGGAACAGATACAGAGCCCAGAAATAAACCCATGCCTATATAGTCAATATATGACAAAGAAAGTAAGAATATACAACAGGGTAAAGAATCTATTCAATAAATAGTCTAGGGGAAATTGGAAGGACACATGCAGAAAAATAAAACTGGGCCCTGGCTGGGTAGCTGTTTGTTAGAGCATCATCCCAATATGTCAAGGTTGATCCCTGGTCACGGCACATACAAGAAGCAACCAATGAATGCATAAATAATGGAACAACAAATCAATGTTTCTCTCTTTCTCTGCCTTCCTCTGTCTCTCTATAAGACAAACCAATAGATAACAATATTTTTTAAATAAATAAATAAAACTACACCATTTTCTCACACTATAAAGAAAACTAAACTCAAAATGGATTAAACACTTAAATGCAAGACCCCAAACCACAAAATTCCTAAGAGAAAACACAGGCAGTAAACTCTCTGACACTGCTCTTAGTAGTATTTTTTTCTGATATTTTTCTTCAGGCAAGGGAAACAAATAAAAATAAGCAAATAGCACTTTATTATGCTAAAAAAGTTTTTGCACAGCAAAGGGAACCATCAACAGAACAAAAAGACAACCTATTGAATGGCCAATCACACTTTGGCCAATGATATTTGCCAATCATACATCTGATAAGGGGTTAATATCCAAAATTTATAAAGAACTCATACAACACAACACCAAAAACAACAACAACAAAAAACACCAAACCCCAAAGACCCAAACAATCCATTTAAAAATGGGCAGAGGACCTGAATGGATACTTCTCCAAAGAAGGCATACAGATTACCAACAAACATATGAAAAGATGCTCAATGTCACGAATCATCAGAGAAATGCAAATTAAAACCCCAATTAGATATCACTTCACACCTGTCAGAATGTCTATCACCAATAAATAAACAAACAACAAATGTTGGCAAGGATGTGGAGAAAAGGGAACCCTCCTGTACTGTTGATGAGATTGCAAATTGATACAGTCACTGTGGAAAACAGTGTGGAGGTTCCTCAAAAATTTAAAAATAGAACTACCTTATGACCCTGCGATTTCACCTAGGAATATATCCAAACAAATACAAAACACTAATTCAAAAACATATATGCATCCCTATGTTCATTGCAGTGTTACTTAAAATAGCCAAGATATGGATGTAGCCCAAGTGCCCATCAATAGACAAGTGGACAATAAAGTTGTGGTACATATAGACAATGAAATATTACTCAGCCATAAAAAAGAATGAAATCTTACCATTTGAAACAACATGGATGTACCAAGAGGGTATCAAGTCAGAGAGAAAGACAAATACCACATGATTTCACTTATATGTGGAATCTAAAGAACAAAATAAATGAACAAACAAAACAGAAACAGACTCCTAGATACAGAGAACCAGCTGAGGGTAGCCAGATGGGAGGGAGGTGAGGGGGGAAGGGTAAAAAAGTTGAGGGGATTAAGAAATATAAATTGGTAATTACATATAGTTGAGAGCTGTAAATTACAGCAGAGGGAATATAGTCAATAATGCTGTAATAATTACTTATCGTGCCAGATGGGTATGAAACTTACCAGGGGGATGGATCACTTCATAAATTATATAATTATCTAACCACTATGCTGTATACTTGAAACAAATACAAAATAATACTAAATGTCAACTGTAATTGAAAAAAAATACAGCAGTTTTGATTTCTCAGAGAATTGGCCAATCTGATATAAGTAAGAGGGCCTGTCAAGTCTCTTAGATCAACTGCTCTATGACTGTAATAAATACAGAACTAAAAAGAGTCACTTTTAAGAATAGTATGCTCGAGCTTTTGGTAAAGCCATCAAACCCATGTCTTCAAATAGAGAAAGAAATATGTTGGCAAGGAAAGGGCAATGATTTGCATTTAGACAGCTAAGTTACTGTATTTGGATTATTCATACCACAAAGCATTTGCTTGATTATCTTTTAGATGGTTATTTAATTCTACTAGAAGGCAGATTCACACGCACCAGTGTTCCTCTAGAACAATGAAACTATATGAGGTAGCAAAACATTTTTCCTCTTGCCAGTAACTTCACTTCATTGCCCCATAAAAACAGTATCCCTACTACTACTAGGCTTCATGAGAAGTTTGTAATGTTCTTTTAAGAAACACAGGCATCTAACTATGCGGGTAGAAACTTGAAAACACTGAATTAGGACCATAAACAATGGTAAAGAAAAATGGAATGACAAAATAGCAAAATATTTAAAAAGTTAGAGAAATAGAAATAGAGTTTTCTAAAACTAGAAAACTATTTCTAAAATTAGAAAACTCTATTTCTGCCCTGGCTGGTGTAGTTCAGTGGATTGAGTGCGGGCTCCGAACCAAAGGGTCGCCAGTTTGATTCCCAGTCAGGGCACATGCCTGGGTTGCGGACCAGGTCTCCTGTACAGGGCACATGAGAGGCAACCACACGTCAATATTTCTCTCCTTCTCTAAAAATGAATAAATAAATCTTTTTAAAAAACTCTGTTTCTAATAGAGCTTTTTCTAATTTCCTAATTAAATTAGAAAAAAGTTTTCTAATTTTAAAAACTTAGAAAAATAGAGTAATTATTTCAAAGGAAGTCTATGCATTACTGAAATAAAAACTTCTCTCCACTATTTTGGAAGAAACAAATAATGTAATTAAAAACTCAAAACCACTCCTAGCACTCTCAGATGATGACAGCAAAATATTTGGTGATATTTCATATTGTAATATTTTATCCATGCCAGATATTATCAAGCAAAATATGCTGTCAGTTTTTAAACACTATAAAATGATTAATTTTGATATTTAAACATGTATTCAAATTGGTCAGAGCAAACACCTCCTGACAGGCATGTAAAAACCACTGTGGGAATACCAGCAGCAGCTTTCTGGGGGTGGAGTGGCAGTGGAAGGGGCAACTGGGAGACAGTCATCAGGAACTTTAAAGGCATTCATACTTTCTCCTAGTAATGCCACATCTAGGAATCTAGCCTAAAGAAATACTTAGAAATGGAAGTAAAGATTTATATACAAGAACATTCATTATACCGTTACTGTTAATATAGACACTATATAAGTAATAGGTAACAGCTAAAGAAATGCAAGTGCACCTGTAAAATGAATTGTTAGGTAAGTATTTAGAAACAATTTTTATTACTTAGTGACTTGGGAAAATTTTCATGATATATGTTAAATAGAAAAATCAAGATATAAAAAGCAGTAAATATAATGTGAATGCAACTTTTTAAAGGTATGTGTGAATATGAAAAAAAGACTAGAAGAAATCCAACACTAAATGGTTTTCACTGTTAGGAGCTTTTAATATTCATCTTTATCTTTGAATGTACTTTTACAATTCTCAAATATGCATTCATTTGTTTTTCCATCAGAAAACTAGTAAATTCTGCTTTAAAAATAATTAGAATTTAAGTTTTCATTATGACATTTGCACTTTGACTTAATCACTTAAATGTTTATTTAATTTTATTTTTTTACAGACTCAGAAATTGTGAAATACTGTAAGACTATTCAAAATTAAACCCCACTCATAATTCCTTATTGGAATTCTCTGAGGAACAGAACACTATCTTCCTTAAAAAACAAAAAACAAAACAAACCCGAAACATCCCTAGCACAAGATTTTTCTTTATAGTCAAATACAAAACTCTCAAACAGCTGTGGAAATACGTCAGCATCATCTTTATTACTTAGTAGAAG
This sequence comes from Trachops cirrhosus, assembly GCA_028533065.1. NCBI lineage: Eukaryota > Metazoa > Chordata > Mammalia > Chiroptera > Phyllostomidae > Trachops > Trachops cirrhosus. The sequence goes on along the minus strand of CM052540.1, from coordinate 135,267,860 downwards.
TGAAACATCCTTAAAGTAGCTTTCCTCCTTCCTAATGTGTGAGGACTGACTTTAATGGATTACTAACAAAATTAGATTAAAAGAAAACTAAAAGGCATTCAGATTAGTCATTAGAAAGAATTTCTTAGTATTGATTATTAGAATATTAATATATTCACCAATATGGCTATGCCTATATTCTTACTCTTAAATAACATATCCCCAACATAACTGAGTGATTATTAAACACTCCAAGGTTTTTAAGTATCAAAAAAGTCTGCCCTTTTACTATATGCCTACTTAAGTACCAGTCCACTAATCCTGTGGGTCCAATTTAGTTCTCCTTTATCAGTTCTCTAATATATTCTGAGTTTTATTACCTGAAGCTCCCTAAAAACCTTATCTTTTAAAATTCAACTGACTACTACTTTTCATTTCCATAATCTGTCCTTTCTAGACCTGACCCATCCCTAGGGGAATTCACAATACCCCTGCTCCAAAATGTCAACTGTTAGGAAAGTGGCCTCTTCTCCCAGGCCATGATAACACCAGCACTTCTGCCTGCACCTTCCTTCTACTTGGAAGAAAGATCACAGATGGGGAGAAAATTTTGTTTCTCCACTGATAGATGACAAAGCAACTCTACCAAGCAGTTGACTAGCAAAATATTTAGCTAGTGTCTAGCTCTAGATAACTTGTTAAAACCTGCCTGCTTTATTTTTCTTGTCAACCTGTTTTTCAAACCTTGAATATTCAGACTTTGTTCTGGATTCTTCATATATTTAAACATCTTTCTCAAAAAATTCCTTTTATGTAATTATAACAAGAGGAAATACATAGATATATAAATACAGAAATATAGATATATCTATAGTAAACATATATAAGTAAGTCACAATCAGTGACATTTTATATATACCATGTCATATTTTTCTTTGTGTGTTTATATTTGTGTACATATTTATTTATTTATTTACTTATTTTTAATTGATACACAGGTATTCACCCTCCTTGGTTAAATTTATTTCCTAGGTATTTTATTCTTTTTGGTACAATTACAAATAGGATTTTTTAAAATTTATCTTTCTGATAGTTCATTACTATATAGAAATACAACAGATGTTGTACATTGACTTTGTATCCTTACTAAATTCCTTTATTAGTTCTAACAGTTTTTTTTTAATGGCATCTTTAGGGTTTTCTGTATATAATATCATGTCATCTTCAAATAGTGACAGTTTTAATTCTTCCTTTTCACTTGAGATGCCTTTTATTTCTTTTTCTTGCCTGACTGCTCTGGCTAGGACTTCCAAAACTATATTGAATAAAAGTGGTGAGAATGGGTATCCTTGTCTTGTTCCTGATCTTAGAGAAAAGGCTTTCAGCTTTTCACTGTTGAGTGTGGTGCTGGCTGTGAGATGTCCTATATTAAATATATGGCCTTTACTATGTTGAGAAATGTTCCCCCTATGCCCCGTTGAGAGTTTTTATTATAAATCAATGTTGAATTTTGTCACATATCTTTTTTGTACCTATTGAGATGATCATATGATTTTCATCCTTCATTTTGTTAATGTAGCTTATCATATTGATTAATTTGCAGATGCTAAAAAATATTTTGCATTCCTGGAATAAATCCCACTTGATTATGATGTATGATCCTTTTACTGTATTGTTGAATTTGGTTTGCTAATATTTTGTTGAAGACTTTTACATCTATGTTCATCAGGGACATTGGCCTATCATTTTCTTCTCTTGTGGCATGCTTGTCTAGTTTTAGTAGGGTAATGCTAGCCTCATAAAATGAATTTGAAAGAGTTCCTGTCTTATATTTTTTGAAAGGGTATGAGAAGGACTGGTATAAATTCATCTTTGGATGTTTGGTAGAATTCACCAGTGAAGCCATCTGTCTGTGGACTTTTGTTTGTCGGGAGGTTTTTGATTACTGATTCAATCTTGGTAGGTTGTATGTTTCTAGGAATTTATCCATTTCTTCTAGCTTATCCAATATGTTAGCATACAATTGTTCACAGTAGTCTCTTATGATCCTTTGCATTTCTGTGATATCAGTTGTAACATGTCTTTTATTTCTGATTGGTGTCTTCTCTTTTTTTCTTGGTGAGTCTAGCTAATGATTTGTCACTTTTATTATTTGAAATAACCAACTCTTGGTTTCACTGATATTTTCTATTGCCTTTTTAGTCTCTATTTCATTGATTTCCGCTCTAAGCTTTGTTATTTCCTTCCACTAATCTGGGGCTTTGTTTGTTTTTTAGTTCCTCCAGGTATAAAGTTAGGCTGTTTATTAGGGACTTTTTTTTTACTATTTCTTCAGGTAGGCATTTATTGCTATTAACTTCTCTCTTATAACTGCTGCATCCCATAAATTTTGGTATGGGTATGGAAATTATATTTACATTTTCATTAGTCTCAAGGTATTTGTTTATTTCTCTCTTGATTTCTTCTTTGATCAATTGGTTGTTCAGTAGCATGTTGTTTAATCACCACATATTAGTGAATTTTCCATTTTTTTTTCATATGATTAATTTCTAGTTTCATACCATTGTGGTTGGAAAGGATGCTAAGCATGATTTCAATCTTCTTAAATTTATTAAAGACTTGTTTGTGGCCTAACATGTAATCTGTGTTGGAAAATATTCCATATGCATTTGAAAAGAATGTGTATTCTGTTGCTTTGAAATGGGATGTTCTGTAAATACCTTTTAAGTACACCTGGTCTAATGTATCCCTTAAAACTGATGTTTCTTCATTAATTTTCTGTCTGGATAATCTATCCATTGATGTAAGTGGGGTATTAAAGTCTCCTTACTGTTATTTTTTTTTTTAAAGCAAACTTTTCTTTTTTTTTTTTAAATGATTCTTTTTTTTTTAAGTACTTTTTTTTTTTTTTTTTTTTAGATTTTATTTATTTATCTTCAGAGGGGAAGGGAAGGAGAGAGGGAGAGAAATATCAATGTATGGTTGCTTCCTGTGCATTCCCTGCTGGGAACTGGCCCGCAACCCAGGCATGTCCCCTGACTGGGAATCGAACCGTGATCTCTTGGTTCACAGGCCCGCGCCTAATCCACTAAGCTACACCAGCCAGGGCTCCTTACTATTATTATATTGCTGTCTATTTCTCCTTTATGTATATTAATATTTTCTTAATATACTTAGGTGCTCCTAAATTGGGTAAATACTTACAAATGTTATATCTTCATGTTGGATTGACACCTCTGTTATTACATGATGCCCTTTCTCTCTTCCTACAGTCTTTTGTTTCAAAGTCTACATTTTTCTAAGTATAGCTACTCCAGTTTTTTTTGGTTCCCACTTGCATGGAATAGCTTTTTCCATCCATTCAGTCTCTGTGTGTTCTTACATCTGTGTGAGTCTCTTGTAGCAGCATATATTTGGGTCTTGTTTTTTAATCCATTTAGCCACTCTATATGTCTTTTGATTAAAGAAGACAGTAAGGAAAAGTAAATTAAGAAATTGAAGACACAAATAAAAAGATATTCCATGCTCATAGATTAGAAGAATTAATATTGTCAAAATGCGCAAAATTATATATTTTATATATAAATAAAATTCCCATCAGTTTACAAACATCCTGATATTTATTTATTTAGTCCTTACCGGAGGACATGCTTATTGATTTTAGAGAGAGGGGAAGGGAGGGAGAAAGGCAGGGAGAGAAACATTGATATGAGAGAGAAACTTCGATTGGTTGCCTTTTATAATGTGCCCCAGACCTGGGACCCAATCTGCAACCTAACCTGCAACCTAGGCATGTGCTCTGACTGGGAATCCAACAGGCAGCCTTTTGTTTTACAGCACAATGCCCAATCAGCTGAGCCACACTGGCTCTCCCATTTTAAAAGAAACTAATCTTCACTCTACCTTCCCACTATTAGGCTGCCAGGAATTTTATTTAAACAGTGATTTCTGAACTGACCACCTTATGAAGAAAATCTTAAAAGTTTTTATAGTTTTAAACTTGGATTATCTGCAGATACTGGCAAATTTGTTCCCACGTATCCATTATCCATAGCCTGTATTTCAGGTCCTTTCCATGACATTACTGAGCATTCTCAGAACAATGTTAAACTATAGAGGTGATAGTGGGCATGTGTATTCTATTGCTAACATTAACAAGAATATTTCTATTGTCTCATCACTATGGTAATTGGCTATTAGTTTGACAGATATTTTTCATCACAGTAAGGAAGATTTCTTTCTATTATCTACTTACCTAAAGTTTTAATACAGATTTAATACTGAATTTTTATCAAATGTCTTTTTGGCATCTATTAAAATATTTTCTGGTTCTTCTCAATCCACAAAGATGACAAATTATGTTTAAAGTTAATAATAATAATGAGAACAGACTTTAATTTATGTAATGTTTGTTTCACAAAACAAAGACAGCTTCATAGTTACGAAGCTTGATGACAAAATGAACACCTGTGAACTCACTGCACAACTTAAGAAATAGAACATTAGCAATAATATATCTACCCATCTGCTCCTCTCCTATTTCTTCTGCTTGCCTTTCTCTACCAAACATAACAACTTTTCTAATTTTTGCCAATTATTCCTTGTTTTTAATAATTTTATCACATGTGTAAATACCTACTCAACATATGTTTGATTTTTACCTGTTATTAAACTTTATAAAAACGTAGTCTTCTGCCCCCTTAGAGTTTTCACTGCCATGCTGTACAGAGCTCTAAATCACTTTCACTGTTGTGTACTTTTCTACAGCATCAATATACCACAATTTATCTCTATTAGCCTGCCATTGTTATTAATTAGTGTGAATAAAATCTGGCAAAAGGAGCTTCAAATTCCCTATGTATCAGTAAAAAAAAAAGTACCAACACTCAAAAGTGTTTACAGGTAAACCAGTATTCTTGACAGTTGGAAAAAAAACCTTAAATCAGCTTTATACCAGAATTCCATCTGAAAATATATGTATCTTTTTCTTCTCACTAGTGGACTTTCAAATATATTTAAGTCCTATTAAATTTCCTGCCCTGGCTGGTGTGGCTCAGTGGATTGAGTGCCAGCCTGTGAACCAAAGGGTTGCCAGTTCAATTCTCAGTCAGGGCACATGCCTAGGTTGCAGGCCAGGTCCCCAGTAAAAGTGGTGAGAATGGGTACCCTTGTGAAGGGGGCATGTGAGAGACAGTCACACATCGATGTTTCTTTCTCTCTATTTCTCCCTTCCCCTCTCTAAAAAAATTAATTAAAAATATTTTTTAAAAATGTCCTTTGGAGTAGCTTTTTGAACTGTTTTGTTCCAAATCCCCATGCCTTCTGGACAGCTCCGTCTTGATAGAATGAGGTGCGGCATGTGTGTATTATCTGAACACCTGTGCAGCATTTCCCAAACCAAACACACCCCATGTCTCCTGCCTCAATCTGTTCTTTCATCTACTTCAGATCTTGAATAATGGCTTCACCATCCAACCAAATGCTTATTGTCATATATATGGAGCCATTCCTCACTCCTCCCTTTCCTTCCTTCCCATACGTAAAGAGTAACTAAGTCAAGGTAGCTACTGGCTAAGCATGTTAAATTGCAAATCTGACCACATGATTTCCTGGCTAAAAAAATATTTTAAAATAGATGATAATCTCCTGCAGTGTTTTTTAAACTATAGCTTCTGACCCATTGGAAGGCCAAGGCATTAATTTAGTGGACTGTGACCAGGATGCTTTTAAAATAAAACAGAATAGAAAATATTAGAGTACATTGATGAAGGATAAATTTTGTGCAGTGAAACTTTTGTTTCACCTGTGTGAATGTGCACACCTGGATGTGTGAAGAGTCACAGTGTAAAATGTTTTTTCTTATTGTGAATTGTTTCTTAATGTGTTTCAAAGCATCTACTGCAAGTAGTTTTCTCCTTTTGAGGAATTCAGAGGTCCCTTTCAGAAAATGATGAAAGTTATAAACTTTCTTCTGAGAACAGAATGTACATATATCTATACATATATTCTCACCATATTCTTTATCATAGTGAACCCAGCTATCATGAGAAAACCTAGTGGAAAAATGTTGAAGTCCAGATTTCTAGACCTCATCATAGACTCTCAGGGAGCTTTTAGAGATGAGAAGCACTGATCTCTAAGGTGTAATTCAAATTCCTTAAGAAGGTGGGAGTATTTGCTGCACCTGTTTACCACTTTGCTCATGCTGAACTATTAGCCTGAAAAGCATTTTCCTCCTTTTTTGATCTGCCAACCCCTGGTAATCCGTCAAACCTCAGCTCAAACATTACCTCTGCTCTAAGACCTTCCTGACCTTCCCTCTTCCCCTTGCTAGTTGAGGAGGTGCTCAACAAATGTTTGTGTGAATGTAAGTATAAATAAAATGCTCATTGAACATTCCCTATAGGCAGGTGGGTCACTACGGTGATGAGAACAGGCTCTGGAATCAGGTGCCTAGATTTGAGTGCAGGCTCCTTCACTCATTAATTGTGTGAGCTGCAACAGTAATTTAACTTGACAGCCATAGTTTGCAAGTCAGAAAAATGGGAGTATCTGTTTTATAGCATTCCTGTGAGGATTAAATAACATTTAAAGTGCTTAGTAAATGGTTGTTAGTATATATTTACTAAATTTTAGCTGTAATTATTGAAAAATGATTGGAATCTATATATAAAATAATAAAATAAATAATTATGCATTTATGCTAAATACAGTATTAATTATAAAACTAATTAGAGAGATTCAGAAATTCTTAGCTTAACAAGAGCACATTCACTAGCCTCAAAGCAGGACTGGGCTTTCAAGTCTTTAAGTAGGTAACTTTCTTCTAAATTTGTTTTCAAAACAAGTTACTTTTATAAGTTTAGGTTTTTAGCCTAAAAACAAATTTGAGAACATGTTAATTCCATATTCTTGCCCCTTCTAGTTTAAATCACAATTCAAGAATGGTTATAAAAACAAACATTCCCTATAAATTCTCTAGATTATTTAACATATTAGGCTAAGGAGCAGGCTGGTGAAGGGGGGAAAGGTGGGGGATCAGGAAATAAAACTTTTGAAGAGATTCTATTTAGATAAAATCTTATTGCAGAATATAGAATCTCTCTACTTCCATTGCATTGCTGTAGTTTATTGAGTCTAAGATGCCAACAACTGTCAAACTATTCATGACTTACGTACCACTGCATAATATAAAATGCTGACAAGCTATGACACAATACTAAGATGCCATTAATAATATGTATTCCAATTCCAAAGACATTCAATGTTAAAAATAAAACACAAGCCCTGGCTGGTGTGGCTCAGTGGATTGAGCACCAGCCTGTGAACCACAGGGTCGCCGGTTTGATTCCCGTCAGGGCACATGCATGGGTTTCGACTCAAGTTGTACCCCCAGTAGGGGGTTCATGAGAGGCCACCACACATTGATGTTTCTCTTCCTCTCTTTCTCCTTCCCTTCCCTTCCTATATCTCTAAAAATAAATAAATAAAATATTTTTAAAAAGTAAAACACACCTTGAAATCAGTATCATATAGCATATATGATAAATACTGTTTGAAATAAGATCTTGGGCTTGGACATAATCTGCTAAATTCCTTTTCCTGCTTTAAATTTTAACTTTGACTCATCTCATGTTCCTAGGATAGGGCCTTACACATAGTAAAAGGTCAAAAGGTATTTAAATAATGCTCATGATTCAAATTTACGGCTGGTTTAGCTATAAGAACCACAGGTGTTTAGAATGATAAAAAGATTATTATTTTCCAAGCTTAAATTAGTGCTACTAAAGTGACAATGTCTACGACATAGATGACTAAACTTTACAAGTTTCAGTTTTAGGTGGGAAACAAAAAATCAAAACTATCAGTAGCAGGTTTTATTGACAAGCAGATGGTGTTAGTTAAAAATAAGAGCTGGTATTTCAAGGTCCTATTTACCTCTTGTCTATACATTGTCTACCATGGTGCCTGGTACACAGTGAGTATTCAGAAATGCTTAGTGAATGAAGATAGTAAGCTTAACTCACTGCTAAGAATGCAATTTATGGTATTTGTGGCAGCTGCAGATTTCAATAACAGTTCTAGTTGCTGCTTTCCAAAGTGACCACAATTTGGTGAAGGGCAGAGCAGGATGGCTTCACCTTCAACTCCTGTTTCTGATCAAGTTTTGGGAGGCTTCATCTACTGTAGCCCACACTGGAGCCTGTGTGAGGCTGTGGTCAATGAGGACTTTGAAATAGTTTCCATAGATCCCACAAACACTCAAAGTCACCCTCCTAACCTCCACCATCTTGCACTCTTCCAAGGCAGGGGTGAAGGGTCACCTTTATGTCACTGGTGCTTACAGTAGTACTTGGCTGAGGCTTGAAGATACACATGGATGGTGAATTTAGCTCCCTGTTCTCCTTATTGAGAAACCCTGCAGCTAGTTCTTATCCAGAAAGAAAAGGAAGGCAGAGGAATGTTGCAACATAAAATATAGAAGTTGGTCAATTTACAATAGCTTCAAACTATGATTCATTCAATTACTGTTTGAGATAATATGAGTTTCCAGAATGTCAGCCCATTCCCCTGGACACACATGAGATTTTACATATACATGTATAATTGTACATGTTATCTATTATAGTTTATACATAAAATTATATATAAAGGAATCTTTGATATATATCAAAGTTAACTATTTCTTTCAAATTAAGCAATTTACTATTATATTAGTGCCTTAGTAAATTAACATGTGGTTAAAGTGTTATAATTCAATGCAAATATTAAAATGTTATTTACACATGGCAGCATTGTAATATGTATTTAAAATATTAAAACAGAACTGCCATTACAAAAGGATATAATTTTAACATCCTTCTAGTATTAATTACATTCAGAGCAGGGTGTATGAAGGTAGCTGTTAGTCAGCTGCCTTTGATCACACTGACTAAACACAACTGTTGACAAAACCAGTGGACTAGCCAAACCAAAAGTAGCAGGGAAAGCAGTCAGAGTGCAGGCATATTATCTGAGAAGGAATGGCAGTATTGGGGATTTATTTTTATCCCTGCTGCTGTTTTAAGTGGAAAGTTATCTTTGCTTCCCACGTATCAAGTAGGTTAGAGAAGGGGAGCTGCAGGAAGCATTTGCAGTGGGCTGAAATTGCCTACTAATTTCAAATACTGTATAATTTAGTTTTTCAGGCCCAGTACTCTCCCCAGCCCACCAAAGGAAAATAAACAATTAAAAAATTTCAAAACGCGTTGCTAAGTTTGGAAGTTAAAAAAAAAAAAGAAAGAGAAGAAAAATCCAACCTCTGTTCTTTAGAGTTAATGACTACTACAGGAGTTTTATGGCACTATTCAAGCCTTTACAGTTAGTAGTTAAATGCTAATTAAATCTTTAGGTCACTGCACCTTTTAGAAAGATACACATTTAAAACTTCTTAGGTTGGCTATTCCTTGTTTATTCTTGGAAAAAGTGTTTGTGGCTCGCTATTTTATAGGTACACTACATGGTACTTACAGAAATTATTTTCTATTTTCAGTCCTTTTCTTAAAAATAATTTCTAAATTATGAATGCAAAACTAACTTTTATTTTCTGAAGCCTCTGGGATTGCTGAGTCTGAAGTGAACAATTACATTAGAAAGAATTTTGGAACAACATTCTCATAACAAATACTGAGTTAATACTGGGGTCTAGAATTTCAATTACTGTGACAAAGTTAACAGTATTTCTCATTGCCCTGGCGCAATCATTCCCTAAAGAGGAGTCCCTGAGGCTGCAGGCAAGTCCATTCTGCAGATGTGGCCCTTATTTTCTGTAAAACACCTTGCCAATTCAGATTTTATATGAATTATAAACATACTGCCCATCTACCTTTTTGTGTATGTGTGTTTACATGAATTTTAATAGGCCTTTTGTAATTTTACATACCTACTGCTAGGACATAATGTTTTGCATCCACTGAAAGCTTTGTTTAAAACGCTGATTCTTATCCATTGGAAATATACACATAATCCTTGTTCCTGACAATCCTGTTTCTATAGAACAAGGACGTCAAACTCATTTTCACTGGGGGCCACATCAACCTCCTGGTTGCCTTCAAAGGGCTGAATATAATTTCAACACCTTAACAGTTAAAGAGTAGTTACATTTATACAGTCCTAAAATTATTTCAGCCCTTTGAAGGCAACTGCAAGGCTGATGTGGTCCCTGGTGAAAATGAGTTTGACACCCCTGCTACAGAAGCTCCCAGTGGAGGGTTCTGGATAAGTTTTACATTATTAATCCTTTTCTGAGTATTATTGTGCATATGTTTGTTTATCACACTAGGTGCACTGAGGGTTGAGTCCATGTCTCACCCATCCCAGTATATTTGCACACTAAACACTGAGCAAAGTATATGGCACTGGTAAGGCACTAAAAGAATGTGCAATAAATAAGGAACAAGCAGAACAATATAACTATTAGCACATCCACTGGTAGTAATTTATTATGAAAAATAATTATGTTAGTAATTCTGCATTTGTTACAACTGCCATTACTTTAAAATAGTGAGTTAACTTGCTTCCAGCACCTCTCCTTTTGAAGCCGTGCAGCCATAGTGGGGAGAACTTTATCCTGGCGGTATGGAGATCTAAAGTGTCGTTACAGCTCTGCCTCTATCATCTGTGTCTTTAGTCAGTAAACTTTCAATGAACATAAAAATACAGGGTTCCATTTTTAAACTGCACTGGAACACACTTTTCAGGAAATATTTCACCTGCCACATTTTCAGTATATTTCAGTTAGAATATAAGTGCCAACTATTCTGATTTGTATAAAGTTTACCTGACAATAAAGATGCACCTTTAGGAAACTGGGTGCATTACACCCATACACACCTCTGAATGCTGTAACTTGAACACTTCAGTACTGTAGCTCATGTGAATCTTACCAGATACCTCTTCTGTTCATTAAGATGATCCATAGAAATGTATAATCCTAGCCAAACTTTTAGTTAATGAGCATCATAGGTATGGATAATTAGTTGATCCATACTCTTCAGAGAAATCAATAAGGCATTTTTGGCTGATTTATGTAGCTCCTGATATTCATGAGTTCACAAATCACAATCAACTACTCCTACAGACATTTCCTCCTCTTTCTGAATCCATAAAATGCCTTCAATGACATCCCAATTTCCTAAGCGTCCTCTTCCTTAAAGGAAAGGGGTGAGATAAATTTTCAAAGACACAATTTACAGTTTTTATGCTATAAAAACTCTTGCCCAACTGCAATGATAAAAATCCAGGTAATCAATGATTCTCAGAATTTTTACTCTTTAACAGCATACTGATATAATTTGTTTAATTTTACAGTCTGCATTTATTTAGAAGAAAATTTCAACCTAAGAGAACATGTTCAAGCATAAAAGTAAATATCCTTAAAAGTTATGCCAAATTCTGACCTTCTAAAGACATTACTGAGGGGGTAAAATTCTATAATTAGTAACAAGGAACAGCACAACCATGAAGTGCTCAGCATCAGGGAAACCGGATATATTTTCAACACTAAATGTTCACCTTTAAAATGATATTTTAACAATACTTCTATACTTCAAGTATGCCTACATATGACATTATCATGATAGTTGTATACTTTCAATCACATTTGATAAAAAAACTGTAAATTTGTTAGATTTGCCAAATCCTTTCTAGGAAAACTTTCAAAGTTTCTGAAACACTGTATTAAAAGACAACTAAAATTTCTCATTAAGAAAAAGTGTATTTTGTGGGAAATCTAAATTTAAACCTTCCATTTTAAAGTCCTAAACATTTTCACATAGGAAAACTGTAAGTATACTTAAGGGTTTCCAAAGCAATCAGCACAGGCAATGTTAAATTATCATGCCTCTCTAGAAAAACAGAGGAGCACTGTACAGAAGACCCTCACATTTGTGTCCCTGTGTATTCCCTGTGGGCTGTGCCAACCCACTCTTTCCCCTGTAATGACTCTTTGTTTTTACTAAGTCCTAAAGGGCTGGTGAAAGCTGGGCAAAGAGGGGGAGGGGTAGATGGAATGCAGCTGCAGGCTCTGAAACAATGCTGAGTCCATATATTTTGTTCCCAGTTGAATAATAAAAAGGGGACAGCAGTCAGGGTGGAGGGGGTCAAGGAGACAGAACCCAGAATAAACAAGGTAGGGCCAGGTACCCCACAGTTGTTGGTTTGCAGCTTCCTCCCCGCCCACCTCTCCACGTTCTACTCTACCAATTCAATAACCATTCATTTTTGGTGAAAAGGCTTATTCATTAAAATTCAAACACCCGTTAAGATTTAAACCTATTAGGCATTTATATCTAAGTTACTTTTATCAGTGAACCATGGTCAGGAGAGGATGGAGTAGGAAAGGACAATGGAGCTTGCAAAGATAAACCAGGGAAGCTGGGACACATGAGACAGAAGAGCTTGGGGGAAGTAGGTAGAAGAATTCAGAAAAGGGTGTCCAAGGTTTCAAATATAAACTGCCTGCTTTGAAATGGTGCCCAGGGGCAACAGGTATGCCAGAGAAAACCATATTTCTTAACACTGATAAAAGCTGCGTTCTGCAGGAATCAAGAGTTTGGAAGCCTGTACACGTTGGTTCGTCATTATTCAATTTAACCTGGTAGCCCTAAAAAAATGTTCTTCACTTGCATTTTCCTGGCCTCCACATCCCAACTGGGAGAGAGAATCAAGGGAAGAAGCAGACCACGAACAAAGTGAGAGCTGCTACTGAGGGGAAAGCAGCTCAAGCCTTACTCTTCTCTCCTAGGTTGTGCCCTCTCCTCCATGATAACTCTAGATGGAAAAAAAGGGCCACATTCTAAACCTGACAAGCACAGAGGAGGCCTGCATGTGGGCCTTACAAACTCTGAGGCCTAAAGTAACCACATAGGATGATGTGAATAAAAACTTTCTAGCTAAAAGCGTGTTATGGTGTGTAGTCATGTCTTAAGCATCTTTCTTGACAAGGGTCAATCTTTACCTTAACTGAGCTTGTCTATTGTCTTTGCATCTACTAATAACTTCCATTTTTCAGACCCCTCAGGGCACAATCTCCCACCTGAGCAGAAGACCACAGAGCCTCTCATTGTTATTGTTAACTGGTAACTGTCTCATACTCACCTATGTAAAAGAAATGTCCATTTGTTTTACTTTTTATCCAGTCACAGAGATTTCCCATCTTTGCTTTCTCCTGCCTCCCTAATCTGCTACCAGTGGATTTCATATAACCCTTCTAAATCTTCCCCTTTGATTCTGATGTGTAAATAAGTGTTAAAACGGCCATTTTCTGGAGCATTTTCTCAATCTTTTTGGCTCAAGTAAACTCATAAAAATTCTTACAGGTTAGGATGTTTCTCACGTCGACATAACCCTTTACTGAATCCATGGAGCCCTCTGGGCACCTGGACTCAAGCCTGCCTCCGGAACATTCCTTCAGATATTACTAATGCCATTAAATTTTCCCAGAAAACTCAAGAAGCCTTAAGTAAACAACCGAAGCTAGCACCTCCAAAGTAGAATCGGCATGCGCTAAAGACTACCTAAAAAGCTATAAAACAAAATTCAGGAGGCCCTTGTTCCAATTAGGATCCCCTTTGTGAACACTCAGTAAGTGGAGGAGGGAAAAAAGGACTTCCTTGTAAAAGCTATCATGTAGAAAAGCTCTGACATCCACACACAAACATCTTCAATTTAGCATTGCACAGATTTAAAAGTACCCCTAGTTGGTGTTGAATGATATAATTAATCTCTTGACTCTTGAAATATTTTCAAGTTATAAATTTTAGAAACATTTTATTTATTTGCATTGAATTTTTGCATTTTGTAAAATGATAAAAAGTCACAAGTATGTAGATTTATAGTAAGCAGAAATATAATCTGCCCCCAACTTGCCTTTTCTATACAGTTCTAAAATCTATTTACAGATATTCTAACTCTCCATACTATAGCCAGTATACAGAGACAAATTCAGAAATGCATTATAAATTTAGGTAAAAGAATGACTAAGTTTCTTTATTAATATTAAATATTAATAATAATAAATAATACTGACACTACTGTGAAGTTTGTCATGTATTATAAACACAAAATTCACAGGTGCATTTGATTAGGAGTTTCATATGTTTTTAAATGCAGCAATAAAATAGAACCCTTTGTTTATTCTGTATATTGGAAAAACTCAATTTTCTATTTATACATTTCATTTCCTAGTATGTACAATAAAAAAAATTAAATAGAATAGTTGTTACTAAAAATAATCACATAATCAGAACTTGCCTGAAATTAATAATTCCTTATGACTTAATTGTGGTAAATAAAACATTCTTATAATACTTTGTTGCATGCTACACTTCAATAAAATGGTTAAAATTACCCATAATTTGCAACAAACTACTGTCAATAAGTATATCTAAATTATTTTTTAAATAAATGAAGAAAAGAATATAATTCGAGTGCCTTAAAGTTATCAGAAATTTATATTTAGTCAGAAATTCACAAAATATGAGTGATTACATTAAGGTGCATAGATGAAAACAATTAAATATATTTTAAATATATTTAAATATATTTTAATAATTAAATATAATAGTGTGTGAGAATAATAGATTTTCTTGTTAAATCAACGAGTACTCACCCCTTGGAGTCCTTGGAACTGAATCGAAGGTCGAAAACGGATTAAATTCTGTTAAAAGAAACATAAGAAACAAACAGGTCAAACTTGATTACTGTGACGCAGAATTAAATGTTTAAACTTTAAATCTGTACATTTGATCAGTGCTATACTGTAAGAATATCTTTTCATTATATACTTAGGTTCACATGTTATTATATTAAGATGCCTTGATGTATTGGACTGTTGACATTTCTCTGAATCATACAACCAAAGGCATCTTTTGGCAGTGTGGCTAATCAGGTGTTTGAAAATGATCAATACAATTTGGCAAAAATATGATTAGTATACTAATTCAATTTCACATTGAAAAAAATACCCTTACTTAGTTTCTTCATATGCTTTTAAAAGACAGAAGATGGTTTGACTTTGGGTGGTGGGCGCACAGTGCAATATACAGATCTTGTATCATAGAAATGTACACTTGAAACCTACATGATCTTATGATAAATTCAAGAAAAAAATTAAAAAATAAGAGAATACGAAGTTATCCTGTACCTGAATTTTATTATGGTGAAAGGAAAAAAACAAAAAACAAAAACAACCCTCCTCCCCCCAAAAACCCCTCAAAAACCTTGAGGTTAAAATCTCCTTGAATACCTAATTTCAAATCACTATGTACTCAATAAGATTATAACTGAGAAAAAAAAGGTGGGGAGAGGGAAAGATCATTAGAGGAACTCTGCAAAACCCTAACAGGATAGCATAAATATAAAATTAAAGACTTAAAATTAAAGAAATATAAAATTAAAGTATTTGAGGCTTAACTATGATTTCCATTTTCTCACATTTTACCAGAGATCGGTCTTTTAGTTAAGTGTCAAACAGGTTATCAACTTTCTCACAAGATTCTTGCTAGCAGAATACTATAATTTTAGAACAATACTTTGTTTTATTATGAGCTCTCATAGTTTTAATATTTTTTAAAAAGCTAAAATAATAAATATCAACCAGAGTCTCAGGAATGATTTCCTGTATCTAACTAAAGTCACCAGTATGGTTTTCCATGGGAATGGTTTTCCAAATTGTGAACAGAAATTCACAGGAAAATCAGATTTGGGTAACATTTAATAATAACACATCAGCCTGTAAACTATTCTTCACACCCTTATATCCAAACCCAATGCACAAAAAACAGAAACCGCGTTTCTGGTCTCATCTGGATCTCTAACGAAATACAGAGAAGCAGGTACCCATGTTCTCCACCTTCCGCCACTGCATACACATTACCTACTACTTTCAGTTACTTTCCAAAATTTCTCTGCATATATAAAAGTTTATTAATCAGGATTAAAATAAACTAAAGAGAAAGAAGAAAAGGATGAATTCTTAAAAGATAGACCATCTGAATATAAAATCACATGGTAGCATTAACTACTCTATTATTATTTATATAAAGGGATAAACATCTTGGAAAAAACATTATAATAGAAACTATTATCTTGTTTTACCACCCTAATATGATCATTTAAGTTTAGAGTTAATGGATTCATTCCTTGGTGTGCAAGAAGTGGGTTTTTTTTAAAAAGGGAAGACAAAAAGGTAGTAACTGAAATTTAAAAATAATTTTCAGTAGCGATTCATTCTTATTTCTCATTAAGACATTCTTAATGTCTTTTATGAAAATATAGAATATAGATTAATGCTAGGATTTCCTTACATGGAGAAAACCTACCCAAACCTACCTTCCATAGCTAAACTTCTTGAAGTAATGGCAATGTGCCTGCAGAAGCCCAGGGGAGCCTCACCTCTTAAGGGGGCCCTACAATTTGGGTAGCACAGGTCCAGGCTCCAGTTTTCAAATATTGTATCACCCCCACTTCCTGACTCCCCCTTCAAACCACAGTGAACAACATCTCTGAGGCTGGTTATACTTTCCTCCCTTAACTATTTGCAACTCAGAAGTTGTCTTCAAGCATAGCACTGGAATCTGAAATTCTCTATTAAGTTCATCTGTTCTTCCTAGTCAAACAAATGCTAATTTTTCTCAAGTTTTAAATTGCTCATTTGTCTACCGGATATCGCTGCTTCCCTTACCCTTACAGACACCAGCCCTCCTAGCTCTTAGATCATGCCTTTCATTTCAAAAGCTAATTATCCTTTCTTCTCTTGTCTCTTTCTGTTGTAGATCCACTCCTGCCTGGAGGCTCACCTGGTCTATTTGGTGATGACTCTGCATCTCTTTTCTATTATTTCTCAACTAGCATCTGTCTACAACTTGCTACTTATAAGTCAACGCCTAAAATATTATGCTTTAGAAACTCTCAATGACAGCAAAACTGGCAAACATTAAACCACCCCACCTCACCCTCCAAACTGGCACCTCTTTCCTATACTTTTGTCAAGGGTACTCCTATTTTTTTGGTTCTCCAGGCTTACAACCTTAAATTTAATTTATAATCTTCTCTCCCCCAATTCCCACCATATTCTATTAGTAAACTGCAGGCCACTAGAATCACAGAATTCTGAATCCAGAGATAATATAGTTAATGCCCACCAGCACCTGCCCCTTTGTCTTGCTGCTTTTCTTCTACCTGTTTACCTAGTGCTCCACACACATCTATATGGGAGATTCAAGAGTGTGGGAGCCTATTACCTTCATGGGAGACAGTTCACATTTTAGTTGGGGAACATTAGAGAATGATTAAATACGAGGCTGCTTTAATACTACTTATTAAATTAGTACTAATAAGTAGTATTATTACTACTTATCAGGTGTAGTAAGGACTCTCAAAGAAAAGAGAATTGTATGGGTTAGAAGAGATACTAGAAAAGCCAAAGGTCTTGTGGAAAAGGTTGATCTTGGGTAGAAATTTAGAAAAGACAAACTCCAGGGAGAGAAAGTGTCCTACCTGAACAAAAAAGAAAGGGGACAGAAATGGGTACTGTGTGGGCAGAGAGGGCAAGTGTCTCTGTGAGGAGTTCTTTCAAACTTGAAACACTACACAAAGAATCAGAATTGGACCTGGAAATCCCTGTCTAATCTTTCCTTGGGCTCAAAATTTGTCTTCAGCTTTAGCTTGCATCCACTAGAGATAAATAGGACAGTAATTTAAATTTCAGACTTCTGGGATTTCAAAAGGTTAATCACCCAGTGAAATAATCCTAATCTCCTCCATTACCCCCTCAAGCAGGGCCTTTGTCATGATAAACAATTGGAGGCTCTTCTAATTTTGGGAATAAGAAAGTGAGTTGCTGAAAGAAGTATTCCAGGGAAAGTAGCTCTTTCAGTCACATGTAAGAAAGATGGAGTTGGAGGGATTGGGGCTAGGGGAAAGGATGATATCAGCTCCAGGGGATGCTGTAAGAAAAATGAAGCAAAGGTGGCTCCAGGGCTCCCATCATCATCTCAGGCCAGTCAGCCCCAAAATTTCTCAAATTAAACTCTTAGTCTCTACTTTGAAAACCCTGGCCAACTTCAGGCCCCTATCGCCAAGCACCTAAATAAAGGCCTTCCTCCCTTCCTTCAATTCCTTCCAAATGTTGCTCATTTTTCAAATAGCTAGCAGAAGCTCTCTCAGACAACACTCTCAGCAAGTTACACAGCCTGCAGTGGTTTCATCAAAGCAAAGCAAACTCCTTCACAGAGAAAACAGACCCACAATCTATAGGACTAACTAATTTAATCTTCCACTTCCTCCAAACTGGCATGCCTTCCCAAACATATTTTGCCAATCCATGATAATCACTCACTTAACATTCAAGTTTAAGATTCATTTCCTTGGCTAGGCCTTCCTTTGGATATATTAGGAATGAAAGACGCAATGTGTTTAATGACACGAGGCAGGTAAAATGTGAGAGAGAGGGTGTAAAGCAACAAAGAGTGGTGAACACCTAGAGAATGAATGTTCAACCTAGAAGGGATTCAGATTTTTAAAGTTAAATATTTTTCAGGCCAAACAAAACACTGCTGCCACCATTTTGCTAATTCTGACCTATGCTCACTCACTTTGAGTTAACTCCTGTCAGCTGTTGTTTTTCCAGATGCCTGAGTGTACAATTTGGCTACATTGGGTTGTATTTTTTCATAGGTTGTCTTACTCCTGGTTGTTAGGATATAGAGGATTCTAACACATATTTAACAAGTATTTATCAACATTATGCTTAGCTAAAAAAAGATATTATAAAATTATTTGGCCATGTTCTTTTCATATATGCAGTATACACTTTACACATTATATATTGTATTTTTGGACTATAAGACGCACTCCCCTACCCCAAATTTGGGAGGAATAATGGTTGTTAATGCTGCTGTTGAGTTCTGTTTACATTTACATTGGTGAAATATTACGTTATTTACATTATTAAATATTTTACCACATTTTTTGCTTCAAAATTTTTTTTCCTATTTTTCTCCTCTAAAACCTAGGTGCATCTTATGGTCTGAAAAACACGGTGCCTTACAGGTTACTATTTGGGACTATATAGACAAAACTGTACAACTATGCTTTATATCAATTTAGAAACCTTCAAAATAATTTTGACTTTATCCAGTTTTTTGCCTCATCACTTGAATTTAAAACCTAACCTCCTCATATGCTTATGTCTATTGCTTTATATAGTTTTGTAATGCACAGAGCATTTTTATACCCATTGTCTCAAGTGAGCCTCCTAAAACCAGCCCTGGATGGTAAGAAGGCCTCATTATTCCCCATTTCAGAGGGGGAGATATACGAGTCTCCAGTAGGTAAGGTGTGTTGCTCAGGATCATCAAGGTAGTGATTAGTAGAGCTGGACCTCAAATCCAGCCATCTGAATCCCAAATAGAACCCTTTCTTTTTCTTGCCTCTAAAGCAGGTTACCTCATAGTGCGGAACATTTAAAAGCCCTTATATGCTCATTCGGTTCTTCTGGCATTTTTGTTTCTGAAGAAAATAAATTTCATAAAATCATTATAATTTTCAAAGTTCAGTTTCTGATTAAAAAAATAAGTTTTTTTCCTCTTTTTGCTATAAGGATGATGTATAATAAAGGAACATATATAAATATTGTGTTAGCATTTTAATTAATAAAAATAATAAAACCCTCATCTATGGAATAGTTGTGGGTGTTTATCCAAATCAGACAAACTAAAATCACAGTTACTGAGAAACTCCTATAAGATATCTGACAACCTAGAATAGAAAAATACATAAGAACCTTAAATGTTTTACTGATTTTATTCCCAATTTTTGATAAGATGTTACTAGGCTATAGTTCTTGAATGTTTTTTAAAAATGCAAAAGGCAGCTAGAACTCTATAGCACTTATTATGCATCTGACCACTGTATTAATGGCATAGCTACCAGGAAAAAGTTCTAAAAGTCAATGCTATTATAAGCAAATGATTCAAACATGTTAGTTTTTTTATCTAAATGTTTTTAAGCCTAAATTTAATCATACAAACATGACCCAAACCCATTGCATATTTTTTAAATGCAGTTTTAAAAGATCATGTAATTATAGGTGGTCAAATATGATATGGCATGTTTTAAAATAATGTTTAACTCACTAAGTACATTCCCATTACAAATGAATTTCAATTGGGCTTCAGCTTTTGATTTTCAGCTTCAATTAAATATTTATACATAGTAACTCTTTTAAAAATCAAATAAGTCTAGCATTTAAATGAATAGTAGTATAACCTAAGTAAGATTGTGATCTGGTATCTTCATCCACCCAAGAAACAATGCAGACTGAAACTAGCTAGGGAAACTCGTTTTGCCAAGTGCTTCAACAACCTGATAAAGGTGATGTTTTGCAGTCAAAAGTCTTTGTTAAGTTCTGAGTCCTTCCACTGTTTTTAGAGCTCCTTGAATTAACCCTCTATATCTCTTAGAAAATGTAGGATATTCTTAAGGCTAGAACAAGAGTGTAGGCAATACTAACTTGCTCAAAAGTTTGATTATACTCGTGATACCTGCTGTTTCAAGCCAATTCTACTGCAACAAAAACTGTTCTATGTCCAGTTATTTTCAGGGACTATTCCTTGTGATATATTAGAACTATGAAACTAGTATGTAATTTACTAAATAACCTTAATTTTATGAGTAATCTTAATTTCTGACATAACTCTTTAAGGGTGAGAGAGAAAAAGCAAAGCTCATGGTTCTTTGGACTTGAAGAAAGTTACCCTATAAAAGTTGTTAGAACCATCTCTTGACTGTTTACTTATTATTTATACACATAGAAAAATTAAATCTATGATTACTTGCACTCCATCAGCCACCATGTGTTTGTGAATATACAAACATAATAGCACTCTTGGCCTAAAAGAGTGATTTCTCTAAGAAACACATTATAGAAATTTTTCTGACTTTATTCCCTAAGGTTAGAGATGTACTTGGAATACCTTCCACTTCCCTTCTGAACCCATTATGGAACGTTGACTTAATTCAAAATTAATTCTTGAATTATTCTTGAATTACTTAATTTAAGAATTCTTGAATTATTTAAAATCAACCAACAAGCATTTATCAAGCACTTGATATTTATCTGAATACCTAAGCTGTGTTATAAATTATGGTACAGTGCTAAAATAAATTCCAAAGTCAAATAAAATTTTGGAACTTTGCCCACTAGAAAACTCTATAATGGTGATTGCTTTCAGTGGGATTATTTTAAGAAACATTATAGTTACCTAGTCACTATTTATTTAGTGCTTAAAATGTGTCAGGTACTATCACTTTTACTATCACTTCTGGGAATTCTCAGAACACCCTTGTGGGGTAGATACTATTATTTCCACTTCTTGGGTAAATCCTATGAATTACCTAAAGTTATATAGTTAATAAATTACCTGAGACTCAAACCCTGGCCGGTCTCACTTTAAGAACTATGTTCTTACCCACGCTTTATATAGCAAGCCTCTCCTGCCCCTCCTTAAAATATTTATATAGAATGTGAAACATCTGAAAGCAAGACATTAATAACTGATAAAAACTGAGAGTTTTGGGGGGAATCACTTATTTTGATTTTTATTGCACTTTAAGCTTAAGGAAAATACCAGACACTTAATTTGTTTTTACTTGTGCAAGTAAATAGTAAAAAGTATTTATTTCCCTGGTATAAAATTTGTATAAGATAGACCGTATTTCTTTCCTAAAACAGGTACTATACCGTTTTAATAACTTGTGGTTATGATTTTTTAAATTTAAAAAGTCATTTTATTCTGTTCTTTAAAACCTACCCTGATAGAGAAACCAAAGACTATTTAATTATTATATTTTAACCACTGTAAGTAAAAAAAAAAATCTAGGCAGGGAGAGAAGAGAAAGAAAGAAAATTGGAGCTAAAGCAGGAAACAGCACAGGAAATCAGACTGTTGATCCTGAAGAAATCAAATATACTCAGCTCTTGTCACAAACTGGTAATGTTTAGAATGACAGCATGGATGTAAAATTTAGAGATAATCCAAAGCTGCCTTAATAATGTGTGTCTCCTTCTTTGTCCCCAATCTTTTATCAGACACCAAAAAGAGGACATTAAGCTTCAGAACATCTAGTATTTTGTTTTGTTAGCCAATCCAACCTTACTCATAGGAGAAACTCCTCTGCAGAGTTAGAAGAAGCAGGTTAAATAGCATATGGAATAAAGAATAATTTCTTTCTAGTCATTATAGCATAGAAAAGAGTGAAATGTAAAAGGAATTACCAAAACAGTAGGGAGAAGACGTCAAAAACCTAATCTATTTAACACAATCCTCATTTCGAAAGATAGTTTCTGGAAAACTGTAGTAATGCAGACCAAATTTTTAAAAAAATTATTGTTGTCTTAAATCTGTCTATTTCAAATAGCTCTTAAAGGAAGATAGAAGGCAAAAATCTAAACTGAACAACCAGCTAAAGTTAGTTACTGTGAACCAGCCTTTAAACCAACGATACTTGAAGCATAATATCCTATCTATCATTTTTTTTCCAAGAGAGAGCTTCACGTGGGCTTTACAATTGTATAACAAGCTCACATGTCAAATCTGACTGTAATGTAAATGCAGACTTATTCCCTGGGATCATAATCTCTAGAGCAGAAGTATAAGGTGAGCTGTACAATAAACTTGGATTGAAAGACGATTATTTTTAAAAATACTAAAAATTGCTAAAATGGAGCATCAAAAACACTTTTACAAGGGAGCTATTAGAAAGCCTGAAATCAGGAAACTACATGATCCTATTTAATGTTTTAAAAGGATTACTCTGGTTGTGTGGAGAATCAATTACAGGGGGAAGAATGGAAGCTTGAGGGCTAGCTGGAAGTCAGTGGCAGCAGTCCTCAAGAGAGATGATGGCTGGGACTGGAGTGATGATGACTGACCGGGTTAGATCTTAGATGGCTGAAGACTGACAAGACTGAAGGATGGATCAAAGAAGTGAGAAAAAGAGGAGACAAATTAAGGATTATTAGTTGATCCCACCAATTAAAATAGGAAATACTCAGGAAAATATAAGATTGAGGAGTGAAATCAAGAATTATATTTGGGCCCTGGCGGGATAGCTCAGTTGGTTACAGTATTGCTCGATATGCCAAGGTTGTGGGTTTGAGGTCTGGTCAGGGCACATACAAGAATCAGCCAATAAATGCATAAATGTGTAGAACAACAGATCAATGTTTCTTTTTCTTTCTCTCTTTCTCTCACTCTCTCTCCACCTCACCCCCACCTAAAATCAATTAAAAAAAAGAATTGCGTTTGGATCTGTTAAGTCTGAGATACTTACTAAACTATGATAAGGAGATAAGGTGTTGAAAGTAAATGCTTGGAGTTGGAGGAAGGTCAGAAGGTCAGAGTGGAGATAATATTTGGAAATCATTAACATATAGATGGCATTTAAATCCACATGACTAGATGAGCTCACCTAAGGAGTGAAGAAAAAAAAAGAAGGGAGCTAGGAATGCTAGCATTCAGAGTCTAGTCAGGCAGAGGCTAGTCACCAGAAGAGACTGTGAAAGAATGGACAGGGAGGCAGGAGGAAAATCAAGATAGTGTTTCTAATAGGAGGGAGTGTCAACAGGATGAAATGCTGCTGAGGTCAGGTAAGACAGGTACAGAAAGATGACATCTGGACTTAGTAACAAGGGACCCAGTGAGTTGCAATCTCAGGGGCATGGTGGAGACAACTGGAGTGGGCTGAGAGAGGATGGGAAGTGAAGAAGCAGACACTGCTTCTCAGGCACATCCTCAAACACAATCATTCTCTTTTTAGATGTCCCCTTGAATAAAGACTTTATTGCCCTTTTTTCCATATGTCTGCACTTTGTTGATAGCAGGGACTGTCCATAACTTACTGATCTTTCTATCTCCAGTGCCTAGTTCTATGCCTGGCACATGTCAAAAGATTAATAAATGTTTGCTAAATGAGTATTTCATAGTTATAATTAGGACTGCTATCTCTTAAACTTTTATTAAAGAAAAAACATCTCAAGATACTCAGCTGTGTTTTTATTACATGAATATGTTTTGTGGTTCTTCGAGACATCAGGGTTTCCAATAACCGAAACCAAAAGCAATGATACTAGTAAATGTTATTTTAAAATATGCTAACACTTAAGCTTCCAGGTAAGCATATTTAAGTCCTAAGGTATCTCAGTGAATCTTATTGTAAAGTTCAAGCCTGGCTCCACCCTTGAACAAGCTCACTATTCACTGAAAAAGTCTTCTAGCCAAGGATGCCTCATAGACCATGAACCCAGCACCAATAACTAGTCAATGACAATGACATGTATGACAAAAGCATTATATACTCAAGATAATCTTTTGTTTTGTTTTTCACAATGAAACTGTCAAACAAAAAAGAGAGAATCAAAACAGTAAAACAGATATGGAGGAAATGTAGAAGTGAAAACATTATACTTTCAAAGCCTTTAGAAATCATTTCAAAATGATGCTTGAAATGTATATCCAGGTACATTATAGAGAATTACTTAATGTTCCAATAATCATCTTGGACAGAAACCACAGATCTTCATGTTAAAATCAAATTTGCTTTTCATATTATTTGTGTTCTGTGATAGTCTCAAGTGCAATTTATAGAGAAGGTTATTGAATAAAGGAAGTCCATAAAAATACAAACAAAATTTTAAAAGCCCTGCTAAAAACCAAACTTTCTTCCACCTAATAATTCCAACTTCCCCCCAAATTTCCATCCAAACATAAGTTTATATGAGACATGTAAACAATATAGTATTGTTCTAGTCTAGCCTCAAACCCCCAGATATATTTATTAAATATAAAATATATAATCAAACCTAAGTCTCTTATTCATGTGTGAATGTTCATTAAAAATCACTCTTATTCTCCCTACTCTACTCTCCCACCCTACTCTCCCAACTGCTTCTGATTTCCCTTTTTCTACTAAGGGTGCCTCTTTCTAATGCTAATGGCTAGACATCTCAACTCAACCCTATTTCCTTAAAACCTGTTGCTCAAATCTATAGCTTCTATTAATCTCTAATGCCTCCCACAAGCATCTACTTTAGGCCAAAATCATCTCTGGCCTGAACCACATAGTTTTTCATAACTTGTCTATGATCTAGATTTACAGGTATCTTATATTCATCTCGCACAACAAGGCCAGAATAATCTGAAAGCATAGCTTGAATCACCTTAAGTTTCTACTCTGTGTCTGTCTCCCCAGTGTTGATGAAATAAAATCCAATCTGCTCCTATCTGCCTTCCCTCTCTAAATCCAGCTACATTTTTTTCTCCTGCACCGTAAATGAGTGGAAAAGGGTCTTCCTTACAACTCTCAGAGCCTGCTCTAGCTTTTCTACAGCTGTCCTTTCCTTACTTGTGACATTTGCTCTGTTGGAAATGTGGTCCCCCATCTAGTCTCTGCCTGCAAAAATCTTGCTAAAATCCTTAAAGATCCCAGCGTATTTTTTAGACCAATAACATAATGGATCTGCAATAAGAAAAGAAACATGGCATTTGTTTAATAATCTAGCTCTATGAAACTAGTAGCCAAAAGCTCAGACTGTAGAGTCCAATTCAAGGTGCTGATTTGATTCATGAATCTTTAAGGGGCATATAGCCTAATTAATGAGATTCTTTCTTCCTATATCCTATGTTATACTACTAGCCATGGAAATGCTAGGTTTGGCCTTTGTTGGCAAGTATTACTGGTGGAACTTAAACCAGTTCTTCCTAAAGATTTAACACTGGCTCTGAAGAAACATAATCCCACAACAGAAATTATAGATAGGTAAATAAACAGGGAGAGAGGGAAAGAAAAGAAAGAGCAATTCTTCCTGGTAAATCTGACCTGAGTTATGCCATGTTTTTCAGCTTCAGTTTAGCTGTACAGACATGGCCATTAAATTATTGTATTCTATTCCAGACCTACTTTTCTAGATTTTTACTTAAGTCATGGGAAATGTCATATGAAAGTAGAGGTATGAGGGAAAGTCAAATGTAGGATTATATACATGTTTTTTTATTCTAAAACTTAGCTCATCTTAAATGCAGAATTGTCCAAAATATCACATTTTAGGGACATCTTCTCAAATACTCCAAATACATTTGGCCCAAATTGGCAAACAAGTGTGATGAACTCTGGTGCCAGGCCTGAACCACTTTTGGTGAATCGTTAAACGACCTGACACTGGTTTATCTGAAATTCTCACTCATCTCCTTCTGCTGGCTTGATCACAAACATCCACAATAATCCACAAACATCCACAATAAGTGTGATGAGCATGGCTTCCATGATGCAAATGGAGCAAATGGAAAGACTTGGATACAATCATTGTCCTCTGGTAAGCTTTTCTGTAAATCATTCCAAGAATTCTACACCCCTTTCCTTTTAAATTCTTGTCTTGAACATGTTCCAATCTTTCACATATGTTCTTTCTTTCTCCTCCCAATTCTGGTGCCAGAATTTCCTGTCTATCTTTGTAGGCAATCTGGCTACTGCTTTTCACTGGGAGGAACACCCTCCTTTGCACTGAGCACCTGATCATTTGAATAAACTTTTCAATCATAAACTTTTCAAGGGGCACAAACTTTACTTGATAAAGAGCATTTTAAGATCAAGTTCAGCCTGAACATAGGTCTAGGTTAAAAGTCAGTAAAATAAACCTATTTAAATTAAACCTGGCTGCATTTAAAAAGTGCAACAAGAGGAATGTGCTAATGCAAACTCACTGTTTTACTTAATAACATGTCAGCTGACAGTGGCAGCTTTGTGCTGGCAAGTCTGGATGCTAGAGTGGTGCCTTCAGGAGAACAACATCTTCTGTGGTATTTATAAGGTAGATTATTGAGTGCACACATTCACACAAAATCGAGGGCAGGAAAAAAGGAATAAATAAGAAAAAAGTAAGGTTCTCTGCCTTAAACCACAATTAATTGAATGCTGAAAAGTTCTGCTGGTAGAATGAAAGGCTAGGGAGAGGAAATCATCTACCCCTTGACCTGTGCAATCAGTGATTTTAAAAGGTCAACACATTAAAGGGGGTTTGCCATGAAGGATATTACTTTGGAGGTTTCAATAAAACTGTATGCTTTGAGGTCCTGGCTAGTGTAGCGCAGTGGATTGAGTGCCGGCCTGAGAATTAAAGGGTTGCCAGTTTGATTCCTAGTCAGGGCACATGCCTGGGTGCAGGCCAGGTCCCCAGGGGGAGTTGCATGATTGGCAACCACACAATGATGTTGTGTGGTCTCCTTCTCTTTCTCCTTCCCTTCACCTCTCTCTAAAAGTAAATAAAATTAAATTAAATTAAAAAACCTTTATGCTTTCACTGTCAATATGGAGAGAGACTGAGTCCTCATGCAAAATTAAATGTAAATATATTTGTACAAACTTTCAAAAACACTATTATTTTCCTAGAAGACATTAATCAAGGTAGGAAAAGTAAACAAATAATTAGACTTGTCAAGAGAATGGGTTAACAGAATCCTTCAAGGTATCATCTTTCTGATCTTCAGATCAGAAATGAATGGCCAAGCCCTTGCCTCAAATGCATCTATGA
This sequence comes from Trachops cirrhosus, assembly GCA_028533065.1. NCBI lineage: Eukaryota > Metazoa > Chordata > Mammalia > Chiroptera > Phyllostomidae > Trachops > Trachops cirrhosus. The sequence continues at coordinate 135,240,253 of CM052540.1, read as the reverse complement.
AAGACTTTTAATGTAATTGTTGGATAAACATGATAATATTATCTGAGCCACCACATCTGAAGCTTTGGGCAAACATTTTTAAAAAATAAATTGACAGGTGCAGCACTGACAGTCTTTTCAGAATACCTTGATAGGATTTTTGTTAATACCAGTAAGTTACTCAAATGTCAAAATAAAGCCAGCTATGTTACTGAAAAATTTAGCTAAGATATATTTTAGAATTTCAGGCTTTAATTTTAAATATAGTTTTAGGATACATTTGGGAGAATTATGTAATTATACTAATACATGCTCATTTAAAATATATAGAGCACATATAGACCACACAATCACAGACATGAATTTAGGATAACTATGAAGTTGTAACTTGTGATTTTACTTAATTAGCAACTTGATCCCTCATCCAGTATAATCTATCTGTAGAAAAAAAGTAGCTTTGCAATATATCCTAGATATCATTATTTTACCTAAACTTATTCTGCAAAATATGAAAATAATGTCCCAGTTAACATTTTTTATATAAAATCAATTTGAAACTACTTCTGTATTGAAACTAAGTGGGAAAACAACTTTTAGGAGATAATTACTCAAACTATACCATTCCTGTACTTACAATGTCTCTCTCCCCTACCCTAGTGCGTTTGGAAAGGTATCCAAGTTAGCATTCTTCATTTCTTGTCTAAAAATAGAAAACTTGAATAATGAAAGTTAATTAGGTCTGTCTTGTTTGCAATTAAACATTGTTTTCATGTACCCCAATAATTTCATATACTTACTCAATTATGTCTAAAGAACTTATGTATTTTGTCTAAATCATAGTTTCCTAAAATTCTTAAATGTACTTCCCTGAAGCCTTACTTCAGGTGGATTAATTTAGAAGACAAAATCCAATGGATAAACTAATGGATAAAAATAACTCTCTGATGCTTAATTTAGGAAATTAACTTGTGGAAATTTCTAGCCCTCAGACAGCCATTACAAGAGGAGGAGTAATAGTCATAACCTTGCACAGGCCCATGCCACTTGGAGACCCCTGTCAAGCATTATGCACCTTCTTATCTGAGCACAGGAATGGTGGGCACAGTTTTATGTGAGAACAGGCTTGAGCACCAGAAGCTTCTTTCCAATTACCTAACAAATGCCAACATATTTCCAAACAGCAGCTATAATTTAAAGTCAGGAGCCCTACTTCTGCTAAAGGTGGAAGGTGTAAAATACCAAGTAAGTATCCTTCCACTGGACAATAAGAGCTCAGCCTGATGGCTACTGGTGGCAAATGTTACCTATGCCAGTGGGGAAGCCCTGGTCTGGCCAGAGCCAGGAGGGGCACTGAGGACACATTCGTGGGAGGCTTTTCTGAACGTGCCAGAGGATCCTGCAATAGTACCAAAAAGGTGTACAGTCACCTGAAGTGTCCCTCATTTATTTTTCTCCAGTCTCTTCCTATTTTTCAACCATCTGAAAGTAACATCCTCACCTCTTTCCTGGGCCCCAGTGGTTGAACAGATCAGTGAGCACCAGGGGCCTCTCTGTCACCTTATTCTCCCTGGGTACAATCCCTTCCTCCTGTGGGCTTTCTCATGGACCTCATACCTGCCAAGAGTATGGCGTCTGTCAATTTTGCTGTCATCAACTGTACAGTTTGCCTGTTGCTTTCCCAAGGTTGATCTGCTGTCCCCAAAAATGCCTCTTTGCCCTGTGTGTCAGTCTTGTCTTTGCTCCTGAGGTCTGTTTCTGACTAGAGGTCATTTTTTTCCTGGGGCTTCTTCCTTTCCAGACTCTTATTTTTCTCTTTACATCCCCTGACATACCTTTCTCCCACTGTCATTCTTTCCCTCTTACACCCCTTGGAACAGGCAAGCTTATCTCTCCATCTTTCAGGGCTGAGTTTCTCTCTAGTGTCTGTCCCTGTCCCTCAGCCTGCCTTCCCCCTGATGGCCCTCCCCTCTCCATGCTGGTGCTGGTCTCTTTCCTGCAGGTGCACCTGTCTGGGAGTACACATGCAGTATTGTATTTCTTGTATCTCATTGCATTCCTATTGCTGGTGTATACTGACCTGCCAGTCATACATGAGACATTTTCCCTAGGATTTCATGGGGTATAGGAAAGATGTCTCTCCCTCTGCATGCACTCCTCCCCCCTTTCCCAAATCTGAGTGTTTCTCATTTATATGCCTCTGGTGGGTAACATATGTGCCCTGAAGTATACATCCATATGTCCACTCAATTCTGTGAGTGCCCTCCTGACAACATACTCACTTCTATCCCTCCTGATATTTACACGTACACTATCATGTGAGTTCATGTATTTCCCAAGCTGTGCACAACTGAATGCCTCCCCCTGTGTGTATGTTTATGTAGCAGGCCTCTCTGAAGGTGAGTCTTCCTTGGCCCAGGTTCACTCGTTCCCCGTGAAACAGGGTTCACACCTCTCCTGTGGCTCTGCCTCCAACTCAGTCTTCTTTTTATGCATTTAAAGTGCCTGGCACTAGTGGGAGCTCAACAGATGTTAAATCTCCACTTTTATCTGAATAACTAAGTCTGCATCTGAGTCTCCCTCTGTGCCAGTTTTCTGAGATCAGTTCATCGGAGCATGTTTCCTTGGTGTAGTCTGGGCTATCTGTCAGGATACTCTGTGGGTTATATCTCCCTCCAGCTGTCTCTCCTTTTCGAGTAAATGTTACCCGTCCTCATATGGTATATACCTCCCCGTGTGCAATGTGTCTGCTCCAGTCTCCCTCATTCACACACAGCACTGCATGCCCAGAAACAGCTTCCCCATACGGGAACCTTGGTTGCGGTGCCTCTTTTCCGTGGCTTTCTCCGTCTCTCACTTTTTTTTTTTTTCCCCAACGTGAGAATGCGTTCCTGGACTTGTATTCCAATTTCGGTATATGTGCGTCCATATGAGCCTTTGGTGTACTTGAGTTGTGTGTCCATGGGTCTCCCTCCGGAACGCGGTGCGGGTGTATCCTCCCCCAACCTTCACCCTCTTTCAATGCCTCTATACCCGTAAGTCTCCCTAAGACGCGGAGCTTCTTTCGGGTACGAGGAGTCTCTACGAATCTCTGTCCCTAGTAACCGATGTCTTGCTCCGAGGAGAGGGCTGGGTGTGCGTAACTAGCTCCCTGGATCGTGGTGTTGGAGCGTCTCTGCCAACGCAAAGCGCCTGTGTTCCCGAGTCCCTGGGAGTGCGGTGGATGAGTGTGTCCCCCTCCTCACTCGTACGCGGAACGCCTGTGTCCCATCCTCTGCTAATACTCGGTGTGCCGCTGCCACCCCACATGCGGAGTGCTTGTGTCCCCATCTCTGAGTACACCGTGTGCCCCGCCATACACAAAGCGTCTATGTCCCTAAGTCTCTGAGAGTACAAGGTGTGCCCCACCTTTATACGCGGACCGCCTGTGTCCCGGTCTCTGCAGTCCACGGTCCCTACGTGTTACCCCCAAAACGCGGACTGCTTGTGCCTGCGGGTCCTCCGGAGTTTATTACCCGCACCCTGCAACCCCCCCCCCAGTCCTCATCCCACCCCACCCCCCCGGCCATCAACAGCGTGGTTATCTCACTTGTCTCCCTGTACCTCTCTCCCACAATGGGACAGAAAAAGCCAGGAAACCCATGGGCGCCGTCGGAAAGTCCCGCAGAGGCGGCACTACCGAGATAGAGCAGCGGCTGCCTCGGCCCCGCCGCCAGGGGCCGCTCGCCCGTCCGCCTCTCAACGCCCCAGCACCAGGCTGGCCCAGGACGCCGTCGTCAGCGACCCTGCCCGGCCCTTCCTAGCCCTGCCTTCGCGGGCGCTGACAACAGCGGCAGCGAGCCACGGCCCGCCACCCCACGCCAGGTGCGGGGTTCGGGAGTGACGCGGCCCGGCGGCAAGAGACGGTCGTCCCCCTCCGCGAGCCTGGCGGGTCGGTCGGCCGGCCAACTCACCTTGTGGCTCTGGTAGGTCTCGAGCGCCCGGATCGCCGTCTCGGTGAGCTTCACATGCAGCACAGTGATGTTGTCCTGCCCCAGCCGTCCGCAGGACAGCCCATAGCGCTGCTCTTCCCGCAGGCCCGCCGCCCCCCCTGCCGCCATCTTAAACTCCCCGGGGTGCCGCTGCCGAGGCCGCTCCTGCTCTAGTCTCCACTGCGGCCGCGGCTGCTTGCGCTTCTACAGCCGCTGCCACAGCTACGGCCATCCCGCTGCTGACGTACTGTCATATACTGCGCTCAGCCAGACCTAGGGCTGCCACCGCCGCCACCCGCCCCGCCCCCCTGCCCCTCGCCCCGCCCCCAGTTCGTCTCATTGGCTCCGTTCCTCTCAGAACCGCTCTCATTGGCCGCCATCCTCACGGGGGCGGGGCCCAAAGTCGCAGGAGTTTTGCTCTCCGGACGGGACGTCCGAGAGGTGAGAGGCTGACGTCGAGGTGACGCGCTAACTTAATCACATTTTACGTCACGTCTGGTCGTCTCGGCTCACCGGATGCGGTTGGCAGCCTGGCTTGGTGGGGTCCTCTGCTATTTGGGTGTTTAAGTTTCCTGATTTGGTTATTTGGAGTTGGAACCATGCCCCTTGGGGGATACTAGTGGCGGGTAGGGAAGAGTCCCTTCCTGAGCTGGTGGTCTTGAGTGGAGGACCCTCACCCCAAATGTGCGTCCGAGTGAGGACTTCGTCCCCCGACGGCTACAGGGAGCTTTTGGAAGTTGGTGCGTGCGTGTGAGGGAGGACACCGTAGGTGGAGTCACTGATGAGCTTCTCAAAACTCAGTTTAGTACTACTGTTGAGCAGGTGGAATTTTCACTCTAAACTTGAAATTCACGAGTCGATCCTAGACTTTAGGTTTGTGTTAGTCTGCGTGGAACATCTTAAGTACAACACTATGCCTAAGGCTTAAATGCCTGTGGTGTGGTGGATATGGTATTATAGAAATTGAATTTCAAGTTCTTTCCCTGCCATGACCTCTTGTGATCCCGTAGGAATATATTCCTTTCCTCGTGAGTTCGCCAAGGGCAGAGTTGTGTATGCCTGGTTATGGAGAGGCGTCCTTGGTTGGGGTGGTATCTCCTTTTAAAGGACCGTGGAAGAGTAGAACTAGCCTCCGCCTAAATTAAATTCAACATCGACACCTCCCGTTTTCTGGTTCTGTTTGCGTTCTGTCCATTTTATTTGACAGGGATGTGGGAAAACCTAGCTGAGGTTTAAGCTATTGATGTTAAGTGAGGAAGATGATGGTGCGAGGGGAGGCGGAGGCCGGGCATATTTTCCATTCTTCACGAAGCTCCGTGTGTAGACGTGGCTAAAGCAGGAACCTAATCTGAGTCCTCTTGAGGCTGTATGTGTGTAGACTGACAGGTTTCCCGTTAGGGAAGATGAATTAACTGGGTGATCAGAAACACCAGATAAAAACAAACCATTGAAAATCTTGAAACTCTTGAAAGGCAGTTTTTAAAAATGACTTGAAAATATATTGAGACATTTGTTTTCCTCAAATTGTAAAACCTTGTTGCGTTTTACAGGGATTCCCCAGGAAAATTTATAGGCAGTATTTCCCATCCTCTTAAAATGGATAGGACTAGATTTTCCCAGAAGGTGTAAGTGGGAATTTTGGAAATTTTTCATTATTTACACTGCCCCTCCCCCCCCCAATAAAATCCCTTCCTCAGCTTCCTCAGCCCACAGGTACACTACCTCTTGATTCGGGCTCTCAAGCATTGTATGTGTACGATATGAATTACAGAACTAATTTTTCTTCCCTAGAGATGGGTTAAGTGGAAACATCTGTGTTAAGTGTTGGTTACATCACAGAAGAGCATGTTTTAAATTGACTAAATTTCAAACCACCACAATTGGCTAGCTATTAAGACATGATTCACACTTGTTAATTTAGTTTACTGCAGTGTTAATGATATTAAAATTCATTGTATAGAGATATAAGGCAATCGCCAAAAATTTTAAAAAATAATTTTATACTTGAATTATTTGTGTGTGTTTTTACTTTACTTTAATAGGGAAGTATTTACTTTGACATATATAAAGCCTTAATTATTTGTCAGGGGGAGGAGTTTCACCAGGACAAGTAAAACCTGTATCCCACTGCTTTTCCTGAGAAGTTGGGTAAATCCCCTCCCACATGGCATCTTAACATGGCCTTTCTCTTACTCAGAACTTCTGATGACATCCGGGGTGGGGGAGGAGCAAGGGTGGTTTTCACTGCAGCTTTCAAATATCTGACCTGCAGCCACTTTCTAGTAATTGATTTTCTTTTCTTAATTATAGTAGGAAAAAAAGTTCTCATACCCTGTTTTTGTGGGTAAAAACCTTTCATTGGATATTAAATTATTGTAGTGAGTTATTGTTTGTATTTTTCCTCTTTCAGGCTTTTTTTCTTTTTTTTTTTGTTTTACTATGGAAGGAAGCAATGACCATATACAAAATAATATGGTAATCTAGTAGTATTGAATAAGACGAATTATACCTGCCTGCATCAGATAGGCAAATTGTGATACTGATATGGTAATTCCTTTTGAGAGGACTGATAAAAGTTGCTCTTCGGGAAATTTACCACTTTATAAATTGTTTCTGTATTATTATTCAGTTTAAATAATTAACAAATAGTTACCGAATGCCCATTCAGTGTAAAATGCTGGGGGGGGGGATAAAAATAAATGGGATAGTCTTTTATTTAAAGGAATTTTTTGTTTAATATGATGAATGAACTAACACACTCAAAGCAAAACAATTAGAGAATAAATGCCCACTTAGGTGGTAATGGTGATAAGCTCAAAAATTCAAAGAAAGGAGAAGTCTGGAGAGGTTTTGTGGAGGTGGTGAAACTTAAACAGCTCTCCAGGGCTGAGCAGATTCTAGATAAGTGGAGGTCACATAGATGAGGAGAGACCAAATAAAAATTATCTTAATGATCATTCTAAGTGAACCCACTTATTTTATGAATGTGGAAATTGAGACACCATTATTTTATAAGCAACTGGCTGTCAAACTTAAATTTTTTTTAAGATTTTATTTATTTATTTACTTTTAGAGAGGGGAAAGGAGGGAGAAAGAAAAAGAAACATCAGTGTTAGTTGCCTCTCATGTACCCCCTACTGAGGACCTGGCCTGCAGCCCAGGCATGTGCCCTGACTGGGAATTGAACCAGTGACCCTTTGGTTCACAGGCTCAATCTACTGAGCTACACCAGCCAGGGCTCAACCTTAAAATTTAAACATCAAAGGTTATTCAAGCAGCAAATGAGTTTATTTGAGAATGGCAGAGGAATTGCAATTTAGGACACACAAACTATAGTGAAGCATAGGCAAGTTCAAAGAGACAAGATAGATCAGCTTTTATTGGGTTTCAGAAGGGAACTGGGGAGAATTATTTTGAACAGGAACCAATTGGTGGACAATGAGAGTTTGAGGTTGTGATGGTGTCTTATTGGCAACAAGTAGAGAGCAGTTGCTGATGCTGAGGCAAGCAGGGAAGAAACCTTCCTTTTTGCTGACGCTATAAACTTCCGTGAGGGGTAGTATAGGAGAGCTCTCCCTTCATTGCCTCCTGACTCCAAGGTGATTGTTTCCTTCATTAATTTTCACACTACCTAACGTATTACAAGCAGGAGAGACAGGTCTGAAATCAGCTGTTTAAGTGTCCTTCTAGTCACTATATACACTGAGTAGCTATTATTTAAATTTAATAACAGAAAAATATGCCTTACATGGTAATTTAATGTGAGGAAAAGGCAAAAAGAAAGTAACCTGAGGCAGAGCCTGTTCCATCTCTGATGTCTAGCATACAATGTAGGCAGGAAGATGGTGAACGTCAAGGCCTTTACCGCCCTTCAATTGCCAGGACATCCCTCATTCCTGGTTACTACATACTTACTGACCATTTCTCACTTATCCTTCAGAGCTGAGGTCACCAATTCAAATGTCTTAAGGGCCATTAGCTACTCAAAATGAGTGAAGCAGGCCAGACACAATGTCACAAGAACTGAAGGTGCTGGACTGCGGTGATATGGGAGTGTTGAGGCCTCGGTGTTTTTCAGGTGCAGCTGATTGTTTCCAGGTGAAGATGCAGGGGTCCTGTGTTGTCTAACCTTATTTTTCCTGGGATTGTCAACCCAATCTTGGGGGAAGCTACCCTACCCTTAGACTTCTACCTCTATACTCTCTTAGTCTCCAGAGTTCTTTCGTTCTCCTAAAACAGTCTGGTTCATTTCAAAAATTATAATCTGGGAGTAGGTAAAGTACCCTCCATTCTCCTGTCATCTCCCCACTTCCACTTCAAACCTCTTCTTTTTTAAAAAATGATTTATTTTTCGATTACAGTTGACATGAACTATTATATTGGTTTCAGGTGTAAAACATAATGGTTAGACATTTACATACCTCAGGAATTGATCACCCCAGTAAGTGTAGTGCCCATCTGACACTATACATGGTTATTACAATATTATTGACTATATTCCTTATGCTGTATTTTATATCCCCATGACTAGTTTTGTAATTGATAATTTGTACTTAATCCTTTTCACTTTTTTCACTCATCCCCCCAACCACCCTACCATCTAGCGATCCTCAATTTATTCTCTGTATCTATGAGTCCAACACGATAATTCAAAAAGGTATATGCACCCCTATGCTCATTGCAGCATTATGTACAACAGCTAAGATATGGAAGCAACTTAAGTGTCCATCAATAGAAAAGTGGGTAAAGAAAATGTGATACATATATACAATGGAATATTAGTCAGCCATAAAAAAGAATAAAATTCTACCATGTGCAACACCACAGATGGACCTAGAAGGTATTATGCTAATTGAAATTAAGTTCGACAGCCCTGGCCAGGTGATTCAGTTGGTTGGAGTGTTGTCGCAATGCTCCAGAGTTGCTGGTTCAATCCCAGTCAGGGCACGTAACAGGCGTCAACCAATGGGTGCATAAATGGTTGGAGCAATGAGTCAGTGTGTTTCTCTCTCTCTCCCTTCCTCTCTCTCAAATCAATTTTTTTTAAAAAAGTTAGGGGGGTATAAGAAGGTTAAATGGTAATGGAAAAAATACAGTAAATTTTTTTTAATTAAACATTTTTTAAAAAGAGAAAAACAAATGCCATGTGATTTCACTTATGTGTGGAATCTTAAAAAATAAATGAACAAACAAAACAAACAAATTCATAGATCGAATCCCTTCTTTACTCTTTGTTAGGCTGAATAGAAGACTGTGTGGGCAGGGTTATTTCTCATTCTCAGATATTTAGAAAACACAATTCTGGCTTCCTAAGACAGAGATACTTTACTAACACCTTTTCCAGCATGTTTCCCTTTTTATTCCTTGCCTTTCTTCACTTGAAGAGCAGTCTTTAGGAAGTTCATACCCTTTGAAAGCAAAAGGCTCAAACTCAGTCCTCCTGCACACCAAGAAAACTCACTCTTGTACTGATTGAAAAAATGTCCTGTCCACAGAATTGCACAATCTAGTGACCAAAGTGTCCCTTTCTCCCATATGATAATTGTTTTTATGGATTTTCAGCACAGTGCAAAGTGCCCTGAGAAGTGTCAAACTTTGAGAATGAGAAGGGCGGTAAAGAATGACCTCACAATTTTTACTGTGTCCATGATGTACTAAAAAGGAGTACATGTGTTTCTGAATAAACTGGGAAGGTGGGAAGCCTGGAGAGGGCAAAATGTCAGCTTTTTGCAGTTTTTCACTTGTAAACATGCTAATAGTGGGCCAAACACCATCAGCATCAAGAACGAAATCGATATTTAATAACAGCTTATTCTTGATGGGGCTTTGCAATTAAGTTGCAATTAAGCAATTAAAAGCAATTAAGTTACATTATCTCTTTGTTTCATACTCATTTTACCATTGAGGTAAATGAGGCTCAGGGAGGCTGTGTATCACCCAGTTGATAAGAGTCTACCTGGATCCTAAGATTTCCTTTTCCTCACATAGCTCTTGTATCTTTGGGCATGGCTCTTAAGTTCTGAGGAGTTATACTGAATCTGTCAGGTTGTCACAGTAAAATTAATAAAGAGGGAACGGTTGGTTCTACTTTGGGGGGCAGCTTGGGAACTGGTTTTGTTTTTGGTGTTAAAAGCAAGACTAAAGTCATTTGAATCACTCCCTCTACACAAATACCAGATATACAATCAAATAATAAGAAGGTAAATAAAATGACCCATTCAGCATTGATTTATTATAACTAGCATATTGACTTTAGTGAGATTAATGAAAGCTGACTTTACTTTTATGTGTGGCACAGATAATTTATGATATGTTAGAACCCTTGATGTAACAAATATACACATAGCAGCCCATTGGAAGATGTTCATATAATTTTAAATTATAAGGATATACAGTTGTATCTTTGCTTTTATTACATGTTGTTTATGATTTATTTGATAATGACTCTTTGGTCAAAAGCATAATCCCCAGTAATATCACTTGTTCCCATGGGAAAATACCACTCACTTTATAATATGGTTTCTAGAACATATTGTGGCAAAAAGTAGAGAATAAATATATCACACAGATGAACACAGAAGACTTTTCTGTTTCTACTTAGAGAAGTAGAATTTTACTCACCCTGATTCCATTTTGTTTACAATCAGCCATTTATTCAAGTATCATATCTTCGATGGTTTGATGTGTTATAGCCTACTATTTGGAAGCCTTTTTGCTGTTGCTTTGTATTTTGGAAATTTAAAAACCAATATGACCTTCGTCGGTTAGAATATTTACATAATAAGAAACATGAAAGTATAGTCTAATAAGGGAAATAGGATATGAGGATAACGATGTTAGATGAGCAATAGAATCCAGACCCTTAACAGAGTTGTAGGAGTTCTGGACTGCTGGAACATATTCGGTCAGGGCATTGCGAAAAGTTTCACGAAGAGTTTGCATTGAAACATCAAAGGTTTGTAGCTGTAATCATGGGAGTATTGAAGCATTCTAAGTTTAGGGATCTTATAAGTAGTGGTTTGCTATGTATCACAAGATGTTTTGGGGGAAAGACAGTAATCTATTTTATATAGCATTTGGGGCATATGAAGGTGGTCATGATTGATGGAGACAGAAAAATGGTTGGGGACAGATGTGAAGAAAGTTTTCCATATGGGGTTAAGAGGTATGGACTTTTATTTGTGAGCAGTAGGGAACTGGTGGAGGCTTCTAACCAGGAAGTGGCATATTCCAATCCATAAATTAGGACTATCCAAGTGATAGCAGCATGAGTAACGGGTTGGAGTGGAAGATACTGGAAAAAGGAAGCTGAATTAGGAGACAAAGGCAATAAGGTCTGTGCCACGGTATTGATAATAGGATGCAGAAGAGGAGGAGGATATGAAAGGCTCTGTGAAGGTAGAGTTAACTGATTTGGCAGCTTTATTTAGGCATGATGAATGAGCATGAGGAACCCCAAATTACTAGCTTCAAGTTTGGTTTACTAGAAGATACGAGGGGAAACCAAAAAAAACCCCTGGAATTTATTTGTAAAAAATTGCATATTTATTCTTACATGTTTAAACTTCAAGTCACCTTCAAAGTACTCTCCATTTGATGCAATGCACCTACTAAGACATTTTTCCACTGCTCAAAACAGTTTTTGAACTCATCAATTTAGATGCCTTTTAGTGCTTCTGCCATTTTTTTTTACCTCTTCTGTATCTTGAGGACATTTTTTCATCCAGAGATACAAAAAAAAAATGTCTCTGGGGGCAAGTTTGGGTGAATAGGGAAGGTGGAGCCTGGAGGTCATGTTGGTTTTAGTCAAAAACTATTGAACACTCAGTGCAGTGTGGGCAGATGTGTAAATCACCCATCATGAAATGGGCAAATACATTGAAAGAGTCTTCAGAAAAATTCACTGAAGCCAAATGCAGCCTCTCACAACAATACCAGTTGATACAGATAGGTTCTTAGAACACTCACCTAGTAGGGGAAGCCTGTCCTACAAGGGGCCTATCCTCCAGAAGATAATTCTGTTTTTTGGAGAGTCCCCCATCATAGTACTGACATGCAAAGAAATAAAGAAATCAGAAGAAGGAGCTGGTTTAGGTTAGAGATGATGGTAGAATATGTGAGTTAAAATGTTTAGCAGGCATTTGGAAATGTGGGCCTTAGGCTTCAGGATCAATATTATTAAGATAATAGTGAGAGTCATGGAATGGACAAGTTTTCTTAGGGAGCTTATGAGGAAGGAGGAGGAGAAGGGAAAACTGGGGAGTATTCCCAAACCATGCTCACTGTAAGGACTGTATCCCTGCTTCTTTGGAATAATGGTGGGCTGCACTACTTGACACAGGTATCTTATGTCTGAGGGGTATGTGTGTGACCCTGTATACATTTCCAAGAGTTTCCCAATAGGAACATCAAGCTCAGTCACTTGCATTCAAACCTGTGTTTTGGAATGTGAAGAAAAGGGGTAAATCAACAGCTGTTCCTTAGACATTGCTCTTACCCTCAATGCATACCCGTGGAGATGTGTTATTTGCACACCTCATTCATTATGTTATGACAGAAAGTAGGTATCGCAGGTAGTAGAGGGGGAGCCTGAAGGGACTTTGATTTCAAATGCACAGGTAACAAAAGATTACTAGGGGGATGTAAGCAAGGAGAACAATGATCAAAGAAGGCTTTGTATCATTTGGGAGTTTGAAATAGGGTAACATCAGTGGACATTATGAACAATGTGATACTTAAGTAATTACTTGCAAAAAGCATTTTAAGAGTAAGAGATCAGTGCTATTGACAGTAGTTACATACTGAATAAAGTTTGCTGGGTGTACATTTAATATTTTCAATCCTAAATAGATTAAAATTTCAGTTCAATTGCAGGGAATATTATGTAACTGAAAAAGGAAAGGAATACGTTTATCTCCAAGGGCTGATATTATTGAGTAGTACTTCATGTGGTAATACCCCCTCTTCCAATTGTTATAGAAAATTAATTTTAACAGTGACTAATTAACAGAATGTGTTTGATAATCTGTAATCTAATCTTGAAAGCAGGGCCATTAACTGAAAATAAGGAGAACTGCTCTAGTTTCTGATTCTATTCTTCTAATCCTTGCTTTGAATAAATCACTTCTCTTGTGTGTAATGTGATTTTAGGTGATTTAAATATTCTAGTTATTTGAATTGTGATATTCCTCTTCAAAATTCCTCAACATAAAAATTATTTAAAAAATAACATATGATTTGATTTACCTGCCAAAGAGTATTAGCCTCATATTGCAGTATAAATGTATCAAATCAATATATTGTACACCTTAAAATAACATGTTGTATGTCAACTATATCTCAATTTTTTTAAATGTAGTATTGGCCTCTAACAAGGGTATTCACATTTTTAAAAAACAGCACCATTCCACCATGTTAATGATCTATTATGCCCCTGACCCCTCTGGAAGAAATGGTACTGGAGTCAGCAGATCGTATTAAACTTCAGTGGTATAGAGAACCATGCAACATAATTTAGCTTTGCCAAGTGTTGACAAGTCTTGTATTTTGCATGGAGGAAGAGGTCCATCCTATGTATATCTTGAATTGGTTAGTATCTTTGCGTTATTTTTAGTTTCCTGAAATTAAAAAAAAATTATCTTGCCATTTCAAAGTTAACCTGTTTTTACATACTCACTCTCAGTATATATGTTTGAATAGATTGATTAAATGTTATTTTTGAATATTTTCCAAAATGGCATTAAAGTTTTACTTTAAAAAACAGAAAATTTGAAGGTATTTTTCCATTTGAAATGGCAATTATCCCAGGAAGTATATTGTAAAATATCTAAGTGTTAGCTCAGAATACACTCTTTAAAAATTATATTTAATTCATATACAATAAAATGTACTTTTTATTGTATACATCTGAGAAACAAAAGAGTTCTAGCACCCTGCCAAACAAAAATCCCTCATGTGGTTCATTTGTCAGACTGTCCTCCCTCCACTCTTCACCCTCCTCTTCATCCTTGGCAAACACCTAATCTGTTCTCTGTTCTTATAGCTTTACTATTGCAGAATATCATATAAATGAAATTATACAGTATGTAAGCCTTCCAGTCTGATTACTTCCCCTTAGCATATTGATCTGAGATTCATTTGTGTTGTTGCATGTATCTGCAATTTGTTCCTTTTTTATTGCTGAATAGTATTTTATGGTATGGCCATTCCACAGTTTGTTTAGTCACAGTTGAAAGACATTTCAATTTATCTAAATTTTTTGTGATTCTGAATAAATCTTTTATAAACATTCACAGATTATTTTTATGGAAACATAAGTGTTATCCCTCTTGAGCAATTACCTAAGAGTAGAAGTAATAGCATACAGTAAGTGTACAGTTAGTATTATAATAAATTGCCAAACTATTTTCCAAAGTGGCTGTACCATTTTGCATTTGAGAGTTCAGGTTTCTTTGCATATTTACCAGCACTTTGTATTGTCAATTTTTTGTTTTTTGTTTTTAGTTTTAGTCATTCTAGAGGGTGCATATCAGTATCTCATTGTGATTTATACTAGTATTTCATAAGGTTTCCCTAATAACATGTTAATATCTCATTAGGGTTCCCTAATAACTAACGATGTAGAGTATCTTCTTTTTTTTAATCCTCACCTAAGGACATGCTTATTTATTTTAGAGAGAGGGGAAGGGAGAGAGAGAGGGAGAGAAAAATCGATGTGGTAGAGAAACATAGATTGGTTGCCTTTCATACATGCCTAACCAAGAGGACCCTTCATACAGCTGCAACCAGGAAGCAAACTCGCATCCCAGGCATGTACCCTGACCAGGAATTGAGCCCATGACCTTTCAGTCTACAGAACGATGCTCCGATCAAGTGAGCCACACCAGCCAAGGCTAGATTATTTTCTATGTGTTATTTGCCATTCTTATATCTTCATTGAAGTGTCTTTCACATCTCTTTTTCATGTTTTAAAGTTGGGTTATTTGTTTTCATATTGTTAAAGTTTGAAAATTCTTTATATAATCTACATACAAGTTCTTTGTAAGATATATGATTTACAAATATTTTCCCCCAGTCTGTGGCTTGTTTTTTAAATTCTCCTCAAGTGTCTTTTGCACAGCAAAATATACCTTTTTATACAGAAAAGTAAGTTTTTAATTTTGATGAAATCTAATTTATCAATTTTTAAATGGATAGTGCTTTCGGGGTTACATCTAAAAACTCTTTGCCTAGTAACAAAAATCTCCTCTTATATATTGTCTAAATATTTTGAAATTTACATTTACATTATGTCTGGCCCATTTTGAGTTAATTTTCATATAAAGTGTGAGATATATGTCTAGCAAGATCTATATGCTTTGCTTTGCATATAGATTTTCACCATTTGTTAAAAAGATGTTTTTTTCTCCATTGAAGTGCCTTTGCACCTATGTCAAAAATCAATTGACGATAGCATTTATGTGGGTCTATTTCTGAGCTCTCTGTTTTTTACTTGATCTGTTTGTATGTCCTTTCACCAATAGTACACATTGTCATGATTATTGTAGCTTTATAGTAGAATTAACTTTAAATATCTCTGACAGAAAGAAACAAGTCCTCTATAGCAGTTTAGTCAATTTTCTTTTCAATCTTATCCCAGCAAATGTATTATTTCTGAACAATTTTTAATTTCTTGTATCTTTAGTCACTTTATGTATTTATTATAAACTCAGAATGGGCCATAGCCCTACTTCTTATATCCCTTCCCTAGATAGAAAATGATCCCTGTGAACTATGGCATTTAACTAGAGCTTTCTCTGCATCACAGTCAAAAATTTGTGAAAGAATCATGTATTAAGCTACTATCTGTAGAAGTTCCCTTGAGGGGCTTTCCCCTTCTCTTACTGGCCTCACCACTTCTCAGCCTGAGCTGCCTGGACAGTTGTGACACCCTACCACCCATTGACAACCAGCTTCCTGTATGGTGGAGTGGCAGTTGGTGGAAACCAACTGTTATGATTCATCCCACTTAATATTTCTGCCATTTGAGAAGTGGTGTTCATTAGGCTGAATGGTGTCTGATTGGGAAGAATTTCCTTTACGAAAGAGTTCTAGTGTTTCAGCAATTGGACTTTTTATTTCGAACGGGTATGTTCCAATTTCCAGTTTCTGTGTGAGCTCAGTTGATAGATAAATGTTTTCATCAAGTGTTTGTACTGGCAGTTATTTTTTTCCTGAAAAACAAACAAGCGTGGCAAGTCCTGAAAAACGTTCTTGCATTACAAATTCTTCAATAGTTTACAAGCTCTCATGCTTCTGATATTCTCTAAAATGGAGAATATCAGAAGTCTGAAACATTCTCTGTCCAAGATATGACTTGTTACGTTTTGGATTTGGTGAAGCAACCTCAAGCACCCAAGAGGATAGCTTCACCTCACATACCTTAAGGACATGGCCTTCCTCTTGGCCTGCTAAAGCCAATTTCACATACATACCCCCCCAACACTTACTGTAATTTTTCTAGTTCAGATAGATTTATGAATATTATTTCAAAGCAGAATATTTGATAGGAGGTCAAAGAAGTTTGCAACCACCGGGACAACTTTTTTGTGCCAATCTGTCAATAAACACTACACTGAAAAGAACAATATAAGAGAAACAAATTTTAAAATATTAGTAAAGGGAAAGTGTACTGGTTTTTATGAGTTACCCCCAAATTAATTTTGTCCTTACTTTATAGAAGACAAGAAAGCATGATGATGAAGGAGAAAGACAGTATTAAGGTCAGGACATACCAGCAGTCATGGTACTAGTTGTGTGCACTGTGGGGGAAAACGGAGTTTGTTACCAGCAGCCTGTAAAGGATGGACCTGTTTTCTCAAATGATGTTCTATAGCATTTTTTGCTACATGCTGAATCATATCCCTGAAGATAAGAAAGTCAAATTATGGCTGGAATTTTTCTGTTACTAAAAAGTGCTGGTTTCCTATAGCCAATTAAAGTTGTGTTAGAAGTTCAATGTTTTATAACATTTGGTAGTAACAAGTAATTTTTAGATTTCAGTGTGTGATACCCCTAGGGCAGAACTTCTCAAACTTTAACATACAGATAAATCCCCTGGGGAGCTTGTTAAAATTTAGGTCCCTGGGCTTCAGCCCTCAAAGTTGGGATTTTGTAGGCCTACTGAGCAGCCAAGAATGTGCATTTTAACAAGAACCTCACTTGTTTGGCACCCTGAGTCATCTCTTAAGAAGTTGCAGAATTCTCCAAACAAAAACTATTGTCTCTTAACTACATGCTTAAGATACTATTTCACTTACAACAAGTAGGTGCTATGAAACCTAATGATGATTGAGCTTCAGAGTTCCAGAGAGATTAGCAATAAATAGTTTAGATTCCCTAGGTGTGAACTAAGATATACAGGCAACAAGCAGTATACAGAGACTTAAGTTAGATTTCTTTCAATTAGAAGTTATTAGTTACACAATTTCCATTTCCAGGTCATCTATGCATCCACAGATGGTATTAGATCAGGGAGGTAGACCAGACATAAATATCTGGGGAATTTCACAAGGTTTTTTATAATCATTTATAGCCTGCTGTGCCTTTAATGATGTTACTCAGGATCCCATTAAGTTAGCTGTGCGTATAGTAATTGGTCCCTTGACAATAGCCAGGGGGTGTCTAACCCTGCGGCTCCCTCCCATTCTGATCATATTAGTGACAAGATAGAAATTGTTGCCTGTAATCTTCAAAAGGCACTTTCCTTTCTAGGGACAAGACACCTGTGCTCCAAAGAAGAGTTCTTAAAACACAACAGGAGTCCCTAGAGGGTTCTCCTCTAATTCAGGTGGGCACTTATGACCCACTTTTAAAAGTAATTTGAAAATCCCATCAAATACGAGTAATCAAATCTAGATTCTCCACCAGGTATTCTGTAAACCTAACATTGCATATTTCTATCTGCCCACACCAATAGTTAAAATATATTTTGAACAGAGTTTTTCCCTCTCTTTGGTTGATACTCATTTGAGAGAGAGCATTTCTAGTTTCTGGACTCTAAGCAGCTGCACAAATGAATATGATAAGATGTAAATTGGTTTTTCCTGTATGTAAAAAAAACAAATAAGATTAACTGACCTGGTGTTCAAATTCAGACAAAGTTCTGTAGCTTGCAGAATTAGAACACCCGAGCCAGAGGTTACTTTTTTCCTTCCTTGGAAGCCTTGTGCTTATGGTTCTTATATATACCTCATGAAACTTTTCAAAGCAAAACTTTACCAAGACAAAGACATTTGTAGAATCTTCCAGAGTTGGAAGGTACTTTAAAGAACATCCAATCCCATCATTTACCTAATTTTAAAATCTCATGTTGCTTCTACTTTAACTGTCTTACTTAATTGTCAGCTACTTAAGAAAAACGTTTCTATTTTACTAATATGTATTTTTCATATACTAGTAATCAAATTCAGCTTCTTTAGGAAGAAGGCTTCATTTTACACAATTGACTGTGGATAGCAAAAGGAGTTCTATGATTTGATCAAATATTCCTAACTGGACAGGTCTTGGTGGGTAGTCAGGCCTAAGCACATAGTTTCTTTATAAAAGGCTTATCTTTGCCTTAAGCAAACCCTGTCTGTTGTTTCTGTGCATCTAGGTTAACACACTTTTGATATGCCCCCTGTCAAGCCCCTCCTTCTAATATGTGACCACTCTTTCTGATCCCTCCTTCTAAAGCATGACCACCCTCAATAGAGCACATAACCTTAACTACCCTGCAATCGGATCCCCACCTCGATTTCTCCTAATCTCATGTAATCTTCTTTATAATCCCTCCTAATTTCAAGCACATAAAAGGAACTAGAGAACTGTTATTTTCCAGAGCATTTGATATCTTGATCCCCAGCATATATCATCAGTTTGGCTCAAACTCATAAAAATTCTCTACAGGTTTGGACATTTCTTACATCATGACCTTCATAAAGATTGGTGAATTTGGTCATCAAATTGGCAGATGTCTTTTCTCATACTGCATTTTCCAGTTACATGGGTTTGGCCGTCACATTTCCTCAATTCGGATCTTTGCCCAGTCACTTACTAGTTGTGTGGTGCTGGGCAACTTACTTAACCACTCTGTGCCTTAGCTTTCTATTCTATAAAATGGTACTCATCAAATAATAGCCTGATCCTGATCATCACCAGCCTGACCACCTTAATTTTAGTCATTTCAGGGTGTCTTTGACAAGATTTCTGTCATCTCTCCTATTTGCATTGATGCCTTTAGCTCTCCCTAAAATCAGTGCGCAATTTCTGTATTTATTAATTTCTGGCTATATCTTGTCCAGCAGAATTCTGCAGTCCCAAGAATTGTATGGCAGTGCTCCAGGCTTTGAAATGGTTATTTGAAGGGTTGTAAGACTGTGTAGCCTAACACAGGCTATGATACAGACTGGTAAGATCCTAAATCTGCCATGTACTTCAGTTTACCTCAATAAGCCTCAATTCCTTACAGATAAAATAGAGATAATAGTACCTATGTCATAAGAGATGTAGTATTAAATGGTTTAACATATGTAAAAGCACTCAGAATGGTGACTAGTACATGAAATAGATACCATGCCCAAGCCCCACACTAAGATTTTGATTAAATTGATCTGGGGTGAGGCTCAGGCTATATTTTTAAAACTCTCTAACCTGCTCTCCTTCTCACAGTACTCCCATGCCTTTCCCTTCCCTCTCTTCTTCCCCCCAAGGCATGTTACCTTTGCCTTTCTCTCTCCTAAGCTACAAGGGCCCTACTTCTGCTTCTGTGACTTGTTTCCTGAGCCTACATAGTTCAGCTAGCTGACATCTACTACCTTTGTGACTTTCTCTTGTAATTTTTTTGTTTTATTTTTACTGTTCATGCTGTTAAAGTTATTCCTGATTTTTCTCCCTTTCCCCACCTCCACCCAGGCCTGTCTTCTCCCCACCCCAAGCCCATCCCCATATTGTTGTCCATGGGTTGTTCCCAAATGTTCTTTGGTTAACCCCTTCACCATCTTTCATCCTACCCCCCCACTCTCCTTTCCAGCAGCTGTCAGTCTGTTTTATATATCTAAGCTTCTGTTACTATTTAGTTCATTGGTTTACTGTGAGATCTACATATGAGATCACATGGTATTTTTCTTTCACTGATGGGCTTAATTCACTTAGCATAATTTTCTCCAAGTCTACCCATGCTGTTGCAAAATGTTAAGAGTTTCTTTCTTTTTACTGCTGTGTAGTATTCCATTGTATAAATGTATCACAGTTTTTTTATCCACTCATCTACTAATGGGCACATAGACTGTTTCCTGCATTTGGCTATTGTAAATAGTGCTGCTATAAACATGGGGATGCATATATTTTTTATTGGTGTTTTGGGATCCTTGGGGTATATTCCCAGAAATAGAATCACTGGGCCAAAAGGGAGTTCTATTTTTTATTTTTTAAGGATACTCCATATTTTTTCTACAGTGTCTGTACCAACAGTGCACTAGGGTTCCCTTTTCTCCACAACCTCGCTAACACTTATTGTTTGTTGATTTATTGATGCCATTCTGACAGGTGTAAAATATCTCATTGAGATTTTAGTTTGCATTTCTCTGATGATTAGTGATGTTGAACATTTTTTCATATGTCTACGGGCACTTCTAACAGGTATAAGATGATATCTCAATGAGGTTTTAATTTGCATTTCTCTGATAATTAGTGATATTGAGCATTTTTTCACGTGTCTACGGGCACTCTGTATTTCCTCTTTAGAGAAGTGTCTCTTCAAGTCTTTTGCCCATTTCTTAATTGGTTTGTTTGCCTTCCTGGCATTGACTTGTATTAGTTCTTCATATATTTCAGAGATTAAACCCTTGTCAGATGCATCATTAGCAAAAATGCTCTCCCATATACTGGGTTCCCTATTTGTCTTGCTGATGGTTTCTTTAGCTATACAGAAGCTTTTTAATTTGATGTAGTCCCATTTGTTTATTTTCTGCTTTGTTTCCATTGCCTTAGGAGATATATTGTCAAAAAATATTTCTACATTGAACACCTGAGATTTTACTCCTTATGGTTTCTTCTAGGATTTTTATGGTTTTGTGACTTACATTTAAGTCTTTTATATCCATTTTGAGTTTATTTTTGTGTATGGTGTAAGTTGGTGGTCTAGTTTCATTTTTTTGCATGTACCAGAAACTCTGTAGGTGACTGTCATGTGCAGTAAGGATTGAGAACCACAGGTTAGATCAGAGATTTCAATGTTCCCACAAGAGGCACACCAGTGTGCCACAAAAATTTTTAAAACATGCAAAACCTGACTATTTAGTTAGGGGCACTGACCTCTTTTCCCTTAAATTGTCAAATAAAAAATGACAACAGCCAACACAGTAGTCATCTGGTGTGAATCAATCAAAATTGTTCCCATATTTTTTGTCACATCAGCAAAAATATATTTTTTGCATACTGCAGAATTTTAGTAATTAGTTTATGTGTGCCAAGAGTTGAAAAGGGTTGAAAATTGCTAAATTAGATGATTTTTGAAATGTAGCCTAATAGAGCTTACATGCTTATGCTTTATGTCCTTTCATTTTTTAGTTCAAGTTCTGTCTAGACAATACTCTATGAAGATAGAAGTTAATTGAAAACTGTTAAAAGTAGAAAAAATTAAAGTTATAGTCATTTAGCATGTACATAGTAGATATATTGGGTTGGCAAAAAAATTCATTTTTTTCCCATAAAATAAGACACATTTTTCATTTTCACCAATAACTTTGTTGATTTGGATATTTTGTATGTCGGCTATCTCCTGTGTGATATAATGTTGATTGTTCTCATTTAATGTCTCGATTTGATAGCTACCAAATTCAATTGGTCTACCCAACTGTGGAGCATCACCCAGCGAGAAAACTCCAGCACAAAACTTTGCAGACCACTTTTGACACATTTGATCAGTCAGTCACAGTATCTTCTCCATACACTCCATAAATCTTTTTTTCTTTTCTGTTTCAGTTGCATTTTTACCTTTCTTGAAAAAATAAAACATGATATGTGGGAAATGTTATTTTCTTTCATCTTCAGTATTAAAATGGCTACACAAAAATTTACCGATTTTGTTGTTTTTTTAAAAATGCACAATGATATGACAGCTGTCACAATACAATCTAATAAAATTGTTTTGAATTAAATTAAAGACAACTAAATGATCTAGAACCATCTTATGGAAAAAAATTTAAAAAATTTTTGGCAAACCCAATATTTTATTATGGTAGGTTCTTTATCATTCTAAGTCCAGCAATTTTTCAACTGAAAATATCATAAGCAACTTTTAGACTGTTTCAACTCACTGTCCTATAATATAATATAAAAAATAACTGGTTTTAAAAAAGCAAACTTCATAATTCAGTTAACAAACATGGGATATGTATGCTTATGTAGACAGAAGAGAAAATTAATTGGGTGTTTGGAGTCTGATATGTTGTAATGAATTGGGTTATCAGGTGGTGACTTAATTGGGCTATTGAATGAATTAACACCCCTTAAATGTGTGAAGTTCACACTTAGCTTCATCAGTTCTGTCAGTGAACTGGTGGCAGTATCCAAAAGATCAGATTACACTTCTGAAAAAATATCCAAGTAGTTCATACTAAAGAATAATGAGTGTCATTAGAGTGTTGTCCCCATATGTTAAGGTTGTGGGTTTGACCTCAGGTCAGGGCACATATAAGAAGCAAACAATGAATGCAAAATAAGTGGAAAAACAAATCAATGATTCTCTCTCTTTCTCTCTCTCCCTTCCTCTCTTTTTCTAAAGTAAATAAATATAAAAAGGGTAAAGAATAATGAGTATCAGAGACATTAGGATCCTGTCATGTAATATTGCTAATATCTCCTTAATATTCACTGCAGACAAACTGGGAAAGTACAGAGAAATAGAAAACTAAAATCACCTATAACTCTATCCCCTAAAACAACCATTACTAAGAACTTTATATTTCAGCTCTTCCTAGCCACAGTTATATACATTCATGAGATTAATAATAACAGTACAGATAAAACTTTGCATCTATCCCATTAAACAAACTCACTGAGAGCAACTTGAAAGGCAAAATAACTTTAAGCTTTTGCTTTCTTCTCAGTTATACATGAGATATGCCAAATATTAAGTTCAAGATAAAGGATGTAAGTAAAAAGAAGATTGACTGTACCCAGGAAAGAGAAACAAGGAAGTGAGGAATAAATAATGTGTGTTATTTATTAATATCATCTTTTTATTCAGTAATAAATTATTTATGGGAAAGAGTTGAAAAAGGCAGGGATTTAAAATTATTTATAGAAAAAGTACAGGATCTCAAAAAAGCTTCAGAGAAAACTGGGTTCATTATTGATCTTTTGGGGGGTAGCTCAATGAATTATTTTATGACTGGATTAAGGAAGAACTAAATATATAGGAATATAAATGCAATTCCCAAAACTTTAAATCTTTTCTCTCTCTTTCATCCCAGGTTTATTTCAAAGTCCTACTTTTTTTTTTCCCATATTCTGCCAGTCAGAACTCTTAATTTTTAAAAGTGGAAAAAGAGTTACTGTTGATTATATCATTTTTAAAATTTAGAAAATGTGGAAGTGCAACTGGATAGAAAGTATAAACACAAAGAATTGGGGGACCTGTGCTTACAATGCTTGGTGTAGGCTTCTATGTTCCATGGTAGAAAGTCTCTTTTAAAGAGAAGGATAAGCAAACCTTAGGTTGCTGAAGGATTCCTGGAGCCATCTTGTAATGAAGACTGCTTTAGGTACCCATTAAATTTCACCATTGGGGCCATGTACTTGCCATGAAGGTGTTAGAAGTTCATCTTTTGATTCCCAGTGGCTTCTGCAACACTGACTACGTAATTTGCCAGGCCAAGCACAAAATGAAAATGTGCAGCTCCTTATTCAAAGAACAAAAAAAATAAAATATAAAATATTTTCCTTTCTTCCACAGTCTTTCCCTCAATCTATAATGATGTTTTTATTTGCTATTTAATATTTTGTGTCCTCTGGCTTGGGGAGACTTTCCTGGCAAATGCAAATTATCATAGGACCCCATTCTGTGCTAAGCATACATGCCACCCTCCCCCTGTCCCCCACCTCCACCCTGGCTTCTGGGTTCCCCTTCCACCAGTCCCTAGACAGACCCATGTTCTGGCAGGAGTTGGAGAAATCACACCAGGTGTCTCTCCTCTCCCTGGGCCCAGTGCCCATGGGAACCCACAGTGGATGGTGGACCCTCTGAGGGTAGTACAAGCTCCATACCAGACTGTAGTAGGTGCCTGGATTGGAAGTGGGTAAAAAGGTCTTTTCCACCCACCAGTCACCTGTGAACACTCCATAGTGCTGCCAGTCTGGGATGAAGATGGCTGTTGTCACAGCTTGCCCTGAGATGTTTCGGGGAGCAACAGCAACCCTTCTGTCTGTCCCAGGCCTCTGCTGGAGCTGGAGGTCAGCAGCAATCACCAGATGAGGACCAGGAGAGGAGAACTGAGGGCATCCAAAGTGCCAGGGCATCCAAAGTGCCAGGGCAGCTGAGAACCTGTTCCAGTGAGGTCCAGAAGTGGGCTATTAAGTAAGCTGAGGCTCCTAGCTACTGGTGCAGCTCCTGGATTTCATAGGACTTCAATCACAAAACACAAAGGCAAAGATAAAATTAAGAATTTCAAGACAGACTATTAAACCTCAGGGGTGGAGGAGAGTCCTTTGGGCCAGTACCCAGTGTGACTGAAGTGGTTGCATACTAATGAATTATGCCCTGGGCCTCCGGAATAACCCTTCTGACATGAAAATGAAGAAACTGTTTTTTGAAAGACTAAGAAAAACTTGAATATTACTAGGGTTTCTTGTATAGTAATGCTTCCAAACTTTAACATGCATATGAATCACCTGAGGTTCTTTGTTAAAATGCAGATTCTAATTTAGATCTGGGGTGGGGTCTGAGCTTCTACATTTCTATCAACTTCCTAGCTGATGCCAAAGGTGGTCTGGGAATCACCTTTCCACATCTCACTCCCCCACAAAGACAATTTTTATTTGGAAATAATTACAGACTCACCAGAAGTTGCAAAAACAGTACATAAACTCCCCTGTCCTTAAATGTGCTCTAAAGTTGTCTCTGTCTCTAAGCAAAATAAAAGTTTGAAAAAGTTCTAGAATTTAGAAGATAGGAACATCCTTGTTAAATTTTATTGTATGGAAACTAAAACTTACTCAAGACTTCTGAAATAATTAACATGGCATTCACTTTACCTTAGCAGTAGGGTTACTTTTTAAGTTAAAAAAATTGACTTATAAAGATGAATGCCTAAGATGTTCTTTACAGCATTATTCATACTGACCAAAAGGAATGAAAATAATTTAGTTATTTATTAGGTCTTTTGTTCAATTTTACATGATAGAATCAAAAGGATGAGGTAATTCCATATATATTGACTAAGATGCCAAAAATGTATTAAACTAAAAATAAACAAAAAAGTTGAAATTAAAGAAGCCAGACACAAAAGAATACATCTGGTATGACTCTTTATTGAAAGCCTAAAAAACCTGAAAAGTTATAGTGCTTACTGATGTATGCTTAGGCAGTAAAATTAAAAAGAAAAGCAAGGAATTGATTAAAAGTCAGGATAGAGGAAACTTTGAGAGGAA
The DNA here is from genome assembly GCA_028533065.1 of Trachops cirrhosus. Classification (NCBI taxonomy): domain Eukaryota; kingdom Metazoa; phylum Chordata; class Mammalia; order Chiroptera; family Phyllostomidae; genus Trachops; species Trachops cirrhosus. The sequence continues at coordinate 135,214,634 of CM052540.1, read as the reverse complement.
GGGAGGTGGGGGTAGTGATTAGGAAGAATCACAGGGAAAGCTTCTAAGGGACTGGAAATATTTTACTTTTCAAGCTGGTGATTGCAAGGGAGTTCACTTTGTTGTTTTGGACACATATCTATGTGTATATTACATTTCAACATATAAGGGAGGACCCTGAAAAAACAGAATTTATATATAAAAATTGTGTGTTTATTTTTACATGTTTAAACTTCAGTCACCTTCAAAGTACTCTCCATTTGATGCAATACACCTATAGAGATGTTATTTTCCACTGCTCAGAAAAGTTTTTGAACTCATAGATTTTGATGCCTTTTAGTGCTTCTGTTGTTTTGTGTTTTGCCTCTTCCACATCAGCAAAACGTTTCCCTGTGATGACTTTTTTTCATCTGGGGAAACAAAAAAAGTCACTGGGCGAGAGATCAGGTGAGTAGAGAGGATGGGGCTGGGGGGTCATGCCATTTTTAATCAAAAACTGCTGAACACTCAGTTTTTTTTACAAGGGCAGGTGCGCTTGTAAATTACCCATCATGAAATGGGCAAACACATGAAAAAGTCTTGAAAACAATTCACTGAAGCCGAAACACAGCCTCTCACAACAATGCAAGCTGGTACACAGCTCCTAGAACACTCACCTGGCAGGGAAAGCCTGTACTACAAGGGGCGCCCACCCACCAGGAGATAATTCCGTTTTTTGGGGGTGGTTCTCTCTTGTAAAAACTATATTTTACAAATACATTAAGCATATATAATCTCTATGTATGTATTTATATGTGTGTGCATATTATATTTTAGAAAGGATATACCCGCACAAAAAAGAAAGATGTATGGATGTTTGTTATCACCTTTGGGGAATGTGGGGTAGGGAAGATTTCACTTTACATCTTACAATTTGCATTTTACCAAAATTTGCATTTTCTCTATCATGTGTTACTTTATTTTCAAATACTTCCTCAAAGTGTAACCAAACGAAAATGGAGGTTTGGTTGTCTGCCACAACTAAGCCAAACTCGTGAGGCAGGTGCTCGTGCAAAAGGAAAGAAGGTTATTTAGGTGCCACACACCTGGGAGAATGTTGGACTCTCTTCTCAAAGACTATCTCAATCTTTTTGCTCAAGAGCCAGGTTCTTACAGTGATAGGAAGAGGAGGGCTTCTCTCCTATCCATTCATCTTTCTAGCTTTCCCAGCTCAGTGTAAGCACCTCCCCCTGCCGCTATCTTGGCCAATGACGGAAAGACTCCTGCGGTGCTCTTCTGTCTTTCTATGGTGGTAAAGATTATGAATATAGACCATTACATTTTTATATGCTACTGTATTATTTGAATTTTCTTCATAATCATGTATTACCTTAAAAACTTTCTCAAAACTTGCATGTGAATACACACGTATACATGTGTGATTATTTTATATACATAATTACATGTGCTTGGAGAATTCTGGAATGATACTCGTAAAACTTTTGTTGATCTCAGACAAGTGTACAGCCAGATGTTTCTCCAGCAAAATGGGTTTATCTGGGAACAAAGAATTGCAATTCAAAGCATCCAATATAATGGCAAACCACGACCAAGTAAGTCCAGAGTAACAAAGGCGGAAACAGCTCTTTTATGGATTTGGGAGGGGCTGTTGTAAACATAAAGTCCATTGGCGGAAACTGAAAGTTCGAAGTATAGTGACTTTTCATTGGCTGACTTATGTCAGTCTCTCATTGGCTGAGCTGTTACTGGGCGAGGAGGAATCTTTTCTTTCACCTGCTGAGATAGTAAAGTAGCATCACTTCCTATCGGTGGTGCAAGGTACATCTCTTCCTGTTGGGGTCCTTGCATTGAGTGGCATGAAGTTCTCTCTTCTAGCTTCCCCAACTCCTTTGTAAAGGTTTCCCTTTATTTTCACCCTTTCAATAGTGGTTGCCTCTGAGGAGTTCGCTGGGGGCATAATGCATTAAGAGAAGGGAGAACTTTCACTTTTTACTATATATATTGCTGGTTTGTTTGATTTTTTTCCTTTACGTGAGCATGCAGTACTTTTAAATTTATAGCACACACCAAAAGTGGTGTTTAGTGTATTTCAGCATAATTTGTTTTATAGGAAGAACGAACTTGGAGAGAAAGGGGCTTCCTTAAAACAGCCTCGGTTGGGGGAAGGCTGGTCTGTGGGAAGACACGCCCTGGACGCACACCCGCGCCCCTGCCCCAGCACACGCTGCCCGGGCCCTGGCGCTGGGCGGTCGTGTGGGGGCTTTTGAAATTGAACCCCGACGTAGGAATCCTTAAACCCAAGCACAGGGTCTGGCCTGTGAGTGATTTGTTGAATTTCTTGAAAACAGTACAGTGTTTAAGTGATATTTCACTTACTAAGCTTTCACTGCTTGTTGATGCTTCATGTTTTGTAATATGTTAGGTGTTTTGTTGGAGGTTGAGAGGTGCAAACATGACTGATTGGATGCAAGTGGGTAATTTAGCCAGCTTTTTAAAGCATGGGATACTTTTCAAGTTGTTAATTAAGAACGATACTATATCCTGATTGTTCTGTGAAGGTTAGAGCAAACTATCTAAAATTCAATAGGAATGACTGAGCAGAGGAGAAAAATTCACTTGAAATAAATGTGTTATAGGGAGATGGTACTGGTATTCATCAAAGCTCTGATACTGAAACTCAATGAGTAATCTAAGTAGATCTAACGGTTTATTGCTGGTGATTAGATATTGTCAACAAATAATAATCAATAATAGTGTTCTGTTGGCAACAGAGGCAATCCAATATAGAGATGAAGAAGGGATCTACTCTCAGAAATAGAGCCTTTTAGGAATAAAGTCCAGCACTGGTATAAAGCTGTTTTGCTGAAAACAATAGCAATTGTCCACGTGAGGCTACTGAGCACTTAAAATGTGGCTGGTCTGAATCTGGATGTTTTGTGTCAAATACACACTAGATTTTGAAGACTTAGTTTGAGAAATGGAATGTAAACTGCTCATAATAGTGTTAGAACAGTAATAATGTTTAATATTGACTACATGATCAAATAATACTTCGAATTATATTGGGATGAAAAATTATTACTAAAATGTTTTTATATGGTTATTAAAAAATTTAAAATGACCAATTTGACTCACATTTGTAGCTCACTTAAGACTCTGTCAGACCGTGCTGGTGTAGAAGGTTTGAGTTGGAATTGCACCGAGGTTCTCACTTTGCTTACTCTCCAACAGGGAAAAGAATGCCAGGGAGGAGAGTGCTTTGCTCAAAGGCACAGACATGGCTGGGAAGAAGTGGGGACTGCGGCTTCCATCTTTGGATTTTCTGTCTCCTGTTTTCCAGCTTACACACCGGGCCCCAATGGAAAATTCCAGGGCAGAGAAGCACACTTCCTTAGTACACTTACACATCAGACACTGTTTCTTTAACCTTGTAAGTGGTAGACAATGATAAAAAAATTTCTAGGGGTTTGGAATAGGATTGAAAGTAGATAGAGGTTAGAAGACTTTAACATTCTATTTTACATACCTTTCTGTTATTTTTAAATCTTAGGCAAGTATTACTACCAAGAAAGAAAAAAATAACCTATGGTATGGTGGGGATGAAAAGCAGCCAGATAAGGTTCACAAGAAATCATGGCTTGAAATTCAAGTCTGGAGATATTTGAAGTAGCTTTTCCTACCATTAATTATCTTCTTTCACATCTCTAAACACCCTTAGTTAATTCTTCCTGCTCTCTCTGGGGTGCTTCACTTTTTACATTACTAATGCAAAATCTGGTACAAACTAATTTTTGAATCTGTAGCTGTGGCTCGAAAAACCTGTGTGTTTTTTTTCCTACTTTTGTAAGCAGCAGGCTATAAAAATGATCGGTGATTTTGTTTCAAGAGAATTCAGTCCTGCCTTCTAAAGGGCACTTGCCAACAGACTAGATGTTTCTATTTGAAGCTATTTGCTACAATCATCTTTGAAATATTTTGCTCATGACTTTCAGAGCTGTTACTTCGGAAGGCAGATTCTTAGAACACAAATTCATTTAGCTTCAAAATGTACACAGCCTCCTTTATTGGAACAGCTGTGCTGAGTTCCTGAATGGAGAGATGATTTCCACAGTACATTTTATAGCCACACACCATTCCTGAGGATAATCTGAAACACATTTTATTTTTATTTTCACTCCTTTATTGTAGAAGAGAAAAATATACTTGGCTGGTTAGATGGGTAATGTTTACAGTAGCATTTTCTATTTTTGTGGCAGTTTCCTTAAAGCCCTTGCCATGTTGACTTACTTTCTCAACCCCAGAACTTGATTGATTGAGTGGTCTCCAGACCCAGGGCAACAATAAATGCAGGTGGCCTGTGCTTAACAGGACACTTTGAGTACATATGGGTATGTTATAATTTCTTCTGTTTATATTTTTGTCAGTATTCTCATTTTTTCTTTTTATTTCATTACTTTCAAGCCCTTTCAATCCCTGAAACAAAAAATAATCCCGGGAGACTAATACCATCTTCTCTATTTTTGTGAGGCAAGTGGAAACAAAGGTTCTAAAGAGAACTTTAATTTAATTTTTTAAAAGTTACTTACCATGGTCTGGCTAGTGTGGCTCATTGGATCAAGTGCTAGCCTATGAACCAAAGGGTCACTGGTTTGATTCCCAGTCAGGGCACATGCCTGGGTTTCAGGCCAGGTCCCTAGTAGGGGGCACGTGAGAGGCAACCACACACTGATCTTTCCCTCTCTTCTGCCCTTCCCCTCCCTCTAAAAATAAATAAATAAAATCTTTAAAAAATGTTATCTACCAAATACATATTCGGATTTCTGAATCTAACTAGAAGCTGAGTTGTCTCAGTCTCTTGCATTCCAAAATCTGCTTCTATTCGTTTCACAGTCATAATATTAAGCACCTACTATGTGCCAGGGTAGGGTTTCATCTGTAACATTGGCAGCTCATCACAAAAAAAATATTTATCCATGTATAGTGATGGATGTTAACTACGCTTATTTTGGTGATCATTTTGCAAATATTGAATCAGATTGTATACCTGAAACTAATATAATGTTAAATGTCAGTTATAACTCAATTTAAAAAAAGAAGTAACCTTGGCAGAGTGGAAAATGCTGCACAGAAGCCCTTGGACCACTCCTTAAGGACCTGTGGAAGGAGAGAAAGAATGGTTGGAGAGTATGCAGCTAAGATAGCTTGGGAGAGCTCAGCATTCCCACCTCTAGATATAGTCAAATACTACACATGCCCAGCCTTTTTCTACCCTCGGGCTTCTGAGTTGCTGCATATGGCTTTAAATTCCTGAGCTTTCCTGTTCTTTGCTGTCCCCATAACTCCAGAAAATGAAGCATTTACATATAACTCGGGTCTTAGCTCTATCAAGACGCCAGCTATGTGACCTCACTCTAGATTGAAGTAGCTGCTCTTCAGTCATTTATTCTGATCTGCAAAAGGAAGGAGTGGGACTCTTTTTCGCATTAAACTGTCAACCATGCCTAAAAAATAAGCAGAGGTAGAACTTCATCAAAGCTCCCTTTTGGAAATGGCCATCCTGTACTAGGGCGCCTGGGTCACAATGGTGGTTTTGAACAGTGGAGGTTTCAGATACATGTGTATGTGCCTGGGCCAGGCCCCCAGACCAATTAAATAGAAATTTCTGAGGAGTGGGTCCTGGGGACAAGTGATTTTGAAAAACACAACACCTAATATGCAGCCAGTGTTGAGAAACACTTGTAGTGAAGACATTAGGCCTCGAGAGAGATAGATGTGGGTGTAAAATCCAGAATTTACCACTTATTAAATGTAAATCCACGAGCAAGTTAAGAGGTGGGAAGGAACTCTCTCTGGGCCTCAGTTTCTTATCTGTAAAATGGGGGAAAATTGTATCTTTCACAAAGGTAGCTATAGCTATGTAGCACATAGTGCATACGCAGTGAATAATAGTTACTGAAATGAGTCTATGGCTGTTCTGTCCAGATGACAGTCATTAGCCATGTGTGACTGTTTAAATTAAAATGAGATAAAGTTTAAAAGTTTCTTTAGCCCCTCTAGCCACGTTTCAAGTGCTCTGTAGCCACATGTGGCTAGTGGCTACCATATTGGATAGCAGAGATACGAAACATTTCTTTGATCACAGAAGGTTCCATAGATTGGAAAACACTAGTCTATATAGCATCTGCTTCACTAAGAGCTAAGTTTATTAAGGGAAAATTCATTTTCACCTCTGTTCTGAAAAACTCACTACAATTTGTTTCTGTCAGGTAAACAGCAGGCCTTTTGGCTTGAGCAGAGAAGTGAGGGAAATCCAGTAACTGGCTCTTCTATGGAGACTTTTTTTTGTTCTTATATACCTGACTTATATAAATGACTTTACTTAGTAGTAAACAAATAAGTGGGAACATACAATCGATTGTTCAAATAATGAACTCTCCTCCCCTCCTCACCCCACAAGTTTTGAGGCCACACTTACCATTTAGTCCATTTTTTGAAGTCAAACATTAACTTTCTTCTGTCCTAGTTTTTAGTACCACAGGCATTATCAGTGAAGCTGCTCATGTGTGTGTGTGTACATGCACGTGAGAGCATGTTTGCTGGAAAGTGCAAGGGGAAGGAGCAGAAAGGGGAAGAAAGAGCTAGCATTGGTAAGGGAAGTCACTAAATATTTGTCCGTGGGGAAAGAAAGGCCATAGATAAGGTGTGTTTTATGATTTTATTATCAGTAATGTTTATTTTAGGCCTTTTGATATCTCTTCTATTTTAAAAAGTCTTCAGTGTCTTTTTGATTGTCCAGCAGTAGGTAAGAGCACAGGCTCTCAAGTCAGGCCTTCTGAGTTCAAACCACACTTCAGTATTGACTAGCTGGGTAACACTGGGCAGGTTGTTGACCTTTTTAAGTCTCAGTTCCTCTGCCTACAAAATGAAGATAAATGTTAGTATTTACACCTCATAGGACCGTTGCACGGATTAAATGAGAGACTACATGTAAAGTCTTTCATGCAGTGTCTAACACCGGATCGATTCTCATTTTGAAAAATCACTCAAATCATTTTAAAAAATTACTTAGAGGAAGAAGAAGGATATTTTGTTATTAAACACATCCCATACTGGAGTTTTCAATCTGTTTTAAAATTTGATGCTCATCCCTTTGTCATATCTGCTAGAATAAGTAGGTCTCTTTGTTTCTCAAAAAAGATTTATAGTTTCTGCGTTACATAAATGTTCCACTTGCACTACTGTACTGTTTAGTTAAGCACAGGCCTAGCAGCTGGGGATGTGTCAAAGTCTGAAGAGCAAATGTATTGTTGATTTGAGCTACCATGTGTTAAAAATTGCAATATAACCAAACAGTCTTAAAAACAAGGAAGGTTCTTAATGGAAAAGGGATCACAACCTACCTCTAAAATTCACTTTATATTTGTTTTGTCTTTCTGTAATGGTGTTTTTAGTGGCAACGTTGCTTTATTATTTTTTTAAATCCAAAACATGGTATGTCTTTTGGGTTTTTTGTTATTTAGATGTTTCACACTCTTTTGTTTTGTTATTCAGTGTGACATACCTAAAAGCTAGCTCCCCAGTGAGTGGAAACTGCTTTCATTTATTTTTAGTAGGAGGCTGTATTGGTTCATATAGCTGGTTTCCCAGCTGAAATAACATAACAGATTGGTGCTGTTTGAACACTGTTAATTGCTGAAAGTTTTTAAACTAGTAAATAGGTCTGATTAGCTAGAATCCAAATAGTAGCCCAAAGAGACCAAGCCACTTTTGATAAGATAAACACTCTACTAACCTTAAACATTCCCTTTGGGTTATTCTCCAGTGGTATGAAATGTTAAACTAAAAAAAAAATTCTATTTAGACTTTAGAAAAATATGTTGGGATATTTGAAACCAAGTTAAAGGTCATTATATCCAATATATGATTTAGTAGTTAATTATCAGCAATGCTGGTACTATATCATTAGCTCATGAGAGCTGAACAGTAAAGTTCATAACAGAAAGTATTTTTTTTAAAACTTTATTTATTGGGGTCAGAAAGTCTTTATTTATAAGATCACATTGTATACTGTCATTTTTGTTTGGGCAACTTTAAACAAACAGTAGTAACTCAAACAAGTGGACAATGAGCTTTTAATAAATAAAATATACTGTAGATTCTTTATTATCTCAAAACTAGAAAGCTTTCTAGAATAAAAATTCACTTCTATTCAGCATTTAAAATATTCATTGGAAACATAACTAAAAATTTTCCCATAGTCCAGGTTCAAGAGCATTTATATTAAAATTAAGTTTGTTTGAGGTATATTATTTAAAGTTTTAAATTGTTTTAATTAAATATTCATGTGAACCATGCTCATTCCCTTAACCCTTGAAACAGAGGTTGGAATGCAGCAAAAATAACCAAAATGTGGTATCGTGTCCAAAGACATCAGTTTTAGAGTATTACCACCTCATGCTGTGGACTTATAAAAAATATTTTCAGCTCTCTGTTTCTCCTATTGGTAAGATTTTCTTATCAATAAAGTACAGGGGGCAAACTAGCTTTCTCGTTTTTTTCCTGCTCAGAAATTCAATGATATGGTACAATTTTATAAGATTAAAAACAATCTTACTTCCTGGTTGGTGTAGCTCAGTGGATTGAGAATGGGCTTGTAAACCAAGTGGCTGCTGGTTCGATTCCCAGTCAGGGCACATACCTGGGTTGCAGGACAGGTATGGGGAACGTACGGGGCAACCACACATTGATGTTTCTCTCCCTCTCTTTCTCCTTCCCTTCCCCTCTCTCTAAAGAATAAATAAATAAAATCTTTTAAAAAAATCTTACTGTTTTCTTGGCTCACTATTGAAAAATAGCAAGTAGGAAGAAGAAAAATAATCTATAGTCCCACTAGCCATCACTAAGATTTTGGTGTATTCACTTCTAGTTTTTATTCTACATTTAAAAAAAAAATAGAGTGGAGCTTATATAGCATATATATGTGTGTATATATATGCTTAATATTGTAACATTAAAAGCTTTACATAAACAGCATTTTTAAATGGATGTGTGAATATAAACACTTCTTTTTCTATTAGATTTTAAGTAGTATCAATTTTTTATATATAAACAATTCTTTAGTGAAAATATTTGTACATAAGGGTTACTCTTCCTCTTACTCTATTTAGCATTATTTTCAATGGATAGTCTCCTTGTAAATGGAATTACAAGGTCAATGATAAGAATAATTTTAAAACTCTTATGGATTTGCTTTCCAAAAGAGTTAGCCAAATTGCATTACAATTAAACATATATATTAATTTTATAGAATCATGCCAATTTTACCACAATGTGGGTAGCATTGAACAATTTGACCAAGATTTTAATATGACTCTTCCACATTTGATCTTTCAGGATTTTAAATTTCAACCAAGTATGATGCCATCAATTTCATATGATCAAATTCATTTGACACAGAGAAAAGCTCTGTTTCATGATCACAGACTGTATGTCTATTAATTGTTGATGGACTTTAAGATTGCCGGTTGCCTTAGTACCGATTGTGAATATGAATCTAAGGATATTTTGAGGATAGTAATATGAAATTGTCTATCTATTTTTCCCTGTTCTCCTTTAAAAAGTATTTGAGGCGGTGTTGGGTTATTTTTACAGTAATCGCTGAGTTAGATCTTACTGAACTTACCTTCTTTAGATAATAATTATAGACTCTGGAACTTGTGAATAGTAATAATTAATTAATAATCAAATAATATCAGCTATTTGAAGGTACAGAAGAGTGAACAGAAATAAACAGATCCTGGTGAGAAATCCATGCTTAGAGGAGGTGAGGGAAATTAAAGAAGACCTAAATAAGTGGAGAGATAAACCATATTCATAGATTGGAAAACTCTAGGTTGTTAAGATGGCAGTTCTCCCCAAATTGATATATAGAGTCATTGCAATCTCAATCAATATCCTAGCAGGCTTTTTAAAAGGAAACTGGCTTCAAGGTTAACATCATTAGTAATGCATGTGGATAGCAGGTGTCCCTCGTATGATGTGATAAGAAGGACACTTAACCTTGGAGTGATTCTTTCTGAAAACCCATGACCCCAGCCTAATCATGAGACAAACAGCATATAAAAGAAATTGGGGCACATTTTACAAAATACCTGACTAGCACTCCTCAAGAACATGAAGGTCATGCATGAAAAACGAGGGAAGTCTGAGAACTGTCACAGACCAGAGGAGAGAGGAATAGACTAATGATTAAATAAAATGTAGTATTCTAGATTGGATCCTGGAACAGAGAGGGCACATTCATGGAGAAACTGGAGAAATCCAAATAAAGTCTTAAGTTTAGTTAGTAGTAGTATAACAATGTTGGTTTCCTAGTTTTGACAGATATACTACAGTAATATAAGAGAGAAGTATTAGGAGGAACAGAAACTATGTGAGATGTATATGGAAACTCTCCATACTATCTTTGCTACTTTTCTGTAAACCTAAAATTATTCCAAAATAAAAAGTTTATTAAGGAAAAAAGAAATTGACAAGCTTCTTCTAAAATGTACAGAAAGGCAAAGAACCTAGAATAGCCAAAACAATTTTGAAAAACAAGAATGAGGTTTTCAGATTACCTAATTTCATGACTTATTAAAGCTACAATGATCAAGACTGTGCTATTAGCATAACGATAGACATGTAGAAATTGAACATAATAGAGAGCTCAGTAATAGGTTTCCATTTATATGATCAAATTATTTTGGAGTAAAGTGCCAAGGTAATCTAATGGGGGAAAGGATAATCTTTACAACAAATGGTGCTACAATAGTAGGATATCCATATGGAAAAAAACAAACCTTGATCCTTACCTCAACCTTACACAGAAATTAACTTGACATGAATTTAGGCCTAACTATAAGAGCTAGAGCTATAAAACTTCTAAAAAATAGGAGAAAATTCTTGTGGCATTGGGGAAGGCCAATGGTTCTCACCAGGGGCAATTTTGTCCTTCAAGAGTCAATTGGCAATGTCCGGAGACATTTTTTATTGTGATAACTGGGGTGGGGAGCATGTTATTTGTATCTAATAAGTAGAGGCCCAATATGCTGATAAACATCCTACAATGCATAGGATAGTTCCCTATAACAAAGAATTTTCCTGTCTAAAACCTCAATAATACAGAGGTTGAAAAAGCCTGGTTATCCAAGGCTTTTAATAATATGGAGGTTATCCAAGATTTCTTAAATAGATCACAAAAATCATGAATCATAAAAGCAATTGACATGATGAATTTCATAAAAAAATTTAAAACTTTTTCTTTGTGAAAGACACATTTAAAATGAAAAGGCATCAGAGAATGGGAGGAAGTATTTTTAAAACATATATCTGAAAACATTTATATTGGATTCAGAATACAAAAAAAACTTTTACAACCAATAATAAGAAAACAAACAAACTGAAAGTTGGCAAAGTATTTGAACAGACACGTCAAAAAAACCATGCAAATATAGCCAATAAGGACATGAAAAAATGCTCAACATCACTAGTCATCAGGGAAATGCAGTGGTGTCATAATGAGATACCACTACACACTTAGTGGAATGGCTAAATTAAAAGTCTGGCAACATCAGATGTTCACAAAGATGTGGAGCAACTAGACCTCTCGTGCATTGCTGGTAGGATTGCAAAATGTTTCAGCTCCTTTGGAATATAACTTGGTATTGCCTTATACAGTAGGCATATACTTGCCACAGAACCCAACATTTCTTCTCCGTCAGTATTAACCCAAGAGAAATGGAAACATGCTTATAACAAAAACTTGTATGTGAATGTTTGTAGCCACATTATTCATAATAGCCTCAAATGAAACAATCCAATTACCCATCAACCAGTTAATGAATAAACAAGGTGTGGTATAACCATACTATGGAATTCTATTTTTAATAAAAATGGAATAAAATATTGATATACAACAACTTGGATGAGTTTCAAAACATTATATCAAGTAAAAAGTCATAAAATTATGTTCTGTATGATTCCACTTACATGAAATTCTAGAAAAGGTAAAACTATAGTAACAGAAAGTAGATCAGTGGTTGCCTGGGGCCGAGGTTGGGGTGGGGGGAGTTGTGTGTCCAGGGAGGGGATCAACTCCATAAAGGGAAATATTTATAACTTGATTATGGTGATGGTCCAAAACTGATTATATATAATTATAAAAACTCATCAAACTGTACATTTAAAGTGAGTGAATTTTATGTTAAATTTAACCAATTGAAATATAAGTTGAAAAATGAATTTGAAATTTTGAAATTGATAGCACACTATTAAAAGACAATGAACCAAATAATAAAGCAAAGAAGTTAATTATACCTAAAAAATAGCTAAAGGTAATTATTGGAATTAAACACTAAGTTTAGCTTCATGGTTCCTGGTAGGTAATACAAAAACTGCATGTGCTATGTATTTTTCATTATGTCATAAATGGAAGAGTATTTGCCTGACAGAAGACTACACATTTTTGCAATCAGAGAAAAATACTTATCCATAAGCATTTTTACATAAGAACATTAAATGCCAAACTGGGCAATATTTTCTAAAAGACTTTAAAAAGTTGGGAATATTTTTCATATGGTTGACTCTTATACTGACCATGAATAAACTGTTTTTTTCTAGGAGCAAAAGTAAAGTACATAGCTTCCTATTTTTCTACCCTTGGAGAAGCTTTTTAGATGTCAGTAACCTGATCAAGATAGTTGATGTGAGCTCAAGAACAAAGGAGATGTGGTTGAAGTCCAAGGAGAAGTTCTAAGATATGGTCTAAAAATGAAGTTTGTAGATGTTGATATATTTATAGGAATCAAATACCTTGACACCAATAGAACTCATCCCACCCTGTATGGGTTTTATTTGCTTAAATGTTTAGACAAGCATTGTGTTTAATTCCTAAATTTTATATCACACGCAGAGAAGACAAATTCCATTGGCAAGAATCAAGAAGTACATGCTTCTTCCACAGAACTTTAATATGGATCATGTACAATATTCTGATTTGAGTTGTTTTGCAGCCTGATAAGCCTACCAAGTTATCTTCAAGATATAACTGAGACTTCCAGTGAAGATGGCAGCATAGGTAAATGCTATACTTGCATCCTCCCACAACCACATCAAAATTTCAACTAAACTACAAAACAACCATCATTCAGAATGGCCTGAAATTTAGCTGAATGAAAGTCTTAGAACTAGAGAATTTAGAAGCTGCATCAGAGACTGGTAGGAGAGGTGGAGATGCAGAATGGCCTGGTCCCACACCCATGTGTTGCAGATAAAAATTGGGAGTGGCCCTGGCTGGGTATCTTAGTTGATTAGAGCATCATCCCCATACACCAAGGTTTGATCTGTAGTCAGGGCACATACAAGAATCAACCAATGAATGCATAAATAAGTGGAACAACAAATAGATCGATCTCTCTCTCCCCCCCCCACCTCCCTCTCTCTCAAATCAATAATAAAATATTTAAAAAATTGGGAAGGATATCTCAGCTGAAGAGGTCCCTGAGGAGTAAGGGAGTCACAGTCCCACAACACGGCCCCCAGCCCAGGGTTCTAGTGCCAGGAGGAGAAGTCCCCATAACTTCTGGCTGCAAAAACCAACAGAGATTGAGGCTGAAAGAAATGGAGGTCTCCTGTAGTCCCAGGCAGTTTCTCTTAAATGACCCATGCACCAACTTACTTAGGCTCACTGGCTCTGAACTCCAGTTTTGGGGCAGTAGCTGGAAAGGCACCAGGGACATATAGGGAAGAACTGAACTGTCTGGCTTCAGGGCAAGAGCTGGAGGAGCAGCTTTCTGCCACACTAAAGTTCTGGCAGAGGACATTGTTCCTTTTCTGAGAACACCCCCTCAGAGCCAGGATGTTGCCACCATATCTAAGTTTCCATCAACCAGGCTCACACCTGTTTGCCCCACTATAGTGATTCCATGAGATCCCACCTCACACAACTTGCAAGCCCACCCAAGCTGTTTCTAGTGGCTTTTCCATAGAAATTACCTGTCTTGGCTTATGTTTCAGACTTTCCTAAAATCTCTCAAACAAATAGCATCTGGCCTCAGCATGCCCCGTACCTCTCTCTAAATGGATCTAGACCTGGCACTAGCAGCAGCCAGCCTGGGATTGCAGCTTGGCCTCCAAGGACAGCAAAAGTAGCAGCCATTTGTAAATCATTTTGTTGATCATGCCAGGTGGCCTCAGGAAGAACACAGGCAGCAGTTGGCCTTGGCCTGTACCTTCTTAAAGGCCCCAGAGCCAGTGCACCCAGTGGACAGCTTCAGACCACATCAAAGCAGCACTACCCTACCACCTCCACAAGCAATACACTGAAGGGGTGGACTCAGTGGGCATCAGAGCCCCACTGAAGTAAGTCCTGCTCTGTGCGGTGGGCTCCTGCACGGCTGATCCTCCACAATGGTTGGAGGTTGGTGATCAGTGGTCGCAGCCAGTTCTTGTAGCTGATGAGCCTGGGGATAAATCCCTTCCATTTATATGCCAAGAGCAATCAAGACTCAACCACAAGAGGAGGGTGTACATAATCAGTACGAGGGGGAAGGAGCACCTTGAGTGCTCAGCTTAGGTGATCAGGAAGGCTGTGCCACTGGACCCCACAGAGCACCTACTACATAAGGCCACTCTACCAAGTCAGTAAGATGTAACAGGTCTACCTAATACGTAGAAACAAACAGGGAAGCTGTCAAAATGAAGAGACAAAGAAACATGTCCCAAATGAAAGAAGAGAACAAAACTCCCCCACCCCCCCAAAATTAAACTATATGGAGACAAGCAATCTACTAGATGCAGAGTTTAAAACAATGGTTATTAGGATGCTCAGTGAACTTAAGAGAAGTATAGATGGCTGAATGATAAGTTCAACAAAGAGAAAACATAAAAGCAGAACTAGAAAACAGAAAGAAACCAATCAGTAATGAAAAATACATTAACTGAAATGAGGAATACATTACAGGGAATCAATAGTGGAGTAGATAAAGTAGAGGATCAAATCAGAGATTGGGATGATAAGGAAGCAAAAAACAATCAGCAAAACCAAAAAGAAAAAGAACTTTAAAAAATCAGGATGGGATAAGAAGTCTCTGAGATAACTTCAAGCATGCCATCATGTGGGTGCCAGGAGGAGAAGAGAGAAAGTAAGAAACTGAAAACCTATTTGAAAAAAAAACAGAAAACTTCCCTAACCTGATGAAGAAAATAGACATACAAGCCCAGGAAGTGCAAAGTGTCCCAAAAAAGATGAACCTAAAGAGGCCCACACCAAGATACATCATAATTAAAATAGCAAAGGTTAAAGGCAAAGAGAGAATGTTAAAAGCAGCAGGAGAAAAGCAGTTACCTACAAGGGGGTTCCCATAAGACTTTCAGCTGATTTCTCAACAGAAACTTTGCAGGCTAGAAGGGATTGGCAAGAAGTATTCAAAGTGATGAAAAGCCAAGGTTGCTCTACCCAGCAAAGCCATCGTTTAGAATCGGAGGAGAAAGAAAGTGCTTCCCAGAGAAGAAAAAGCTAAAGTAGTTCATCACCATCAAATCAGTGTTACTTGAAATGTTATAAGATCTTCTTTAAGAAGAATAAAAGAGGTAAAAAATATGAACAATAAAATGGCAATAAATACATATCTATAAACAATTGAATCTAAATAACAAAATAAACAAATAAGCAGAACAGAAACCGACTCAGATATGGAGAATGTTTTGACAGTTGCCAGAAGGGAGAGGGATTGGGTGGTGAATGAAAAAAGGTGAAAGGCCCTGGCTGGTGTGGCTCAGTGGATTGAGTGCCTGTCCACGAACCAAAGGGTTGCCGGTTTGATTCCCAGTCAGGGCACATGCCTGGGTTGCAGGCCAGGTCCCCAGTGTGGGGTGCTCAAGAGGCAACCACGCATTGGTGTGTCTCTCCCTCTCTTTCTCCTTCCCTTCCCCTTTCTCTAAAAATAAATAAAATATTTAAAAAAAAGGTGAAGGGATTAAGTAGCACACATTGATTGTTACAGAATAGTCATGGGGATATACAAGACAGCATAGGGGAAATGGTTAATAATATTCTGATAACTGTGTATGATGTCAGAGGGGTATGAAGTTTGTTGAGATGATCACAAGTTATAACACTGTGATGTACACCTAAAACTAGTATAATATTGTGTGTCAACTGTAATTGAAAAATAAAAATTATTTAAATTAAAAAAAAAAAAAACAGAAAGGAAGAAGCCAGTCACAAATGCCACATACTGTATGATAACATTTACTTGAAATGTCTAGAACAGGCAAATCTATAGAAACAGAAAATAAATTAGTGGTTACCTAAGGCTGTTGGTTTGGGGCAAAATAGGGAATGAATACTAATGGGTATGGGGTTTCTTTGAGGGCTGATGAAAATGTTCTAAAATTAATTGTGATGGTTGCAATTCTGCAAGTACACTAAAACCATTGAACTGCACACCTTAAATGGGTGAATTATATGGTATGTGATTTATATCTCAATAAAGCTATTATAATAAAATTTTAAATAGTACAAATAAAAAATTGGAGGAAAAAAATTGATGTACTATATTTGAGGTGGTAGGATTTTGGGTGATTAAAGTAAATTCTACTTTCTCGTATTTTCCAGTTGTTATGGTATGTACTACTTTTATAAGGAGAAAAAAAAAGGTATAACCTCAAATAATTACATTAGTTGACCTATTGAATTATTTAGTATTTTCTATCTAAGTGCTACTGAAATTTGTATGTGGAAAATGAAGATTTGGGTCTTGACATACTTGATATTGGATTCTTAATTTCTGAATCAATTGATCAACAGATTCAATTACTTCTTGTGGTCTCAGGTCATTAACATAGGGAAAGATTTTTGCATTCTCATCTATTGTGCCAGGATCTAGTTCAGACTGTTTAGGTATTGGAAACAATTGTATTAAATCCATTTGGGGGTTAGAATACATTCTATAAAGCTCTCATCCCTTCCTACTCCAGACACTCCTGCAATGGACTGAATGTTTATGTTGCCCCCAAATTTAACATGGGAATTTGGGGGAGACATAACCCCCAAGGCAATAGTGTGAGGAAGTGGGGCCCTTTGGAGGTGATCGGGTCATGAGGGAAGAGTCCTCATAAATGAGATTAATGATCATATAAAAGAGACCACAGAAGAGATCCCTTAGCTATGTGAAGACACAGCAACAAGACAGTCTATGAACCAGGAAGCAGGTTCTTACTGGACACTGAATCTGCTGATGCCTTGATCTTGAAATTCTCAGCTTCCAGAACTGAGAAATAAAATTTTTGTTGTTATATAAACCACCCAGTTTGTGGTATTTTTGTTATAGCAGCCCAAACAGATGGAGAGAACCCCCTGTACATTCTATGTATGATCCAGATCTGGGCAATGAGAATACTACTTATCCCTGGCCACAGTTAGAAGCAGTGTAAGCAGAGTGATTAAGATGGTCCATTGACCCTACTTTCATAAGCATCAGACTATACTTGAACTCCTACAAATCTTTCATCCTTACTTATTCTCATTCATCAATGTTAGCTCAGTGCCTGGCACATGGTAGGTACTCTGTAAGTATTTGCTTAATGGCTGAATTTGTTCATTGAATGATAAATAATAAAGAACAGAAATATTGAAAATAGGGATATTTTATATATACATGTTCTTCAAAATCTAAAATGCTTTGAAACCAAAGAAGCAAGTAGAGTAATATTTTTCATATAGCAATTTAAAAGATTCTCTAAGGGTCAAACTTTAGCTTGGTGGGTTTCCAGCTAAAGCCAAGATTAATTTTCCATGCATGGTCAAACATACAATACTATGTAGTGGTTTTTGATTCACATACTTACTAGGGTAAATTGTCCCCATATGTCTGACATGTTTATCACTGAGTAAGGTGTGTTTTCCCAGAGCTTTCTTACTTGTATTCTGGCAGGACTTCCCCTCCTCCTGCTCTTCTAGTCCTCCCTGATGTGGCATCATCTCTGGGTGTCAGGAGCTTAAATTTGAAATGGTACCTTTTAAGATACAAGTATGTATTGATGATGTGAAGATAACTTAATCACAGGGCTCAGATGAAAGCTCAATTATTTCTCCAACTTCTGCTCCTTGATCTGCCATAATTTGTTTGAGCAGTTAGGCATGATAGCAGAGCCAACAGCAGGTGAACATGGTTTGGCAAGAGAAGAGAAAGACCAGGAACAGGATTGTAGCTCAAAGCACTAGGAATAGATGGACTTGCCCACTGGCCCTGGTCAAGGACGTCTTGTACAACTCATTTCCACCTGTGGGAATTGAGACTGTCATTCAGTGTCCTGTTCAGATGACCCTCTTACAGAAAGACTTTCTTATTTCTTTCCTCCATCCAGTAGGATCTTGCCATCCTCAGAACCTCTATTTCATAGTTATTTATATGAAGTCTCTATCTTTTTGTCAAACTGCTAGCATTCTCAGGCCAAGGTACCTGCTTGGATAATGATTCCATAAAATGTGAATGAGCCACTGTCCAAGGGCTCATGCTTCTCTGTTGTGAATGAAAGCACTGGGACAAACATGCTAAAATGTGATGAAGGGTTTTGATAGAATTTTTGTGTAAGGTAGGGGAAAGGGTAAGAATTTTATTATTATGTTTACTTTTAATCTTCATCTGATGTTATGTTTATTGATTTCAGAGAGAGAGAGCATGCAACATCAATGTGAGAGAGAAACATCTATTGGTTGCCTCCCATACGTGCCCCAGCCAGGGATTAAACCCACAACCCAGGTATGTGCCCTGACTGGGAATTGAACTCCTAACATTTTGGTGTATGGGATGACACTGCAACCAACTGAGCCACCCAACCAGGGCAGGGGTAAGAATCTTAAAGAAACAAAGAGTAGAGAGCTTCTAGAAATTAGCAGTATATCCATATAATAGAACACTAAATGACAATGAAGAGAAGGATGTTTTTAATATTTGTAAGTAAGACAATGATTCATTCACTTGTCTTTTTAAAAGAACAACTTAGCCCTGGCTGGGTAGCTCAATTGGTTAGAGCATCATCCCAATACATCAAAGTTGTGGGTTCAATCTCTGGTCAGGGCACGTAAAAGAATCAACCAATGAATTCATCAGTAAGTGGAACAACAAATTGATCTCTCTCTCAAATCAATAAGTAAAAAAAGAACATTAAAAAACAACTTAGTGAGGTATATTTTATGTATTAAAAAATTCATTCATTTCAAGTGTACAATTCAATGATTATTAGTAACTTTAATTAGTGGTACAACCATCATCATAAATCAGTTGTAGAACATTGTCATCCTCCCAACAAGATCCCTATGCCCATTTACAGTTATCCCCATTCCCACTCCTAGGCCCAAGCCCAGGTCCAGGCAACTAGGAATCTACTTTCTGTCCATAAATTTGCCTTTTCTGGACACATCATGTGAATGGAACCATATAATATATGGTCTCTTATGTCTGTCTTCTTTCACTTTGCATAGTGTTTTTGAGATTCATCTGTGATGTAGCATGTGTTGATAGTTTCTTTCTTTTTATTATCAAGTAGTATTCCATTATATGAATAAACCACATTTAGTATATTCATTCACCAGAAGATTGGCATTCAAGTTGTTTATAATTTGGAACTATTATGAATAATAGTTCTGCTATAAACATTTCTATTACAGTCTTGATGTAGACATAGGTTTTTAAAATTTTTTCTTGTGTAGATCTCCAGGCATGGACTTGCTCCATCATTTGGTAGTTATACGTTTAGCTTTTTGACATACAGCCAAACTGTTTTTCAAAGTAGCCATACCATTTTGTATTCCCACTAGCAACATATGAGGGGATCCCATTTCTTTATAGCCTCACCAATATTTGTTATTGTCTGCCTTATTTATTTTAATTATTCTAGTGGATATGAAATAGTATCTCATTTTAATTTGCATCTTTTCACATCCTAATTAGCCATTAGTCATTTGCATATCTTCTTTAGTGAAATATTAGAGCATATATTTTGCCCATTCTTTTATTGGATCATTTGCCTTTTTATTATTGAGTTGTAGGAGTTTTTTGAATATTCTGGATATAAATCCTGCATCAGATGTGTGTTTTGCAAATATGTTCTCACAATCTGTTGTCTGTCTTTTTATTTTCTTAGTAGTGTCTTTTGTAGTACAAGAGTTTTAAAGTTGATAAAGTCCAGTTTATCAACTTTTCTTTTTTTTTATTTTATTCTTTTATTTTTATTTCTTTCAATCTGTATGGGTGCTTTATTCAGATGCCAGTGATCTGAGAAGACAGTGGGGTATGTACCGTCAAAAACCGTCTTAACATCTCACCTCAAGCCAACCTTTTTCTAGGGAGAAGGAATGGGTAGGTAAGGGGTTCGGAAAAAGGTTAGTCAGGTAAGGGTTGCAGCCCCTTGGCGATTTTCTTAGTTCTTCTTTATCTGCTGATCAGCAGTTCCTTATCTGTGTTTTGAAGTTCCCTCCCTGGGATGTGAGGGCTCAGATACCATTTCCATCGCTTATAGACCCCTTTTCAGCTGCTCCCACTTTTGTAGGTGATATCTTGTTGCCGTGAGTGAAGAAAATCGAAAGATATTTGCCGCTTTTTGATTGTCATAATTGTAGCATATGGTGGTTGAAAGCAAAAAGACAGAAGATTCTTTTGTCTGCAGTCACGCTGTGGTGACATGTTCTCTTCTGTCTGTCCATTTCTTCTGTCCATCTGTGGTTATAAGGCTTCTCTCCAGCTAGTGTTCAGTTGGTTATTCAAGATAATTTGTTTACAATTTAGTTGTAATTCCAGATTGGTCTTGGGAAGAGGTTAGTGTAGTTTCCACTTACTCCTCTGCCATCTTGGATCTTCCACATTTTTTAAATTTTAATGCCTGGTGTTCTCAGCACAGGTTCTGGTGCCAGTCCTGTTCACTTGTCCTCTTTTGTCACGTGTTTTCATACAGATTATCTCAGTTGACTTCACAATAATCCTGTGAGGCATTTAACCTGTCTCTTGGAGGTATCACACTGGATTTATTCTATTTTCGTCTGATTATATTTCCACCTTCCCTGTCGGATTGTGAGCACTGCATGGCAGCTCTTGGCTTCCTCCTCTGATGTGAGAGGGGCACAGTGCTGACTCAGAGGCTGCTGCAGAGCATCCTCCCTCCCAGGCAGTCCAGATGGGAAACTACTGGCTAAACTCTGGCCTCTGCAGGCCCAGAGAGAGCTCAACTTTTCTTTTATGGAATGTATTTTTGGTATTTTATTTTAAAAAATCTTTGCCTTTCATAACTTCTCAAAATTTTTGTCCTATATTTTTTCTATTTAGCTCTTTCATTTAAGCCTATGATACACATGAGTTATTTTTTATATGGTGTGAAGTGAGGATCTAAGCCAATCATTTTGCATATGGATAGCCAGTTGTCCTCGCTTGTTCTATATAAACTGGCATCTATTGAGTGCTCAGCTTGAGGTTGGTAGGCACTGGTGATACAAAGATGAACTATAGAATTTTCAACTTCACGTAAAGTTATTGGAAGGTATATGTTCATAACCAATGAATGTAGAACAGAGGGACACACCAGCTCA
Source organism: Trachops cirrhosus (assembly GCA_028533065.1). Taxonomy (NCBI): domain Eukaryota; kingdom Metazoa; phylum Chordata; class Mammalia; order Chiroptera; family Phyllostomidae; genus Trachops; species Trachops cirrhosus. The sequence goes on along the minus strand of CM052540.1, from coordinate 135,193,033 downwards.
AGGTCTGGTGACTTCAAGAAGAATGACTCTAAGATTAGCTGAAGAGAATGGCTTTGGTGTCCTCAGAGAAGATATCTGTACATATTAGCCTAATGCAGTATAATGGTTTCAGCTTCTTTGATCTCTTAACACACTAGTGTATTACCATCTGTTTTAAGGTGTAGCTCAAAAATGTATAATCAGTAAAGAGTTCAAATAGAGATATTTGCTAATGATTATATTTTTAAGAAAAAACACTTGATGTGCTTAGTGATAATTTAGAATTGATCAGATATCAGGTTACACCCTGAAAACATGTCTGTCATGTAGGCGTTATTAAAAAATGCTAAAAACTCTGGTTTAGTGGATGAACATTAGATTAGTAATCAAGAGACTTAGTTCTTGGACTACCACTAATGACTTTGTGTTCCTGAAACATCACACAACTTCTGAGACTTTCAATTTGCTCCCAGTATAAAGCGGCAGTCCATTTCCAAGTTTCATTCATTCTGTGACTCCTTTGGTCTAGAATTATATATTTTTTCTGACTGAGGACTTAACTAAGAAGGATGCAGCAAGAAGGAAAGTGACCCCCCAGGATTAGCTCACACAACATATACTGCAGGAGGGAGTGCACATAGCAGACATGTGACAGAGGAGCTCCAGCCTATACAGCTGCAACCAACCTCGGGACAATGCAATTTCCTTACATTGTGGTAAAAAGGTTTATTTATTTCCCTAAGAGAAGTAAAAGGGACTGTATAAAGAACTTAGCAGATATTGGGTATCCAGCTCTCTTTATTGTATTGAAAATTATAAAAGATATTTATTTTATTTTAGATTTTCCCAAAGAGCAAACCTTCAGTATAAGACATTTTGTTAGGAAGTATGTTTTTTATGTTTTACAAGTACATGAATCTGCTATAAATTGACTTTGTGCCCCATTCCCAAGATTTGTATTTTAGATTTGAGTCACATTCTTTCCAGTGCATTTTCTGAATTTTCTTTTAAAACTACTTCATCTCAGACTTGAACCTAAATAACCTAATAGTCTTTCAAGTATAGACACTGAGCAACTGACTCTTGAAAGCTTTTGAGACCAGGGGTGTCTGTGCTCCTCTAACTTGAGTTCTCCCTCCAACTCTTCTTTGTTGATCTCCACACACATGTACATTTCCTCTTCTTGGCAGTGGACAATCTAGGGCTGCTTGCATGTCAGTAGTGGAACTGTGTGTAAAGTTATAAGTAATTAAGCTAACATTACATTACAGTCATATAACTTTATAATCTTTATTTGGCAGGTGTACCATTTTGGAACAACCATTGTTCAAGTGTATTTAGTTATGCCTTAATTATACATTGTGTTTTGAAAAGGCCTTGCCTTGGTCTGTTAATCAGGATGCATGCTTGCCAGTGACAGACATGAAATCTAACTTAAATTAACTCAAGCAAAAAGGAATTCATTTGCTCTTTTAACTAGAAAGTCCAAGTGTGAATCTGGCTTTAGCACAGCTGAATCCTAGGACTCAACAGGATTCTTGGCTCTCTCATTCTCTTCCACTCAATTCAGCATACCTGTGGGTAATGGCATCATTCTCAGGCAGATTCTATGTGCCACGGTAGTCAAAGGTGCCTATTGGTACCTCCAGACTTACCCGGTCTTTATAAGTCAAGATCAGAGAAAGGGAGACTCTGTAGGATCCATATACTAGATCTCATCAGGAAACTCTGATTGGTTCTTCTTGGGTCATATGCTCACTCCTTGCACCAATCTTTGTGAACAGCAGAAGAAGGTGTAAAGATTGACTTGCCAAAGAATTGTCCCAGTTTATGAAACCAGGGCAGAGTAAGGCGCTTTGATTGACAAATACCCCAAACTGACATGGGTGAAAGAGAAGCTGGTCCCTAGTGGATGCTGGGCAAACACAACAACAGAGCCGCTACATTTGCTAAAGTGTTAAGCTCTTCAAAGTGAAAGGAGCACAGCTCTCATTTGCCACAAAAATGCAAAACTACTATTAATAATATTGTAACATTTATTTGTCTTTGAAATGATCTCAAATACTCTAGGGAATTTTAAACTCATTCTCTTTTTATCTTACTTGTGTAATATTGACATTGTGTCAATTCTTAACAATAATGAGTTTTTGTAAATATTACCATAATGATTTCTTGCTTGAAGTATGTTTATTTCACAATAAACATAAGTATCCTAGTTGAGAGACATAATTTTAAAAAGTAGCTCTTCTTTGATAAGTTGGAAGTGTTGACAGTGTTTGGTTACCTAGAATTAAAAAAAAAAATTTAGTGGAATTTGTCTCAAAGCTTTGCTAAAGACTAGGAAAGAGTTTTTAAGTGACCACAGTCATAAGCTTCAGGTAAACCACATCTCCCTCATATAGAACATTTTCAGTTCTCACATGTTGCCCCTGATAAGCCTTCTGATAAAGGAATATTCCAAAACACATATGAAGGAGAGAATTGTATTCAGGCATTTTATTTATTTATTTATTTAAATATTTTATTTATTTATTTTTAGAGAGAGGAGAAGGGAGGGAGAGAGAGAAGGAGAGAAACATCAGTGTGTGTTTGCCTTTTGCACGCCCTGCACTGGGGTCCTGGCCTGCAACCCCAGCATGTGCCCTGACTGGGAACTGAACCAGTGAACCCCTGGTTCGCAGGCCCACACTCAATCCACTGAGCTACACCAGCCAGGGCATATTTATTTACTTTTTAAAGCTAGGTTTTTAAAAAGATTTTATTTATTTACCTTTTTACAGATAAAGGAAGAGAGGGAGAAACAGAGGGAAAGAAACATCAATGTACAAAAGAGATATCAATCAGTTGCCTTTCGCACTCCCTCAGTGGGGGACCTGGCCCTGCAATGAAGGCATGTGCCCTGATTCGTAATCAAACCAGTGACCTTTTGGTTCACAGGTCGGCACTCAGTCCACTGAGCCACACCAGCCAGGGCATATTCAGGCATATTAAATAGCAAGTCCAGATATAATATATTTTTTAAAGTACTCATAAAATTAGGACAGGTTCAGCTTTTAAAATAGAGTAAGAAGAGGTGTCATACATACAGAATACACCAACATTTAAATATAGCACATTAGAATTCTTTGCATATCAAAGATGAGTCATAAAATGTAGGTTGATTTTGGCTTTAGAAAACATGCTAGGTGTTGGCTCTTCATGCTGTGTTACCATGCTCTAGCTTTATGAGGCTTCCGTCATTGAAAGAAGAGGTGAAATCATTACAAAAAGGCCCTGTTGCATTGTTATCATTAAATCTCTTTGGACTATGTCCAGTGTAGATGTATTTTATACAGAATTTCTATGTATATAGTTAATTTTAGCAAGAGCCTATCTTGTTCCTTCAATCTAATGATCAGAAAATTAGAAGCATTATGTGGAAGAATGACTTGTTCCTAGGAAATACACACTGAAATATTTAGTGGTAAAGGGCATGATGTCTCCAACTTACTCTCAAATCGTTTAGAACAACAAAAATAATAACATGATACTCTATTATATAAATGTTTCATAATTTATTCAATCACTCCTATGTGGGTAATTATATGTGGAGGCAGATGAGAAAACTGTATAACTTCAACTCAGGTGATTCAGTTTTCCTTAAGTAGCTTTATTAGTTGGCTTGGAATGCTATACAATACACAGTTTTGGACCACATTCCATAGTCAATATACATGCCATTAGAGTTAATAATTGAGTTGACTGTACACTTTAAATATTACCTCAAAGGACTTCTGGTAAAATGAGGGAGTGGAGTCATTAATAGATGAGAGATTTCAACACCATTTTAGAAGATAGAAAACAAAGAACAAGATGCTAGAACACAAGTCTCCAGTTTGAAGGGGTCCACTGTGTGCTTAGCACAGTGGATAAGAAGAGACCCTTCTAAAACAAGTTTTTATAAAATGTCATCACCCTAGGATTAAAGAGAAAATGCTGGAATATCAGCTTATGTACATATTTTATAGGTAATAAAGTAGCATAGTACATCTCAGTAGAAATTTTGGAAGGGAGACAATAAAACAATGCCAGTAGAATTCTGAGAAAAAATGATTTTCAACCTAGAATTCTATACTCAGCCAAATAATCAATTTTGAGTGCGGACAGTTTAAGATAAGCAAAGTTTTAAAAAATCTCCTCCTCTGAGTCTTTTTGTAGGAAGCGACCAGAAGATCTTTCCCAACAAGAAGAGGGTGCAACCCAAGATACACAAAATCCTGAGGCCCAGGAAACAAGGAATCAAGTACAGAAGATTGGCGAAGGAAATCTCAGCTTTGCAGCAAGCCTAGAGAGCCACCAGTTGCAGACTGGGGCAAGAGGATGAGAGTTCCATAATAGAAATAGAGGGAGAGAATGCAATGGTTGGATTATCTGATAACACTAGACTGCTCAGAAATTAATATTGATAGGTCTGTGATAAATCTGATAGACCATATGGAAAAATTAGCAAACCTCTAATATTTTTTTTTCATGTATATTTGTACTTATTGTTTGGTGGTGGTGTTTTCTGTAAAATATCCCAGTTCTTTCATAACTTATAAACATGATTTATACGAAGGAGTGGATGGGAAAGTGGGTGGAGACAGACCAGGGATAGGAAAGCTCCTCTTCTTGCTGTCCCCTTGGGCTGGGCCCCAGGACCCTTTGGGTGGTGGGGATGCCCCCAACACCTTCCTGAGGTCAAACCTCTACTATTGACAAATTAAGGAATTTCAGTATAAATATGTTATTTAGAATCACAGAAGTTAAATAACTAGAAGAAACACCTATACAGATGAAAGTAGAACCTAATGAACAAAGCAAACAAGCAAGCAAAATATAACCAGAGACATTGAAATAAAAAACAAACTGACAGTGGCCAGAGGGGAGAGGGAAGGGGGGTAACGGGGGAAAAAGGGGAAGGGTCATCAATGAACATGTATCAAGGACCCATAGACAAAGCCAAAGGGGGTAAGGAGTGAGGGAGGGGTGGGGGAAAGTGGTGGTGGGAAAATGGAGACAATTGTAATTGAACAACAATTTTAGAAAAGTGATTACTCCTAGGGAAGAATGCAGCAGAGACTGATAAATTTGTTTAGCATCTTTTTAGTACTATTTGATTATATTATCAATCATACCAGTTATATTGACATAATCTAAAAAATCAAATGAAAATAAAAGCAGTTCAAACTAAAATAAACCTTTCAAAGATGTCAATAGGGGAAATTGTGTGCAGGGTGTATAGGAACTCTTCTTCACAGTTTTTCTATTAATCTAAAACTGTTCTGAGAAGTAAAGTCTCTTAAAAATTGATTTGAACAAACAGGAAAGATAAAACAAGAAAGCAGTAGAGCACAATGTAATGCATACATCTCACATATTAAACATAAAACAATAAAATTAATGGATATCAAAATATACAGGAATTAAATCAATTTCATTGTTGATTTTTAGAACAAAATAAATTATAAAATAAACTATTGTACTATTGTTAATAAATACTATCTATACCTGTCTTATATTTTGAATTATTCAATATTGCCAATTTATTCTTCTTCATGAAAAAGCATTATTTTTAAGACAATGAATGAATACTCATGTTTAAATGGTTGACATGTACTTTTCCTTCAGTGGATTAATATAGTTTTGGACTATGATTATTCAAATTCTCCTCTTCACCTCTATTTAAGCACCCTAAATCACTTAGAGCAGACCACATTAGAAGTTGTGCAGGACTAGCTGTGGGTGAGGTGGTCCCTGAGCCCATCCAGCTAGACCACATCTTCAAAATGTTGCACTATCTGTTTTAGGCATTATTGCTTTTTTGTTCCTTTCAGTTTGGCTAAATGCAAGTCCAATTCTATAGAAATTAGTGATTTATCTGCTATTCTAGTGATAGAAGGGGACTTAGAAACCAAACCTTCTGGTACCAAGGGTAAAAGTGTAAATTTGTCCGTGTGCACCAAAGATACGTGATGTCTGCTGTTTATGTCATCGTAATAGGCACTGAACTTGAAAGTATAAACTCCAGGACAATGAGACTGACCTTCAAGTGAAACTATGGTGAGCACACAGTGCTTGGATTGGGCTGTCTAGCAAGTTTTAAGGCAGGTTTACTTATTTCCTTATTACTTTCTATACTTTTAAAATCCCTTTCTATATTTTAAGAACTAGACATCGTAGGAACCTCCTCTCATACCTTGCTTTCTGTCTGCAGATCTAGCACATGAAAATGACAGCTCTGCAACAGCTAAATATTTAAGCTTTCAAAACATATTTTAAAAGCCATAAATGGCATAATAACCTGTAATTTTCTTTTCCTTTTTGGCATCACTCATTTTATATCTTGTACTTCCAGTTTCCCTCAATCACATAATTATGAGATATTCTTGTGGATTTTAAAAGTGGTTTTGAAGACATGTTCTTCAATTAATTGACCAGTTTGCTTCCATTAAGTATAATCTCTTGTGCTTGCACTTCCTGACTAAGGGTCATAGTTTAGTTCAATAGTACCCTTTGAGGCTTTTTTCCTGATTTGTTCACTTTAATACTGGTTCCTGGTTCAAGCAAGTAATCTTGGAGATGGTACAGATGATGTTCTTTCTCCTCATTGTATATGCAGAAAAACTGCCCATAGAGTAATGCTATTTCTGGGTTCAAGATTGGATTGATCATCTTTGGGTCTGTTGATTTTCATTGTGTGAATAATGGCTAACTAAACTGCATTCTTACTTTGACCATTCCCTTGACTATTGGAGTTGGTTACAACTCTTTCAAAGACTTATAAACTGAATGTTTGTGTCCCTTCAAAATTCCTATGGTGAAGACCTTCCCCCAATGTAATAGTATTTGGAGGTGGGCATTGGGCAACATTTAGGTTTAGATGAGATCGTAAGGGTGATACCCCCATGAAGGAATTAATGCCCTTACAAGAAGAGGAAAAGAATGAGAGCTCTCTCTGTCCATAAGCACCCACTGAGGAAAGGCCTTGTGGGCACACAATGAGAAGGCAGCTGCCTACAGGCCAGGAAGAGGGCCTCACAAGAATCCAATTTGCTGTCACCTGGGTCTTGGCCCTCCCTGCCTACAGAACTGTTAGAAATGAATGTCTGTTGTTTAAGCCACTACTGAGTTTATGATATTTTCTTAAAGCAGCCTGGTTATCTGAAATAAGGGCCTTTTCCAACTTCTTCTTCTGGATTCAATAAGAATAGAACAGGGCAATTAAACCTTAATCCATATTGAGCACATGAATGTGATATTCTTCTACATCCTTTGGACCTAACACTCATTTATTTTTTCCTGGTACCACATTCTAAAATGAAATATAAATATAGATTATTTTTGGAGATAACACCTTTATGTTTTTAAGAGCCTTATTTATCCTTTCAGTTGGGCATGCCCGGCACTTTTTGTCAACAACCTAGATGAGCTCTGTAGTGTAAATGTCTCGTTTCTCCTTTCTCTGGTGTCCATTCCTCTATAACCTGGTTGCAATGCCTTGTTTTCCCTGGGAAATTACCTTTTCCCATTATCTCTCCTCAGTCTATGTGGTTTTAAAGGGAGCCTTATCTCATCTATACTCTTACTGTCTTTATTTTACAGGTGATAAAATAAGAGTCAAATTTAGAAACTTTCACAAGGCCACATAGCAAGGAGGTGGCAGTTTGGGGCATTTAATCCTGTTTTTTTTTTAATGATGGTCAGTTCAATAGGTCAACTTTTCTGCTACAGTCCCCACTGTGATATTCGTCAAACTCTAGTCTAGGTGTTGCTGTGAAGGTATTTTGAAGTCCATAATCAGATGACTTTCAGTAATGGATATTATCCTAGATAATCTGCATGGGCCTGATTCAAAGAGTTAAAAGGTCATAAGAGCAGAACTGAAGCTTCCCTAAAGAAGAAATTCTGCTTGTGGACTGCGGCATCAGCTCCTCAGAGTTCCAGCCTACCCTTCCTGATGGCCTACCCCATGAATTTCAGACTTGCCTAGCCAGCCTTCACGATCATGTACTCCAATTCTCTGCAATGACACAGTCTCTTAATGTAAATCTTCTGGTTCTTTGGTTGAACCCTGACTGATACATTTGTCTAAAATCAAAGCTCAAGCACTAACCTGAATGCTATACTCATTCTTATATGTAAATTGTCCTTGACTTACAGCAGCTCAGCTTATAGTTTTTTGACTTTACAATGGTGTCAAAGCAGTATGCATTCAGTAGAAACTGTACCTCAAGTTTTGAATTTTGGTATTTTCTGGGGCAAGCAGTATGCAGCATGATACTCCATTGTGAAGCTGGGCAGGGGAGAGCTGCAGCCCTCAGTCAGCCATGCAGCCAGAGGGTAAACAACTACTATAAAGTATAATCATTGTGTTAGATGATTCTGCCTAACTGCAGGCTAATGCAAGTGTTGTGAGCATGTTTAAGGTAGGCTAGACTAAGTGAGCTACGAGGTTTCGCAGGTAGGTGTGTTAAATGCATTTTCCACTCATGATATTTTCAATTTACGATAGGTTTGTCAGGATGTAACCCCCATGATAAGTCAAGGAGCATCTGTATGTGGCAAATTAGGAATTCAAATCCAAGTCTAGACCTCTGTCCTGCACATGCATCTGAACCTTACATCACACTTATCAAAAGTGATCATACAGTTAGCTTTTATATTTTGTATTCTCCACTTCAATAAGGATTTTGAAGACAAACACCAGGTTTTGCTTATCTCCTTTTTCCCCATGGGGTACATGATGCACATGGGACCCACAGCTCTCCTGTCAGAATGACTTCTGTCACACCTGCACACCGCTCTACGTCATTTGCCTTCTTGCTTCTGTCAAATTTTGAAACCATCATTATTTTTCATTTCCTAACTTTTCTTTCACTTTTCTGTTTTAATTCTTAACTTGCAAGCTTCTAGAAGCTGAAAACTTCGGTCAATGTTGATGTCCCCTGTCTTATTAATTATTAGGAATTACCCTGTATAATGTAAAACCTTAATGGGAGAAAGGTGATATTCTTTCAGATGTTGGGTAGTGATTTGGTTTAGCTATTTTAATCTGTGCTACAGTCTTTCCAAGGCTGCACTTCTGACAAATATTAGTAAGTAAAATTCAAAATTGAAATTCTCTAATGAGTACAGGGAGAAAAAGTTTCTTGCTATATGTTAGCCCTAATTCCAAGGTCAAAATGTTATCAAAGATCAGATCCTAAGACTTGATTAAGAGATAGGTCCAAAAAGACACTTTTCTATCTTTCTGCCTCTCTATTTGTATTATATTTAAGTAAGATTTTTTAAAACATGTTCTTATTTCCTATCAATTAGGCTCAAAGTAAATTCTTTCCTAAGAGAATAAGAGGTCTCCCCTCAGAACTTTTGTAACTTAGCAGGCCCATTTTCAATTGTAATAAATTTCAGTTTAACTTTTACATTCTATGATCACATTTCTTTCAAAGTACTTGGAGATATGGCTCATACGAAAAACAGTAACAAGTAGCATTTATATAACAATTGGTATTATTGTCATGAATCAATAAATCTTTGTTTTGAGGTACCAGAAAAAGATCTGTATGTCTGTTGCTATTGTAAAGTATAAGAAAACACAATATAAAGAATAGTAGGTCCTCTGTTAGCCTTCGCTTCAATTATAATCAGAGTTAAAACTAGAGCTTAGATTTTTTGACTCTCTTTAGAGATTGAGAAACTAATTTTATTTGTTTAGATGGATCATATACTACATGAGCTGGGCCACAAAATATGGAATCTGTCTCACTTTCCTAGGGTTATAAAAATTTATATTAAAGTTTACATAGAATACATTTATTTTATATAGAAGGTAAAATCACATACATCTTGTTTGGAAAAATCTTGCAACGAACATGAAAACTGAGGTGGTTATTTAAATTTACTCTGAGTGATTTAACTGCTGGTACTAACTGTGTTGTATTGCTTACTCTTCCTGTGCAAAATGTAGGTATTTATGTACTTAATCCCCTTGTCAATCCTTTTCCTCTGCAAGAATTTTAGAAGGAATATTTCCCTACATTGGAGTCATGCAGAAGATATGTAAACATCTAACATACTTTTGCAAATCTGTGAAGTATAAAGTTGAGCAAATTCAACTTTTCCCAATATCGGCTACCAAAGAAAGGTGCAAATAACTTTTTTGACATCTAAACCTGTTAAGGCCCACTGCAAACTATCAAAAGAAAAAAAAAAGAATCAAACTTCATTCATTTACTTGCAAGCACAAGTTACTTGATAAGGAGGCTTTTTTAATTAAGTGAGCATAGATATGGTGTCAAGGATGTCCATGAATACCACTGTTAAGCAGCAAGATTATAAAACACTTTATTAATACTAATGCCAAATTCTATTCTTTTTTAAAAAGATTTTTTAAATTTATTTTTAGAGATGGGGAAGGGAGGAAGAATGGAAGACAAATATCAATCAGTTGCCTCTTGCATGCCCCCAACCTGGAACCTGGCCCGTAACCCAGGCACGTGCCCTGACTGGGAATCGAACCACTGACCTTTCGTTTGGCAGGCCAGTGCTCAATCCACTGAACCACACCATATAGGGACAAATTCTATTCTTAAAAGATTTGTATTTGTGTTATCCCCAGGCAATGCAAATGGGACATTTGACCCCTGGAAAGTAAATAAGAATAATTATCCTACATTGTTCTCATCAGTATTAAACATATCTGCTAACCCTGTGACTTGTACAAAGGACAAGCTTGACTCGTAACTTTATAATTTCCCCAAAGTGACAGCATTTAAGCAAGATCTGTTAAAGAACACTTGCCAGGAGAGAATGGAACTTTTTAAAGGATGCAGCCCACTTCTGTCTTCCCATACTCACTCTCCTTGGTAGCTACACAAACCTTAGAAATCTCTCTAGTCCTTACTCTAAAATCATTGTTTTTAGGGTGCCTGAGTTTGAATCCTACTCCCCACTTTCTACTTATGCGATTGTGCCTAATGGTCATTAGGGCTGTTCACCAATATTCTGTTCTACTCCTTTGGGCACAGGGAAGGTTTGCATTTCTCCTCCTTCTTGAAAGAGGTTATGGGCAACATGACTTCTAGGGAGCATAAATAACTATTTTTTTTTCTCCTGACTAGCAACTAGCTTCATTTCAGACAGCGTATGTTCCGTCATTCTACCAAGAGCAGAGCCCTAGCCAAACCACAATGGACAAGTAACATGAACAAAAAATAAAGCTGTTGTTTTAAACCACTGAGGTTTGTGGGTTGTTTGTTATTATAATCTCACCTATCCTTACTAACATAACGTCCCTGAATAAGTGCTTAACCTTTGTTAGTTCTTATCTGTAATATAGGGATAATAGTATTACCACAGTTGGGGTTGGTGTGAGGACTAAATGAGATTATCCAGTTAAAGCATTTGGCTTTATTTGATGTCTGGCACAGGAGACATCCTCAATCAGTGTCGGCAGCTACTGTTACTGTTCTTATCATCATCCAGAATCTAGGGGGCTAAAATATTATGTATTTTTAAAATCCCAAATTTTTACCCCCTTTATATGGAGGCTTTTTAAAAAATTATTTTTCTTTGCACATTTTTCTAAAATGTATCACATCCTTTCTACCTTAAAAAGAATTCTTGAGGACTTAAGGTCATCATTGTACATGTCAATGATTATACTGTACTGTAATATAGTTCAGGACACACTGAAGTGTATAGGATATCTGCTGTGATATTTTGGGGTTTTGTGTATTTTTATAGCAGTTTTTTAAAAAATTTTATTTATTTATCTTTAGAGATGAAGGGAAGGAGAGAGGGAGAGAAATATCAATGTGTGGTTGCTTCTCATGCGTCCCCTGCTGGGAACTGGCCTGCAACCCAGGCATGTGCCGTGACTGGGAATTGAACTTCGATCCTTTGGTTCGCAGGCCCATGCTCAATCCACTGAGCTACACCAGCCAGGGCTATAGAAGTTGTTTTTTTGTCACTGTTCTCAGTGTACCTTTGACAACATTTTCCTTCAAATTTTATTGACCTCATGTTATACTGGTTCCAATCTACTACAAATTTTGAAAGATGTTAACCAGTGCTATTTTTAGAATTCGATGTAACTTAAAAGAAATTAGCCTGAATTAAGTGACCACCTGGTAAGCATACATCACTATAAAGAATTCCATCTAATCGTCTGTTACTATTGAAAAATTTCCACTTCACTGTAATCGAGAGGCTAAATAGAGTCTAAATTGGATAATGTTTGTATTCCATCACTTTTGCCATCCATCACGTGTATAAGTAGATTAGCATCACTTCCAATATAAATAAATGAGCTTGGATGCTTGTGGAGGTTCAAGGGCCTGCTATTATTTCCTGACTCACAAGCCCATCCAAACTGAAATTTGGGACTGGAAAATATTGCCACTATTCCTGTCACTTTCAGAAACCATGGAGGCCAAGACCAGTAAAGGTGGGAAAAGAGAGTGAGAAAGAGAGCAAATTTTCCCAATGCCCTCCTAATATACAAGTGAAAATGGAAATAAGTCATTACCACTTCTAGGTGATGTCATCTTCTTCAGGAGTACTGGACAGAAAATGAAATAATATAGTTTCTGACCTTTTTTGTCTTATATGTGTGATTATGATGAATTATAATATGAATTCTGAAAACAATAAGAGTAATACTTCTGCATATTTAGGGCATTTATTTTCTCATTGACATTTATTTCTCCTTCCTCTGTACAGCCCTTGGACTTTGCTTCCAAGGTGCAAAGCAAAGGTGAGATTTTGGAAAGAGAGCTATTTCCCTCCACCAATCTAGACTACTTGGATATTGTCTCTCAGAATTTGAATCCCCAACAAAATAAAAAGACAACCCACAGAATGGGAGAACATATTCACCAACATATCTGATAAGGGGTTAATATAAAACATTTATAAAGAACTTACAAAACTAAACACTGAAAACACAAACAATGGGCAAAGGATCTGAGTAGAATTTCTCCAAAGAGGACATACAGATGGCCAATAGACATGAAAGATGCTCAATGTCACTAATCATCAAAGAAATGCAAATTAAAACCACAATGAGATACCATCTTACATCTGTCAGAATAGCTATAATCAATAAATCAACAAGTGCTGGCAACAGTGTGGAGAAAGGGGATCCCTTTTGTACTGTGAGTAGGAATGCAGATTGGTGCAGCCACCATGGAAAGAAGTATGGAGATACCTGAAAAAATTAAACATGGATCTGCCTTTTGACCCAGCTGTCCTGCTTCTGGTAATATATCCGAAGGAACTCAAAACACTAATTCAAAAGAACATAAGCATTCCTATGTACATTGCAGTGTTATTTACAATCACCAAGATATGGAAGCAGTCCAAGTGTCCACCAGTAGGTGAGTGGATAAAACAACTATGGAACATTTACGCATGGAATACTACTCAGCCATAAAAAGGAAAATTTTATCCTCTGTGACAGTATGGATGGACCTGGAGAACATTATGGTAAGTGAAATAAGCCAGTCAGAGAAAGAAAAATACCATGTGATTTCACTCATATGTGGAATCTAAAGAACAAACTGAACAAGGAAAATGGGGATAGACTCATAGATGGAGAGCAGGATGACAGCTAGTGGGGAAGAGGTTAGTGGGTGGAGAGATTGAGCAAAAAGGAGAAAGGACTCGTGGGTATGGAAAACAGTGTGGTGATTGTAGGGGGAGGGGAGTATAAGCGGACTAAATGATAATGGAAAAATAATAAAATCAATAAAAAAGAAGCATTTGGGAATCTTGAGTAACAAAAATGACTTGTAGATTTAGAATAGATAATTGCAGCAACAAAACCCCAAAGGGAGAATAAATGTCATTAGCTTTTTCTATTAAGACCCCTGGAACTGCCTGATTACCGATTATTTCTATGGCTTCTGGGATTATCTCACACCCTTCCAGAAATTCATTTTCTACTTTAGTCCATTTCTATTGCTTAAAAACAATTCTTATGCAATAAATTTTTGTTTTTTTGTTTTTTACAGTGAGAATTAACATAGACATTTTAAATGTTTTAAAATATATTGAACAAAATGACACATTGCCTTAGAACAAAGATTTAATGATTTTGAGTAAAGACAATTTCTAAAATAGGAGGTTATCTACCATTTGTTGAGCATGTGCTACTTACCAACTGTCATGCTAAATGTATATGTATGTAGGTGGGTATGTTTGTGTACAGTAACTTGTTTTATATATATATTTATATATATATAAGTTGTCATCGCATTGTCTCATCAAGTAAGATTACTATCCCATTTTGCATATGAAGAAACTGAAGTGTAGGGTGGTTAATTTGGCAAAGTCACAGAGCTGGGAAGTGGAGGGGCTAGGATTCATACCCAGGACTGGTTGACTGAACCACCATAATATATTGCCTCCTATCAACATAAGAAACGTCCAAATCTGTGAAGAATTTTTATAAACAATTATTTGAGCCAAAACTGATGACATATGCTGGGATGCAATATCTCAAATGCTCTAGAGAGTAAGTTTTGTAGTTTCTTTTAATGCATTTGAAATTCAGGAGGGAACATAAGGAAGATTACATGAAGGTGGGAGAAAGCAAAACTGGATTGGAATATGGCATAGCTAAAATAATTTGCTCTTTTAAGGGATTAAGTCCTAGAAGGAGGGGTCTAAAAGAGGCATTTTAAAGGTGTGTTAACCTGGATACACAGAAACAATGGACAGGGCTTGCTTAATGCAAAGATAAACCTTTTAGGAAAAGTTATGTGCCTGGTGACTACTCACCATGACCAGTCCAGTTAGGAATTTATGATCAGATTACCCTGTGAGGTTATTTAACATAAAATCCTCTTTTTTTGTCCACACTCCCATATCAGAAAATGTTTCTTTGTGCACTCAATTATAAGCCAATACCTGCTTGGAAAGTAGGTATATTTTCTTTATTAGGGCTCTGATTGCAAAGTAGATTAACTGCTAATAAAAATAAGCAGCAGATTTGTAACACATCTCCAAAGTTAAATGGTGGTCAATATCCATCCTCTAGTCCTGTACCATTACATTTGTTTCACATTCTGTTTTCAAAACAAAGATTTAATTCAGTTACCCTAGAATTTTCTAAGGTTAGTCAGAAGTTAATATTAAATATTTGTCATTTAAATTTAATTGAATTAGAATATAATTTCCTATTTTGTTAGGATCTGATATTTTTTCCTGTTTCTTTACATAAATTATGGTAAGTCTAGAATGTACCTAGCCAAATATAGAGCAGGGAAGCCAGTGAGATTGTTCAACTAAGACTTAGTAACTCCAGTATCATGGAATGAATGGAGACAGCTTTATCAGTATAACTGTGGTTTTCTGAAATTTCTAAACATTTTATGATGGAAAATTAGCTGATACGATGGAACTTTTTCACACAAAAGAATAATTTAAAAAAATTATAGATGCCTCTCAGTACTTAGGGTTCTAAAAGCATACCACAAGAAACCAGCTTTGTGCCCAGAGAGCCCCATTGTTCAATCATTTTGAGCTATTATTATTTACAAGACCCTTATTGATCAGCAGTTTCCGTATTTACAATTCAGTTAGGTTTTGAAGTTTATGCAAAATTTTCTAGGCCATGGCAGGCATGGCTCAGTGGATTGAGTGGTAGCCTGGGAACTGCAAGGGCACTGGTTCGATTCCCTGTCAGGGCATATGCCTGGGTTGCTGGACAGGTCCCCAGTTGGAGGAGTGTGGCAACCAATTGACATATTTCTTGCACATTGATGTTTCTCTCCCTCTTTTTCTCCCTCCCTTCCCCTCTCTCTGAAAATAAATAAATAAATATTTTTTTCTAGAAAGTGGTGTCCTCATTTTAAAGAATTACTGTTTTCAACTTGAATCATCTAATTATAATTATATCAAATACATCTGTACCTAACAAGTATAAATACCAAAATGTATGTCATACTGTTAAAGATTATGAGTTTATATAACAAACAATTTCTAACAAATATTTGCAAAAAATTGATGCAGAATTGTGAGACCTTGTCTGTAGTAATGATACAGGAAGATCTGATGAGATCACTGGGGAGGAGTAGGAAAGAAGGAGCTGTAGAAGGAGGTTGCTCAAGGCAATGGTAAATAGCCTACAATGGGATTGGCTGAGAAGCTGAATGCCTCCAGAGTGCATGGAATTATGTGCAAGAATATTTGAAATAAAAGAAGGCTCTTTGGTTCTCTTCCTTGAAGATGCCTGGATGATCTTGCTGTAGCTGCCTGCGGAGGGTATTTCCCAACAGAGGGCCTTTTTGATGGCAAGGAACTCTGGGCACAGCCTAGAATCAGGTGGGCCTGGCAGAAGGTGACAGGGTTATTCTTCTTTGGGCGTTCTAGAGGGAATGAGCTCTGAGGCAGAAATCTGCCGTTCTTCAAAAACTGTGTAGCTTTTGTATCTTATGTTGTTTTAGTTTGTGAACTCACCCTATAGAAATAAGATAATTAAAAACTAACAAGAGGAATGCTAAGAGAACTCAGGTATTAAAGAGTTCTGCCTTAATTGATGGGTTTAAGTAATTAAAGCTATAACTAAAGAGTTAAAGAGTTTAGCCTTAATTGATAGGCTTAAGTGACTAATGCACTTGGAAAGCTATAATTCCAAAACTGTGAAGCTTTTGAATAAAGACTCCTTTCCTTTATCACCAAACCTTTGCCTCCGGAATTTCGCCTGCAAGGTGGTGGTGCGCAGCAGGACCCCAATTGTTGTTCTGTAATAACAAATATACAATCGTGTATTTAAAATGAAGCACAAGAAAAGGTGTAGAAAAGGCATCTAGTGCAATGGTACCCCATGTATGCATAGCTTAAACATAGGAGAAAGCTATGTTCTGGTGTTCTCCAGAAATCCTCCCAAGTATTAAACACAGTCCTTAGAACTGTCGCTCTCCAACATGAACAGGTTTGTCTGTTCTTGACTCCTCTTAATTCACAATATACAAACACATGACGAAGGAGCAGGATTGGAATAAGACTCTCTATCAGTCAGGGTTCTGCAAAGAAACAAAACTAATATATTTATGTTATATATAATATATATATGGTTTTATATATATAACCACATATATAAATTATATATTTATATATGTGGTTTTAGTTAATGCTTTGCCTTATAATTAACTATATATTGAATCTCTTCATACACATGTGAAGAGATTTGTTTTAAAGAATTGACTTCTGAGATTGTGGGGAGTGACAGATGTGAGGGCAGGCAGGCAGACAGGCAGACAGGCTGGCAACACAGGCAGAAGTTGATGCTTCAGCCATAATGCAGAATTCTTTCTTTAGGAAACCTCAGTTTTTGCTCTTAAAACCTTCAGCTGGTTAATGAAGTCCACTCATGTTATTGAGGGTAATCTCCTCTACTTAAAGTCAAGTTATTGTGGATATTGACCACATCTACACAAACACTTTCACAGCAACAGCGAGATGAGGGTTTGATTCAGTAACTGGGTACTGTAGCACGGCCACCTTAACACACTAACTCATCAGCATCGAGTCTCTAGGTGGCAATCATGCTGGTGGACAGAAGTCTCTGCAAGTTTTTCAGACATAGCCCAACTACCTAAGAGAAGCTGGAGAAAGGGGACAGTATAGGTGTCACTTCTTGCCTTGTTTTTCCCCTCCAGACATCCTCCACACTACTTCCTAAGTGACTGGGCTGAGGGGAAGCTGTGCTCTAGATAAACTAGGAAATGACGATTTAATCATCTCTGGGAAACTTGGACTAAGAAGTCAAGATCTATCAGGAGTGTCCGAGCTTTTGGCATCTCTGGGCCACACTGAAAGAAGAGCTGTCTTGGGCCACGTTTTAAATACATGGCGACATGTAATCACAAAGAAAATCTCATAATGTTTTAAGTAAATTTACCATTTTGTATTGGGGGGTTTTCATAGTCGTCCTCAGCCCATAAGCCACAGGTTGGACATCCCAATTTTATGATGGCTCTCAACAAGTAGCTCTTGTGGGGGGTCAGGGTGAAGGGCATCATTTTTACTTACTTTTTTAAGTGAAAATGATGCCCTTGGTTTCACTTCACTGATGCGAGTTTTGATGATGAGGTTTTACTTTGAAATACCACTTAAGGAAGCCGTTTGTGCCTCCTCTGTCACTGGCACAAACTTATAATACTTAATAAGCTAGGCTCAAGACTAGTGGGGGATCTGAGGTTTCCAAATCTCTCTTGCTTTCAGAACCTCTGAAATGTGTTTTCTTCTTATGGTGGGTTTACACTAAAAACCTGTGAACTGGGACACAGAGAACAGGATCAGTAATGGAAAGACTGGGCCCCAGATAAGCATAAAGTTATTCACTATTTAAAAGTCTTGAAGGTATAATCCAAAATATGGGTCATGGAAAATTTTAAGGACATAACAATGTTCTGAGACAATCTTATAGTCCTATTTTGTGTAGCAGGCCAGTTAAATAATGAAGGGTAGGAATTAAAATATAAGACTTATGCAACCTAATAAGGAGATGAAATTTCTTGTCCAACTACCTTTAGAAAATTGGATAGTTAATAAGATCTGACTTTCCTGTCTCCCCCTAATAAAACTTAACCACTGAGAAAGTGCAACATATACCCCACTAATGAAACGGTTATAAAATAAACCCAGACTTTCCTTTATTTCCGACTAAGTTTAGCCAAGAAATGAAATAGCTAACAAAAGCAAGAGTTATTATCGTCCAAATGCAGGCAAAGCATTAACTAAAACCATAATCCCTAAAATTGACTCTGCCTGAAAATACTGCAGAAAAATTGTGCAGTATTTGCCCCAAGTTACTTTTTAGTAGTCTACCACTAGAATGCCATCAAAGTTAATTTTGTTAAAGGAAAGGATTTCAATTTACTCATATTGTGCCATTTCAGTTATTTTTTAATTTATCTGTGGTTAAAAACAAACAAACAAAAACCAGAGACACAAATAATCCAGGGGGGGGCAGAGCAGCATACTTACGTGATGCTTTTGTAAAGGCAAAATGTTAAAACGTTTCTGCATTTACAAATGGTTGAAACATTTAAATAATCTTTCACTTCCCATTGAAACCAAGTGGGAAGTAATGTAGCAGTGCTATTTGGAATTCCTAGGGATAGGGCTCCTCTCAATCACAAAGAAAAGTGCTTTGTTTGCTCTCAAGAGAACTTATACAGAATCTCAGCAGAAGTATCTGCTGTTTCATAGTAGATAAAACTACGGAGGTGTGTCTTTTACTGCTAGAAGCAAGATAACAGACAGTTATTAGGGCCTCTAGTTCATTGTATTATCTGATAGAAACAGAATAATTAGGCTCTCTCCCTATAACACATTACCTTGATAAAAACAAGTTAATGCTATTTTGTGTGAAGTAAAAACCTCAAAGTAATTTTGGCCTCATTTTCTTATGAGTAGAGAAAAAGGTATATGTTTCTCCTCTGTTTTTCTAAGGCCACAGAATCAGTATCCAATGCTTACTTTCTTAGAACTTGATGGTACACTTTTTTTTGCCAGGATAATCTCATTGATTTCAAATAAAGGTCAGCCTTTCTGGCATGGTTAAATGTCATATTCTAGGTCATGTTTTTGCTAATTTCTGTCTTAACATATTAACAATATTTTCTGCTCCTGAGTCTCACTTAGTAAAGCTTCTGATTGAGCCAATAAAGTGGTGCTTGAGTTTGAGTGTAAATAGTGTGGTGCTTTCCCACATTTTCCCCAACTGACTGAATTTAATGAGATACTTTTCTACCATGGGGAAACTAGGTAGAACTTCAGTTGTTTGAGACAAAGCTAGCCAATGTCCCCAAACCACATGGAGACTGGGTAACTCAGGAGAATGAAGTATCCTGTTTGTCTCCAACTTGACTTGCCATTTCCATTTAAATTATTCCATTGCTTAAAATAGATGAAACTCAAATAAAAAAAATCTACTGAACAACTTTCACTGCTGATTCAACTTAACAACAGTTATTTGGTGGGTTATGATATCAATGTCCAATTATTACAGCCAATGTTGCTGTCTTTTTCTTTAAGGTACAATGAAAATCGTGAGAAGGGGCAGGGATCAAATGTCCTGGAAATGTGTATAGGAAAGCTGAAGAGTGGGGAATCCAATTAAAGTTTGGTCTGTGTCCACCAAATGTTGGGAGTACTGGGAAAATGTAGAGAGACATTTTATCATCATTTGTTGGTTCTTCTAGTTTTTCAAGTTCTCAGAAGAACCAGGAAGAAAGTCATTCTAAAATAAACAATTATTTCATGGTAAGGGAGTTAAAACTTGCAAGGAAAAGAAATCAAGAAACTTTCTGGAAATATTTGTTCGTGTTTCCCTGGCTGCTTAGTGTCTGGGTAAAACTAAATGCTGAGGAAAAATTCTGAACTACTTCAAAAAATGTGATCTTATTAGAAAATGTACTTGCTATTTCCCATGTCAATCAGTATTCAAAATGTTTGGGGGAAATACACCTATTGCGAAACTTGACCATGCTCTGAGACCACACTTAAGATTTTTGCTAAGCCAGTGGAAATATTCCTAAGATTGATGTAATGCACATGCTCACTATGTAACCAGTCTTTCCTACCGAGTGTTTCCCACAACTTCGAAGATAATTCACTGGAGCAAGGTGCTCAGGTGTAAAGCCATGATGTGAAATCATGTCAGGGGCCAGAAGGAGATTTCAGTTCTTTTCCTATATGAAGAAACAGGGGATTTGAATTAGTCAGGAAAGTCCGGGAAAGCTTTCCCAAAAAGATGCTATTAAGCTGATATCTAAAAGGCTAATAGATTTTCTTTAGCCACATGATTAACTAAGGTCTAAAAGTGAGGAAGAAATGTAAGATGCAGCTGAATGGCTCCATGAATGAATGAATGAATTAGTTAATTAATTAATTAAATTTGCAGGTCTTCTGTGTGCACATCACAGGCTAAGCTCTAGGGATATAATGGTAAGCCAAAATACACTCAGACACGGTCATTACGTCAGCACTTCTCTATGGAGGCCCTAATCATATTACAGAAACGAATGTAAAATCTTTGCTCTGTTAAATAAAACAAGATGGTATGGGAACATATACAAAGGGAATTTGAACTAATTGAGGCTTCCAAGGAAGGATTTTAAGTGGAAGTTACAACTGAGCTGAAATCTGCATAAGAGTTAAGTAGCCAAAGAGAAAACAGCACAGTGTTTCCCACAGAGGTACACACTTTTGGCTGCCCATCCCTACCCCAGAGGGGATTCTGCTCTCCTCACAGATAACTTTTTACAACATGGGGGAATCTGAAGAATGTTGTCAGTTAAAATTCTAAATAATCTTGCAGTGGCTAAATGAGTAAATTAAGTAGAGCCTTAAACTGGTCTGGTGAGGAGACTGATTTTGATGTCCTCTGAGTGAGTGGACATCAAAATGGAGAAGAGTATCCTGTAGCAAGATGAGCTCAATACTATACTTCGATTCGAAGGAAAAAAAAGAGGTTCTGGGTCTTGTGCTTCAGAGGACCTTCAAATCACAAATAAATACAACATGTACACAACAAATTATTTACACACTATAGGCATTACTGTCACTAAACATTCATGCTTGTGACTAACACTCCTCAGGCTCCAGGAAAATTCCTTTCCAGATCTTTTAACCTACCTCCTGGATATGAAAAGCAACTGCATTTGAATATTACGATATATTATTGGCTATGCTACTTCCAACATGAGAAAAGGAGAATGCTCCAGAGTCCAGGAAGGATTTGAATGGCAGAGCACTTAAATAAGAGAAAAGATAAATTAATTAACTTGTCAAATCCTTCTAATGAATGCAGTGAATGCAATAGGTACTTGTGTAATGAAATTTCAGTTCCCACTGGTGCGGAGCATCCATTTTCTTGCATCTCTCCATATAAACAAATTCGTGGCTCTGGAATTATTCCAGATATGCTCAGTATTTGCAATCATTGCATATGATGGCTGAGGAATGTTTTGCAATATTAAATAATTCATATTGTTCTTAAATTTGTATACATCTGTGTCTAGATGTGATATACTTCAAGTTAAAGTGTGATACCAAGCCCTGGCTGGTGTGGCTCAGTGGATTGAGCTCGGGCCTTTGAACTGAAGGGTCACTGGTTCAGTTCCCACTCAGGGCACATGCCTGGGTTGCAGGCCAGGTCTTGAATGAGAGGCAACCACACATCGATGTTTCTGTCCCTCTCTTTCTCCCTTCCCCTCTATCTAAAAATAAATAAATAAAATCTTTTTTAAAAAGTATGATATCAATTCTTAATGTTGGCAACTAGGTGGATGTTGAATGCTAGAAATGCAAATAGTTTTATTTTTATAAAAATGTTTAAGATTAAATTTTCAAATATTAAAATAAAAATAAAAATTTCAACATTATTTGTCTTATAATCTGATATTCATTATAGTTTACATTTTGCCTTTTATTTTAATAATTTTGTATAATTTAGAAGAAAAATAACACATGAAAAGTTTTTATTTTTCTGCACTTTAAATGTATAGTTTTGATTAAAATATACCTTTTTTATAGCTACCTTTACTTTTAATCTTTTAGATCACTGAAAATGAGGGCCAGTGAGAAATAGAAAATCATGATAAAAATGTCAGAAATAGATATTGGAAAAGAAAAAAAGCTGAGAAAAAAAGAAATGAAAAAATTTCAAAGAGAAGTTCTACTTAGATTAAAAAGAAAAATATGGGAGCAATGGAAGGTAACAGACTGCTGCTGAGCATGACCCACACAGAACTAGCAAACAAGAAATTACAAGTTTTCATTTAATGAGATTAAACTACTGATTAAAACAATACATTAATAAGAACATTATTTTCATTAAATCCACAACTTAAGTGGTCTGATAAAAAGCTTCTGCAACTTTACATTCTTTATCAAATGAAGATTTAATTACTAATTAAAACAATGAGAATGAAAAGAGAATAAATTTTACATCAGTTTCATCACCCAGAAACAACATAATTTGTGCTGGCCCACCCATTAGAAGATGGAGACACGGGTGGTCTTGAAATCAGCAAATACAGGAAGATCTCCTTTAGAGTGTTTTAGTGGATGACGATCTTAAAGTCTGAAAAATCACAGTGTGATAACAACCTATATGATAAAATTAGAATACTTTGTAAATCTTTTTGCAATAGTTTATCATATGCAAACCTACTACAATGTTTGATCTTGCTATATGAAATAAATGTTCACATCTCAACTGGGTATTGTTTTAAAATTTTTATTTACAATTTTATTTACCACTATATCAGCAGAGCTAAGATTCTCCAAATGGAATTAATGAAAATTATGTAATAATTTTGACTTAAGAAAGGTTGTCTAATTTGGTATTTTCCATCTGTAGAACTCAAATTTTGTAAAAAAAAAATCTTTATTTAAAAACATAATTAGGAATTTTGGTGAACCAAAGGCAGGAAAAATATATTTTATAGGATATATAATATTTTATGAATTATGGCTGTCTTTATTTTATTACTCATCCAGATATTCAGACAGGTACATAATAATTGAATTCAGTAGTCTTTGTTATTTTGCTGAATTTCAGTCATATAAAACCCATAACTTTGCACATATTTTAAAAATCTTGTTATGAAATTATACAAGATAGGAAGACATTTTAGCTTACAGTTTTGGTAGCCTGATTTATAACTTTTAAATATGGGCCTCCAATTATATTCTTGCCCTGGTCCTGCAAATGTTAGGGATAGACCTGGGTGAACTGCTTCTTGCATAATGAAATTTCACTTCCCACTGGTGCTGAGCATCCATTTTCTTGCTTCCTTCCATATAAACCAATTCATGGTTCTGGAATTATTCCAGATATGCTCAGTATTTGCAATTAATTGCGTATGATGGATGTTGGACAGCAGGCCCATTCTTGGTCAGCCTCATTTAGGTTAATGATTGGTAGGATTAGCAGCTTGGAGTTAGATAACAAAAAGATGGCAACAGGCAACACTATTTGTGATCTCTTGCAAGATTTACAGCACGCTCCATACCAGATGCCTGGGGATAAGGGTAATGAGGAAGAGGTTACTTTTAAGTGGTCCTCAGCACCCCTTCTGCCGTTCACCCCCAGCCCCATTCTGGGACTTGCCAGGCTAAAGACTTCAGAGCTAGGTGATATTACCTGGGCTTACACCTAAAGTTACAAAAACCACTTATTCTCTTAATCTCATCTTCCTCATTCAGAAATTGTGTTAAGAGTATTAACCCATAATAATATACTGCTTTGATGGGTGGTATGTAAAAATAATTATAAAATGCTTGTCAAGAGTAAAGCCCAAGTGAGCATGCCATGACAATACTTGCTATATTATAATGCATTAAAAACTCTTTTATCATGTTATGTTATCACGTTGTAACTGGACGCAGAACCAGCTGCCTTCGGCTACGAAAGCCAATACTTGAGAGGCAGGTGCTGATGTAGAAGAAAGTGGTTTATTCAGATGCTGGCCATCTGGAAGATGGGGGACTCAAGTCTCAAAGCCCATCTCCACATCTCAGTGGAGGCAGAGGTTTTTATAAGGAAGGAGTGGTAACAGAATAGAGATTAAGAGAGGAGGTTGAAAAGTGACTACAATAGAGGTACATACATACTGTATTTTTTTTTAATTCTTATAATAGAAACCTATACTAGTTATATTGATGCAAAACAGATTACTACAATAGTTAGTAGCTTAAAAGAACAAACATTATTTCACATTTCCTCTGAGTAAGGAATTTGGAAGCAGATTAACTGGGGGCTTTTACTGAGGGTATCTCATGAAGTTGCAATTAGGATATAAGCTGAGACCGCAGTCATCTGTAAGCTTGATGTCGCTGAAGGAACTGCTTCCAAGATGGCTTATTCTCATGACTGTTGGCAATTTCCCACCACGCAGTTCTTCCTAGAGGGCTGTTTAAGTGTCCTAACTGCATGGTAGCTAGATTCTCCTGGAGCAATGACCTAGCCTTTGAAATCACATATCATTATGTCTGCTATATTTTATTGGTCATGTAGACCAATCCTGACACAATGTGGAAGGAGGAATATTGGAGCATAAATACCAAGAGGCGGAGTCACTGGGGCCAGCTTGGAGACTGGCTACCACAAACCGGCCTGTGTTCAGCACAACCAGTGACTAGGATTGAAGCCAAAATACACCCAGGAGAAGCTGTGTCATTTGAGTCCTTTTTGAGCATTTCTTAATATTTGATATATGTATTGGCTACCACTTGAGGCAATGGTAAAAAAAAAAAAATGTTGGACTTGGGAGCCGGAAATATCAGTTCAAATTCTAGCTCATGACTCGGCCTCTGGAAGAGGTTTGATCTGAATCTATCTCAGTTTGTTGTCTTTAAAATGCAGGAATTAATACACATCTGTCTGTGCTTAGTAAATTGTATGCAAGATAAAAGCCTTAGTTCTAAGTATAGCACCAGGCATCCAAGAGCTAAACAAATGCCAGTTTCCTTTATCCTTTGCTACAAGATACTCTAAAGCAGAATTTCCCAAATGTTGTGCTGTGACATACCTCTTTTCAGCTTGCCATCCCTCCAATGTCCCTGGGCCTGTTGCCTCGGGCTGACAATGGCCTTCCCCAGTGAGCCAAACAAGTATTAACATTATATACACTTATTGTTATGAAAACCTTTGGGAAGCACTTCTCCAATAGAGGATTGTTTAAAAAATAGCCATTCAATATGACATATAATCAAGTACTTGGGATCTGATTATAATTACTAGTCCTTAAGAATACTATTTCAACACAGGCATGAGAACATATTTGGCAACATGTTAGAAGAGTCTCCCGAACTTTTCTGATCCTAAAAGCAGAGATTCAGACCTAGATAGGGCTAGGAATCTGAAGTTTTAACAAGAACTAAAACTTTTGAGATTGGGCAAGTCTAGGAAACACTGTATCTGTTGAATTCAGTTCTGGAAAGTGTAGGGAATTGGGGTGGGAGTGGTCGAGTACCTGGAGAAAAAGGAAAGATGTCATGTGATTTTTTCACTTAGAAATTTTGTCATTGTCACTGGTTGGCATTTCTAGGTCCCTGTGGTGTATACGTGTGTGTACCCCAGAGAGGGGGGCAGCAAACAATCTGTCAGTGTCAAAGTTGAAATTCTGCAGTGTAACTAAGTATGTAGGATGTGCTCACTATGTTTAAAGACATCTTACTATGTAGTGGCCTTCCCATCCTTGGTCAGTTACTCTGGTGTGATAAACCAGGCAAAACATGTCTCTTTTCCCCTCTGCCTTTGGTACTATTATTCTAGATGTTAGTGAAATGCCTATTGTGGAAGGGCATGAAATGCTATGAGTGAAACTGACTAGTTTAAGTTAAGAGGAAAGAGAAAAAAATCTCCAAGTGTAATTTCAGTGAGAAAAAGTAGTGTGTACAGTATTCTACCTTTGTGTAAAGCAGGGTGAAAATAAGACTCTGCATGTGTTCTTATATTTGTCTAAAAAGACTCTAGAAGAATAAACAAAAACAAACGAATAGAAAATTTTACCTTGAGATAAGTTGGGATAGATGGACAGATAAGACAGAGGTAGGAGGGAGACTTTTCACAATACACCATTTT
Organism: Trachops cirrhosus; assembly: GCA_028533065.1. NCBI lineage: Eukaryota > Metazoa > Chordata > Mammalia > Chiroptera > Phyllostomidae > Trachops > Trachops cirrhosus. Next base: position 135,166,425 of record CM052540.1, on the reverse strand, counting down.
TTTCCAAATAATAAGAGAAAGTGTATTTAGAAAGGTACAAAGGTGGTAGAAATGAGCCTGCTGGGCAGATTAGACTCAAGAAACAACTTACAAAAGCAGAAGTGCCCTTGGAGTTTAGGAGAAAGACAAAGGTATCACAACCAAGGGGGAAGAAGAGGGAGACGAGGAAGGCGTGGACCAGAGGGAAGGTGCCTATATACCATATTTAAAATGTATTTTGAATCAAATGAATTTATTATCTTTAGCAAAACAAAATATAACTATATTCAGGCCAAATTGGAAAAGACCACAGACTGAATTTGTGCCATGAACTGTTACTTGAGACCTGTGTATTAAACGTAAATCCCTAAACTTAAATTATTGAAACCTGAATCATTCATTCATTCAGTAAACATTTTTTGACTACCTCGTCAGGTCCAGTCTTCATGTTCAGGGCCTCTCTCTGCCCTCAAAGTACCTTCTATTTCTAGATTTGCATGGCCCATCTTGGTGACCATAAGAATATTTTGATCTTAACTTTTTTCAAATAAACCCTTCTTAACCTTGTTTATTCTATTAATTTGCTAGGCAAATACTTTTTTCATTATCTCAGGGTAAACTTGAAACAAAGCCAAGTTAAATTATTTCAAATTCTGGATGAAATGAATATGTATTAAGGAAGCTTAAATATATTTGCAAAAAAAAGTGAGAGCCAACTGTTCTTAATGAGAGACAGGAAATATGCATAAAGAGAGAAGGGTAACCAGGGATAAAATAGAGATCCAACCTGTATTCCCTTGTAGAAAAAAATAGATGTGACATAACCTCCTTGAATTTGGTAATCTAATCTTAACACAATCTTATCTCTCTTTTTGAGGTGTATTTTGGCTTCCCTCCCCAGCTCACCCTCCCCACCCCCATTAACTCCTACAGTTCTTGTAGAAAAGCAATATGTCCTGCCCTCTGGAAGAATGGAGATCTATGTTCTCCAAGCCCCAGTAAAGGTGCCAGTAGAAGTTTATGTTGGCTCAAATGTAGAAATATATTTTCCACCATGACACTGGGAAACATTTCAGGTTTCTGAATTCTTAAAGATTCTGCTGCCTGAAAAATGCTATTCAGTAGTCTACTTTGTGATGACTAATTGTTAGGCAGGTAGAAGAGTTACTCAAGACTATTATTACTGTTTTTGAACTGATATTAATATCCTTAGAAAACTTAACTATCTGTACAAAGCAATGTTTCTGAAGAGAATGTTAACCTGAGAGCCTCAGAGATCAACTATTTGAGAGGGAAAAGATTAAATAACATTTTGTCACATACCTTTGGATAAATTATTTCTTCTGAATGACAAAATAAGAAAGTCATTATTATATGCTGACTAATAAAACATGTTCTAGCTTGAGAGTTAATACCATATCCAGCAGATTTTGCATCTGTTTTGAGTTATCAGTTATCTTTTGCTACATCACAAAGCACCCTCAAATTCAGTGGCTCAAAACAGCAATTTATTGCTATCATTCACGGTTCTGTAGCATGACTGGCTTCAGCTGAGCTTGGAGTTCTTGCTTGGGGCCTCTCATATGGTTGCAGTCAGGTGGTGCTGAGGCGAGAGCAATTGGAAGGCTCGTCTGGGTTGGACATCTAAGCTAAAATGGCTGGAGGACCTAGAGGCTGCTATCTGTTTTTCCACACAACCTCTTCACATCGCTAGCTTGGGATTTCTTAGAACATTACATTCTCAGGGTAGTTGGAGTTCGTACATGGGGTGATTACCCCAGAGTAAGGGTTCAAGAAACCCTGGCAGAAGCTGCAAGACTTTTTTATGGCCTAGCTTCAGAAGCCATACAGCATCATGATTTTTTGTTTCATTCTGTTGGTCTAAAAGCTAGTGATACATAGGAGCCAACTGATAAATCTTCCAGTGGCCAAAGCAGGAACAAGTCAAGAGAAAAAATAAATAATCCTGGCCAGGTGACTTAGTTGGTTGGAACATCATCCCATGCACCAAAAGTTTTCAGGTTTGATTCCTGGTCAGGGCACATATGTAGGTTGTGGGTTTGCTCCCCTGTTGGGGCATGTACAAGATGCAAGTGGTTAATGTTTGTCTCTCACATTGATGTTTTTCTCCCTTTCTCTCCCCCCTCTGTTTCCCTTCCTCTCTCTCTAAAATTAGTAAAAAAATACATATTCTTAGGTGAGGATTCAAATAATAAATAAATTAAACAAATAAAATAGTATTGGATTATATCCCAAAGTGTAAGATAGGGATCTATTGAGTCTGTAGTTATATAAATAAATGATTGAATGAATAAATAAATAAATGGGGGAGAATAGACAAATATCCCTTGAAGAGGAATTCCAAATAATTTATGTAGATATTCCACTCTCAAGGAGGAGAAGCATAAATCCCCACTCCTTAAGTGTGGGCTGCTCATAATGACTTCCTTCCAAAGAGAGCATAATGGAAGGGAATAAAAAGTATCTCAGCCACATGATCAAGGTCAGTATCAATAGTGATGTGATGAAAATGATATAGTGTGATGAAAATGGCACTTTACTCCTGCGGTTTTCCTGCCAAAACCCTATAAGTCCAGTTTAATCATGAGAAAAACATCAAACAAGTTCCAACAGAAGGGCATTCTACAAAATGTTTGATCAATAATACCCCTCAAAAGAGTCAAGGTCATCCAAACAAGGAGAGTCTGAAAAACTGTCACAACCAACAAGAGCCTGAGGAGTCAATGACCAGTAAATGTAATGTGGTATCCCAGAGAGGATTCTGGAACAGAAAAAGACATTAGGCAGGAACTATGGAAATATGAATAAATTACTACGGACTTTATTTAGTAATAATTAATGTATTAATATGTGTTCACTAATTGTAACAGGTAGACCAGACAAATATAAAATGTGAGCAATAGGAAAATTGGGTGAAGGGATATGTAACAACTGCCTGTACCATGCCCTTAATTCTTTCTATAAATCTAAAACTATTCTTAAAAATAAGGCCTATTTTTTAAAAAAGCTACTCTGGCCTTAGGTCTCAGACTTGCAGGGAGGGGACTACATAAGGCATGGATAGCAGGATGTGTGTGTTCACTGGGGGACCACAGACAACAGCATCCATCCCACAGATTTTCTTCTGAGGACCCACCTCTCTAGCCATATTCCCAGTTTGTATGGCTGGAGTCTCACCCTTTGGTTTCAGAGGTAGAGCCGGTGACTCTGGCCTATGGCAATCTGTGAGTTTCACTTGCTTTACCAGAATCAGGGACCTGAATCTCCTTTGCCACAGGATAGTTTCAGGAGTGGACAGTGACTTAAGCCAGGGCAATCAGAGCAATCCTAGGACGGGTAGACAAGTCCCTCTGGTTTTGAACTTGGGTATATGTGAGGTGGGAGCTGCTGCCTCTTATCTTGCTGTCAGGAGGGAAGAGTTTGGAGGTGACAAGAACCACCAACTAGAGTCTGAGAAAGAAGCCAACAAAATTGGAATAGTGAGGAGGAGGAGCTGTGCCTCTGGAGATTTCTCAATGACATAAGCCAATAGTCTTTCTTTTTTAAGTTGGTTTGATGTGGGACTGTTTTTGGTCTGTTGCAATGGAAACTATTCCCAAAATATAAGACAAAACAATAAATTATCTTCAAGTTTATTTCAATGTTAAATATGATAAAAAATTAATTGATTTTAAGATTGCTAATTTTTTGAGGCTGCTCTGTTTATTCCCAAATAATTCATTATTAATCTGAAAATAAGGTTCCAAGGAGCAAATATATACTTATATTTAGTTAATATATTGGTTAATATACTTAAAACATTTGGAACAATTGCATAGTGCACAGAAAGTGCCCAACAAATGTTAGATATTTATTACTTATTATTATTATTTCAGGTTACTTTAGAGGGCTAAACCTTTATTATGAAAGCTTCATCTGACCTGAAATATGCATGTAGTTATCACAGTAGGAAAATTAGATGTGTCATATGGCAAAGTGGCCATGAGTGTGTGTTTTACAATCGGAAAGGCCTGGATTCAAATTCTAGCCCTGTTCCTCACTTTTTGTGTAAGCTGCAAGCTACTTACCCTCTCTGAGCCTCATCTCATTTTCCAAAATATTAGAAAATATTACTCCACTTCACTGGAGTAAAGTTAAATAATGCTTGCAAAGCCTCGGTTTCAGTACCTAACACAGAATAGGTATTCCCTCAATTGTACTTATTCTATATGGTGTGAAGATGAAATACTGAAATTTTGTTGAGCCTATATAAGATTGTAAGAGACATTTTGAGGGTTTATTTGTGAAAATTCACAGATGTGCACATCAGATTTTAAAAAGTCTTTTCTTAAAAAGCCATGAATATGTGAAATAGCCTTCATGTAATATTTAGTGCCTATTGCTAAGCACTGTCTGGGCACTGGGAATGCCAAGAAAACTGAGTCCCTGCCTTCATGGAGCTTAATTATAATAATAAATGTAAATGTATAATAATAATATCATTAGGTAATACTTAACTGGTGTGGATTATATGCTAGGTAAAAAGGTAACCATATAAGGAAGATACTTCATCATCCCCATTTTAGAGCTGAGGGAACTGAGGCACAGGACTACCTGCTGACGATCACAGAGTATGTGCCAGAGTGAGAACATAAGCCTAGTGAATCTAACTCTGGGGTCTGGCTTTTCACCATGATGTCCTATTGCCTCTCATTAGGGCAGGTTCTCTCCCTCCTCCTTTTTAAAAATGCAACAGTTGAACAGAGATATGAAGGATGTGAGTGAGCCACATGGATATCTGAGCAATAACTGTTTTGGGCAGAAGAGACAGCAAGTACAAAGGCCCTTAGGTGTGCTTAGTAAGTTCAAGAAATAGCTAGGATGCCAGAATGGCTAAAATAGAATGAGATGAGGGAGAGTGGGAGGAAATGAAGTCAGAGAGTTAACAGCAGATCATGCATGGCATTGTAGTTTTTTCTTTGTAAGGATGTACACATGCACAACGATATGCATAGTAAACATGTTAGAAGGAATGCTTACCATAGGGAGAGGAATGGGTATGGAGATCTTGAATAAAAGAAGTAGATACAAAGTAGGGATTTGGCACTAACCTATTAGGCTAGCAAAGTGATTTTCAGCTTTTTTCATCTCATGGCACACATAAACTGATTACTAAAATTCTCTGGCGCACCAAAAAGATTTTTTGCCGATCTGACAAAAAATAGGTATAATTTTGATTCATGCACACTAGATGGCTATTGTTGTGTTGGCTTGTCATTTTTATAAATTTGACAGTCTAAGGGAAAAGAGGTCAGTGACCCTGACTAAAATTAGGTATTGCATATTTTAAAACTTCTTGTGACATACGAGTTGAAAATCGCTGGACTAGAGTGTCATGGGTGTTATTAACTCAGTTCTACACCCAAGTTGTGGGGTAAAGTTGGGAACAACTCTGGCATAGTCTTTCACCAAAGAGAACTCTATAGTCTATCTCCACCCCACCACAAATTATCCACAAAGTAAAATGATTGCATCAAATCTCTATGGAAGAATGATATACACTAAGTGTATTAGGCCTTCTCCATTTCTGATGATTCATTCCCACATCAGTATCTACAATGAATGGCTCTCCCTCTGGCCTGCAGTGTGGTGAGAGACCTCTTTTCCTTTTGACAAAGCATCTTACTAAAGGAGTAGTAAGATGTATTTCCTCAACCAAATACATATTAATATCAATCTTCTATAAACTGTATAACCTAATGGTTTACTAATGTAGTTCTGGTTTTAATGATAAAAAGAGTATAAATCAAGGCAGAAGCAATGGGAGTGGAGAAGGAGGAATAGATGGCAATGGCGTTAAGGAGGTAGATTGTTTAAGCCTCAGGGACTGATTGTATAAATGTTGGGAAGCTGCCATAATTCCCAGGGATTCCATTTGGATGAGTTAACACAGATGGAGATTCCATACACTTAGAAAGGGAAAGCAGGAAGATCAGGTTTACTGGTTGGGGGAGGAATTGGGAATAAGGGGAATTAGGAATTTAGTGTGGGACTTGTTACACTTGTGGTGCTCCAAGACGGTTGGCTCTGTGAGTCTATGGCTCTGTCAGAGAGCTGGGGCTCCAGGGTGGATATTGGAGAGGCGGTTCTTTCTAAGGAAAATGTGCTCAGAGTATTGAGTAGACGTCCAAGGTTAGAGCATGAGCATTTTAAGAGAAAGGCAACAGGATAGGAGGCAAAAAAATGGAGATAAGAAAATGCTCAGATGTAATTAAGCAGAGCAGCCAAAGTTATAAGCCAAGAGAGAAGAATTTCAAGAGGAAAGGAGTGGTTAATATCATCAACTGCCAACTGCCATAGAGGTCAGCTAAGAGGGGCTCTTTGATGCATATGAATGAGCAGCCCATACCTCCCGACACACACACACAATAGCCTGAATGAAAAACCCAGTAACAACAGCTACTTATAACCCATTTAATTCCTCTCAGTAAGAAAGGACATAAAAGATTTAGGGCAATTTAGGAAAAGAAGAAAGAATAACATATATATTGTCTTATAATGATTATTTTTACTTATTTTACAATCGGGCCCAAATTATTTGTAATCTCTCTGTAAACACTGCTTTTGTCTCACCAGAAGAGATTTTAAGGTCTCTTCTGTGTTCCCATTGTTCAAAGACATCAAATTACATAAATCGTTTATTTTTAATTGTTTTTTCAAGTGGCTGCCTCCTCTCAGGAAAGAGAACACAACAGGGACCGCCAACTAGAGACCATCTAACTAAAAACAGCCTTGTAGTTAAGCACATGCTCCTCCCTGTGCCTTTCCGTTTGATTACAGGTGTTCGGGGGTGGAGGAAGAAAGACCTCTTTGTTAAAATGCACACCTGCCCGTCCTGCTGTCCACCAAGGCCTAAATCCCTGAGAAGCAGGAGCATCCTCTGACCCTCACCTCCCAGTCAGCACCTCCCCAGACTCAGCCCTGCCCTTCCATCTTCTGCAGCGTCTGTCAGCCCCTTCTTCAGTCCTGTGGCTGCCACAGGGATCATTGGTGGAGGACACCCAGCCAGGGAACTACCTTCCACTCTCACAGGTCCTTGAGTACTATTCAACCATCCCTCCTGGAGCCCACTTGTAGCAACTGCTCCTGGCCCCCAAACAGCTTAACACAAGCATGTCTCCTCCTCCAAACCCTCACTGCCTATGGCCAGTGTCACTCTCCCCACAGACCTCTTCACAAAGAGTATTGAGAACGTCAGCGTGAACTTCCTGAACATCTCACACCTCCCCAACCCACACTTTTATCTATTTTTATCTGCACCCATCAGTGCCAGCTTTCCTCTCATTCCAGAGGAAGTGACCTCCCCTTTCTGGTTGCTGGCTAATTCCTTCACCTGTGCCGGCAAATTCCACCCCTTCCCACGTAGTTCAGAATCACCCTTATTTATTCGTCTTTCTACTTTGGCTAGTTCCCCATTTTTCACTTCTTAAAACCAACAAACAAAACTTCACCATCCCTATTTTTTCTTTTACCCCTCCCAGAAAGAACAGAGGACAATTCCACCTCATGCCTACTTCTTACCTCCTGCCTACTCCTCCACAGATGGTGATCTGGATTCCAGTCCTACTGCTCCATTAAAGAGGCTCTGGAAAACTATGACACCACCTTTACCCCCTCCCACACCCATCCCAAAATGCTAAATTCAGTTCATTTTTTTTCTTAGTGAGAGGAAATACAATGGGTTATAAGTAGCTATTGTTACTGGATTTTTCACACAGGTGTGTGTGTGTGTGTGTGTGTGTGTGTGTGTGTACCCACACCAATCAAGGAATCCACCTTTGCATTCTGCAGGATTAGATGTCAAGCATGAGTGCTAAAGAAGACTATCTTTGAGAGTTAATATCAGTAGCTAAAATTCTCTTTGCAGTTAATTTTTTAAATGATAGGAATGAAGTATTGAACTCCAACTGTTTAGGATTTTGTCTTTCAAATAAAAATATCTTTAAAATTCTGGCAGGAGGTGGGCAAAGCAAGCAGCCAGTCTGGAAAGGGCTAGTTACTCCAATAAATGTTTGCTGCCAAGCACAGCCTTTTAAAGGAGTGCTTACCCTTTTAATGGGTTCCTTCCCTAGGGTGCCTTGAACTAGTCTGGTGGTGGGAGGGGTTGGGGAGACAAATTAAGCCTTTTAGGGGAGCCCATCCATGACTCTTATGGATGATGGGGTTAGTGTGATGGCAGCCAGACTTCCTGCCAGATATCAACCTGGTGCTATAAAAATATTAGGAAGACTGTTCTTAGTACCACTGTTCTTAATAGCCCCAAAATGGAAACACAGAAATGCCAACCATAGGAGAATAGATAAGTACATTATGGTTAATTCTTACAATGGAATATTTACTTGCAATGAATGAAAGTACAGATATACCCAACACCCACATGAATCTGTTGCAAAATATTGAGTGCAAAAAGAAAATTCCAGAAAACTATATATAGCATAATACCATTTTTGTAACGTTCAAAACAAGTGAAGGAATAATAAACATGAAGTTGAGGATGGTGGTTATTCCTGTGGTGGCAAGGGTGGCGGACACACGGAGGGTGGCCTGGAGAAAGCATATCAATAGACAGAAGCAATTGTTGATATCATTGTTTGGGTGAAATGATATATTTATGGGTGTTTATATATTATTTAAAAGAAATAAAACAAAGAAAGCCATGAATGGATTGATGGGGATAGTGCATTAGAAACCAAGGAAATATACATTTCAAGCAGCATGACATTGTGGGCAGCAAATATAACCAGAACACGAGCCTGTTGGCAAACCTGGCCACTTCCGCCTGATGAGCAAGACCGAAGATACTCTTCCCATAGGGGTTTACCTTCTGGTAATGAAGAAGACTGCAAACAAACAATTTCAGAAAGTCTCAAGTGCCTTGAAAACAAAAACAAAAACACAATATCTCTGTGAGTAGGTATGTGTAGGTATGTCTTAAGGATAGGTGACCAGAATGGATTAGTTGGATAGAAAAAATACATACATTTAAAATTTTGATAGATACTGCCAAATTACTTTCCAAAAAAGTTTGTACTGATTTACATTTCCACAACCTTGTTTTGCCACATCCTTGTCAACACTGGTGATTGTTGATGATTGTCAATATTTTGGCTTAGCTAACTGACAAAATATGATAACTTATTTTTATTTCAACCAACCAAGTTTTAATGTGCTTTTGGCATGATAGTTAGTGAATTGAGGACTCTGTTTGCTTATTTCTGTTCTATTATTGGTGAAAGAATGGCTATAGTTGTATTTGTCTAAAAATTCTTTGCGAACAGTTGTGGCTATGTTTAGATATATTATCAAATTTATTTGGTCAGGAAGTAGTACTTACCTAAAACACTTGGGATGGGGGGTGTTGTGGATAGAGGGGAGGGAAGAGAGATTTATCTGGTGCTTTTATGAGCTAAGTAGTAGGCTAGGGGCCTTCATATGTTCTCTCTTCTGGTTTCTTCTTCATGGCAGCCCTCTGAGGAAGTCTGGAGGCTCAGAGAATTGACTTGTCTTACTCATACAGTTAGGAAGTGATTCAACCAGCTTCGCTTAATCTCTCATACATTTTCCACCCTTAAGTCAACTAGAAGAGAGCACCATTTTAAGGATTTAGTTATTTTAATGGATATATTCCAATGGTTCTCAACCTTGGCTGTGCATTTAAATCTCCTGGGGAACCTGAAAAAAACAAACAAACAAACTCAGGCCTGAATTCTACTTTCAGAGATTCTGATGTAATTGATCTGAGGTGTAGCCTGGACATTAGGATTTTTATTTTGTATTAATTTTTAATTCAAGTTTTAATTCATTTATTTATTTTTATTTTATTGTTGTTCAAGCACAGTTGTCTGCATTTTCCCCACACCACTGCCCCCTCACCGCAGCCATTCCCACCTCCCTCCCCTGATTTCAAGTCCTCCCCTTGGTTTTGTCCACGTGCCCTATAAAGTTGTTCCTGGAATCCCTTCCCCCCCATTAACCTCTCCCACTTCCCCTCTGGTGACTGTCAGATTGTTCTTAATTTCAATGTCTCTGGTTATATTTTCCTTGCTTGTTTGTTTTGTTGATTAGGTTCCACTTAAAGTGAGATCATATGGTATTTGTCCCTCACCACATGGCTTATTTCACTTAGCATAACGCTCTCTAGTTCCATCCATGCTGTCGCAATAGGTAGGAGCTCCTTCTTTCTTTCTGTGGCATGATTTTTAAATCTTCATAGGGGATTCTACTGTTTAGCCAAGGTTGAGAATAATTGGTCTAATTCAATGATCTCCAGGTTTCTTTTAAAATTTGTGTTGCCTATAATTTGATTTTGTCACTTTTTTTTGCCACCTTATCTCCTCAACATTTTGCAACATTTTTGTTTGGCTTGCTTGGAGACTTTTGGAAAAATTACATCATAGACTTTTGGATAATTGAAGATATCCTGGTGCGAGATGGGTAGAAAGACTGCATTACTAAATTGAGGTCAGGAATTGCTGAGGTAATTATTTCTCAGATCTTTATTGTGCAGTTTTTTAAAATCAGTAAACCAACTGCAGCATGACATAAGCAGTCTTCTTGAAAAAGAGTATCAGCAAAATGTTAATACATTTTCATCTGTAACTGAACATCAAATAGGCCAGGACAGGGAGCTCAAAAAAAGGAAATATGTCTGCTATAATAAGTTAAATCTTATTTATATGTTACTCAGTTTTTCTACGAATATTTATCTACTGCTCTATAAAAGTAAAATGCCTTCTGATTGTGTAGTACATATACGTGATGAGCTTAGTTGTAAAAACTGTTCCCATCTGTGATATCGATGTGCCTTCCCTTATCTGCAATACAGCTTCAGAAGGATTAGACTCTTACCTATTAAGTTCAGCAGTTACAGGAGAGTCATGTGATGATTTTAGCAGAGACCTTGCCATTTTCCTTTTCCAAAGCACTCACTATTGTTGCTGTTACTATTTTAACACAGGCTTTTTCAAACCAGTTTAATGTAACTCTGAGTATGAGATCCTATTTGAATTCTGTGTGTCCTGAGAGCTTTACCCTTCTCCTTCCTGTGTTTTTTCCCCATAAGTCTTCATCATTATGGCCTAGTCATGACTTCAGCTTTGTAAAACCCATATGCTGGGAATGTGACCCAGAGTGGTGGCATAGGAAAAGCCACACTTAAGAGAGTTTGTTTTTAATTCTGTATCAGTAATTTCCTGTAGAATTTTGAGCTGTTCTATGTCATAATTCCTTTAATCTATAAAATGGAGATAATAGTATCTAAGGAGCAAACAATAGACCATATGTGAAAGCACTTTGAAATATTTACATAAGTGTGCTGTAGTTCAGTACCAGTTACTTATTTTTAACTAGTTCATTTTCATTCTAACATCCACAAAGTCAGTAAAATGAAGCAAAAACAATGTTGGAGCTGCATGGCGCTGTGTGATGAGCACGTGAAATGGGAGGTAGAAGGTCTGGTGTGATTCAGGGCAAATCATTGCATCTCAGCCTCAGTTTCCATCTTTAAAATGAGGATAATAGAAGCCATCTCAGAGCATGAGTAGATTAATTACTATCATTATTATGAAAGTACTTTGAAAATAGCAAAGCACCTCATAAACGTTCACTAATTCTTCAATTAAATTTGGGTGCATGACCCATCCTTGAAGTCATTAAGATTTCTCTTTCAAGTCAGGTACATTCTTGCTCAGCCCCCAAGGCCCAGATTCTCAGTGCCACTTCCAGAATTCCCACTTTATCCCATTGTGCTGCTCATATACCAGGTCCTTGCCTCTGGACATCTCCACCTGCCCACCTTCCTTCTTTACTCCCCCAAATTACACAGACCTCTACCTTCCCTAGGTTTTATTTATTAATTAGGTAATTATACATCTATTAATAGGTATTAAGATTACATTAGCTTTTTAGCAGCTGATTTATAGCTGCTTGTGGCTAGCATTTTAGATAACTAGTTAATCTGCTGAATTAATTCAAGATAAATATTACTAGATTGCATTGTTCCTTTAGAGAGTATATTGTATTTTAACAGTGACCCAGGATCCTAGAACCTAAAGGGATGATGAATGTGAGCATTTCAGGTCTGTGTTAGATTTGAGATATGTGTTTAAGGAAGGATGTGCCTTTTGTTACCATTTAGACTACATCTTCTAGTCAGCTTTTCACTCTGCTAAGCTATAATGCTGCTCCTGGGTGGCAATAAGTAAATAAATACATACATACAAATTAAAATGAAATTACTTTTTGGATTCAGATGAAAAGTTATTTGATAATGATTATATTTTAAACAACTTTGATATCAGAAAATAATACAATATATTTTAATTCTTTTGTTGAACTTTGATTCAAATACAAGATCATAAACTTTTAAAATATTATGCAAATCCTCTGAAACACTTATGTAACATGACATCCTTGTCTTAAAAAAAAAAACCCAGTCAGTTCTGTTCCTATTTCAATAGTATTGTACAATATTTTCTATCAAAAATATTGGGAAATATTTTTTGATAAAATACAAAAATATAAAAATATTTCCCAATGTTTTTTTTAAAGCCTCATTTTTAGGAGACTGTTTTTTTAAACACAGAGTCCCTAAAACCAGCTGACTTCCCCTAGTCATATGCACCTAACAAAGAGCAGTCAAACTTAAGCTTTTCTGTGCACTCACAGGAAGAAATAAAAACAAGTAAAAAACCAAACCAACTCACATTTGTGATTATTCAAGATATTTTCCTTCCTGGGAAGTCTTTATCTTTTGCTTTCTTCCACGTTTTAATAAGCCATAAATTTCAACAACAAACTGATCTTCCACAACTACTTCGTACAGCCAAAAAAAAAAAAAAAGTGGTGCTTCTCCTGTCTAACTAATGGCTTTTAAGACATTCTTTTTTATGTATTTATTTATTTATTTTATTTTTATTTTTCAATTGAATTTATTGGGGTGACATTGGTTAGTAAAATTATATGTTTCAAGTATACAATTCTATAATGCTTCATCTGTATATTGTATTGTGTGTTCACCACTTCAATAAGACATTCTTAATAAAAGCAATGCCTCCTTCCCTTGGCTGTGAGACTGTTTGGACTGAAAAAGATTGAAGGATTATTGAGCCCCAACTCCTGTATTTATTCCCAGAAGTGTGAACTGGGTCCCAAGGAAGTGTCAGTTTACTTGAGTTCACATAGATGACTCATTTTTTGAGAAAGTTCTTGAGAAAGCACATAAATGGGCATATCTAGATATTAAATAAAAAATATTTGAGTTGTATTGGTTTGTTAATGAGCTATTTGCCATTTAATCTTCCAGGTGTTATTTTTCCATGCTTCTGTTTTCTTGGCAAGGTGGAATGCTAGAAGCTGGGTGGATTCCTGCTCTGTTGCTGAGTTGGAGAGTTTTTTGTGTATGATACAGATCTTTAAGGAGGAGTAAAGGAAAAATTACCTTCTTTTTTTGAAATTTGCTCCTTTCCTGGTCTGGGATGGTCTTATTTCTTCACCTCAGCCTTAAAAAAGTAAGATTTTAAAATGTGTGTGTATGTCAGCAGCAGTTGTGGTTGGGGGGGACCCCAGCACCCCTGAGGGAGCCTTGGCTTGGGCACTTTCAGAGCTGGGCCGTCACTGCTGGCTGCATTGTCAGACGGCTCTCATTGAAAGTTTTTCATTATATTGAGTAGAGATCTGTTCCCTTTAATTTCTACCCACAAATCCTAGTCCTTCTTTCTGGAGAAACCGAGACCCGATATATTCAATTGAATCCCTTTATCATGAAGGCCTGTCCTTTTTGGAATAACCAGTCCCCTACCCTTCAGATTTTCTCCATAATGCATTGTTTTCAAACCTCTGATTGCTATTTTCGGGACTCAGTCTGGTTTTGAATTGTGTCTTTTAAAATGTGAGGCTGAGAACCGAGTAGCTCTCTAGATGTGGTTGTTAATTATGGGAATATGGCAGAACCATAACATCTGCTAGCAACACTATATTTCTATTACTAGAACTGCATGTATTTGCTTTCGTGGTAATTGCCTTTATACTCTTGAAACATACTAAGCTTGAAAATATTCCCTCCCCCTAGATATTTTCTATATAAAATGTTATCATATCAGATCTCTTCTACTCTATGTTTGTGCAATTAAATATTTTGAACAGATATTATCTATGTTAGATGTTATGCTTTTGGTTTCAATTGTGGGAAGAACATCTAAATTCTTGAACATGTCCTTGATTGAAATCATTTGTGTACTTTTCTTGTGGTAGAAGAACTGTCTTCAGCATTTTGAAGGGTGGGTGCCTTATTTTTCTTAGAAATATCTAGCAAAAGAAGCATTGTTTCTTGATCTTAGCCTAGGTCTCACTAGGAGAAAAAAGTGTGTGTGTGTGTGTTAAGCGTGTGTTTATACTGGATATGATGGTGGACTACCCAGAACTCCCCTTAACAACCAAGTAACTAATTCTCCCAGTAACTGAGAAACTTGGGGGCTGAGGGCCCTAAACTAAGTTGCTCTGTGGGAATTGCCATCAGCCAAAGGATTGTCTCATACCAGATCACACCAACTTCCCAGGGGCAGCCTACATACAGTGACTGGCCAGGCAGGGGAATAAATACTCAATTTCAATGCTTTGAGGAAGGGCCATTCCTGCTCCAGATATTCCCAGTGTGACAGCCTAGAAGTTCGACTCTTCTCTCTGTCCACATCTGCTTCCTTAACTCCCCAGTTGGTGTCCATCCCAAAGACCTTCCTCAAAACTTTCTGCACTCAAATATTCCAAATCTGTTTCTCCAGGAAACAGACTGAAGAGATTTGGTACCAGAGTGCTCTGAGGAAGCTGGCTCTAAAATGGGATTTTGGAACTGGGTTCTTGCAGCTGGCTGGCAAGGGTGGGTAATCCCTATCATCAAGTAACCATTCAATTGTTTATCCTTTCACTGGTGATGAACTGGGATGGGATTCCCATGGAAGGAAAGCACTTGGCTGGTTCAAAACATATCAGACTTTTAGAGGTGAAAGTACTAATAAGGACAATGGAATTGGATGGTTCCTGCTGAGTGCCATTTGTGCATAGGAGAAATACAGTGATTAATTACCCTTCAAAGAGAAGTGTGAAAGTCAGGGGGCAATAAAAGAGACTCATCTGCAGCCTGAGGGCAGAAAACATTGAGAACCACAACCAGGATTTACTTTTAAGAGTAGCATATTTCTGAGGAGCGTTCAATCAAGATGGCAGTATAGGCAAATGCAGTACTTGCATCCTCTCACAACCACATCAAAATTGGAACTGAACTACAGAAAAACCATCATTGAGGACTGCCTGAAATCTAGCCAAACATAAATCCTATAACTAAGGATATACAGAAGAAGCCACATCAAGAATGGTAGAAGGGCTGGTCCCATACCCACCCATGGCAATTAAAAATTGGGAGGGATATCTTGGCTGTAAGAGGTGTCCTCTGAGGAGTGAGGGGTCCCAGCCCTCCACCATCTTCCCCAGGCTGGAGTTCAGTGCTTGGAAGAGAATTCCCCATAACTTTTTGCTGTGAAAACCAGTGAGGATTGTGGCTAAGTGAAAACAGAGGTCTTCTGGAGTACCAGACATTCCTTTTAAAGGGGCTGCACACAGACTTAGTTAGACTTACTTGCTCTGAGCTCCAGCTCTGGGGCAGCAGCTTAAAAGGTGCCAGGGACATGAGGGGAGGAGCTGAATTATCTGGCATCAGAGCAAGGCTTAGAGAAACAGCTTTATCCCAGACAGAATTGCTGGCAGAGACCATTGTTCCTTTGCTAAGCATTCCCAGGACAGAGCTGACAGATGGATGCCATATATCTGAGTCTTCATCAACCTGGCTAATACCATTCACCATGCCTTGGTGATTCCCTGAGATCCCATTCCACCCAACTTATGGGCCCACCCAAGCCATTTCTAGTGGCTTTTTCATACAAATGGCCTATCTTGGTTCATGCTTTCAACTTTCCTAAAATCCCTCAAACCAGCAGCATCTGGCCTTGGTAAGTGGCTCCAGACCTGACACTAGCAGCAGCCAGCCTTGGTTCACAGTTTTGCCTCTTCTGGGCACCTCCAAGCTCAGCACAAGTAGCAGGCATCTGCAAATCACTCTATAGCTCATGCCAGGAAGCTCCAGCAGGGCATAAACAGCAGCAGACTGTGGACTGCACCTTTTAGGGGGCCCCAGAGCCAGCATACCAGGTGAACAGCTTCAAGCCACACCAAAGCATCTCCACAAGTGGCACACTAAAGGGTGGACTCAATGGGCACCAGAGACCCTCTGAAGTGAGTCCTGCTCTATGATGTCAGTCCCTGAATAGCAGACCCTTCATAGTCGTTGTGGGCAGTCCTCACAGCCCATAGGCCTGGGGGTGCATCCCTCTTGTTGATGTGCCAATAACAACCAAGGCTCAACTAAAACAGGAGGGTGTACACAGCCCTCATGGGGGGTGCACCTGGAACACTCAGATTGGGTGACTGGTAAAGATGTGCCACTGTGCCCTATAGGATACCTAGTACATAAGGTCACTATACCAAGATCAGGAGACATAGCAGCTCTGCCTTATATATAGAAACAAACACAAGGAGGCAGTCCAAACTGAGAGACAAAGAAACATGTCCCAAATAAAAGAACAGAACAAAACTCCAGAAAATGAATTAAATAAAACGGAGATGAAACTTACTGGATGCGAATTCAAAACTGGATAGGAATGCTCAATGAACTGAGGGGAAGAGTAGAGGAACTTAGTGAGAACTTCAACAAAGAATAGGAAACATAAAAATGGAGATAGAAAACATAAAAGAACCAGTCAGAAATGAAGAGTAATTTACAGGGAATCAACAGTAGAGTAGATGAAGCAGGGGATCAAATCAGTGATTTGGAATATATGAAAGCAGAAAACACCCAATCAGAAGAGTCAAAAGAAAAAAGAATCCAAAAGAATGAGGATAATTCAAGGAGCCTCTGGGGCAACTTCAAGTGTACCATCATTCACATTGTGGGGTTGCCGGAAAAAGGAAAGAGAAAGTAAAGGATTGAAAACCTATTTGAAAAAATGACAGAAAACTTCCCTAACCTAGTGAAGGAAATAGACATACAAGTCCAGAACATACAGAGAGTCCCCAAAAAGATGAACCCAAAGAGGACTGCACTAAGACACATCATAATTAAAATGACAAAGATTAAAGACAGAGAGAGAATGTTAGAAGCAGCAAGAGAAAAGCAGTTTGTTACTTACAGGGGGGCTCCCATAAGACTGTCAGCTAATTTCTCAACAGGAACTTTGCAGGCCAGAGGGACTGGCAAGAAATATTCAAAGTGATGAAAGACAAGGACCTACAACTGAGATTACTCTACCCAGCAAAGCTATCACTTAGAATCAAAGGAGAGATAAAGAGCTTCCCAGACAACACAAAAGCTAAAGGAGTTCATCTCTACCAAACCAGCATTATAAGAGATGTTAAAGGGTCTTTAAGAAGAAGAAAAAGAAAAAAAGATAAAAAATACAAACAATAAAAGGGCAATAAATACATATGTATCAACAATTGCTTTAAATGCTAATGGATTAAAAGCTATAATCAAAAGATATATGGTAGCTCAGTGGATAACAAAACAAGATCCTTACATATGCTGTCTAGAAGAAACTCGCTTTAGATTGAAAGACACACAGACTGAAAGTAAAGAGATGGAAGAAGATATTTTGTGAAAATGAAAATTAAAATAGAAAAGCTGGGGTAGCAATACTTATACTAGATAAAATATACTTTGAAACAAATGTTTTAATGAGAGACAGAAAAGGAGTGAGCAGTTTCACTTCTGAGTATTTTTTCAAAGTAACCCAAAACTCTCGGTCAAAAAGACATATGCATCCGTATGTTCATTACAGTATTATTTACAGTAGCCAAGATATGGAGGCAATCTAAGTGTCCATCAATACATGAATGGACAAAGAATTAGTGGTGCACATATATAACAGAGTATAATTCAGCAATAAAAAAATGAAATCTTGCCATCTGCAACAACATGGATAGACCTAGAGGGTATTGTGCTGCATGAAATAAGTCAGACAGGGAAAGACAAATGCCATGTGATTTTACTTTTATGTGGAATCTAAAAAGCAAACAGCCCTGGCTGGGGTGGATCAGTGGATTGAACCTGGGCCTGCAAACCAAGGGGTCATCAGTTTGATTCCCAGTCAGGGCACATGCCTATGTTGCAGGCCAGGTCCCCAGTAGGGGCATGTGAGAGGCAACCACACATTGGTGTTTCTCTCCATTTCTTTTTCATTTCCTTCCCTTCTCCCTAAAGATAGATAAATAAGTCTTTTAAAAACACTTAAAAAATTAAAATAAAAAGCAAACAAACAAGCAGAACATAGACATACCCATAGATAAAGAGAACATTTTGATGGTTGTCTGATGGGAGGGGAGTGAAGGGATTAAAAAGTACAAACTGGCTGTTACAGAATAGTCATGGCAATATAAAAGTACAGCACAGGGAATATAGTCAATGATATTGTAGTAACTATGTATAGTGTCAGATGGGTACCAGATTATTGGAATGGTTTGTAAATTATATAAATGTCTAATCACTGGGTTGTATACCTGGGACTAATATAATATTGTACATCAACTGTAAAAAATTTTTTAAAAACCCACACTAGATACCTCATATACCTCTCTCTAGTCTCAGCCACACTCCTGTACCAAATTGGAGGATTTTATTTTTGGAGCTCAGTGTGGCATGTGAATGACACCAGTAAACGATGTTTCATATGCTGCCAATTCCTAGTGTATCTTTATATGTCTGACGGCTATGAAAAAGCTAAATCAAATTCTCTTAGCTTCTTCTTAATTTCTGCCATGTAGTTGATATATCACACCTACTTTTCCAAAGACTAAGGACATGCTTAAAAAGTTTAAGTCTACATTGTTGAAGAAGCAAAATTAAACATAACCTATGAAGATTCAAGTGGTTGTCACAGTGATTAAATTTTTTTGGAGTCCGTTCTTTTGAGGCATGCTGGAATATCTATCTAAAACAAAGAACAAATTTTTGCATTTAAAGCTTCCTATCACTAAGAAGTAAGTACAACATCTGCTAAACCTCTTAAGTTCTTCAGGTGGTATATTTCATACTTGGGAACATTTCTTCAATACATTTTCTGAGTGATCTAAAAAGCTGCCATCCTTGATTAGGGTCCATAGCAGGGAAGCACTCTGCACTAGTTCTAGGCTGTGGTATAGGTGGCCTTGCTGCTTAGACCGCATGACCAAGCAGACTCTATGATAAAATGTGTCTGTTGGTGGCGGGAAGTCCCCTGTATTATTCTGCTGGGGCTATCTTAACAAAATCCCAGAAACTAGGTGGCTTAACAGAAATAATTATCTCACAGATTAAAGGCTAAAGTTCCAGGTCAAGGTCCAGGAGGATCACTTTCTGGTGAGAGCTCTCTTCCTTGCTTGTAGATACTGTACCTTCCTTCTCACTGTGTCCTTTAAGGCCTTTCCTGAGTAGATGAACAGAGAGAGAGAGAGAGAGAGAGAGAGAGAGAGAGAGAGAGAGAGAGAGAGAGAAAGAGGTTTCCAGTGTCTTTGCTTATAAGGACATTAATCCTATTGGTTCAGAGCCCCAACCTTATAACCTCATTTAACCTTAATTGTTTCCTTAAAGTACTCTTTTCCAAATATAGCCCAACTGGAAGTTAGAGCTCCAATATATGAATTTGGGGGAAAATAAACTTTCAGTATTTAACACCCCCAAAGGAACAACAAAGTGCAAACTCCCAGAACGTGGCCCTGCAGGGAATTATACATCATTTAATAAACAGCTCTTAGGGTGTTACTGGGCCCTAGACAGTGGGATACCAAATGGCCATGTGCCAGAACTGCCTGTCATAAACTGGGTGGCATCATACCACCAAGTGTAAGGTCTGGTGAGCCCAGCAACAGCCAATTGTAAATGAAACTTATATATTCATGAAGCCCATGCCATTGACCCTTGTTGCTCTGGTGCTTCTTTCTCAACTCACAGAGGGCTGCAGGGACAGGGGGTCTTTCTGATTAACTAAAAAAGAAAAAGAAAACCTGGGCTTGATTCAAAGATGAGTAGGTGTTAAGCATAAAAACATTGTGGCATTACCAACCATCAGAAGTGGCCCTGAAATCTTCCCAATGGGTAGAGTTTGGATGGTGCTCCATTATCCACTGTGTGTGGAAAGAGAAGTAGACTGAGATAAGAATATTTATGAACTCACAGGCTATGTAAAGTGTCCTGTCTGTTGGTGAGGGGACTGGAAGGAGAAAAATTAGAAGATGGGGGATAGGGAGGTCTAGAGAGAAGCACATGATGGACACACGAGAGTGGGCAAAGAGTGTGAAGATTTTTATAGCACATCTTAATCTGGACCAGAAACTATCTATCATGGAAGGGGCACTGAACAGCCAAGTAGACCAAATGACTAGCTGATGTCAGCCAGTCACTGTTGTTGGCCATCTCAGTGCTGACCCCATGGGAACATTAAGTGAGACAGCCACCATGGCAGTGGTGGGGGCTGCACAGGGGCCCAACAGTATGTGCCCTCCCTTCCAGGGCTCATCCTGTTACTGCCGCTGCTGAATGTCCAAATTTCAGCAGTAGATGCTGTCATAGTCAGTTCAGGCTGCTCTAACAAAGTGCTGTAGAATGGTGGCTTACAAGCCACAGAAATTTAGTTTGCATTTCTAGAGGTTGGAAGTCTGACATCAGGAGGTCGGCATGGTCAGGTTCTGGTGAGGGCCCTCTTCCAGATTGCAGACTCCTATCCTTATGTGGTGGATAGCAGAGAAGGGAAGCAAATCCTCTTATGGCTGTGATTAGGGCACTAATCTCATTCGTAAGGACTCTGCTCTCATGACCTCTATCCACCTCCTAATGGGGATAGGGTTTTAACATGTGAATATTGTGGGAGACACACACACATTCAATTCATAACAGAGACCAATACTGAGTCTCTCGTATGGCACCACCCTTCAAGAAGACCAACCAACAATTGGTGACAGCCTAATTATACAGGAACTTTTTCACCCAGGAATCAGCATACATTTTGGGTGTGGGTTTGCCTTACCTTCCTGTAGGGCATCAATCAGCACCACTATCCCACAGTTTAAAGAGTGTTTGATCCACCAGCACTAGCTCTGCATAACATTCTATCAAAACAAGGAACCCTTTTTACAGCAAAGGAGGTATGGAAGTGGATACATCATTATAGCATTTACTGGATTCAGCAAATACCACACCACACAGAAGCTGCCTGCCCAGGAGAGTGTTAGAATAGCCTTGTAAAAGCACAAATGACTGTCAGCTTGGAGCTGGTAACTTGTAAAGATGGGAGGTATGTGCAGCATGCCCCCTCAATCTTTATACAGAGTGGGGCAAAAGTAGGTTTACAGTTGTTCATTTGGAAAACAATACAAGAATAAACTCTGTTTCACGTATCCACAACTGTATATAGTTCTGTGTGCTTGAGAGGCAGAATGCATGAATCCAGGAACCAAGGGTTGCATGTACGTACAGCCCTGTTTATTAACTTTCCCAGTGGCCGATTGGGAGGATTTGGGGTTGCCATCCCACAACTCTGAGATATGTGGGCTTAGAGGCCCTGCTTCCCAGAAGAGAAGCACTTCTGTCAGTGACAGTATTGCAGTCATGTCAAACTTGATGCTAACACCCCATCACCTCAGATTCCTTAGGCCAGGAGGCTAGCAGTCAAGGAAAATAGTCACCACCCTGGCAGGAGTAATTGATCTTGAAGAGAAAGCCGCAAGGCTGCTGCTACATGGGGGGTGTGGGAAATCTGTTTGGCACTTAGGTGATCCTGGGTAATTTCTTAGTACTTATTTTCCCAGTTTTAAGAATAAATGGAAAACTATGTCAGTCATGGCCTCAGAATGGCATGATGGCTAGGGACTCAGTCCCCTCAGGGATGAGGTCTGGGTCACCCCACAAAGTAAACTACATACACTACAATTGGTGCTAACTGAGGGTAAGAAGAATCTAGAAAGAAAGAGTAATAAAGCAGGGATATAAGAATATCAGCTGTAGCCTTTAGACCAGCTACAGTGAGTTTGTCCCACTAACCCCCTTTTTGTAAGCTACCTGGGAAAAGAGATGAATCTGACTTTTGGAGAACTTTTCCTCAGAAGTTATTATAAGCAGCAAGTGAATCCAAGTGGCACAAGAGCTGGGCTGTAGTGGATGTGCTGCCCTGCTGGGATCCCTCCCTTTCAGACTTGAGGCACTTATTGCTGGGCTGGTGCCGGCTGATGGTTCTCAGCTGAATCCCTCTCTGGGCATTGCCCTCAGCGGAAGGGAGCCACCTCACCCAGGGTGATGCCTCTTCCTGGGGTATAACCCACATTGCATGATTGGTCAATGTGGGTTATAAAGCTCAGTCCCGTGACTACAGTGATGCAACTCAGAAGGACCATCCAAGCTCTGGAGAGCCCTGTGGAATTTGCTGAATCCTTTGTTTCAACTGCAATACAGTTCAGTGTCTCTCTGGCCATTCCTATTTACCTTACTCACCCATAATTATTCATCCTGAGGGCATTTCCTAAGAACTTTCCTGCATAGAAACATCCATCTCAAGGTCCATTTCCCAAGGAACACAACTGAAGTCATACTGTTCCTTATTCTGGTAGGTTAGTGAAGATCAGAGAACCCCATTCCATCTCATTGCATAGAGACATACAAGTCTATTTTAATATACATTCCTGATGTATGATCTTCTTTAGTTGGTGGCTATAGTAGGCACCTTATATGACTTATTTTATGTAATTCTTTCAACAACCCTGGGAGGCAGCTACCTGTCATTCCCAGTGTACAGATGAGGAAACCGAGGAAACTGAGGAAAATGAGGAAAAGTTAGATGTGTTGCTCAATTCACACAAATACCCTTAAAGCTCAGTTTTGAGGTTCATCATTCTGCCTCCTACTATATAATGCTGTTATAAAGGCTTTTGGAACACAAGATAGTATTGTTTGCTGTTTCCTAATTCAGCCTGAGTCTGAGCTGAGTCTGTGAAACTGTGGGTAAAGGCCTCCTGCACAGTGCCTGATCGTTCATAAGTTTACCTGTGGGATAGCTAGGCTAATGGTCCTTGTGGCTTCTCTTCAGATGAAGACAGGGGAATAATTTAACTTGTTAACTTCTTCAAAATAGATTTAACTATTAAAAGGTTTCAAGTGACCTAGATTTGAGTGTCTATTGGCCATGAGAATGAGAAAAACATGGAAGTAAAGTAACAGTAGTTTTTTCTGCTTTGACTTTCGTAATTCCTAATGGTATGGACCAGTTGGTTATTGGAAGCCCATCATGTTCTCTTGCCTCTTGCTGCCTTGGACAATAGTGAATGTCAAATAGAGATTATGTCAGGGAGTGGAGAAAGTTAGAGACCCTCATAAACCCAGGGTCTTAAGACTTTATTTAGGTTGCATTGGTCAAAGCTAACTTTGGTTAAATCATGTTTCGAATAAAGATGGCATTAGAGTACTGCAGACAGCTGTTAAATGAGGGGCAAAGTATGCAATTGCAGCTCTTATAAAGACTTCATTTTTTTCCTTTTAGTAAATTGATGTTGATTAAATTTAAAGACTTCAGCCTTTGGTAATTACAGAATGTGCTTCAAACCCTGATCACGAGGGTAGTTATTGTGGTGAATCTCTTGGTGCTGTCTAGTTCACTGAGTTTGTAACACTTCTCATTCTGCCTGATCTCCACAAGTGATATTTATTGTTGTGGTTTGTGTTATGTGGCCTTCAGGGGAAAAAACTATCTGCCTAACTATTCAAATAATCATAAGTCTATAGTTTCCTGAAATAACCCAGTCTAATTTCTCAGAAAGGTGTGAAATTCCCTTTTCTGGGAATTGTTTTTTGCTTCTGATTCTTGCCCTCAGGGACACCTATGCTAGTATCTTATTTCCATGGTAAGTGAGACAGAGTTGAAAGCATAGACATTAACAAAAGACTTCACAAAAACAGCCGGATCAGATGTCCCCCTTGCACAGCTCCCTCTGTCCTCTTCCCACTGGCTTCCCGTGTTAGTGACAGATCTTTGTTAGGGATTACATTTTTAAAAGGTTAATAATTGTGTTTTGGTTCTTGTTATTCCTGGTATCAACACTTATTAGATATAATTTTCTTCAAAAATATTTTTTAAAAAATCCCTAATGAGTGAATTGAAAGGGTTTGTATTTGATGAGAGTGGTGGTACATTTTTTTCTTGATGTAAATCTTGAACCCAGGTAACTATTTGGCTTTTGTCATCACTATTTCTTGAATCTTTGGAAGTATATCAGTGAATCAAACTAGCTTCTCCAAACATCAGTGGATTGAGCATAGCCAAGAGTTATATCTCCAACTTAATAATTTTTACTTTAAGGAAAAGCTTCAATGCTATGAAGGAAAAAATTATTGAGGAAAGGAGCACAAGAGAACCTTTTTGGTGCCGGAAATGCTTTCCATCCTGGTCTGGAGTAGTGGTTACCTGGGAGTGTGTGTGTGTGTGTGTGTGTGTGTGTGTATGTGTGTGTAGAAATTCATCAAGTTGTGTGCTTAAGATTTGTGCTTTATACTGTATATATGTTATATCATAATAAAGCAAATTAATGTTTTCTAGTTTTAAAGAGTCTTTCATTTGAAAGCATTTAGAACATGAGGCAAGGTAAGGGAAATCATTATTTAACGTGTAAATTGCTACTCAATTAAAATATATTATGTTATAGAAATATAACTGGCATATTAACTATATACAAAGTGGTTTATCATCAACCCTCTAGCCCTGGATCTTTTAAACTCTCCTTCAGCCCCTAACTCGGTGCCAGAGAGGGAGTTCTCTTGTGACAGGGTGCCTCTTATCTTGGCCTCTAGGGCAGTTAACAGGCTGATATTTCTCAAAATCTGTCACCTAACTATGACTTAATGAAATAGCACATATTGTCCCTGGGATGACTATGGACAGAGTTTCCAACAGCTGAAGGAGAATTCAGTGGAGTCAGGAGCTTTATTAAGGAAATCTTTATAGAGGTACAGAGAATGCCTAAGAGTGTAATGAGGACTAGAACAAGCTAGAACACTTATATTTCTCTCATCACTTTGTTAAGCATTTTGTGACAAAAAACTTCTAGGGCTGGCAGATTAATGAAGGGAGAAGAAAAACTGTTCTGTGAGTTCCAAACTAGGTCCCTCATTAAAACAGGTTTAGCTGTTACCTGGACATTGTCAAGTTACATAGTGTATCCTCTTAGTGTGACTCTTGTAGATGGAGCCAGCCTGCATGATGGGTCCCTAGGAGCCAGCCTGACGGGATTTTTTGCCATTGCAAAGTCTGAACTCTTAGGATTTCAGACTCTGTTCTCCCCTGTGACTCTGTACCGTTTCATTTGTTCCCCGAGCTTGCTGTTTGATGATTTCTCTAACTACTTCCATTTCTTCTTTTTATACCTCTCCACCTTGCTCCCATTTTTAAGACTTCTCGTGGAGTTCTTTTAAGCTAGTTTGGATACAAATTCTTGCCCTTCTCCCTCTCATCTATCTCTTCCCAAACAGCTAGCTCAAGTTTCATCTCCTAGTTTAGCCCACATTGGTCTTCCCTGCCTGTTGGACTGACTGTGACTTTCAATGTGGCACTGCATGATTTCTAACATCGTTTCTTAAGTGCTTCGTATGAGTGGCTTATTTCTCCAACTTTCTTGGAGGGACAATATCAACCTCATTTTGTATTCACTTTAGGAAATAGCACAGTGCTTCAGAGGTATTAGCTAATCAACATATATCTGTGGAATGAACAAATTATATATTCAAGGCTAGTATAATATCAGGTACTAATTTTTGTTTAAAGCTAATGCTGTAAAAATGGGCACATAAAAATATCATAGTATTTTGAATCTCAAGTAATCTCATTCTTATGGTTGCATCCTTTATTTACTTTTAATTTTTCTTTTACCATTCAGCCTGACAAGAGGGCTATCTGTGTACATGTAGGAAATTCTTTGCCCAATATAGGCTTTCAGTAAATACAGGTTTTAAATAATGCAACATGAATGCTAAATTGGTCTCTAAATAATAACTGGGACCCTTCAATAATAGAAATACTTTTCTGATGGATAATTAGAAGCACATTTGAGGTAGACTTTTAAACCATTAATAATCATAGAGACTGTTTTAATTGCTTTTGGAGTGAAGAATTCTTTTGTCACGTGAAGAAACACTTGCTAATTCATCTGTTTTGCTACACTGGATCTTTCTTAAATTGGCTCACTTTAAAATGGGCATATTTTCTCTTTAAAAAGCTCTAGAGACCTTTCATCTATTTACAAATATAAAAGTAGCAACAATGACTGATGGTCACCCCCCTGCCATAAGCTATGGGGACTATTTAAGGCTCTATCTTTTTCATTCTCTAGAAGTAATGTGAGGTTTATATTCAACTCCCTTTAATCTTAAACACTGACTGAGCTCCAAACCACTTAGCAGCCTGCCATTTTTCAACAGGAGGGGAAAACAGCAATGTAATTTACTGTCCACATTTTATAGTTTTCCCTTTCAAAAACCTGCTCACGCAGTTCCTGTGTTTGCAGAGTCTAGAGAGTAAGATGGCTTTTAAATATGGTCCTGGCTGGGCAATGCCGGGAGGCACAAAGCACTGGACAGGCTACCCCAGCGGGCGCAGGGTGACGAGAGGGAATAATCGTGTCAAGGAGAGTATGAGGGAAGATGTAGGCAACACGACAGGTTTGACGAGCCAAAAGGGAAGCACAGGATGGGAAGGGCAGGAGGTCGTGACTGGCTGTGCTGATGAACTTCGGTGCACACCTAGAAAACAATTGTGTCATCATTTCAGCCAGGCAGCAGCATTTAGTGGGCACTGACTCACTGCCTCGGAGTTTCTTCACCATTGCCCTGTCTGAACCCTGGTCTCTTAGAGACGCAGTCAAAAGAACCTCTGTCTATTACTGAACAGGCAGTGTCTGACCTGGGCCTCGTCCAGAAAAACTGGATAGGAGGTATGATTCCTGAAGCCTTACCCTCAGGATGGCATTCTACCCTACCAGGCCTTTCCCCTCGCTCTTTGTCCCCGTGCTCTACTGCTTCTCATTCTTTGACAGTTTTCATCTTCTATTCACTTCATCCATTCACTTCCAGCTCCATCCATTCATGGAGCTCTTACTGAGCATCTACCATAGAAAGGCACATCCTCGAGGGATACAGTATTAGCCAGGGTTCTCAGAGAAACAGAATAAATGTTTATATAAACACATGATATACATGCACACATCCCCCATAGGATCAATCTATCTATCATCTATCTATCTATCTATCTATCTATCTATCTATCTATCTATCTATCATCTATCTGTCCATCTATCTATCTAGGTTTATTTTAAGCAATGGGATTATGGAGGATGGCAAGTCCACAATATGCAGGGTGGGCTGGCAGCCTGGAGACCCAGGGAAGACCTGATGCTGCAGCTCTAGTCTGAAGGCAGTCTGAGCGCTGCCTTCCCTGCTTGGAGGCAGGTCAGTTTTTTTTCTATTAAGGCCTTCAGCTGGTTGGATGAGACCCATCCTCATTGCAGGTTTAAATGTTAATCTCATTTTTAAGAATGCCTTCACAGCAGCATCTATCTGGGTATCATGGCCTAGCTAAGTTGACATATAAAATTAACTATCACAGGTAGTATGAATTTTGCAAGGGAAAGTAATATAGACCTTGTCCTCAGTGAATACATGTTTAATTAGAGAGATGCTCACATAAATAAGTAGATAAATAAATAGCTAAACCACGTTGTGAACTTTGTGATAAATTCTATATTGGCTATAAACAGCTTTGGGAATCCAGAGGAAAGAATGATTAATCCCGACTGTGGATAACAAGAAAGGCTTTGTCATAGGGGTGCAATTTGTGATGGATACCGAAAGCTAAGTAGGGTTTTGCTAGGTGAAAAAATGGTAAGGACTGGGGGAGAGGAAAACATCCTAGGTCCAGTAAAAATAGAACTTGTTCATGAGTTCATATATTCTCTAAAATTCTATCAAGTGCAATTTTCATGCCTCTTACTGTTTTGATATGATGAATGCAAAGAAGAATGAATAATGACAATGGTTACTCTTTTCTGAGTGAAGCTTGCCATGTGTTAGGTTCTATGCCAAGTTTTTACATCCATTATCACAACCGTTGTCCTAACGCTCTGTGAGCAAGGTTCTCCATGGTGAAGCCTCGCCAGTGCAGTATGATATCAGTGGACTGCGAGGGGTCTACTGAGTGAGGGGACAGGAAAGACAGGGAGTTGCATGGGCAGGGAAGCTGGGACTGAACTGCACACCTCTTGACATCACTAGGCTGGCCCTGGAGGAGGCAGGACTTAAGCCTAGCCTGAGTGCACAGCCCAGGTGATTCTGTAGCTGTTCTGGTGTAGTTAGATGGACACTTGTGTGACAGTCCCCAGGAAATGGACTCTGTAATAGTCCTGTCCTCAGTTCTTTGCTAAATTTGCTTCCACTAAAGTAATCACTCTCGTTATCCCAAGGAAACTCAGAATTAGAGAGGTTAAGTGAATTTCCCAGAACTCCATAGGTAGTAAGTTGCATTTCAACCTGTGACTGATCTTTCCACTTAGCCAGGCTAATGGGTGAAACAGTGATTGTTATAGTCTGAATATGTGTGTCCACCTCCAACCCCTAAATTCATATGTTGAAGTCCTAGTGCCCAGTGTGATGTGGTATTAGGAGGTGGGGCCTCTGGTAGGTGATTATGTCATGAGGGTGGATCCTTCCTGAATTCAATGAGAGCTCTTATAAAAAAGGCCCGCAGAGGTCCCTTAGTCGTCCCACTGTGTGAGGGTCCAACAAGCAGTCTGTCAGCTGGAAGAGGCCCCAACCATGCTGGCACCCTGCACTCAGTCTTCTAGCCTCTGGAACTATGAGAAATACATTTCTGTTCTTTATAAGCTACCCAGTCTGTGGTGTTTGGTGTATGTAGCAGCCTGATGGACGAAGACAGTGATGTTAACAAATGACCCCAAAAGGGTAGGGTGAGTGCTATTATGGAGGTTTCTTTAAGGTGCGGATGGCGGAGTGATGAGTGCCGCAGGAGATGTGAGCAAAGGTCTGCATACTGCAAGGTGTTCGAGCAAGGGGGCCCGGGAGCTTGGGCAGTGCATGAAGCCAGAACCTAGATGAAGCCATGGAAATGAAATGGAGGGACTTAATGTTAGAATATTCTGTAAGTCCAGAAGACAAAACTTAGTAATTCATTTTGGAAATGTGAGTGTCAGGGTGCTTAATTGTCAGCGTGCTTAGTTGCAAGCAAAGGAACACCCTTAGCTCAATGAAGTAGAAATGGGACGGAAGGGTAGTTTCTAGATTACAAGATTTCCAGGAGATCCAGAGAGTCAGGCTGGGGAGCCATGCAGCCAGGAGCCATGCTTATACCACAACATGGGGCCTCTACAGTGAAGAGTCCACTGTTGGCACCAGTGGGCAATCCATAGCATGCCACAGGTGACCTCTGATGCTGGGCAGAGGATGCCAGAACCTCCACCACTGCTTGGCCCAAACTGCACACCTTACCTCAAGCCTCACACATGTGGATGCTATACAGCTCTGGTTTCCTCAGTGGGTCAGAAGCCTGCACCTGTCTGCAAGCGAGGCTGGGAAAAGGATGTCTTGGCTTCTGCTCTAGGAGGTCTGTGGAATTTCTCAAATATAGAATAGATGTTCATAGGATGCTGGTGGCCACAGACATGCCTATTCCAGGTGGTAAAGGAGAGGGAGAAATTGAAAGTGTTTCCAAGGTTTCTCATTTAGCAAATGGGTAATTAGAGATGCTGTGACCAAGATAAGGAAAACGGGAGGAGCTAAATGGTGGGGCAAAAATTTTTTAATTTGTTTTTAAATACCTTGAATTTAAGACATCTGCAGCACATCAGTGTGGACACAGTAGGGCGAGAGCTAAGGGTCACTGGTTCTTTTAGTTAAGGATTCATTGGTGGTATACAGAAGTTCTTTTGCCTTAGGCCAAGGTCATGACCCACTTGGGGTGGAGAGTCACATGCCTTATACCTCTTCTCAGACCCCAGCCAATATACAGCTTTCATCTCTTCATTCCTAACAAGTTTTCACTTTGCCTTCTCCTAACCCTTCCAGTGTCTCTTCTCAAGACCACCTTGCCCTTCACTTCCTAACAACAAGCTGTTCCCCAAACCACACCCCATTTTAATCTCAGTCCACAGCTATGCCTTTTCCAGATGCACTGTTCCCTCAGACCCCATCTTTTTCTCCTTTTCTGGTCCCACCCTCTCTCAGGTCTCTTAGGTGTTTCTCCAATTGTAGGGTCACTTATCTTGCACCCCATAGCAGAACCTCGACCTGAACCAATTCCCCAGTTTCCATCCTTCTCATGCCTATTTCCAGATATACCTCCCATTCACCAGTGGCACTCCCATTTTCCTGAAAGTTCTGCCAGCACTTCCTATACCAGAGCCCTCACCTAATCCGTCATTCTCCTGGCACTAAGACTGTTGCTCTCAGTTTTCGGAGACTTTGCTGGACAGCCTTTGTTCTACTTTCCTCTGCCTGTCTCTCGAATTTCCAGTCCTTTCTCTCACTTTGGATGGTGTTTTTCTTTCTGGATTATGGTCTTTCCTTTCTTTTGTACCTGTCCTTTTTCCTTCTCTGCTAATTAAAAAAATGTCTAAAAACCTTGTCTTTCAAAGATACATACTGAAATATGTATTGATGCAATGTTATAATGACTAGATTTGATTCAAAATATTTTGGATGAGGGTAAGCAGGTGGGTATGAATGGAGAAATGACTGGGCTATGAGCTGACAATTGTTAAAGCTGATGGGTACATGGGGGCTTCTTATGTTCTTCTCTCTGTATCTGCATATGTCTAAGGTTTTCCATAAAAAGGGTTTTAATGAAAAGAGTTTAAATGTACGTAAGTAAATAAAATGAATCAACACAAAGAAAACTATTAAGTAATACTGGTACCGTTATGGCAAAAGTCTGACATGGCAAAAACCACAGCAGTGATAGTTGGAATGCCTGAAGTGGGGAAAACACTAAGATGGTAGAGAAAGAGCTCAGAATCAGTGGGGATGCAGACCATTATAGCAAGCTTCAAGAGAGAGGAAAGGAGACTTAGCAACTCCATCATTTAGGCTTGATCCTCTTGGTGAAGGAGTCCATGTGATCTCTAGGGAGTGGGGGGCAGGTAGGGAGCAGGTAGGACTGGAGTTAAGAATTCTGAGACAGCCGCTGTCGGGGAGAAAAAGGAAGCCAGCTAGAGGCAGGCTGCAGCTGAAGCTGGAAGATGCGGATCTGCAGTAGGGCTGCTCACCATGATCTCAGCCGTCTCAGTAGTCTCCTAAGCGACTCTAAGAACCCTCGCATTGTTTCAGGTTTTCTTAAAAACATGAGAAGTTTTTTTTCTGTAAATCATTAAATATGTCAACTGTCTGTAGAACCTTTTTGTCTAGAAATTCTGTTTTACATACTGGGTTTCAAGGGAGGAGTTTTATAAAAAAAAAAGATTTCATTGCAAAAATGTTGGACTACATAAGAATTATCACTGGCATAGCTGTGTACTTTCTGTGTATTATGGATTTGCTGCTACTTAAAAACCTTTTTATTAAAGTGTAGTTGGCATACAATATTAGTTTCAGGTGTACAACATAGCAATTCAACATTTATATACCTTGCAATGTGATCATCATACTAAATCTAGCAACCATCTGTCACTGTGCAGTTATTACAATGTTATTGACTTTATTCCCTGTGTTATACATTACTTCTCTACGGATTATTTATTTTATGACTGGAAATTTGTACCTTTTTCACCTATACCTCCACCCACCTTTCCTTTGGCAATCATCAGTTTGTTCTACGTTTCTATGAGTTTGTTTTGTTTTGTTTTTCAGATTTTATATATTAGCGAAATCATATATTTGTCTCTCTCTGACTTATTTCACTTAGCATAATGCCCCCTAGGTCCACCCAAGCTGTCACAGATGGCAAGATTTCATTATTTTTTATTGCTGAGTAATATTCTCTTGTGAATATGTACCACATCTTTATCTAGTCATCTATTGGTGGATACTTAGTGTTCTTCAATATCTTGGCTATTGTATATAATGCTGCAATGAATGTAGGGGAGGGGTGCATATATTTTTTAAAATTAGTATTTTCATTTTCTTCAGATAAATACCCAGAAGTGGAGTTGCGGTTTTGTATGATAGTTCTATTTTTAATTTTTTGAGGAACGTTCACACTGGTCTCCATAGTGGATGCACTGACTTATAATCCCACCCACCGTGCAGGAGGGCTCTCTTTTTTGTACATCTTCATCAACACTTGTTATTGGTTGACTTTTTGATAATAGCCACTCTGAAAGGTGTGAGGTGGTATTTCACTGTGATTTTGATTTGCATTTCTCTGCTGATTAGTGACATTGAGCATCTTTTCATATGTCTATTGGCCATCTGTATGTCCTTTTTGGAGAAATGTCTATTCATGTCATCTGTCCATATTTTAGTTGGATTGTTTTTTTAACTTTTTTAATTGTATTTTTTTTGGTTACCATTTAGTGTCTTTATAATGCCTCCTCTGCAATCACTACACTGTAGTCCATGTCCATAAGTCCTTTTTCTTTTTTACTCAGTCCTTCCACCTCCTAACCTCCTTCTAACCCTTCAGCTGACATCTATTGAGTTGTATGAGTCCTTTATATATTTTGGATGTCAACACCTATTAGATATATCATTTGTGGATATCTTTTACCATTTGGTAGGTTGTATTTTTATTTTGGTGCTGGTTCTTATTGTTATTTTTGTTGTAGATGTCAGTGGGATACACAGTAGATGATGGGTGTTGAGTCTGTCTGAAAGGACGGAGAATTTTGAAAGTAGCTATTGCTCTTTGCAGTGGCTAGTTGGGGTTTATCTTCCTTCTGTTTGGATAAGGCAGTGACTTTCAACTGGTGAAATAATTTCACTCGCTTATAATTTTGAGGGGTTCAAAGACCCAAAATCCCAGTTAAAATTCCAGATCCAAGCCATGTGGTGGGAGACCTTACAGAGGAACATGTCTATTTGTGTTTGCTAAACAGAAGACTCATACTGGGCTCTTAGAATTATGAGCAGTATTGTCACTGAGATATACTCTCCAGACCTCGAATGTCCAAACCTGACCTTAACTTAGTCCAGAAGGATTTACCGAGAGTTATTTATTTAAGTCAGACTCAAAGTCTGTTATTCTTTTGATGTCAGACTATTGCCTAATATAGAAAACACTATGATAGTATAATGTGTCCACATATTACAAGTTGTATATTATTTTGTATTTAAATGTAAACTCTGTGTGTCACAGACTTATACAGCAAATCAGCAGCTTTCCTGCCATATTTAAGAAAAAAAGGAGGGAACTAACATATGTGTATATCAAGCATTAAAGACACATTAAGTGCTCCGTTTATAACTTATTTAGTCAGTATAGTATCCCCATTAGATAACTCTTACTTTTTCTATTTGAGCAATGTGAAAACTGAACTTCAGAAAACCTCATAAATTTACCCAGGATACCAGTTAATGAGTGACTGAGCAATCATTGAAATCTAGTTTTCTTCTAAGTCTTTGAAGAATTATTCCTCCTGTTCCTCACCCCACTCCCACCCCTTCTATGATATGCCCCTGAAACTATTAATCAAGGTACCCTGCCTTATGACTCAAATGAGGATCATCACATTCTCTGAGCTGTCTGAATCTTGAATGGAAAGAATCAAAGATTGAAAAATTTTTTGGAACTAATTCTTTTTTTTAAAGATTTTATTTCTTTATTTTTAGAGAGGGGAAGGGAGGGAGAAGGAGAGAGAGAGAGAAACATCAATGTGTGGTTGCCTCTCATGTGGTCCCCACTGGGGACCTGGCCTGCAACCCAGGCATGTGCCGTGACTGGGAATCGAACCTGCGATGCTTTGGTTCGCAGCCCGTGCTCAATCCACTGAGCTACACCAGCCAGGGCTTGGAACTAATTCTTTGTAGTATTGACACCATGAATGAACTATTGGTTCCTGTTATTTAGTTCTCCTGAGCTTACCCTGCTGGTTCTCTATATTTCTCTTTGGTTCTGTAAACTATTCAGTATCCTTTAATAAACTCATTTCTTTTGTAGGTTATATAGTGCTATGAAACAAATTGTGCCTTGTACCTTCAACTCCACCAAATTCATATGTTGAGACCCTAAATTCCAATGTGATGGCAATTGGAGATGGGGGCTCTTGGGAGGTAAATGGGTTACAATGAAGTGATGACGTGCTTCAGTGAAGTCATGAAGGCTCTAATGAAGAGACTAGTGTCTTTATAACAAAGACACCAACCAATTCTTTTCTATCTGCCATAAGAGGATACAGTGAGAAGGTAGGTGTCTGCAGGCCAGGAAGAGGGTCTCCACTGGGGAGCCAAACTGGCCAGCTCCTTGATCTTGGACTTCCCTGACTCTAGAACTGTGACAAATAAATCCCGGTTGTTTAAACCATGTGTCTATGGTATTTTGTTATGGCAGCCTCAGCTGACTAGTACAGATAGTTTCCATTGATTGCTACTGAAGAATTCACTGCTTACCAAATGACTAGTGAGAAGACATATTTCAGCTTTTAGAAACTTGGTTCTGAGATAGGGAAGAAAGAAAAAGAAAGGTCAAACCAGTAAATCCAGTGACTTACTATCAAGTCTGGGAGGAAGAGTTTTATGAATAAGGAAGGAGTTGAACTACTTCATAATGTGGGGTTTAGGGATTATTTATGGATTATACTAATTCTTACTTTCCTTGTGTCTCGTTTGTACATTCCTCTTTCCTAACTTGATTGTGACTTTGCTGTAATGGTATAAACTAACGCAGAGTCAGAAAATAAGTTGGCCCAGGATAACTTTTCCTTCAGGCTGCAGAACTGGTGAAATGAAAGCTAATCCCCAGAAAGTGGTCTGCCAGGAAGAAAAGCTGCCCTGAAACAGGCACCTAAATTTTTCCTCCCTACTTGTTTGCTTTGGTCTTAAAGAATGTACCTACTGCAGGAATTTCTTCACTGGCTCCCAGTCACCTCTTTCTACCATAGGCTATCTTTTATTTTTAGAGCTTTATTTTGATCTATATATCTTTTAGCTTTGAATAGTTCATTCATGAGATAATTTAGTTCTGAGAAATCAAGCCAGGTGAAATTGAAATGTAAAGTTTTACCACCTTTATAATACTTTTCATCTGCTCTTAAAATTCCCACCAGCATTCCTTAGTATCATTCTTTTTATTTTTTTCCTATTAGTTACTGAATATTTTGAGTTTGATGGTATCCTAGCAATCATGAACTTACCCTTCTTATTTATAGATGAAGAAGTAGAGGCCTAGAGAACTATCTGGCTTGTCAATAATTATGTAGTTAATTAGTGACTGTATAAAGACTTGAACACAGTTTTTCAGATTTCCAGTTCAGCATGCATTCTATATCCACAAGCTGCTAAATAATTGACCAAGCCAAGAGAATAAAAGCAATTCTCATTTAACCCAAACTAAAAGAAAAAAATATGGAAAAGGAGAAGAAATAGAAAGAGTTTTCAAAGTATTGAATTTCACTGAGCAAAAGGGGAAGATTTTGAGCCATGTGGAAGAAAGAGGCAGCAGGCAGAGAGGTGTTGCTTTTTGGAAGGATTGGTTTTAAGCCTACTGCCAGATTGCTTTCTTTTCTGGGCAAGTGCCTGCATGCTTATTTCATGGGTTAAATGATCCCTTTAAGGTGAATGAAACACTGCCTTATTTCCTTGTGAACAAAAATGTTTTTAAAGAATTAATTTTTTTCCTTTGGGGGTTTGTCACATTCAATTCCCTTGGTTTCAGCATCTATGTTGCGAACAGGCTCAGGGGAACTGGGACTTAGTCTTACTCCTCACACTGGCTCCAGTGCCTTCCTGTCCTGTGAGAGTGAATGTTGTCTGGGCACCCTGCTCCTCTTCCAGCCCTAGAGCGAATATCCAGGGTCTGCTTCGTGGCTTGTCTCTTTCGGGATGACATTGCCCTGGGTCAGGATGGTTTGTTTTCAGTATAGTGCCAGCTGTTCCAAGATTACTTTTCTGGGTTGGAAACCACAAGTTTGGACCCTGAGGCAAAAGGCTGGGAATGAAAATGTAAAGAGAAAGGTCAAATAACATTTTGTTGAGTTGTCAACTTTCTGTTTGAAACTGAATCTTTCTTCACTATCTCTGCTGTAAACATACTACTCTGAAAAACATTTGATGAAAAGTCATCAATATTAAGTGAAAACACATCTTTTCTCCTTTCCTCTAGGCCACAAAAGCAAATATTAAAAAGGAATAGAACAGTTAAAGTCTACAACCTTCCTTCTGAATAAAAAAGGTATTTCTTAATAACACTATGGGCTTGGGTTCTGGGCTTGGGTTCTGGGCCTGGGCTCCCAAGTCCCTCTGTGTGTAAATAAAAGACAATGATCAAAGCGATTGTTTGGTGAGGAACACAACTTCAGAGCCATCCTTGCTATAATGGGCTGCTGAAGTTGATAATTAGTAGCCACAGAATTTAGGAAGTCAGTCTCTGTAGTTGAAAGCATATGCTATGTCATAAGAATTTGCTGCATCATAAGAATATTCAGTGTATTCTTTGAAATAAAGAAAAAGAAAAGTAATAAATATCAAGTTTAATAGTTATCACTTGTATTTTGTAAAGTTATCTATTTTTTCCCTTGTATTTAGATTATAGTTACAAACCTTTCAATCCTAAATCCCCATGATTTTTAATAAAATCACAAACAACAATAATAAATAAAATCAACAATAATAAATAAAGTCAACAATAATATACACAAACATTTAAAAACAATTCACAATCTCATTTTCCCACACAATGATGCATACAGGGTGGAGCAAAAGTAGGCGTACAGTTGTGAATACATGAAACAATTTATTTTTGTATTATTACTTATTAGTTGTATTATTTTCCATACAAATGACTTTAAACCTACTTTTGCTTCACTCTGTATTTTGCATAATAATTCCTAGTTCTTTTCATAGACGTTTGTATTTTATAATATTTACAACCATACTATTTATGCTTTTTTCATGTAACATTCCATCTGTCTCTCAACATTAAATTTTCCCATCATATTAACCACTGCTATTTTAAATGATTGCATAACATTTCATATTATCTGTATTAATTTACTAACTTCTGTTGACCACCTAGCTTAACTTATTAAATTATAGAAATAGAGATGGATGTATATTACAGATAATGTTGTTTTGAGCATCTTCATATCTATAGCTTTTTATTTATTAGTATTCAGTTGAATTTCTTATAATTAAATTCCCCCAAAAGATATAAAGTTTAAAAATATAAATAGCTTTACGGTTCTCACTGTATATCAATATATTGCATTCTTAAGTGTTTATATAATATGACTGTTTGGTTTATTCTGCAGTGTTATGTGTATTGGATATTATCATTTGTTTTAATTTGCATTTTTAATTACTGCTGGAATGAACATTTTTCTTTGTGGATTTTGTTTTATTGTTTTTGGTAGTTTTATTTAGAGGTAACTTGTCTATGACAGTTTAACAGCTTCCTTTTTTCCTGTTTGACAGTTTCTCTGAGGAACAGTATACTTTGACGACTGCACACTTGAATGTTTATTCTGAAGTGATCTTCAGGCCAGGAACATTAGAACAATTTTTTCTGTTTGTAACATGAGGAAACTATCCCACCTTCTCA
The DNA here is from genome assembly GCA_028533065.1 of Trachops cirrhosus. Classification (NCBI taxonomy): domain Eukaryota; kingdom Metazoa; phylum Chordata; class Mammalia; order Chiroptera; family Phyllostomidae; genus Trachops; species Trachops cirrhosus. The sequence goes on along the minus strand of CM052540.1, from coordinate 135,128,578 downwards.
CTGTGTCTACACTTGACAGAGAGAAGGTGAGAGGGAGGGGAAGAGAGAGATAGTCTGCTCTGGGGTTTCTTCTTATGAGGGTGTTATTGCCATCATAGGGCTCCACCCTTATGACCTCATCCAGCCCCAATTACCTCCCAGCGTCCCCATCTCCAAATACTATCGAGCTGGAGGTAAGGACTTCAAGGTACGAATATTGTGGCAGGGACACAAACACTGAGTCTGTAATACTCCCCTTCTCCTTCAGGTCACTCCAGCTTCTACCCAAATACACACCCTTCTGGTTAGAGGGAACATGGTGAGTGTTAAAGACAGAGGTAAAATTTCGTGAACACATAATTGAGTTGTAAAAAATAGAATCAGTAGACATGAAAAAGAATGAAACAAATAAAAGAATAGTGTGGAAAGAAAGTAGTTGGAGCATTTTATGTCAGGGTCAATCGCTAACTATGATTTGTCACACGGGTAATGACAGTGGCACGTGGTGTGTGTGGGATTTAAGAGTCCATTTGGAAGAGTATTTTTACATCTTGTAACACATGCATTCTGGACTTTGAGTTCCTGTCTTGAATGATAGGGATGGAGCTCCTTAATGTAGGGATCTTAGCACTACTGAGAATTACCTCTTTGGTACTGTCCCCCCCACACGCTTCCCTTCATTTCATTCCCTACCCACATCCCTTGCCCTAAGCTCCCAACATAGCAACTGGCATCAGGCTAGATACACATCTTGCTATTTCTTTATTTTCTTTGGTGAGTCAGCAATGAATCAATACACTGGCAAGGAGTTAAGAAGGCTGGCCTTTACAAAGAGTTGTTTTGTAGGTAAATACAAACATAATAATTTCAGTGTTTAAAAATACTCTTAAGTAACTATGTTCTTTAATTATATGATTCTTAAATTTGGTTATCCTAAGTTTTTTTTTTAAATCCCATTATTTGATAATTTTAAAAATGTAACTAGTTTGTTGAATCTGAATGTCTTATTTGCATGTGGTAAAAAATGAAACATTACAAAAGGTATATGGTGGAAAATAAATTTTTTTCTCATCCCACATTCCAAGTTTCTTTGCTTCTCTTCTTCTCAGAGGCAACCATGACTAATATCTTAGTCATGAGCTAATGCCCTCTACAAATATTCTTAAATATTATTTATATAGTTCATTTTTTAAAACTCAAACAGAAAGTACTATATACACTTTTTATTATTATTTTGTTACTTTTAATTTAACTATGTCTTGTATCTTGGAGATGGTCCATTTCAGCACATGTACTGGCAGCTTATCCCATTCTTTTTTATTGGCTGTATGATGAGGTTATGCTCTAATTTATTAAATTAGCCTGCTATTAATAGATATTTAGGCTATTTATAGTTTTTAAAAGACAAACCCAGCTACAATGAAAAGCCTTGCATGTGTGTTTTTGTGCATTTGTGCAAGTATATTTGTACTATGTTTGTAGGATGAATAATACCATGAAGACAAATGTGGTGCTGTAGTGGTTAAAAGCATGAATACTAGAGTTTTACTGTTTATACCTGCCTTCTGCTTACTAGCCATGTAACCTAAAGACAAGTTGCTTAATGGTCTGTGCCTCAGTTTCCTCATCTATAATAATAGATGAGGAAAATAATAGTACATACATTGGAGATACAGGTGTTAAGGAACTAGTACCAGTACAGCATTCTGACATCAGCATATAAAATGTTCTTTATCAGTTATCTTTAGGATAGTCTCCTAGAATCCAGGACCTTCTCTATACTTTCTTTATTTTTATTGTTGACTCTATTGTAGATGTCCCTATTCCCCTCCCCACTTCACTCCTCTCCCTCAGCCTCCACTCCCCCTTCCCTCTGGCCATCACCACACTATTGTCTGTATCCACGGATTATACACATATGTTCTTTGGCTAATCCCTTCACCTTCTTTCATCCAGTCTCCCCCTGCCCCTTCCTCTCTGTCAGTCTGTTCCAGGTACCCATGCCTCTCATTACATTTTGTTCTTCAGTTTATTTTGTTCTTTAATTCCACATATAAGTGAGGTCATATGGTATTTGTCTTTCACCGACTGGCTTATTTCACTTTACATAATAATCTCCATACCCATTCATTCTGTCACAATAGGTAAGATTTCCTTCTTTCTTTCTGCTACTGGTAGTAGTTTATTGTGTAAATGTACCAGTTTTTTATCCACTTGTTGACTGATGGGCACTTGGGCTGTTTGTAGTTTTTGGCCATTGAAATAAAACTGCTATGAACACAGGAGCGCATATATTCTTTTGAACTGGTGTTTTGGGATTCTTAGAAAATAATCCCAGAAGTGGGATCACTGGGTCAAAAAGCGGTTTCATTTAGAATTTTTTGAGGAAACTCCAGAAACAACAATGCTATTATTGGAAAGTAAGTTTTTTTCAAACTTTATAAAAAAAAACTTGCTAATGTTGTTACAAACATTGATATAATTGTTGCAGAATTTTTGCTCAAAGGAGAAGGTTGGGAGGGTAAATTGAGAGTAAGAAATTCTGCTATAGGTAGAGGAGGAGGCTGGATTTAGTTTTACTTGTTTTTGAACATTGGATTAAAGGTCATCATTGTGGGTCGCAGTGTCCTTATCTGTTACATACAGGGATTAGATTAGATTATCCAGAAAGTAACTTTCAGCTCAAACAATTATGTCTGTACTTATTTCATTCTCAAAATGAGATGTAATTTCTATGGCTCGGATAGTGGAGATATATTTATATCCTGACTCATGCACCAGTGTCACTTTGCACATGTTGTTCCTTTTTTATGGAATGACCTTCCCCCTCGTCTGACTATGCAGCTGGGCCCTGACTCATCCTCAGAGACTAAGCTCTTCCCTGTGACGTGGGCTCTGAGTGTCCCAGCTCAGTTAGGTGCTTTCTCCCTTTGAGCTGTCTTAGTCCCTGTGTTATGTGATGGGATATGAGTTTTCAAATATTGGCTAGTAGTTTTTATCACCACAGACTTGGCTTTGGTACAGCATTTTTGAGGTACTAAGGAAGAGATGATACAATCTTCTCTTAGATTTTAAATTTCAAACTCTGGGCCCTTCAGGGAGTACATGTGCATAGATAAAACAATCACTGGCAGAAGACAGGCTGAGTGAGTTAAGCTTCCATGCTCTGGAAGGAAGAAAGTGCTCTGACAAGTTCATACAACGGGTGAGGTGACACTGTGGACTTCTGAGAAAGAGTGAGCTTCTCTGCCTGGTCCTGTCCCTGAGCTCAGCACAGGGACAAGGAGAGTGCCAGAAACCTGGAGAGGTGTGTGGAATCTGAGCACAGAACGAACACAGGTTTCCTTTCCTGGGTAGAACCCCTGGAGGTGAGAAGAACCCAGCGCAGAAATGGCTGCACAGAGCATGAAGGTAGAGAGCTTGCAGAGGTTCTATAGAGCCAGGCAGAGCACGGGAGCAGAGGACAAAATTCTGAGAGGAGCACAGATGTGATGAAAAGCTAAGGATAGTCCTGCTGAGTTTTCTGGGGCCCAGTGTGGTTTGGAGTCACAGAATGATCCCAGGCACCTTAGAGGGCTAAGGGCGTTAAAGTTATCCCCTTCCCTCACAGGGTACTTTTGATTTGAAATGTGAATAGAAATCAGCAGCAATGTGAAGACAAGATGGAAGACATCTTGGCAACCCCTAGTATGTCCTAGAGAAATGGGGAAATCCTAATTCAACTGAGATAAAGTTTTTGCAACCTGGAACTGTAGGAACTCCATGGTAGAACTTTGGTTTGTTAGAATTTTTAAAAATTCAAATAAAGATTCCTAACACCTCTAATATTTGCCCATTACATTATAAATTTTTGATTTCTCATCTGCTTCTCTGGATCACAAGCTCTTTGAGGGAAGCCACTAGGTTTTTAATGTCTATTTTATTTGTTCTGGGCTTTGCAAGTGCTGACACAGAGGAGGCCTATAATGAGCTTTTTGAGTGAGTAAGTGGACATTTATTGGATAGTTTTTCTGTGCCATAACCTAGCCCAGGTGCTTTCACAGCTCTGTGTGCTGGGGGTTAGTATCTCCATTTTGCGCTTGGGAACATTAAAGCACGTGGAACTGATGTGACCCATTCATGGTCAGTGAGAGGCAGATCTGTCGTTCACAACCTAGACCCTCTGACACCAGCCTGCCTTCCTGGGTAAAAAGTATTTTTTCTCTTATTTCTGAATATAACTATAGAATAAGAATGAAAATAAGTTTTTCACTTAATTTAGTAAAATTTTATACATTTCTTACTTTGCTACTATCAAAATAAAGAGCAGAGTTCTATTTTTTTAATTTTCTTTTTTTTAAAGATTTTATTTATTTATTTTTAGAGAGGGGGAAGGGAGGGAGAAGCAGAAGGAGAGAAACATCAATGTGTGGTTGCCTGTCACACTCCCCACAGCAGGCAACCTGGCCTGCAACCTAGGCATGTGTCCTGAATTGGGAATCGAACCAATGACCCTCTGCTTTGTAGCCAGCACTCAATCCACAGAGCCACACCAGCTGGGGCAGTTCTACTATTTTAATTTTTATTATTAATTACCAATTAGAAAAAAGTACCTACTATAGTATGATCATGATGCCACAAATGCAATAAAGGTACAGATAAAGCTTAATATTTATATACTATTAAGAAATAGAGGTTCTTTGTAGATGGCAAATAAAATAAGAAAAATATAAGAAGTTAACTTCACTAATAATTCCACTTCCTACAGGCACCTACTATTACCCTTCAGTAATATTTCACCCTGATTTTAGAAAATTAGAAAATTGATATCAATACTTTGCTTATGTGTCACTATATCGTAAGTGTTCTGCACAGCATGACCATGGAACAGAATCTGTTTAGACCATAGTGCTAGGGAAGAAAAGAAGTTGTTGGAGTTGGGGCTCTGCAGGTAAGTGGAAGTACTTAGTATGCAAATTCTTGCTTTAGATACCCTACCAGAAAACTGTTAAAGACTCAAGGAAAGTAAAAAGATCCATCTAACCCAGTACGTTATATAATACATATAATCAAGTTAGAGAGTCAACCATGGGGCAGCGATTGAGCACACAGCAGCCTCCCTCTCTCAGAAGTGGTCCAATACCAGCCACAACAAAGAGTAAAAGTTCAGTATTAGATTTACATTTCAGACTTTCTAGAAAATTAACATGTGAGTTTTGGGCCAATTAAAGAAGAAAGGCACCTTCTATGCAAGGTAGTAGAATCTTCTCAATATGAATGGAAATCACTGCTGAATATTTTGGCTTGTTTTCCTGGTGTTCAAAAAAAGAAGCCTGTAGGGTACTCCAGCTTGACTTGGTGTTTTTAGGTTTTGACATGTGGGGACTAATCTTATTTCCAGGTCAGTGTGCTCTGTTGGCTGCTGCAAATTTAAATATGATTAGCTCTTCCCTTTAATTGGCCATGTAATAAACTCATCATCTCAAAACCATGGCTTGGTGGTTTGGAGTACAGTCTTGGAGCCAGACTGCCTGCATTTTAATTGTGATTCTGCTCCTTAAGGGCTTCGAGACTTTGTGCAAGTTACTAAAGATCTTTATGCCTCATTTTCCTCATTTGTTCTTATCTCAGGGGGTTTTATAATGATTACATGAGTTAAAATGGGTGAAACTGTGGCCAAAGAAGGGGACATACACTAAACCCGACAAGCTCAGGGGCACTTGCATGGTGGACCTTATAAACTCAGGGAACAAAAGTAACCACATAGGGTGGTCTGAACATAAAAAGTTCTAACCAAAAGCGAGTTATGACTGGTAGTCACATCCTAGAAATATTGCTTCCTTTGAGAGAGGTCAATCTTTAAGTGAACCTACTGTCTTTTCGCATCTAAGATAACACACCTTCGGAATGTCAGGGTAATCCCCCTTTTCTAGACCTCTCAGAGCACAATCTCCCACCAGAGCACAAGACCACAGCACCCCTCACTGTTATCTTGCTCTCTTGCTTACCATCTCCATGTGCAGTAAATGCTAACTATCCTGTACCCACCGATGTAAAAGAAGTATGTGTCTCTCCATTTCACTCTTTATCCAATCTCAGAGAGTTTACTACTCTGCTTTTTCCGCCTCCCTAATCTACTAGCAATGGATTTTATGTAATCCTTCTTATGTCTTCTCCTTTGATTCTAGCGTATAAAATAAGCTGTAAAACTGCCATTCTCTGGAGCATTTTCTCAGTCTGCTGAGATTTTTTTTTCCCCTCAGTGCTTGACATCATTTCAGCTTAAATAAACTCTTGTAAGGCTTTTTCTTGGGCTGGATATTGTTTTGTCAACAAAGCACTTTGAGTATGCCTTGTGCCAAGTAAGAACTATAAAAGTGTTAAATAAAAAGTAATATAATTAGGCTTCCCATTCATGATTGCTGGTGAACAGGAGGTGAAACAGTTAACTGGGGATGAGCTAATGACACATGGCTGACTTGGAAATCTCATAAAAACGTGAAAGTGACAATGTTTTTGTGGCAGCATGGGTGGGTGGTTAAGCAAGCAACAGGAAGGCTAGGACTGAATACTGCAGGGGTCTGTAAGCCCACTGGATTGTTTCACTAGGCAAGGTATGTTGGGGTTGGCCTGGGGACCTAATAGGAAAACTGAGTTACTTTAGGAACAGGATGAATATTCACAGGGGATGGGACTTCTCAGATTATTTAACATGACAGTGGGTAAATGTATTAAAACAGGCAAACTGAGCCTGGGTCTATATCCAGAGTTATTTGGAGATATCCAGAGTTAGTCCTTCTTGCTAGGCTTTTGGATAAATCAAATAGAATTTTAATCTTCAATTCACTGTTTCTCTCAGTTATCATTTGTTGGTCACTAGCACATAAATCACTTCTGGCTAACTGAATAAGAGAAGTAATTTATTGGAAGTTAGGAAGCTCAAACAACCAAGAGGAAAGGCAATGCAAGAGGATTGGAAGGACCATGAAGTAAGGCCATCCTGGGGCTAGGAAACAGGGACAGCTGGATTGACATGAAAAGGTCAGTCAGCTTCTTCTTGTCTTTTGTTCATGTTCCAGAGAGAAATCTGATCAGCCTAGTTTGGGTCAGGGGCCCACCTCTTGTCTAGAGGAGGGAAAGGCACCTATATGGGCAACCATGTCTGACTATATCAGGTGGAGGAGTCCCCCCAAAGCAAAATCAAGGTGCTATTACTAGAAGAAGGAAGAAAGAAAGCAGAGTGGACCAAAACAACAAGTGTCCATCTCACTACTCTATATTGCCTCAAGTAACCTGTAAAGAAGATAAAAGGCATAAGAAATTAAGGAGACTCTGAAAACTTATTTTTAATATTTCTCTCCTATCCAGTTGCCTTTCCCTCTGACCCTGAATCTGGATTCTAAACCCTAGACTTACATCAGAAGGAATCCTCAGTCTCTGGTGAAATTTTCTTCTGATCATACATACCACAGTCTGACTTAAAGAAAACAGCTCAATCCAGTGTATGGATGTTTATCAAAATAATGATAGCTATTCTTCCATTAGATACTTATTGGGTGTCTTATCTAAAGGACAAATAAGCCCTGTCTCCTGCCTTTCAGAAGTTTGTAGTTAGGGAAGCCAGACAGACATATAAACACATAAATTACATGATCACAATGCAGTGTGGAGAACAGGGTGATAGAGAAATGAAAAGCACCAGCTGAACCTGCCTCAGGGTTTCAGTGAAGTGCTGTTTGATCAGGGTCTTGAAAAATGAAAGAGCACTTGTAATTTTAAATTGAAACACGTAATATAAAAACAAAATTGTGACCCCAAATTATAAACATTATTCACACTGCTGTCAGGGGCACCGATTTCATTTACTGGCAACATATATATTGTCTTTTGGTCTTCTAAAACTAAGAAGTGAGCTGGTAAATAATAGCTTGAAAGTCAAAAACTGAGAAATAAACTGTCATATTCCTAAATTAGAAATTTGTAAAGAAGAAGAAGAAGAAGAAGAAGAAGAAGAAGAAGAAGAAGAAGAAGAAGCAGCAGCCCTGTTTCTTTAGCTGTAGTTTCATGAGCTTAACTAGCTCTACAATGGGCCAGGTCCCCCCAAGACCTTGGAAACACCTCAGCAGCTGTCATTCATTGGCTAAGCAGCTTGAAGGTCAGAACCATACCTGGATCAGGTAGGGTCTTAGGTCAGCTACTGCCTTTTAGTACAGGGGCTACTTATGCATTTAACTTTCAGATCTAGATTAGAACTAATTTATAACATCCCTTTGGTTAGCAATGTGTCTGGATTTCAGTCTTCTCTAGAAACTGTAAAACGAGAGTGAGGAATATAGTGGTTACAAAGAACTCAAAATTAGTGTGGGTAAAAATAATTTCATCACAAAATAGAATGATGAAGACCCCAATTAACAGATTATTCTCAATTAGTGAAAATATTGTCAGGATTTCTTATAATGGTAGTGTATTATAATGGTAGTGTATGTCTGTGGCAAATTAACATTTCTAACATGTTGGAAAATATTTTTCTTCTATGTTGATATGCCTGCTTCACCTTGTTGCATATCATGTATCTCTGTAAACTGCATCAGATCACTTTTTAGATCAAGGTGGGAAAGCAAAGAGAAAATGAATGAATGAATGAATGAATGAGGACACTCTAAAAAATAAAGTCTGTTTTAAAAATTGCATCAACTATCTTATTTGAGTTAATGAAAAGTATCCAGAGTCTGATTCAATGGTTCCTTTGGCTCCATTAATTTGCCACATTTAAGCCAAGAGTTAGAAACCTGAATTGTCTTACCTCTACCCCTACCTACTTGTGTGAGCCTAGATAAAATTTGAGGATGACCCTGATGGATTATTTGAGGAAATTCTACATGAGATGGTCAGGTCTATCTTCTGAAATCCCTTCATGTCATTTAGCAATTTACCTCAAGCATCACCACTACTTAAAATAAATAAACCAAAACCATATAATCTGTGAGATATCAGTGTAGGTACATTTGGTTGAGGTCCACTTTTCATTTTAGTGGCATTCCTACAACTGTTTTGGCTAAAACCTCTCTGATACGAAATTTAACTTAAAGGTAAAAAATAGCCCTTCTAAAGGCTGTTGGTGAACTTATCCCCACTGGTAGGGAAAGGTTCAGGTTACCTATGGATTTCCCATTTGTAGCGACCTAGAACAACTTGCTCAATAGTTATATGATTAGCTTTCATATAACTACTATAATATATCATATTCCCTAAGTGTTGGTTAGAAGAATTCCTTAGCATAACATTCTGATAGATCCAATTTATGTTTTGGATTATTTTAGCATCAGCGGTTTCATTCACATTTTCCCAGTCATCTTAAGCTGTATAAGATAGAAGAACTAAGAGTGTACATGTATGGACATGTTCTCATAGGTATATATTTTTTAGTATATTCCACCTAAAACTTGGAAGACCAATATTCTTCTGTAAATTTTGAACTTCTGTTTAATTATTTTCTTTTTTAAGGATTTTAAATTTTTATCTTTCTATTTTCCATAGATTTTCATGAATTCTTGCTTATGAAACCTTTCTCTATACCAGAAGTTCCTAACAGAGAAAAGGCTGGGTAGATTGGAGGGAGAGAGAGAATCATAGAAACCCACACTGAGGGAAATGATACCTGGAATGCAATTCAGAGATGATTGTTCCAAATTACTTTTTTCTCTGTTCAAATGATGAACTAATAAGGCAATCAATCTATCAATCAATCAAATTCAATCAGTGAGAATGGGTAGAGCTCATATGAGTGGAGATGGATGGTACTTGAAAGTGAATTAGAGACAGATTTAGAGAGAGTTTGGAGGAACAGAACTAACAATGTCAAATCAGGTTAATTTATGCATATTGCTGAAAGGATGGGGGCTGGGCAACTGTGAATTTTACCCACTGGCCTCCAACTGCCTGTGAAGCTGACCCAGAGGCGGCTTCAGATCTGATGGATTGAAACAAGTCCACATGAAATTAATTTTTTCAGCCCTGTAGTTTTCGTAATAAGGTGCACCAAGCCTAGAAATCTACATTAAGTATATGAATACATCTGCACAGACGCAAACAACTACCAACAATGCCTCCATGACAATACACTGTTGGTTGCTAATTGGAAAGAAAGCATGCATAATAATTAGAAGGCATTCTGTTGCTGAAGGGCTCCTTCCTTAAATGGTTAAAATATTCAGCAACCACCTGGTTGAAAAATCTTTAACAGAAGGTGTTAGCGATGCATATTTACGTGTTCTTTTAGTCATGTTATTTGTGCACAAGCTCAGAAGTGAAGCCAAGCTACAGATGGTCATTAATGTGGCCACTACTGGGCCCTCATCACCCACTCTAGAGACAAAATTCCTCTCACGTCAATTCATCATTAGTGCCCACTAAGCCACCGCCCTTCCTCTGTCCTCTGGGTCATGGTACCAGCAGGCTTTCCCCCCAGGTACTGACAATCAATACCTCATTAAGGTGAGTGCCAAGCACAAGAGGAACATTTTGTGATGCATCTTGAAAGGATGTCAGACCCAGACTTTTAGCAGATTCAAGTAAGCAAAGCTAAGAAAAGCAAGTGTGTGCCTCACCTCCTCTCAGCCTTTGAAGCCCAGGTTTCCGGCCTAGATCCTACAGTTTGGATTAGACTGCACCACAGGATGCAGATATTAGTGTTGGAAATCCATTAGGGGTTTATTCACTCTAGAAAATTTTGATATTGAAAAGCATAACTATGGGGGGTTATTTTCTACCATATCTATTCTCCTCTCGTTTCAGTGTAATTAGGAAACTGTTCAATACTTGGCAGTCTCTCCTTAGTCTTATGTTCCCACCCCTCCCCCATGCCCTTTCCCCCCAACAAGCAGGGGCAAACAGGGGATTTTGAATGTCCCTGCTGGTGGCAGGCATCCGCCTCGCTGGCTCACAGCCAGCCCCGGCCTTGTTGTGCAGCAAGCTGGTTGGGTTACTGGGATACCCAGGGGTGGCTCTCATGGCTGCGACAGTACCCTGGTGGATTGAGCTGATTAGTCACAGCCAACTGCTTGTTTTCAGGGGTTTATTCCATTTTTCTACTTTGCCAACATCATCTAATTGAGGACCAGATGCTTTTAATCAGGATGGTCTGCAGTGCAAGGAGCTCCAAAAATCTTCTTTTACGCTAGGAAGCTAATGCCCAGGCCTGAATATATAGGTCTACCCTATTCATTCTGTGGAAGTATGTGACTTTTAAAGGAGCAGGTGAACATATGGTGCTTTTCTTCTCAACACAGAATGAAACACTGCTCGGGGGACTGTGAGGGAAGCAAGCATGAATATATATTTTAAGGATTGTAAATATGTGCACACTTTTTGGAGGCAGTTTGTTTCTATCTAAATTTGTTTCAAAATTAAAATGCACATATATTTGACCAAAGAATTTCAGTTCTAAGCATGTATTTCAAAAACTATACTAACATATGTTCAAGAAAAAATGTATAAGGATGTTTATATAGCATTATTTACAATAGAAAAAGGTTGGAAACAGTATAAATGACCATTTAAGGGTGCACTAGTTAAATAAATTACTATACATCCATACAATAGAACTTTTTTCCAATTGTTAAAAGAATGAGGCAGGTCTCTATGTATCAACATGGAAAATTGCTAACATATACCAGGTGTAAGAGAGGACAAGCAATGCTGCTGTTTATGTACAAAGGGGGGCTGTATGTACACGTGTGTGTGTAGCCTATATTGACATCAGTAATTGCCTGATGAAGAGAACTAGAGAGCTGAGAGAGAGGGGTGGAAGGAATCTTACTTTTCATTGTATGCCCTTTTATAAAGCTTAAAATGTGTTCATTGTGGCTACAATTCCCTTTCAGACAAGTAGGGAATTGAACCACCAATATGTAAAGATGTTAATTTTTCATATTCTCTTTAAGATTTTTTCTTGTTTGCTTTCCACAAAAATGATTTTCTTCCTGGGCCTTTGGGTCAGATAGACCTCTTGTTCTGGCTCCTGCTGACTAGCCATGTGATACTCAGCAAATTATTTAGTGTTGTCCAAAGCCTCACCTTTTTTTCTCCTATAAGAGATTAATAATATCATAAAACTTACTGTGATGCTTAAATAAGATGAGGTCCCCCTTCCCATAATGTCTAGGACACAATCCTTAATGGGGCCATGATAAAAGGTCCCTCCCCCTTTTGAGACTTCTAAGGGTAATGCTGGTGGGACAGGTGTTTCTAGCACCTCACTGCAGCCAAATTTTTTTTTTGCCCTTATTTGAAGACAAATTTTCCCCTTATACCCTGCAAAAAAATACCATAAAGCAAATAAAGAAAACCTCTTCACCAGTGTGTTATGATTTGAAACAGGTCTCCAATGAGGGCTTCATGCTGGCGTTAGAGCAGGTGGGGCCACATCCCGCTGAGCTTGCAGCCTCCTCCCAGGGCCCCTGAGGCTCTGTGGTTCTTTGTGGCTGTGACCCTTAAGCCCCTTTGGGGTCCTCTTAGTATGGCAGCTGCTCAGCCTAGGAGGACCAAACAGCCACCAAGCTAACCAGCGTCTTTTTACCCCAGTCTCCTGGGGCCTCTACTTTCAGGAAGAGTTTTGTTTTTAATCCTCTTTAGTTTTAGTTTTCAAGCATGTATAAAAATTGTTTCTGTTTTATGGGAAGAAGAGGGCACTTTTTGAATAAACTACTCTGTGGGGGAACTGCTGTGGCCGTGGAGTGTGTGCCTGTGTGCACATGTGTGCATGTGCGTGTGTTTCTTTTTGGAGATCAGCAGAAAATCTGAAGCAACTGAAGTGTTTTGCTTTGGTTCCCCTGTGGCCCTGGTCTAGTTGCAGTATACCACATCCTGGGTAGTTTTACACACATCAACTTCAGATGCTGCTGAAGCCAGAGATCATGGCCTTGAACCCACAGAGGATGACTGAGTTCTTTTGAGCTCTGGCGACAGGCAAGATACCCATCCATTTTTCCTAGCTTTTGGGTTTTGTTCTATGTACAGATTAACAGGTATATTTCTCCTGGGGATGAACACTTTGTATCTGTTCCCATTTCTCTACACATTGCTCTGTCCACGTAGGTCTGTAGTACAGGACTGTAGCATAGTTTGTAGTGCACTAGAGGGTGACAGACAAACCTAGGTATAAAAGCCAACCTGGCTCCTTTCTAGCTGGGTAGCCCTGGTGTCTTAGTTTGTTCAGGCTGTTGTAACAGAATACCATAAACTGGGTGGCTTATAAACAACAGAAATTTGTTTCTCTTGGTTCCAAAGGCTGAGAAGTCCAAGATCAAGACTCTAGCAGATTTGGTGCCCAGTGAGAGCCCACTTTCTCATAAACTGTGCCTTCTTACTTGTAGTCTCACATGGCAGAGGAAGGGGTGAGGGATTTCTCTGTAATCTCTTTTATAAGGGCACTAATCTCTCATGCTCCATCCTCATGACCTAACAACAGATCTCACTTCCTAATACCACTACATTGGGGGGTAGGATTTCAACACATGAAATTTTAGGGGACACAAACATTCAGATCATAGCACTTGGACAAATTACAGAATCTCCCAAAGTCTTAGTTTCTTCATTCTTGATAGAGGGAGTATAAAGGTATTGTGCCTGCTTCACGGGGCATGTGCTCGGCATGGAGCCCAGTGCACAGTGAGCCTGCAGCCGAGGCAGTGCTAGCTTGGGCCCTGGCTGCCTCTTCACTTGATAGTGAGTTCTCGCACAATAGACACTGTGTCTTTTCCTTTGTTATATCCCAAGTGCCCAGCACATCACCTATGCACTGGATGAATAAATGAATGACGAATGGATGAGATCCCCAAAGCAGAATTGCTGTGTTACTGATTTTGTGACACATTTACCATTCCTATTTGACTGGCATCCTTGAAAGACCCCCTTTTAACATCAGTTTCCCTCTTGACTGCTTCTCTACCCTTAAAAAACTCTCCTGCTTCTATGTATTGCTCTATAAATTATCTTTCACTGTTCCTTGTGTTAATTTGTTTTCTCTTTTTTTTGCCTTAAGAAACTCTCTCATTCTCAAGACTAATAGAAAAGTAAAAGAAAAAATCTCAGCGATTTATAGCATATTTTGTTAGTATTTCTTGTTACTTAAAATATATATTCGGCTACAGAGTAGAATCTTCGCTTTTCAGGATTTCATATATAAAATTACCTTAGGTTTACACTGTGACATTCAATATATATCTCTGGACTTTTCCCTCCAAACTTGAGTTGGGCCTCTTTTAAATTTTTATGCTTCATAATATAGCTTTGTGACATTTTAATTCAAGATAGCCTACTCTGAGTTGGTAGAAAATATAACAATGGCTTTCAAAAAGTGAAAACTAACCAGCCACCTCTTTTGTATTTGACCTAAAAGATTACTATGACATACTACCTAATAAGTGGGAATAATTTAATATCAGCTTCTCCCCAAATATTAATATTATGATTATAAAGGTAATACACTGGAGCTTTCCTATTTCCTGGAGAGAAACCTCTTCATTTCTGCTTTTCAGATGTAATCAAACTAGGCTCTGATACCTTGTTGGCAGCTTTAAAGTCATAGTAAGAAAGAGCTGGAAGAGATTATAGAGGTCACACAGCCCAATCCCTTCATTTTGCAGAGAAACTTCATGACTTAAAACCAGAATCAAAGAGCTAGATAGTGGAAGGGTGGCCAGATCTCCTAAATCATCATTCAGTGGTTTTTCTACCTCACCCAATGTCTTTCCTTCTACCCTTATGACTTAGAAATTCTGACATATATTTTGATATTGTTATTCTTAATTTAAATAATATGAGGATTGATGGCAGAAGATTGATTTTATTGAGGAAATTCCATAGGCAGGGACATTGGTGCTAATTAAATGATTAAAATAGCTATTTTAATAAAATTATTAAATTAAAAAATTATGAAAATATGCATAAAATAAATGAAGAATCAAATGAAAGGTATTGGGATCACACTTGGCACGAGGACCAGTATTCTGCGACCTCTTCATTATCTGGTTGTGGAGATGCATCTAGTGCACGTGAAATGAGTGGTGAACAGTATACAGATGTTTTGTGAAGTGATAGAGTACATAGTACAGAGAAAGTTTTTGTTAAGGTGTGCAGGAGTGAGAGAAGGACTCATGGAGGAGGTTGGATTAAATCTAGGCCCCGAAGAATGGGTGCGATTTGGATATGCAGTTAGAGAAGCAAGGCTTCGACACAAGAAGGAGCAGTGTGCGTGAAGTTGTGGGTGAGGCAGTGCAGCTGTGTTGGGTGTGTGTCTTGTGTGTCCATAGGAGACGGGTGAGGGAGCCAGTCTGACTAGAAAATGAGGCCAGGTTGGTAGGGTAGAGTCAGATTATGAAAGGTTTTGAAAGTCAGGTAGAAGAGGTCAGACTTAGAGACCATAAGAAGCTCACCATGCATTTTGAGCTAAATCATGACTCTCCAGAGACCTACCTGTTGGAGACTGTTACTTGGGCAGTTGGTTTTGGAGAGTCTGAATGATTAGTTAGGAAGCACTTGGGCATCTAGGCAAGAGATAGTAAGATGGCAGAGGCAAGTAGAGATGGAAAAGAAGGAGAAAATATAAGGCATTCCAAAGGAATAATCATTGGGGTAACTGTTTAGATTTGGTAGATTGAGAGAAGAAATTGTTAAAGTTGACTCCAGGGATTTTAACCTGGCCGATGAAGCTCCAAGAAGTTTCTCTGTGTCCTTGAATTTCATTTCCTGCCAAGATTAGAGTTTGAGTTGCTTGCTCTAATAGAACCTATTCCAGGTTGGCAGTCTTTCTTTCCCCACATCTCTTTTCTTTTTGTTTCAAGTTACAGAGCTGTTGTATAAAGGTGTGCCTTATTTCCGTTAAGGAAAAACAATATTTGCAAAAAAAGTTGCTTGGTTCATTGCACCTGCCTTCTGATAATTATTGACCTTGTCACTTTGTTATCTCATTGTTAAATATACAGAGAAAGATCCTGGAGTCCATTAGTCTCTGCAGGTAAGAATGTATTTAACCTATGGGAGAAAACAAAATTATTTACCTGGCATGTTTGTTCTCTGACTAATAATGTTATCACATTGATCCACCCTCTATGCCCAATGAGTCCCCAAAGGTTTTTGTATTGAGAGAAGAAGCATTAGAAACTGTTTAATTCATATCTATAAATAAGGGAGCCAGTTAGGGGACCTTGGTAATACTTACTTGGAGACTGATGAAATTTAAAAAGATTGTAAGACATAGAAGCCTGCAGATCTTTTATAAAGAGTGAAACTTTTTTCTGGTCCAAGGGATATCCCATTGTATCACTGTCTCATCTGTATCCCACTGTATCCACTGTCACATCTCCTTCATCCCGAGAGAGGCTGAAAAGAAGATACACTAGAAGAGGACTGTGCTGAAAGGTTCTTAATGTCAGCAACCATGTATGTAGTAAAAATACACTATTATTATTATTATTATTAAATCCTCACAGTGATCTCATGAGGTAGATGTCATTCTCACTCTCATTCTATAGATAGCATGACAAAGGCTGAGAGAGGTCAAGTGAGTTGGGTGTTAAACCGGCCCTCTGAGTCCAATCCTGAATTTTCCTCACTCTGCTGTGCAGAGCATGGGCAAGAAGTCAGGCTCAGTGACTCTGCCAACTTGTTTACATGTTTCATGTTTCAGTTTTGGACATTGTTTGGACTTGTTTATTACAATAATCAATTCAAAGGATTGTGAATTTCTTTCCATTGACTATTTGGTCCTGTAAACTAATCATGCTACAGAAGATATCCTTATGGCTGTTGAAATTATCCAGTAAATCTAAATTCTTGTTTTGCTTCTTACAAGGTCCTGATTGACTTGGAAAAACTGGATGTTCCATTTCTTTTACTATATTTAGCTGCCTGGAATGGTATTTCTACCTGCTCTTTGAGACTTTGGCTCAAAGCCAAGGGGGTTGCACCAGGGAAGGGTTAAGTGTCTGAGTTTAGGGTGTATCTTGTGTCAGCCATATTTATAAGGGCAGCATTTTGAGAAAAATGTTGCCACATGGCTGAAGAAAATAATGGTTTGCAAACACACTTGGTGTTGTTTGCTCTGATTTTACTCATTACCCTCATCTGCCCCCAATTAATCTTCCTTGATCAGCTGGTTTTTTGGGTCTCTTGTCACTGTAAAATAGAGTTCTATGTTTTCTGCTTGAATCTGTGGCAAACCATCGACTTTGCTCCTTTTTAAAAAAAAAAATTCCGATAACATGTGCTGGGCACCAAAGAAAAGCTGGCCGGCATCTCTTCTGAGTGTGATAGAATCATTGCATTCTCTGACTTGAGAGGCCCCGAAAGGCCAACTTGTTCTTTCTATCTTGTTCCTATGTTCCTGACGTGGACCCATTAAAAACAGCTCAGAAAAAGACATCAATTTATTAAACCCCTTAAGAAAGTAGTCTAACTTCCTTTTATATTAATTCTAGTGTTTAGCAATTTAGACTGTGTTTAAATCGCAGAAAAAAGCAGATGATGACAAGGTTGACCGACTCTGTAGCCATCTTCCTGTTTGTTTTGGCCCAATACACATGCAGTTGAGTTGGTTGTGTAAACATCATCTATTCATGTGAAAGAAGACACCAGACTGGATTATGTGACCCCCAGGTCACAATGAAAGAGCTAACCTCATTATCAGTAAATGTATCATTTGCCTAATCTCAAACCTCCAAGGGTGTATCAAGCAAACCTCCTCTGAAGCTGCCCTAAGGAACTGGAAATAGTGTCTTGACATTTACTATGTGAGAAACCTCCATATATGCTGGAAGGTAAGAAACTTTGGGTTCTTAGAATAAATCATCAGAGACTCTTTGCTGCTCAAGTCCTCCTAGGGACCTAAAATTGCTCATTAAATGAAATTGCTTATAAACAATTTAAGACAAAACACAACAGTTCTAAGCATTTGGTAAAAATAAACTATTCTTATTCTTATTCAGAGAAACCAGTCCCAGAGCTTACAACGAACCTCTAACCAGAGCAGACAAAATAAGGTGGTGGAACAAAACCAAGGTGATGGCGGCAGAGCCAAGCTACTGGCCTGATCATTTCTGCTGACAACTGTCACAACTTTAGCACAGGCATTCTCTCTCCCTAGTCTACCTCTGTGCAATATGGCAGCACGCTTCCATTTCATTTAACCACTTAATAATCTGTTTCCTATTTATCTGCAGTTCACCTCCTAATTTTTGAATCCTCTTGTTTGAAGGCCCTGGCTTAAGACCCTATCAGGGGTGTCCAACCTTTTGGCGTCTCTGGGCCACAATGGAAGAAGAGTTGTCTTGGGCCACACATTAAATTTATTGCAACACATAATCACAAACAAAATCTCATAATGTTTTAAGTAAATTTACGATTTTGTGTTGGACGGCAAACACAGCTATCCTGGGCTGCAAGCGGCCTGTGGGCCTCAGGTCGGACACCCCTGCCGCTTCATTACCATCCTCAGCAGAAGTGTCTGGATCCAGATGGCTGTACCGTCCGAATGAAGGGCTCTTCCTGGTTGGGTTCATCAGATCCCTTAAGCACCTGATCAGATGAAATGAGGTGAGAGACCCACACTAATGCTCCAAGCGGGGCAGTGTCATTGGCCACCATCAGAGCTGGCAACAGGATGATTTATTCTGAGTGAATGAGGAAGCTCTTTGAGCTTTAACACTTTGCTCACCTGTCTAAAAATGTAAAATTTTAGAGGGTTTTGGATTTCATTTTATTACCAGCCCTTTTTTAATTAGCTGTGCCTGCTACAAAGTTCATGGGTGACTCCCAGGCCTTTACTGGGATTTCAAGGTAAGACAGGCTTTTCTTCTCCTTTAAAAATTTTTTTCAATTACAGTTTACTTTCAATATAATTTTGTATTAGTTTCAGGTGTACAGCATAGTGGTGTGATGATCATACACTTTACAAAGTGTTCCCCTGATATTACTAGTACCCACCTGGCACCATACATAGTTATTATACTATTATTGACTATATTCCCTATGCTGTACTTTACATCCCTGTGACTGTTTTGTAACTACCAACTTGTATTTCTTAATTCCTTCACTTTTAAAAATGATTTTAATTATTTAGTTTTAGAGTGAAGGAAAGGGAGGGAGAAAAAGAGGGAGAGAACCATCAGTGTGTAAGACATGTATCATCAGTTGCCTCTCATACCTCCCACCCTGCCCAGCTGGGGAGCTGGCCCGCAACCCAGTCATGTGCCCTGGCTGGGAATCAAACCAGCCACCTTTTGATTTTCAGGCTGGCACTCAGTCCACTGAGCCACACCAGCCAGAGCAATCCCTTTTCAGCCAGTCCTCTAACACTTCCCTCCCCTCTGGCAACCACCAGTCAGCTCTCTACATCTATGAGTCTTCTTGTAGTTTCTTTGTTCATTTATTTTGTGCTTTAGATTCCACATATAAGTGAAATCATATGGTATTTGTCTTATTCTGGCTGACGTATTTCACTTAGCATAATATCCTCTGAGACCATACATTTGCAGTTGGCAAATGACAAGATTTTGGTTTTTTTGTGGCCTAGTAATATTTCATTGTATATATGTACCACAACTTTTTTCCATTTGTCTATTGATGTGCACTTGGGTTATTTCCATATCTTAGCTATTGTAAATAATTCTGCAGTGGACATAATGATGCATATATTCTTTTCAACACTTATTGATTTATTGATGATAGCCATTCTGGTAGGTGGGAGGTGACATTTTGATGTGGTTTTAATTTACATTTTTCCTATTTATTGAATTTATTGGGGTGATACTGGTTAACAAAATTATATAGCTTTCAGGTGCACAATTCCACATCAGTTTGCATCTCTCTGATGATTAGTGATGTTGAGCATGTTTTCAAATGTTTATTGACCCTCTGTATAGGACAGGCTCTTCTGAAGTCACCTTCAGTTTCTGTGATGTGCTTGATGAACTCCTGTGAGAGGTAGCAGTTTCTGGTCAACTCATCTTACCCGCTCTCCCTCTCCCCACCCCCACAACCACTCTGGGATCAGCATCTTCTTTACCACAGTCCTGCCCAGGCCTGAAAGTAGATCAGTAGATTGATGGCCTTAGTCTTTATTCTCCTGGGCCTAGCATGTGTCCTCCCACACACGGGTTGAATCTGGTGTGCCAGATGTGAATGCGGTGTGACCTCCCTGTTGGAGCCTCTCCTTTCCCTAACATGCTGGCTTTTGACTCAGTTTACCAGTCTAACTTTCCAGGTAGTTTTAGCCCACTTCCCCAGCTTGTACCTCTTCTCTCCTGTGGCCTGCTCTCTGGACTCTCTACTGACTGAGCTCACAGCACATAGAACGTATATCCTGTGAGGCTGTGGATCTCTAGGCTTAAATGGCCTGGGTTGAAAACTGGCTTGACCACCTTGAATTTGGGCAAGTGACCTAACCGCTCCTTAGTTTGGTCATCTTACTTTCTTCATCTTTCTTAGTATCTACCTCACAGCATTGTAAGAATTAAATGAGACAACACGTGTAGAAAGAAAGGGCTTAATAAGTGTAAGCTGCTCTCATTATGATTCTCACTGGCTCACTCAAAGCCATGAAACTATTCATTGCCTGCTTGATTCCAGATTTTGTCTGCTACATAAGGCTGAGTTCGCCACCTCCTTTGGGCACTGCTTAACATATGAGTTCCCAGCTGCTTGTCCTCCACCCTCCCTCATCCCCCAACCTCCTCTGAAGTCAGCTGTGTTCTAGGGACCCTTAGACCTCTTCCCCCACCAGCCTCATTTATGACCATTTGTTTTCTTCAGTTCTTGCTTTTTTTACTGATTGAATTGATAAGTTCCTTCAACTTTATTGGCTTTAGTTTGCAATCACTCAATCATCTTTCTGCCTTTACTTTAAACCTTCACACTGAATAATAAAGGTATACAATTTTATCCTGGTGATCTGATATCTTTTAGAAAATGCTGATAAGATTCTGAAGCTCTAAGGTAAATTGGGTGTGGTACTATTTACAAATACTGTTCGACGGTGGTCAGTCACTCTCTACGAGGGGTCTTTTGGAATAAAAAAGTCAGGTCTTCATTTATTATGATTCTCTGAGTGGTGGCAGGACAGTGTCCCTGGCTGCAAAGTGGGAAAGGTGATGGCGGCAAGAGTGGTGGGAGGGGCAGAAGGGACCATGGTTCAAAGCTCGTGTTCTCTGCATGTCTCTGTGGTAAGGTTGTCTGCTGGTGTAGCGGTTATTTCAGGATGTTCTAGGGCAGCAAAAGTGACAGAATGGCAGAACAAGGAGGGCAGTTTCCTCGGCCTTTAAAATACAAATCACTCAGGGAACAGTCACATCTTAAATCTTTATAGACTAATATGTTAATATCACGGGAAATCACATAAAACTATGTTTTAAAATGGTTCTTATATTTTAGTATATTTAATTTATATGTTAAAACATTAGAAAGAGAAAAATAAAGCATAGCTTTATACAGAAATAGAGTGAAAATTCAGAAAACCAGAGTGAACTCAGCAACTGCTACTGAAAATCCAGCCAGTAGCCAGCATCTGCTGAGGCGCTGTGGATACAGAAGTCAGCTAAGACTGTCTCCAGTTCTGAGAACTCCCAGCGCGGTGGAGACTGAGGGGGACACACACAGCGCTGAGTGAGTACTGCCCCATGCTGTGGGTGGTCTCTCAGGCCAGATTTCCTTCAGGTATTAATACAATGGGGCAAAGGTTGGGCTGGCTCTGGGAAGTTTTATTACCAATAGGTTTTCTCTCTTTTTCTTTTTACCCTTGTTTTTTGTGACCTTAGAGTTTAATTGTATATGTGGCTTTGCTTGTGCGAGTCATCTCAAATCCTTTTGAGAAGAAGAAATGTCCATAACAATCAATCAAGAAAGATAATCCTCTGGTAAAGCAAAACTGGAATACACAAACCACAGTTAGAGTAATCTTACACCATTATGTATAAGACACCCCTCAAATGAGTACGCTGTTCAGAAAAAATCTTAGAGTGAATTAGCTGGAGGACTTGTCAGGGGTCATGTATTTTTCTGACTCAAAGAGATTATCTCTGGGTAATTTCCTTGCATTCATATGTCAGTCCTCTGTTCTTTTTACTCTAGCTGAGGCACAAAGAATCTGGCCCAGATTGTGAAGGAGGGTTCTTCAGGTGGGAAGGCTGGTGAAATTCTGGTTCAGGGATATTATAGGAGGGAGACATGAGGTCTGCCTAGTAAATAAGAAGGAGATAGTTAAAAACTTGACCCCCTGTGTAATTCCACGTCTCATACCAGGGAGTGGGTTAAAGAAGTGAGCTTTCACTTAGGAGCTCCAAAGCACAATCTGATGACTACATACAGCACAAATGTTTCTCATTCCAAACATCGAGACAGGGAGATATTTTGTTTGGGCCTCAGAAGCACTGCATTAAGTTAGACAAGTAGTGACAGAAGTCAAAGGATGCTGTGATGGAAAGCACCAACTTACTTGTATGGGTTTGCATTTCTTTACATCTTATTTTATATAGTTTTAAAACTGTATTTTATATTGCTTACAAGCAGCAATTTTAATGAGTAGTTTTCTATTTCTATTGTTAGCTTAGTAACTGCTTCTTTTATATAAAAGGAAAAAGTAGCTCAATTTTATGCTAACTATTCTGAGAGATTGCCTGGTGAAAGCCAGCTGGAACACATGATGGAAATCCTGGGTTTTATTCTATGCCCTTGTGGCAGCAACACCAATTGCAGGCATAGCCACCCCACCTAGGCAGAATTAACCAACCTTGCAAATCCAATCGTACTGAGTGACAGTAAACATTAAATCATGCCAAGGATTGGTGGGCAAACACTTTAATTTTTTTAATTTATTGCTTTTAGAGACAGAGGAAAGGGGGTGGAAAGAGACAGAGATTGAGAGAGAGAGAGATATCAGTTTGTTGTTGCACTTATTTATACTTTGATTGATTGATTCTTGTATGTGCCCTGACTAGGAATTGAACTAGCAACCTTGGCATTTTGGGATGATGCTATAACCAACTGAGCTAACTGGCCAGGGCAGTTGGCACACCCTTTACATGACAAATGGGGCATACTATCCAATGTATTGTCATTGCTTACTCCTATATCCTTCACTGGGTGATAACTGCATTTGACTCACTTAAAGTTACATCTCTAGAGCCTAACAGTAAGTGACTCATAGTTGGTGTTTGAGAAAAGTTATTTATAACTAAATAAGTGATAAAATGGGATGGGGGTAAGGAGGGAAGCAAAAAAGAGAGGTAGGAAGACCTCAAAATTGAACTATATTTATTTCCCAATTTGCCTAGAATCTTGATTTTTCCCATGAGCCATAGATGGTTGACTCAGCCTGGCAAGGCTTATTAAATACCAAGGATAATCTTAATTTTAGTTTTTAAAGTAGAGATTTGTCTTTCTGTCGACAGTATGTTTCTTAACAACAATGTTAATAATTTGATCGATAGTTTCTTTCCAGTCTTAGAACTAAGACTTCAGGGCAAAGATGTGGGATTTCAGACAAAATATATTTTCCATTACTTAAAATGCACCAAATCAAATAAGACTATTGTCTCCAGTGAATCCTCAGCATGTAGACCTTTCCATTTTATAGGGAGTGGGTAACGTAGCCCTGTTATGATAGTGTCTGTTAAATTAATCTGAATTAAGTGGGAACAACAAAGAGAAGAGTTTTAACTGCAGATAAAGTAACCATCTGAATTGCAAAGCCAAGAATGAATCCAAGTTAATGGACACACATTAGGAAAGGCTTAAGAGAGGCACTGCAAAATACAAGTAGGGCCTTGCAAAGGATCTTCATAAGGATTAAGGATCAGTGCTTTGAAAATATGATAGCACATAGAAAAATAGTATTAGGAATTGAAAAAGCCATTTTCTAAAGCAGCCATTCTCACCCAGAGTGCAAAAGACGCCTTTTAGCTGGAGTGGACTTTGCCATTGCCTGGTGCCAGGGAGCTGCAGCATTGGCAGACAGCTTCACTCAGCAGCTTCCCTGCAAGAGTGCCAGCAAGGAGAGGCTTCCAGAGCATGTCTGCACAGGAGACCAGAAAGCTCAGGTTCCTTAAGGTCTAAATAAGGTGATTCATTCTGACTAAGATTTCTCATTAGTCGATCCTTGATGACTCAAGAGACAGTAGCCCTGTTGGCTTCATTGTGTTATTTAAAACAATGTATTGAAGAAAATGTAGAATAGAACCCCATGACTGACTGGACACATTATACAATGAGATAAGGTCAAGTTTTCACACCTTTTTTCATCATCAGTCTATTTTATATATGCTAGCCAGACTTCTTAGGCCTTCCTGGAATTTCAGTAAACAATTCCAGACATCCAAGAAATACTTTTGTAAAAGTACTATTTTTCAATGCTGAGCATATGAAAGTAAAAAATTGACCATTACTTCTTGGCAAAGGTACATTTTTAGATCGTACATAAACAGATGGTTGTTTTAAAGTGCAGTAAGCCTGGACAAGGAGAAGTAGGCTAGAGATGAATGCAAGAGCAGGAAGCATGGCAGAAAGGGAGGAGCAGTCTGGGTGGGAGATCCTGCAGTCCTGGCGACATCCGCAAAGTAAGGCAGAGTCTCAGCTCCCCTCCTCCCCTCACCCAACGGAATCAGGCTCATTGTTAAAAAGGATTTCCAGGTGATTGTTATGCACACTGAAGTTTTCTCAAAAACTTCAGTTCTGAGTACATCTGTAATTGCCAGTGCTCTCAAACATTTGTGTGTGTGAGAAATACTTGGGGAAGTTTTTAAAAGGGCAAGTTCAGCCTGACTGGTGTGTCTCAGTTGGTTGGGCATTGTCCCACAAAACCAAAGGTCACCGGTTTGATTCCCAGCCAGAGCACGTGCCTGGGTTGTGGGTTTGGTCACCGGTTGGGGCATGTTTGAGAGGCAACAGATTGGTGCCTTCTCATGGTGTTTCTCTCTCTTTTTCCCTCCCTCCCCTTTCTCTAAAAGTAAACAAACAAACAAACAAATAAAATCATTTTTTTTAAAGGCAAGTTCAGGGCTCAGATCAAAAAAGTTCTGATTCCATAGGCTTGTGTGGTGCCCAGAAAATCTGTATTTCTAACAAATTTCCTAGGGGTTTCACATGTTAAGATTACAAGATCTGGTGAAGGCAGAATATGCTTACAAAATAAAATCTATTAAAGCAGCAATAAAAACATTCCTTTCTGAGAGTAGTGTGATGGAGTTCCCTGCATGAGACATGATAACCGGTTGCAGGACACCAAGCAGTCATCTTCCTCACTTCATCTGTGTCCTAGTTGCACCGAGCTCTTTGCTCTTCCCTGAAACTCACTGTGCGCTTCAACGTCTCAGTCTTTGCTGGGCTGTTTTCTTTGCGCAGGTGTTACAGTCTGGAAGGCTGTGTTTGGATTCTAGTTGAAGGCATGTGCTAGTGTGGTGACTTTAGGCAAGTGATTCACCATCTCTGACATTTAGTTTCCTCATGTGTAAAATGGGTACTGTAGTACATGTTTTATGGGGTTACTGTAATAATTACATGAGAAATGGTGTGTGTAAAATATGCAGCACAATGCATAGCAGTTAGCAGACATTCCACACAGGATCATGACTACTGTTTGCACTGTTTTTTTGGTGGGGAGGGGGGCGGTCTGGAGGAACTCCCTTTTCCTTCCAAGATTAGTTGCTCCTTTATGGCATTCCTTAATGAGCTCCCCTTACTGCCACCGTGAATTGTTCATGCATCTGCAGTCTCATAGGACTTAAACATTTCTCTCTTTGTGCCCTTTGTGACATGTGTTCCTAGTTTGTTCTCTGTTTCTCTACCGACCTGTGAGCTCATTAAAACAAACAAATCAACAACACAACAAAAACAAGCCCTGTCTTATCCCTTTTTATAGTTTTAGCACCTAGCATATAATATCAGTTAAGTCAAGGTGCTTGTTTATATGCTATGCACTGTTCTAAGCACTCAGTATGTTAACTAGTTTATCCTCCGAACACACCTATAAAGTGGGTACTACTCTTACCTCCACTTTATGGATGGAAAACTGAAATGAAATAGGGTTAAGTAACTTGTCCAAATCCACACTGCTAGGTGGTAGACCTGTAATCGGAAGCCAGGCAGTCTGGTCCCTAAATTCAAAACTTTGCAGACCCTCAATGTGCTTGTTGAATTGCATTACATGGTGCAGATGTCGGCTCCAGGGGAGGTCTTCTTCAGGAAGTGGGGCTCCGAGGATGACAAAGGAGCAAATCAAATCATTATTCGGTTTTGTAATGTATCTTATTAAGGTGAAACAACATGAAAGCAAATCACAGATATAAAATGTTCATTGGTTTCCTTCTGAAAGGAAACCTCAAGTCTGTTATGAAATTGTAATAATAAATGTTCAGATTATTTCAAAGAGCAAGATTGTGTGGAATAGCAGGGAGAAATGTAGACTCCCTGACCCAGAGATTTCTTTTTTTTGTCGCTTTTTTAAGGTACGATTTACATATAATAAACTTGCTCACTTAAGTGTACAGTTTGATAAATTTGGGTAATCATGTATAGCTGCCTAACCTCCACCACAATCAGAGAAAAATTCCATCAACCCAGGAAATCCCTTTGAGGTTCAACGCTCTCCTTCAACTTCAGGCCCTAGACAACCATGAATCTCCTTTCTGTCGCTATAATTTTGCCTTTTCAAGAATGTCAGATAAATGGAATCATACTACATGGTAGCCTTTTGTGCTGGGATTGTTTTGCTGAGCATAAAGCTTTTGAGATTTATCTGTGTTGTTGTTTTTATCGGTATCTTTCATTCTTATTGATAGGTAGTCTTTTATATTATGGATATGCCATGATTTGTTTATCCATTAGGTAGTTGATGGGTATTTGGGTTGTTTCCAATTTTTGATTATTGTGAATGATACTGCTATGAACATTCATATGTGTCTTTGTGTGGAATATGCTTTCCTTTCTCTTGGGTAAATAGCCAGAAGGGTGTTTGCTGGGTCATATGGTAAATCTATGTTCAACTTTATAAAACACACCACGCTGTTTTCCAAAGTGGGTGTATTCTTTTGTATTTCCCCAGCAATGTACTAGAATTCTGGTTGCTTCTATCCTTCATGACACTCTTATTAACTTTAGCTATTTTACTAGGTGTTAATGGTAGCTCATTGTGGTTTTAATTTTCATTTTCTTGATGATTAATGGTGTTGAACATCTTTCTTGGGCCAATTGGCCATTTGCATATCTTCTGTGACTGTTCAAATCTTTTGTTCACTTAAAAAATTGGGCTATTTTCTTACTGACTTGTGTGTGCATATATATATATACATATACATATATATATATTCCCCCAAACACTCTGAATATAAGCCCTTTGTCAAATACAAGGTTTGAAAATATTTTCTCACTGAGAAAATGGGTCTATGGGTTGCATTTTTTGTTTTCCTAGTTGTGCCTTTTGAAGAGCAAACACTTTGAATTTTGATTAAGTTCATTTTGTCCATTGTTTTCTTTTTTGCACTTTCTGTGTCTTGCTTAAGAAATCTTTCCTTCTCTCCCGGCCAAGATGGAGACATAGGTAGACGCACTGTGCCTCCTCCCACAACCAAGATAGGGACAACAACGATATAGAAACAAAATAACAACCAGAACTGACAGAAAATTGAAGTGTATGGAAGTCAGACAACCAAGGAATTAAAAATAGACACTTTCATCCAGACCGGTAGGAGAGGCGGAGTTGGGCCAGGCGAGGGACGCAGAGCGCAGAGCTGAGCACCCCAGGCGGCGCGCAAGTCCGCAGCAGGCAGACCCTGGGCGCACAAGCAGCGGTGGCAGGTGGGCCCCGGCCAGGGGGTGGTGACTGGCAGACCCAGCGAGGCGGCCATTGTGAAGCAGGGCACTGCACGCAATTCAGGGTCTCAGCACCGGGAAATAGAGCTTTGGGTCACTGACTGAAAAGGAAAGTCCCGCAGGGTGCACAGGCCCACCCACACCGGAATTGGTGCCAGAGGGGCCCAGTTGGCTTGCGGAAAGTGGTGGAAGGGTCTGGAGTCCTACAGAGAGCAGAGCAAGCGCCATTGTTCCTTCTCAGACCCCGCCCCCACGTAAATGTCACAAC
>CM052540.1:135081461-135099997 GCA_028533065.1 Trachops cirrhosus | reverse complement strand
GGGGATAGTAACCTATAAAGGAGTTCCCATCAGACTGTCAGAGGATTTCTCAAAAGAGACCTTACGGGCAAGAAGGGGCTGGAAAGAAGTATTCCAAGTCATGAAAGACAAGGACCTACATCCAAGAATGCTCTATCCAGTAAAGCTTTCATTTAGAATGGAAGGGCAGATCAAGTGCTTCTCAGATAAGGTCAAGTTCAAGGAGTTCATCATCACCAAGCCCTTATTGTATGAAATATTAAAGGGACTTATCTAAGAAAAAGAAGATAAAAAACATGTGTAGTAAAATGACAGCAAACTCACAGTTATTAACAACCACACCTGAAACAAAAACAAGAAGAAACTAAGCAAACAACTGGAACAGGAACAGAACCACAGAAATGGAGAACACATGGAGGGTTAGCAACAGGGGAGTGGGAGGAGGAGAGTGGGGGAAAGATACGAAGAATAAGTAGCAATGAAGGTAGATAGAAAATAGACGGGGAGGGCAAGAATAGTATGGGAAATGTAGAAGCAAAGAACTTATGACACATGGACTGAAGTAAAGGTGGGGAATGTGGGTGGGAGAGGGTGTTCAGGGTGGAGGGGAATGAAGGGGGGATAATAGGACAACTGTAATAGCATAATCAATAAAACATAGTTAAAAAAATAAAAAATAAATAAAACCCAGGCATGTACCCCAGGCATGTGACTGGGAATCAAACCAGCGGACTTTCAGTTTGCAGGCTGGTGCTCAATCCATTGAGCTACACCAGCCAGGTTTTGTCTTGTTTACTTTTAATCTATGGTTTAAAAGCGGGGCTATGAGGTACCACAGGGTTGGAGACATAAACTGGACCTGAAATGAACTTGAACAATTATTCTAAACCATTAGAAATTTACTGTCAAAACGATTGCTTGTAGCTGAATCCATGTGTGCTGGAGACCAACTTATAACTGGGAGCTCCTCAAATTAACTTTCATGTAAAAGAAAACGTTCATTAAAGGACAAATATTAAAAAAAAAAGAAATCTTTCCTTAACTTAATGTCACAGAGATTTTCCTCTAGAAGTTTAATATTTTTGTTTTTTACATTTAGGCCTACCATCATTTATTTTTTAGTCTGATTGGAGATTTAAATTCTGCTTTCACTAGAGTCCTCTCTTCTTGCTGATGTGCCACATAGCTCATCACGCAACCATGTCGGGTTTTTACCTGATGGCCACACATGGCCGTATAGGAACCAGAATAAGAGAGCGTGTGGGTGTGAGACTCAGGGTAACCTTTTAAAGCTGGTAGATAATCATTCTCAAGTCCCACAATAAATAGTGTTTCAATTAAACTTGTGATTTTTTTGTGCGGTGTGTAGAAAGAATGAGAGGGAAATATCTCATGGTAGATACGGAGTTCAAGTAATATTTTGAAGTCATTAAACTTTGGGCAGACAGATATGTTTGACTCAAAGTTAACAGGATAGGATGAAATGCCTACTTAAGAGTCCAAGTTTTGTCAACTCTTCTAAGTTTTAGGCCAAGTGATATTATTTTGCTTGGTCTTTACTTTTCTGCCCATTTTCAGGAAGCACAAAGGTATTTGTTTGTTTGTTTTTGTTTTTGAAGAGAACAAATCCTTTTCTTATTGCCACAAACCAGTTTGCAACAGAGAAGGACAAATCTTGAGAAAAATTTTCAGCCTGATGTCTTTTTTCCTAGCCTGCCTTTTGCCCATAACTACTCCCACACACTCTGTTCCTAAGATAGTCTGAAGTTTCAAAATGCCAACAAAAAATTCTCTGTATTTAGGCTGTTTTGGATTGTTAATTATTGGTGGCAATGGATGAGTGTTCAGCACCTTGGAACTTTTGCAAAAGAAACTTAATAAGGATACATTTGCTGTAGTTGGAAAAGTATTTGATGAACAGCTGACCTTTCAAATGTTTACATGAGTTGAATCTCTGAACTGCTAATGTTAGGACGGTCCAAATTCTAATTCAGACTCAGACACTGAATCCCTTTGTAGGGAAAGCCTTTAAATATCTTCAGTTTTCTCATTTTTTTTAAAGGCTGACTTCACCCACCAATTAATTGGTTAATGTTTGTGAATATTTTGAGAGGATAAAAAGCACTTTCTCAAGGCAGTATCCTATTGTTCCCTCTTGCGATTGTAGTTTGTCCTTCACCTGAGTAAGTGAGTAAGTCATGTGCCAAGTTTGCATTGTAAAAAGGAAATGGTTCTACAGACCCTTAGACATAGGATGGAAAAATATGCTTCTTTCACGTGGAGCTTATGAATAAAGCTTCCACTGTTCTGAGGGAAAAA
This sequence comes from Trachops cirrhosus, assembly GCA_028533065.1. Taxonomy (NCBI): domain Eukaryota; kingdom Metazoa; phylum Chordata; class Mammalia; order Chiroptera; family Phyllostomidae; genus Trachops; species Trachops cirrhosus. The sequence goes on along the minus strand of CM052540.1, from coordinate 135,097,699 downwards.
AATGCAAAAGGAAGCCTAGTTGTCTGGATTAGGTCACTTATAAATACCTTTAAAAATATTTACATAAATTTCCACTGAGTAACCAATTTTCTGAGCACATTCCATAAAAATTTCTTCTCAAGTAATTTCTTCTGGAAATTCATACATATATATTTCTTGTCTATTGTGCCTTTCAAGAGTGCTCTGTTAACTTAAAGAAGCCCATGCATACAACTAAAAGAACTCGGGAGATGAGTGGGGGAAGAAAGTTGGGGTTGAGGAATTCACAAGGGCCTCCTCTCCATTGTGGCTTCCCTTCCCTCCCCCCAACCCAGGTCCTGTTTCGGCATATTTTGTTCTTAGATTCAGTTGCTTCATTGCTTGAGTTCCTCTTTTAGATAAGTTTCTGCATCCCTCAGCAACTTTCTTAGGCAACATGGCTGTCTCAAAACTCTCCCCTTTTTGATTCTAGGCATTACACAGGGAGCAGCAAGCCAGGGCACTTCCACTTCTTCACTGGAAAACGTCATTTTGAAACTGTTCCTAGAGCATTAATCATTTTGGTTGCAGTTGGAGTTCATATGAAGGGAATTCTCAGGCGATCACGTGTCTCTGTCATAGACATCACCTCACTGCCAGAGGGAGAGAGGATTGTGATGTTTTTATTGGAAACAGGAATAATAAATCAAGACAAACAGATGGTCTTCTCTGTTGTAGTCTCATCACACCTTGAAGGTATCAGGAATGCAGAAGAGCAGTCACATTTAGGTGTTTTATTTGACCTATATAGTGTTAAAAAAACCAAAAACACCACTACAAACTAATGTTTTTAGCATAGCGTTCAAAGCCATAACAAAACAAAAACAAAAAACAAAAAAACCCCAAACCAAACTGGTATTTAAAATCTTGAGTTTTCACATAAAAACTTGGAATCTTGGCTTATTTTGAAAAATTGGAGGATCTGGCATCCCGGGATCTGCACACTGATGTGGCAAAGTGCCTGGACTGGAGCAACAGTTGCCCCTTTGGAAGTGCTGAAGGCTCATATCACCGGCTTGTCCCCTGCAGATACAATCTGTAGGGTTCACTCGCTCAGAACAAAGGTCCAGGTAGGTCACCTTAAACTGTTTTTTTCACTCTTTGTAGATAGTACCTCCCCCACCTTTTTTTAAACAGAAAATAGACGTAGGAAAGCATGATAAGAGAATGAGTGACTATCATGCTTTCCCACGTCTATTTCCTGTTACTATCAGGAACAATCTAGGCAGGAACTATCTAGAGAGGTTGAAAAGGATGACTTAAGATGATATATTTGAACTTTTATGTGGCTCTTTGTGGTCAGAAATTTACAAGGTTACTCAATTCAAATTCAAATATACTGAGTCAAATATACTTCCTTTGATACTTCTGAGAGCAAGATATATATGTGTTATGTATTATATAGGCTAAAAGGAATATTAAATATTTTTCAAAAGTGGTTTATTTAGATACTTAGGACCTTTTAAGAAAAAACTTTGTAAATGTGACCATTTGACAGCAAAATAAACTACTCTTCACTGTAGCCTGGTGAGTACCAATATTAGTATATTTATATCTAGAGATAAAAGGATGATCAAAAACTCTGATACCTCTTTGTTGAAGAGTATGGGTTGATATATCTTTTTGTTTATAATTCTGCATTTATCCACTAGACATAAATTGCTTCTTAGACTAGGCTTCCTGGCACGCATTCATTTTTCCTAACAGCATCCTGATTTTCCTTTGTGGTGTTATCTCTGTCCTATCTAATGTAGTCTTGTGGGTCTAGGGGGTGGTGGTGGTAAATCAGATTACCTTGGATTCCCACTGGAGAAGATCTCTACTGCTGGGTATGGGCTAAGGATGATCATGTGACTCAAACTTAGAAAGCTTAACTCTCCTGGTTATATGAATCTTGAGCAGAGTGGTGCAAATTCAAAAGCAATAGTTGAAGCTCATGCATCCCTGGGATATTGCTCTGATGGTCAGGTAGTTCCTGGCCTTACTCCTATCCTGTCCCCAAATGTGGTTCCCCAGACTACCTGTCTATTTCTCTGCTCAAAGCCTTCCAACGGCTCAACAGTTCATTCTGAGTTGAGGCCAAAATCTTTACAATGCCTAGGAAGGCTCACAGTGACCTGGCCCCCCTATTATGACCTTATTCCTACTACTTTCTTCCTCTTTGCTAAACTGGTCTCCTTCTTGGTCCTCTAATGCCAGGCATACTCTAACCCCAAGCATTTTTCACTCACTTCTTCTTCTGTCTGATTACATTTCTTCCAGATGGCTCCTTTGGCTTATCTCTCACCTTTGGATTTTTGTTCAAATATCACCTGATCACTCTATTTAAAATATCAAGACCTTCCCACCACTGGCATTTCCTATGCATTTAGTAGCTTATTTTTAAATTTTAAATTATAGAACTTTCTTTCCACCTGAAATACTATATGATTTTCTTATTGCCTATCTATGCCCACCGGAATATAAGCTTCAAAAGGGCATGTAATGTTCACTTCTATATTCCTGATATATAGAATAGTGCTTGGCACATTGATTTGTTGAATAAAAGTGTCCCTTAGGGGAGCAGTTGTGTTTTATTTAACTTGTATCCTTAATATCTAGCATAGTGTGTGGCGCTGAATAGGAACATAATAATTATTTTGTCCCTAGCTCCTGTAACTGTTAAAGAGGACAACAGCATTAACAGGATCTAATCCTTTCATGGTTTCACTCTTGTTGATAAGTGGTTTGTAATAATCATAGGAACTAACTCCACCTAGTATTTGAGCTCATATTCATTTTGATGGGAAAAAAATTGTCAACCTGATTAGGGCAGAACTTGCTTGAAGAGAGATCACATAGTCAGCAGTTTGGAGAAGCTCTGAGGCTAAATCAAGCCAAGAAATACAATTGATCATCCTAGCCTGCAAATTTCATTTGCAAGTTCAACAGAAGTGTAAGTGGAATGGGATGGTGTTATTAGTTCTCTTAGAGGCACAGAGTTCCAGGATAGCAAAATGTGTGTGTGCTTGCCAGGTCAGACAGACATGGACTGTCAATGCACTGTTCTTAGGGACACTCCTCATGGGGAAAGAAAGGACATAAGAAGGTACTATTACTAAGTGAGATGTTTTGACACTACCATGCTCCTCCAGAATTTCCCCTCCCCAACTCATACCAATTAAACCAAGTGGTTGTGGTATTGTGACAAGGCAAATATAATTCTAATCTAAATTTAGTCTGTTCTTTCGGTCAGCATATTTCTTTTCTTCCTTTTGCAATTAAGCATTCTAATTTTCTTTTCTCACTCCAAAATTGTATCTTTTATGTTGGCAGGCCATCAAATGGTATTAACCATAATTTCTAATCATTAAGCTATTTCAATGATTGAAAAGAATTTCTATGATTATAGGATAATGTTGAATAATGTGGTCCTTTCAGAAACTCATTGGTCAGTTTCAGATTTGTTGTAAAAAACACAAAGGCAAAAATATGAGTTTTGAGAATCTATCCTCTTTATATTCAAGGACAAGTTTGTGTTCTTCTTATAAGAAGTAGAGAAAAGGTTTTGTTAAAAATTTGGGATACCTAACCAAGGAGGTAAAAGACCTGTACTCAGAAAACTACGTAACACTGAAGAAAGAAATTAAGGAAGACACAAATAAATGGAAGAATATACTGTGTTCATGGATTGGAAGAATTAACATCATTGAAATGTCCATACTACCCAAAGCAATGTATGGATTTAATGCAATCCTATTAAAATACCAATGGCATATTTCACAGATATAGAAAAAACATTTCAAAAATTTATATGGAACCACAAATGACCCTAAATATCCTCAGCAATTTTGAGAAAGAAGAGCAAAGTAGGAGGGATCACAATACCTGACATCAAACTATATCACAAGGCCATGGTAATCAAAACAGTCTGATACTGGCATAAAAACAGGTGCATAGATCAATGGAAGAGAACAGAGAGCCCAGAAATAAACCCTAGTCTCTACAGTCAATTAATATTTGACAAAGGGGACAGAAGCATAAAATGGAGTAAAAATAGCCTCTTCAAGAAATGGTGTTGGGAGATCTGGACAGCTACATGCAAAAAAATGTAACTTGACCACCAACTTAGACCATATACAAAAATAAACTCATGATGCATAAAAGACTTAAATATAAGTAGCAACACCATAAAAGTTCTAGAGGAGAACATAGGCAGGAAAATCTCAGATATTCTATGCAGCAATATTTTCACTGATATGTTCCTAGAACAAGGGACATAAAGGAAAGAATAAACAAATGGGACTTCATCAAAATAAAAAGCTTCTGCATGGCTAAAGAAAATATCAGCAAAATGAAAAGGGAACCAACCGTATAAGAAAACACATTTGCCAATGATACCTCAGACAAGGGTTTGATCTCCAAAATATATAAAGAACTCACATGACTCCACTCCAGGAAGACAAACAATCCAATTAAAAAGTGGGCAAAGGATCTGAAGAGACACTTCTCCAAGGAGGACATACAGAGGGCCCAGAGACATATGAAAGGATGCTCAGCATCACTAGCCATCAGAGACATGCAAATTAAAACCACAATGAGATACCACTTCACACCGATCAGAATGGCCATCGTAAACAAATCAAGAAACAATAAGTGCTGGTGAGGTTGTAGAGAAAAGGGAACCCTAGTGCACTGTTGGTGGAATGCAGACTGGTGCAGCCTCTGTGAAAACAGTATGGAATTTCCTCAGAAAACTGAAAGTGGAACTGCCTTTTTTCCTGGCAATTCCAATGCTGGGATTATACCCTAAGAACCCTGAAACACCAATCCAAAAGAACCTATGCACCCCAGTGTTCATGGCAGCACAATTTACAATAGCCAAGTGCTAGAAACAGCCTAAGTGCCCATCAGTAAATGAGTGGATCAAAAGACTATCGTACATTTACACAATGGAATTCTATGAACAGAAAGAAAGAAGGAGCTCCTACCCTTTGCGACAGCATGGGTGGAACTGGAAAGCATTATGCTAAGTGAGATAAGCCAGGTAGTAAAAGACAAATACCATATGATCTCACCTGTAAGTGGAACATAATCCACTTATAGAACAAATGAGGAACAAAACAAACAAACAAGGAAGCAAAATATAACCAAAGACATTGAAATAAAGAACAAACTGACAGTGACCAGAGGGGAGAGGGGAGAGGGGAGAGGGATAGTGGGGGAAAGAAGGGGAAGTGTCATCAAGAAACACAAATAAAGAAACCATGAACAAAGCCAAAGGGGAGTAGAACTGAGGGTCGGAGGTGGGAGTTGGTGGGGCAGGGGAGAGCAGTGGGGGGAAAATGGAGACAACTGTACTTGAACAATAAAAAAATTAAACAAAAACTTAGGATAATATTGCTTAAGTAAAACATCTTTGTAAAATTATGAGAACTTTTCTGAGTTTCTGCAGTTTTGAAATACTGAGATACTTGTATATTTTCTTTATAAGTCAACTCTGAAACTCAAAGTTTATTCCTTGGATTGAGTATTTCCAAATTCCAAAAGCATTTTGAATCTTTTTTTTTAAATAAAAAATAACACTGGCAATATTTGAGCTAGATCAGGGGTGTCAAACTCATTTTTATTGGGGGTCACATCGGCCTCAAGGTTGACTTCAAAGGGCCAGATGTAATTTTAGGACTGTATAAATGTAACTACTCCTTAACTAGGGGCAAAGAGCTCAGTGCTGCCACCAGGTAGAAACAAGGGGCTGGGCCAGATAAAATAAGGTGGAGACCTACAGGCCTTTGTGTTTGCCACCTGTGAGCTAGATAAATTCCAGTTGAGGGGAAGTTCACTTGTTTGAGACCTGCTGTTCAAATCAAAACCACCTGGGGCCTAAGGTGGTTCTTCTGCACCCTGGTATCTGGGCAAACAAGTGAGGAGCCCCATTAAAGGGAATAGAGGGTTGACTCTCAGTCTTCATGTGCACAGATCAATTGAAGAAGTAAGATAATTATCCCAACTTCCAAGCAAGAGTTTACTGTTTTGTTGTTGTCATTGTGTGTGTGTATGTGTATAGTGGGTGTTTGTTTCTTGTTTTAGTTAAGGTTACACATTCATGCAAGTGGAATTTGTTATGTGGGTTTTTCATAGACATTCAGATTGTAGCATCAATTTTCCATTTTTATTTTATTTTGTGTCTGTTTCAATAAATGTTCTTACACATGTGACGTCAAATAAAGTAACTGTTCAGCTCAGACTATTATTACATTATGTGTAAGATAATGTGCATTTGTAGTCAGTGAGGCACTTGTAAGTTCCAGATGGCACAGATCATTCTCATGAGTTTTTCTCTCTCCAGAGCCTAGCACTGACCAGCACATACCTGCTTAATGTGAGTCAGCTGAACTAATAAGGTGGCTTGTTACTGTAATCTAGTTTTTTGACCTGTAGAACTGGCATCTTTTTGATATGTTCTATTCTCACTATTATGTCATTAAGAAATTCTTAGGATACACATGTTAGTTTTATAATAATAGTTCCTAGAATTTGAATAAGTTCTGAGAAACACTCATATACATTATATGTGCATGTTCACACCAGGTCTCTATAAAATTAAGAGGCATGGAAGCCTGCAGGTTAAGAGATTGTTCAACGTCGTTCTGATTTTTAGGCCAGGTCTTGATTTTTTTTACCATGTGGTGGGTTTCATGAACATGTTATTGATTTCAAATAAAAATGTTCCTTCCTAAAGGCTTGTTAGTTCTAAAATAATGATGGGAGATTCAGAAATTAAGTTTCTAATACTTTTACAATAATTGTAAAGGGGTGCCAAACTCTTTTTCACTGGGGTCCACATCAGCCTCGAGGTTGCCTTCAAAGGACCGAATGTAATTTTAGGACTGTATAAATGTAACTACTCCTTAACAGTTGAGCGAGAGCTCGACACTGCCGACTGGGAGAAACAAGGCGCCGGGCTGGATAAAACAAGGTGGAAGGCCGGATTTGGCTGGAGGGCCGGATTCAGCCTGCGGGCCTTGTGTCTGCCACCCGTGCTTTACATTGTTGGCATGAGTTTTAGGGCTTTATCTTAAGAAGTTATTTTCCAGACTGACGTTCAGCATGACGGAAAAATCAACTATGTGCTATCTGCTTGTTTACTTGGTGGATTAGTAAAATGGTTGTTGGTTTTTTCCAAGGTTGGCTTCTCACTGGGGATTCCACAGTTTGCAAAACAGTTTTAACAGCAAAATAGTGGAAATGTCTTCTGAATTGTTAGACTGATGCACCTATTGTCCAAAACCCCAGTGGGGAAAATTGAGAGATGATTTTGTGGACACTTGTACATTAAAAATTTTATTTAAGGCTTCCAAACAAGTTAGACAAAAAACTGGTCTGTCTTTTCTTAAAATTATCTGTTTAAAAATTTTCCCCCACTTTGCCTATTTCATGTTTTTTTAATTTTCTTCTGCTCAGAGTCCCAAGGCCTGAGGTTCTATTCAGTTGCCTCTTCTTTCTTCCATAAAAAATTTTTTCAGTTGGTTCTGTCAATTAGACAGGCAATGTTTATTTGATTGACTTTTCAGCATTTCAGACCTGGAAAAGTACGAAGTTGTCTCACCAAAATTTAACTGTCCTGATCATCAAGACTGTTTATGTTGTTTGCTCAGACCAAAGTTTCCCCATTTCCTAAAAAATTTTGGGGGGAAGATAGAGCTAATTAATGCCTCTGCCTCCAAAAACTTTTATTAAGGCAGGTTAGTTGCACCTTAGTCTTTGGTTTTTCTTGGTCAAAGAAGTCACTTTTAGTCACTTTTCTTTCAAATTTGATGAAAGATTTTTAATTTTTAAAGGGTTTTCTTCATTTTTAGTACTCTGTCATTCTCAATATTTTCAAATATATAACCCAACTATATGGTTGACTCAGATTTAACTGTAATTCATGAGAACTTTCAAATTTTTTTCATCTAAATGTGTAAACCCCTTAAGAACAGAGGACTTACTTTCTTTCATATTTCTCTATATTCCTATAATATAGTAAGTACCTGGTATCTTAGTAGGATCATCATACATGGCTATTTGCTTAATGAGAAAACTGATTATAATCCATACTTGTATTTTATAATAACAGCAATAAACTCTTTCAGCATTGATTTCATATAAAAACAAGTTAATCAAGTTAGGAAGAATGGTAACAAAACAATGAAAATTGTTTTTATAGAACTAAGGGTTACAACAGCTGTTAATGCACAAGCATGTATATTGAAGATAGTGGTAAAGTTATCTTAATCTCATTTTTTTGTGTTCTATCAACCTTTTTTCCCTGTCTTGAATGTCTGATTAGGACATCAATTGACTTTAATGACTAGTCTTATACAGTTATCTTCCTCTCCCCCTTGATTAATTTTTAAAATGACTATCTCCATTCTTAGCACAAAATGTCATGGAGGGGACAAAGATGGGACAGTTTATGTATATACCAACTGCCCACATCTTACCAAATCAGGATCTGATTCTGGGCAGGTTATTTTAAGCCTGTTATTTAACAGGGGAATTTTGCAGCCTTTGAGAGCAAAGCAATCATCGGATGTATTCTCCAAAGTTGATGATAGGTTTTTGCCTTACATTTGACATGTTATCTAAAGGGCCCTTAAATTCAAAGAGTGAAATTTTGGGTTGTTAGCCCAGTGAGTAAGATCTCTATAAATGTCATATTTCATGGATAGATATGAATCATTGTGATTTATTTACAGTGACCTCAACAATTTCCTTCAGTGGTGAGATGTGAGACTTGCATCTAAAGGTTAGTTCTTTAAAGTTCAAAGCTAACTTAGATGGTGAGGCATTTTGATCAGTTGTGTGAGTGAAGTCTTTATCTGATGTGAGGCTTTGTGGGAGAGCTTTGGAGTTAGACTGACTGCCTTTGAACCCTGGCTTTGCCATTTGCAAGCCATGTGAAAGTGCCAGAAAATGATTTGACTTTTTTGTATTTTCTGTTTCTTTATTGGCAGAGGGAATAATAATAATAATAGTACATTCCTCATGAAGTTGTTATGAGCTTGAAGTAAGATACATGAATTAAAGTAGTCAGTTAGTACTCCATAAAGGTCAGAATAATAATATTCTCTTTCTATGAGATCCTTCATTCCTTCCTTCCTTTCTCTCACTCTCCTCCCCTCCCCTCCCCTCCCCCCCTCCTCTCTTCCCTCTCCTCTCCTCCCTCTCTCCTCCCTCTCTCCTCCCTCTCTCCTCTCTCTCTCCTCTCTCTCTCCTCTCTCTCTCCTCTCTCTCTCTCTCCCCTTCCCTCATCTTTCTTTCTTTTTTGTGGAATCTGCATGACTTTGACCAGGAATTACCTGACCCCCAGGACTATTTCAAAGTCCATTCCCTAAGACTTCCCTTCTCTTCCCTTGTCCCCTTTCCTCCTTTCCAAATTGGCGGTAACATGTAATGAAATATTTCTAATTTGTTGACCCTTCCATTTTCAGAATTTTAATGTTACTTCCTAAGAGAAAACAAAGTTTAACAAGCTTAATTCTACAGAGTTCTTAGTTATGATCTTTGGTATGGTTCTTGCATCCCTTATAGGGATGTTCTCCATTCATTCAAACAATTTTAAGGCAAAAAGTGCGTGTTTTCTCCCTCCCTCTTCCACAATGATCAGTACAGAAGGTAATAGCCTTGTTTGATGAGGTGAGCTTTATCTATTGCAGATTTCTGCTTCATGCAGAAATGGTCCCTTGGGAAAATTCTTTGCAAACCCAGCACAAAGTCTATTATATTGTTAATTTCTCAAATTTGAAAAGTGCTTTTGGTTGCTTAGTATAAGATTTCTGACTTCATAAAAAATGTGTCACTGCAATTTGGTGGGGTGTCTATATCAGGAACATCTGTGAAATTTATCTTTTATAAGGTTATTGTTGAATATGTTTTTCATTTTATTTGTTGTCCTCTTTTCAAAGACTCTTGGGGAGAAAAAACCTGTCTTTATTGTCAGGTAATTATTGATTTACTATTTCCTAAGTATTCTGATTTAGCTTAGTAATCATCCTGTATATTAACTGATGAAACTCATCTTTTCTGGCATTTTGTTTTTTAAAAATTACCCTCACTTTTCATCTTATGTTTTTGTGTTTACATTTTGATGTGGTGACTTTGTCTTTTAAATGTCTTTGTAAACTACCTTAAAGATTTCCTGAAGCCAAAGTAGGATATAGAAGCTATTATGTAAGACTTCATATGACAGCATTCTGATCATCCTTTATTTCCTCACAATAATTACAGTTATCATTTGTTGATCTCCATGTGTCACACTTTGTAAATCACCTCTTTCAATAGTGCTATGCAGAGGACATTTTTCTTGCTTTTTATAGGTGAGAAAACTAAAGTGTAGAGAAATAAGGTCTTAATATTAATAAATTAGGAAGTCAGGCTTTGAGGTCAGTTGTATGCAAATCTTGAACCCTAGTTTCTACCATTTAATTCTTGAGAAAGGTGAGTCAGCCCCCATGTTTCGAAGACTTATTAATTTATGTCTTTTGTATATTAGGGCACCAAACATATCAGCTATCCAAATCTTCATTTGGCAATGGTATTTGAACAATTTAATATTCTGGGCCTTTAAAACAATGTTGAAATAATTTAATCAAATATCAGATTACAGTTTAGGGAAGGCAAAATAGACATTTTTATTTGCATTATGTCCAAGATAATTTCACCTAAGCTGATTTAAAATTTGTAGAGAGTGGCCATAATTTGTAGGATTTGCATTCCTACAAATTATGGTTTTTGAAAAATTGTGAAATTCTATAATTGCTCTTGTGAAGACAGCAACTTTCACTGTTGTTGTTGGTTTTAAAAGTGAATTGTAAATTAATAGGAAAACAAGCTGATATACTTGAGTGTTGCCACTAGCTGTGCTTGAAAGCTGGATGATTTATCTCAGCCACACCTCCTGGCTGCACTGATGAATTGCAAAGAAAAGGAAGCAGCCTGTTTTCTTCTGCTCTTGATTGAGAAGTCCGAAATCTGTTTTGTTTATTTTTTAAGTACCCTTTATGGTCTTTCTACAGAATTAAGTGACAAGAAAAAGGTGTTTTTTTGTCTCTTCTTGTTTCCAATTTCTCTTATTATTATTTTTTTTCTTTTTCCTAACAGTTTTGGCAAGCATCTGCCTTCCAGGCATTTAAAAGCTTTTTTGGCATCTGATGCTGTGTTAACAGTGGTGATTGGTGCAATTTACAATTGTGTATTAAATATAAATCTCATTTTTATATCACTTGCTTAAAGTCGATTTGTGACAAAGCTTTGCTGGTTATGATAGATGTGTATGTGAATTAGTGCATGTTTAGTCCCTGCTGTTGAACTACATGGAGGTAAGCAATTATGTTTATTTAAGGAGTATTAATGTGTCTCTACAACTTAATTTCTGTCATGTTTTTGTCAGCTTTGAAGTAGGCCCTGATGAGTTTCTATGTCCTTGAGTTAGGTAATTTCTGCTTTGGGAAAGAGACATGGAGCAATTAGATTAAAATATTTTGAACACTTTTTAGAATTTTAAATTAACTTCTGACATAAACCTTTCTCATCTGAGTAACTTCTCAGCCTTGAGAGTTTTTTCGTGTTCCCTTTGTGTGATTAGAGCATTGTTTTTAGGATATGTCAGCATGTAGCAGTTATCTCAAAAGTTTTAGGGACCCCTGAAGAGTACAGACAAGTGCAATATTTTCTAAGCCTTCCTGGTCTGTCTCTTTTCTTAAATGGGAACGGTTGCTGGGGTTTCAGCTGCACAGTATTTGAATTCAGTCTCACTGGCGTTTCCTGGGCCCTGGCCACTGCTCAGTTCTGTCTTCCTTAGAGATCTCACCCTCAGTGAGTCTGACTTCCTTCTCTAGCCCTTAGTTCTCTAGGGACATTCTGGCTTCTGGTTTATTTTTTATTATTGTTCTAGCGTCTGTGCCTTTACCAAATTAGATCTTCCTCCCAATTTACCTCGATTTTTAAAAGAGAAGGTGAAAGTGATTCTGTCCTTTAATCTTTCTTAGTTTTCAGCTGAGGTTTGTGTGAGAAAAGTAAGCCTTACCGAAAAATGATTTGATGCTTCTTTTCTTAAGTTTCCCAAGAGTGGTACTTAGGTAGTACCCTTCTGGATGCACAAGACAGAAATTAATTCATTATATCCAATGGATGCCTTTGGGCATTAGCACTCAATTCCCTTGCAGAGACCCACTCCAGAAGGACAGTAAGACTTGTTTTAAATGTACACCAAACAAAGGAAGGGGCAGGGTGACAATACTACCTCAGTGCCTTCATTGCACCAAATAATGTACAGGGAACTTTAAATGTATTATCTCACTTAATATGAGACAACTTGAAAAGCTGTGAAAAAAGGTAGGTTCACTGATAGAGCTTCTGTGAGAACCCTCCCCCCACCCCCCTTTTTAAGGCTTATAGGAGACTCGAGCTAAGTTGAGTAAGTTTGATTCCTTTTGCAGCTGGAATGATACAACAAGGACCCTTAGACTCTTCAGCTGTGTGATGATAGGGACTCTGTTGTCCTTATCGCCTAGGATTTCTGTCCTATTACAAGTGTATGATAAATATTTTTGGTAAAAGTAAAACATAGTCTAGTTGGGATATACTGCATATAGTTATTCTTAATCTCCTCCAAGATAGTTTTACATGATTTACAATTTGTGGAGGTTTGAAATAGGTTATTAGTCTGATTATATTCTCACTGAGCCCTCATATCTTCATTAAAGTGAGTCAAGATTCAGAGAAAGCTAGGTGTGAGTGGATTTGTTTTGTGAAATTCTGGGTGAGAGAGGCAGCTCTCAAGAAGAACACATGTTTTTCTCCTGAACTCTCTTGTGAGAAGCTGGGATGTCCTGGTTCCCGGGCCTCTGGATGCTGCTGCACCAGATGAGACAAAGCCAGAATTATAAAAGCATGCTCCCCACTAGGAACTGTCAGGAATCACTGCTGTATCAGAAAGAAATTGTTCACAGTAGTATGAAGACCTAACAAGAGTGACTGTCACTGGTACATGAATGCATGAAAGAACTTGTGCCATTTCTAGTCCCATTTGAAAATAATTAGGTTTACAGTGATGACATCAGAGATGTTTTTCTACATTACAAGTACTAAGAACAATGTGACTTCAGTGACAAAGACTCCAGGGAAATCACAAAATCACTTAGAAAACGTAACAAGGCTTTGACAAACAAAAATCTATACCATTTCAAATACTATGAAGCTGTTTTTAAAAAGCATTAATTATAATAGTATTGTCTTGATTACCTTTGGGATTTTTTTTCTCTAGAGTATTGTATTGTAAGGCATCCCTTAAATTAACTGTGCTTTGTTGAAATCAGTATCCCAACCCTGTGACATTACATACAGTGCTATTAGTTTTGTTAAGAATAAATGTACCCAATAAGGAAACAAACACATATTTTTAAAATGACAGAAAGAAAAAGAAAATGGTTGAAGAGTTGACAGTGATGAGTGGAGGTAGAAGGTGAGAACACAAGAGGCAGAGACACAGAACGATGATGAAATCCTAAACCCTGGGATAAAAGAGAGAGAGAAAGAAGTCTTGGGGAGATCTAATTCTTCCAAGGCTGCAGAGCTGAGGGTTCAAGACTGTCCTACCCAGATCTCAAGAATTAGGGAACCTCCACTGATGTCTGGATAACATCAGTCAGCCTCTCAAGTTTTTCTCTCAATATTGCACCAACTTCTCTCCCACTCCCCATTCAAACCCCTGCCCTGCATTCAATCACTCAAGCCAAAACCTAGACGTCATTCTTGACTTTGCCTGTACCCCTATCTCCTATAGCCAATCCTATTTTGAAGTTTTATTTCCAAACTAACTTTGAGAACATTTACCTGTCTCCTATTCTGCTGTCACTGCCGGCACTGGGACACCTTCAGTACCTTCCTGGTCAGCTACAAGAGAATTTTAATCTCTATTCCAACCACTCTTTTCCTACTCTTGCTTTCTATGCTCCTTTCTTCCACAGCAGAGTGACATATGAAAAGTAAATAAACTCAAGTCTCTTCTTCATTTAAAATCCTCCAGTGACTGCGAGGATAGACTGCAAAGCCCTGCAGTGCTGGGGGAAGCTGGCTGGTCACCCTGTACCATTCACTCTCAACAGGCTTTCTCCTGCCTTAGAGTTTCAATTCATTTCATTTTGGATACCTGAAAAATACATTTAATATTTCCTTGGAGGGAAAGCTTATGCCCAAACATGGTGATACTTTTTTTTTTTACCATTTAGAGTAAGGAGTAAAAATAGTTTTCAGTATTATTTCAGGTACTGAAATTTTCTATTACAAAAAATCCAAACATACATAAAAGTAGAGAAAATAAAATAATGAACCCCTGTTTAACTCCCAGTTTACCAACTAGCAACTGGTTGGGGCTTCTATGTTTGATGCCTTCTGGACAGATGCATCTTTCTCCTTCTCATCCTGTCCCCATTTGCTTATCCTTCCACGTAAATTCAAATGTCCTTTTTTTGTGGAGGTCTTCCCTTTCTATGCCACTGAAAGTTGTCTCCATTTACTGCACTGCTTTCTCTCCTAGCACTTGTTAAGATCTATGATTTATTTATGTACTATTGCTCTTCCATCAGAGGTAGAAATCTGTGGCTTTTTCACTGCCACATCCCCAATACCATTATATAGTGAGCACTCCATAAATGTTGGTTGAGTGAAAGAATTCTTTATTTAGATGTCCTCCTGTGCCTTTGGGAACCCCTGGCTTACCACCAATCTCTCTCTATGGCTCAGAGAAATCCATGCGACTCATATTTTGATCCTTAAATAGCCTTTTTTCTGCTTCTCACACCAAAGAAAACTTCTACAAATCAACTCAAGCAAATAGGCCTCAGGTAGAGTTGGAGAGCAATCCTCTGGTTGTCATTATCATTCCGGTGAGGTGAGGATTTAAAACATTACAAAAATTTGTAATAAAAACAATTGGCTAAAATTTAACTGTAGCCTTATTTTCAGAATATGGAAAATTGGGCTCAAACTCATAAGCCCAAGTAAGTTTCCATTTAAAGGAAAACAAAACAAATTTCAGTTACAGTACATGATGTACTGAAGTGGGACAACTCTGAAACAGAGAATGTTGTAGAAAATACTCCAGGGTCCCAGAGCCAAGGCTAGACCCTACTGCTCCTGACTCCTACTATAACACTGTTTCCATTATTCTGCCTCTTCCTCACATCTTTTTCTTTCAAAATCACCTCACTGAGGAAGACATAATTCTTACAAAAAATATGCTTTTTCATGAATGTTTTTTAATTATATTTTATGGATTATGCTACTACAGTTATCCTGATTATTTCCCCTTTGCCTGCCTCCACTCAGCAACCCCCACTCCCTCAGGCAATACCCACACCATTGTCCATGTCCACGAGTCGTGTGTATAAGTTCTTTGCCTACTCCATTTCCTATGCTCTACTTTACATCCCCATGACTATCCTGTAGTTACCTGTTTGTACTTCTTAATCTGCTGACCTCCTCACCCACTCCTCCATACTGCTCTCCCATCTGGCAACCACCAAAACACTCTCTGTATCCATGATTCTGTCTTTGTCCTTCTTGTTTGCTTAGTTTGTTTTTAGATTCAATTGTTGATATTTATGTATTTTTGCCATTTTATTCTTCATAGTTTTGATCTTCTTTTTCTTAAATGAGTCCCTTTAAAATTCATATAATAATGGTTTGGTGATGATGAACTCCTTTCATTTTTTTTCTTGTCTGGGAAGTTCTTTATCTACCCTCTGATTCTAAATGATATATATATATTTGCTGGGAAGAACAAACTTGGCTGTAGGTCCCTGCTTTTCATGACTTTGAATATTTCTTGCCAATCCCTTCTAGCCTGCAAAGTTTCTTTAAGAAATCAGCTGACAGTCTTTTGGGAACTCTCCTGTAGGTAACTAAACTTCTTTCCTCTTGCTACTTTTAAGAATCTCTATTTATCTTTAGTCTTTAGAATTTTAATTATGATATATCTTGAAGTGGGCTTTTTTGCATCCATCTTGTTTGGGACTCTCTGCACTTCATGGACTTGCATGTCTATTTCCTTCACCAAAGTAGGGAAGTTTTCTTTCATTAGTTTTTCAAACAGATTTCCAATTTCTTGCTCTTTCTCTTCTCCTTCTGGCAACCCTATGATGCAAATGTTGGATCTTTTGAAGTTGTCCCAGAGGCTGCTTATACTATCCTCATTT
>CM052540.1:135064982-135080961 GCA_028533065.1 Trachops cirrhosus | reverse complement strand
AGGGATTTACCCAGGCCAGTCAGTTGCAAAGATTTGCTGTGACCACTGATCACCAACCTCTGCCCTGTGTGGAGAATCATCTGTGAGGGGGCAGGGTGGTGGTGCTCTGATTTGGTCTGTAGCTGTCCACTGGGTGCACTGGCCCTGGAGTTTCTCAGGTGGTGCAGGCCAAAATCAGCCCCCACCTGTGTTTTGCCTGGGGCTCCCTCCTTGAACTATAAAGCAATCTGAGATTGCTGCTATTAGTGCTAAGTCTGGAGCTTGTGATGCCAGCTGTTTCTTGTTTGAGAGGATATAGGAAGTTGTAAAGCAGAAGCCAAGACTAGCCATTCATATGGAAAAGCAGTTTGGGTGAGCATATAATTTGGGTGGGGCGGAGTCCTTGGGGATCTCCAAGGCGAGTCAAACAGTGTTAGCCCGTTTGATGGAGTCTCAGATACAGCACCAGCTGTCTGGCTCTGTGGGGGAGGGTTTGGAAAAGAGACAATGGCCTCTACTTGCCATGGGTCCAGACTCTTCAGTTCCTTCCTATATGCCACTGGTGACTTTTAAGCTGCTATCCTGGTGCTGGAGCTCAGAGGGAGTAAGTCTGAGTAGGTGAGTCCATGTGTGGGTTCTTTAAGGGGAACTGCTTGGGGCTCCAGAAGTTTCTTCCACTGACTCAATTCCCACTGGTTTTTGCAGCCAGAAGTTGTGGGGACTTATATCCCTGGCACTGGAGTCTTGGGTTGGGGGGCCTGATGTTTGTCTGGGACGCCTCACACCCAAGATATTCCTCCCGAATTTTTATCTACCACACATGGTTAGGGGACCAGCCCATCTGTGTCTGCGCCCCTCCTACCAGTCTGGATGGCTGTGGTTTTTTTAATTCCATAGTTGTCAGACTCCATTCAAATCGATTTCTGCCAGTTCTGAGTGATGGTTGTTCTCTAGTTTAGTTGTAATTTTGATGTGGTTGTACAAAGAGATGAGCCAAGTCTGCCTATGCCATCATCCTGACTGGAGTCCTCAAAAGTGTTTTGAGACACTATGACAAGAACCAAAAATGTCCTTTGAATCAGGGTAGACACATTTGCAAGTCTCTGAATTTTTTTTGTCTGGACAGCTTATTTTTTTCTATGTATTCTTTTTGCTTCATCTAATGTGTGGGGATAAGTAAGGCTTTAACATATTTTGTGTTACTTTGTAAGATCCTTTGGAGTTAAGGTATACCCCTTATATGACAGACATGGTTACAATAGAAAGCACTATAATATGCTGCCTCTGTGGCTTGATTAGCCTGCAATTTCTTAATGTTTCCACAGCTCTAATCTGCAATACACTTATATTTTTATTTGGTATGTAGACTTCTCTCTGCACCCTGCTCCTTGTATCATATAACCTTTGGTCTACTTTTCTAGAAAACTTCATGTAAAACCTAGTGAATGTGCTTCAGATTTGCTCATACACCGTTCTGTATGTTCATTATGACTGGGACCTCTTTTTCTTCCATTTGCAAGATTCATGCTAACCAGGTTGGCTATAAAACAATAGTTTTACTTCTGTTTATTCTCTCAGTACACAGAAGAACTCTAGAAGTTCTTTCTTTTTAGATTTATAATCTGTCAAATTTAAGATTAGCTATTTTTTTACTGAGTTCTTTCATCATTCTCTTTAATTACTTAACTTCTAATTGCCTTCCTATATCCCTTTCTACTTTCCTCCCCTTCTTCCTTCAAAACACATTCATTGACACTGCTTTGTGTGAAACGGCATATGATTATAAGTATAACCAGATGTTCTGTAATTAAATTGAGTAGCTTTAGATGCCATCTTTCACCTGCATTATTCAGTCAAGCTTTGTCTGTATTGAGTATAGAAGAAAGAGAGCCATTCTTCTGCTAACTTTTCTCTTTTTTGGCTTTTTCTTTCTAGATTACCCAGTTTGTGTCTATTCATTATACCCTGCAACTCTTGCTGACTGGACTTCCAGTTTCAGACACTGCCCATGGCTGTCAACATTGACTGAGTTGGATTCATTGTTTTTGGTTCTCCTGTGTATGATTTGGTACTTATGTACACTGGACTCCATCTTAGTTTCAAAAATTCTGTTTCTCTGAACTTTCCCAGTCAATTTGAACCCTTTCCCCAAATTCTAGGAAGTTAACAATTGCCCTCCCTTGGAGGCAAATACGTACATACTTGCCGGGTTCACTTCTCTCATGTAGGTCACTGATCAAAATAAATAACTTGATACTTTTTCTCTTGATGCAGAAGTTAGGTTACTGTGGTCCCATGGAGAATATCTTCTTATTTAACTGTGTTACAATGTTGCTTCTGGACAATAATCAGGTGAGTCCTGACTGCAGGTCCAGCATTTATTTTTCCTAAACACCTCACAGCTAGATGTGACATATGACAGTCATGTTTGAGATGTTATTTTATTTTTATTTTAATATATGAGTATACAAGAAGTAGTGAGAGATTGATCTAATGCTGTATCCCACAGCCTTGTGGTAACTGATATTAACAGCCATGTGCACAGTCTTCTGAAAGCATTCAAACATAGAGGTACATGCAAGGGGCTTTAAAAATACTGGCGCATTATACTTATTCCTCTGTAATTTTATTTCACCACCTAAAATTTCGTGATAGCATCTCTTTAGGTTAATAGATTACATTATTCTTTTTAAAATAACTGCATAATATTCTACAACATGGATATACTATAATTTATTTAACTATTACCCTATTGATGGACATTATGGTTGTTTCTAATTTTTCAACACCAAAAATATTGTATAATAACATAATGATGTTACAGTGAAAATGCTTATGTATTTTATGTATCATTCTGGTGCTTTGTTGCTGATTTCCTAAAGTAGGGATCCCTAAGCTAGGTCAAAGTGCTCGTTATTGCAATAGATATTGCCATATTACTTTGCAAAATGTTGTAGCAATTTACACTTCCATCAGCAAGGTTAGAGAGTGTCCATTTTTCTACATTCTTCTAAACACTGGATGTTTTTATTCTTTTCAATGTAGGCAGGCCAAACTGGTGGGTATCATGTTTTAATTCTATTTCTTTTTGTCCACTGATAAGGTCAATGTCTTTTTTTGGTTTGTTTGTTTACATTTTATGGTCATTTGAATTTCCTGTCCTGTGAGTATTCTTTTCATAGTCTTTGCCCATTCTTTTTTTGAGTTGTTTGTTTTCTTCTTTTCAATTTGTAGGTTTTTATATTTTAGAACTAGTAATCTTGTATTTCTAAAAATAAATGTTTTAGAACAGTTTTAGATTTACAGAACACTTGTGAAGATAGAACAGAGTTCCTGTATTACCCTCATTCTCTCTGCCCTAAGTTTCCCATTATGAATATCTAACATTAGTATGGTATATTTGTCACAATTAATGAACCAATATTGATGCATTATTAGTAACTAAAGCCTATACTTCATTCAGATATCCTTAGTTTTTTTCCCCTAATGTCCTTTTTCTGTTCTAGGACACTATCCAGGAGATCACATTACCTTTAATCACCATATCTCCTAGGCTCCCCTGTGCTGTGGAAGTTTCTCAGACTTTCCTAGTTTGTGATGACCTTGACAATTTTGAGTTGTACTGTTCAAGTATTTGTAGAATGCCCCTTGGGATTTCTCTGTTTTTCTCATGATTAGACTGGAATTAAGGGTATTTGGAAGGAAGATCACAGATGTAAAGTGCCATTTTTATATCATATTGTATCATTATATATAATATATAATAAATAAAACATAATTCACATAATAAACTATATATCAATATAATATATAACAATATATAATATTATATAACATATAATAAATAATATTGTACATTATATATTATATAATAATGTATGATAAATAATATCATAAATAACATTACAATATTATATACTATATTATATAATAACATGATAAAACAATATCTTCTGTATTGTAATATAAATAATATACTATAATGTAATATAAATATTATTATATTATATTATATTACATTACAGACATTCCATCAACATGACTTATTGTTGGTGATCCCCTTCATCACTTGACTAAGGTAGTATTTGTTGAGTTTCTCCATTGTAAATTACTCTTCCCTCACAACTCCCCTTCCATAGTTACTGTATCTTTGGAAAGAAGTTACTATGTACAACCCAAACACTTATATAGTGGGGAGTAATGCTTAACTTCTTTTGATGGTGCAAACTCTACACAAATTATTTGTAATTCTTCTGCAAGGGAGATCTGTCTCTTTCCCAGTACTTCTTTATTCATACCCTTCCCCCCACCCCCTTAGTACTTCCTTTCTGGTACTATAAGATGCTCCAGGCTCATTTTACATATTTCCTGCCTCCGTCCTAGAATCATTCATTTTTCCGAGGGACCCTTATTTCTACTGGACAATGATATTAGAAGAGAATATCTGGTTTATTTTACTGGAAAATGAAGTTAGGATAGTATGCTATTTCTATAGGACCAGCTCACAGAGCAAGGAAATATACGCATATATACATATATAAATAAATTTTTCTATATGTAACCACCTGTGTCTATAATATATTACACTAAAGATAAATTGATACTGATGTCTCCAACTGTAATTCATTACTACATGGATCATTCTCATCTCCTCTTATTTATTTGTGGCTTCCTATTCCAACAATGGGAAGCCTGGCTCCCCGCAACTGCCATTCCTTTTCTTAATTGTAGCATTATGTGTAGTGGTGCCAGAATTGTCACTTTTGTGTATTCCCAGGGGAGACAACTTTATCAGCAAGTGAAGTTTAGTACCTATGTCAGGGTTTTTTTCCTTTAGTCTTATAGATTACACTAACTTCCAGTAATCTAGATCAGCAGCTTTTATTCCTGTTCCCATCTCTGAGGTTGTTTCAGACATTCATAATACAGTTAGATTGTTTTGTCACATTTCCAATCGATCCTGAGATCCACTGACCTCCTAAATTATGTTTTTAAAATTTATATACATTAAGGTTCACTCTTTGTACTGTAAAGACTACGGGGCTTTGACAAATACATAGTGTCATGCACCCACCATTACAGTAACATATAGGTTACTTTCAATGCCCCAAAATAGTTTTGGTGCTTTATTTATTCAACTTTTTCTCCCTCTATAACCACCGATCTCTCTACTGTCTCACTAGTTTTTTATCTTCTTGATTGAGATATAATTAGAATCATAGACTAAGCAGCACTTTCAGACTGATATGTATCATTTAGCAGTATGTATTTAAGATTAACACATTTGTTATAGTTCTATATATCCTGTTTTTATTTAATCACTGAATGATATTTCATTATATGGATGTATCATAGCTTACTTATCCATTCACTTAATGGAGAATTTCTTGCTTACCTCCAGCTTGCTGATTATGAATACAGATCTTACTAGGGTCCATGTGCTGGTTTTTGCATGGATACATGTTCCCAGCTAGGCAAATTGCACCCAAGAGTGCAATTCTTGGACCATATGGTAAAACTAGGTTTAGCTTTGTAAGAAGCTGCCAAAATGTCTTCCAAAGTGGCTGCAACCACCAGTGATGAGTGAGAATTCTAGTTCCTTTACGTCCTTGTCAGCACTTGGTATTGCCAGTTTTTTTTAATGTTAACAGTGGCTTTATTCATAACTGTCCCCAAAAGAAAATAATCAAGGCGTCCTTTAATAGGTAACAAGATACATAAAATGGGATACATCCAGGCAATGGAATGCTATGAGCATCAAATAGAAATAAATTATTGAGCCATGCAGAGACATGTGTGAACCTATGTGTATATTACTAACTGAAAGAAGCTATCTGAGAAGGTTACACAGATTCCAATTACTGCGTATAGGACATTCTTGAGAAAACAAAACGAAAAAGATCAGTCGGTTGCCAGGGGTCAGGGTGCAGAGATGTAAGAACCCAGGGTTTCCCATCCGAGTTTCCGTCCCAGGACTTGCCTGCGGGCCCAGGTGGAACTAAGAGCCATCGGTCTGCTCCCTGGAAGGAGGGTCGTGGCCACGCCCAGGCCGATTCCACCGTTTCCTCAACTACTTACCTCTCCTGCTTAGTGCAAGTTTTTTGGATTTCAATGAACCATTTCAATAGGTATGTAGAGATATCTCGTTTTTGTTTTAATTTGCAATTCCTTAATGACAAATGATGTTGAGTGTATTTTCATTTATTTATTTGCCATCTATGGTGAGGTGTCTTAAAGTATTTGGCCCGTGTTTTTAGTTGAGCCATGTGTTTTCTTATAGTTGATGTCAAAGGTTCTTTGCATATTTTGGGTGTAAGTTCTTTATCAGATATGTGTTTTGCAAATATTTTTCCTTTGTCTTGTTTTATCATTTTCTTAACACTGTCTTTTACAGAGTTTTAATTTTAATAAAGTCCAGCTTACCAATTTCTTCTCCATGAGTTGTGCTTTCGATGTAAATAAGTCATCTCTATACCTAAGTACACAGATATTCCCCTGTGTTTTCTTTGAGAAATTTTCTAGTTTTGCAATTTACATTTAGTTCTATGATCCATTCTGAGTAAACTATTGTGAAAGGTGTAAGATCTGCTGCACCTAGGGTGTTTTGTTTTTCTTTTTAAAGATTGTATTTGTTTACTTTTAAAAAGAGGGGAAAGGAGGGAGGGAGAGGGGGAGAGAAACACTGAAGTGAGAGAAACAGCTGATCTCCTGCAGGTGCCCCACCGAGGGACCAGGCCTGAAACCCAGGCGTGTGCGCTGGCCAAGAATTGAAGCAGGGAGACCTTTGGCTTCGCTGATGATGCTCAACCAACTGAGCCACACCTGCCAGGGCCCTAGGGTATTTTTAATTTCTCTTTTATTATGGACTTCTAATTGTTCCAGTACCATTTGTTGAAAAGAATATTTTTTTTCATTGAATTGCCTTTGTTCCTTCATCAGAGATTAGATGATTTTATTCGTGCCAGCCTATTCTGCACACTCTATTCTGGTCCCTTGTCTACTATCTTGCCAACATCACACTGTCTGGATTACTGTAGCTTGATTTTAAAGCTTAAAATTGAGTAGTGTGAATCCTCCAACTTTATAATTTTTTGTTTCAAAATAATTTTTTAATCCTTACCTGAGGATATGTTGATTTTTTTTTTAAGAGAGAAGAATAGGCGGGGGTGGGGGGGAGAGAAAGACAGAGAGAGAGAGAGATTGATGTGAGACAGAAACATTGATCAGTTGCCTCCCACATGTGTCCTGACCTGGGAATTGAACCCACAAGCTAGGCATGTGCCCTGATTGGGAATTTAAGCAGCAACCTTTTGGTGTACAGGATGCCGCTTTAACGAACTGAGCCACCTTGCCAGGGCTTTGTTCTTTTTTAGCATTGTGTTGGCAATTCTAGGTCTTTTGCCTTTCCATATACACTTAAGAATCAGTTTTGCAGTGTCTGTGAAATAGCTTGCTAGGAGTTTAATGGGGATTGCATTAAAGTCACAGACAAATTTGGGAAGAATTGACATCTTAATGAGGTTTAGTGTTTCAAATCATGAACACAGACTGTTTCTCCATTTACTTAGGTTAAACATTTTTTCATCAGTTTTGTAGGTTTTGTATATATACCTAACTTTTATTTTATCTCTTGGTGCTGTTGTAAATGCCATTTAAAAAAATTTCAAATTCCATCATTACTGGTGTATTGGAAAGCAATTGATTTTTGTATATTAACCCGATAACCTGGGATCTTGCTCTACTCCCTTATTAGTTCCAGGAGCTTTTCGTTGTTGTTACTGATTTTTTCTTCTATATAGGCAATCATGCCATTTGCAAATAAAGACAGTTTTATTTTTTCCTTTTCAATCTATTTCCTTTTATTTTCTCATTTTGTCGTATGGTACTAACTGGAACTTCTAGTACAGTGATGAATGGGAGGGGTGAAGGGGCGCATCCTTGTCTTGTTTCAGATCGAAGGGCAAAAATACCCAGTTTCTTCCCAGTATGATGTTAGTTGTAGGTCTTTTGTACATGGTCTTGATCAATTTCTAGGAGGTCTTGTCTATTTCTAGTTTTCTGTCTGTCATAGGTTATCTCAGTTCTCTAATTTGTCTTTATATTTTCTTCTATTTCTTGCCATATATACATTTTACACTTGTTTCCCGAGATCATCATATATAAGGTCTCTGATAAACCTTGAATTTCTTTCTATCACTTTTTTCACTGTTCCTTTGTTTCTCTCTGTAATGCCTAAGGCTTATTAGTGGTCACGCACATGCATTTAGGAATCAGATTTTTCTGGGTTCAATTTCTAGATTTCTACTTATTGGTTTCCTTGGAAAAATTCTTTTACCTCTCTAAGCCTTAATCTCCTCCTCTGAAAAAGTTGGTGTGTTAAACCTTCCTCAAAGGGTCTTCATAACAGGTTTATCAGTGCTCAAAAAGTGGTTGATACTATCTTATCTTTTGTAGAGAGAGTTACTGTATTTTTTTCTGGAAAGCACTAAGATGTGACATATCTGGGGAACAAAAGTGATCAGAATATAGTTTCATTTATGCAACTGTTTCTTCTGTGAGTGGAGAAATATCTTGGTCATATGCTAGGTCCAGCCATGTTATATCACTGTTATATGTAAGTAATCTCCTTCTGATTATTAGCCTTGACCTTAACAATAAAAGGGGTATTCAATTATTGTTGCAGGCAAACTTGATAGGGTTAAACTTTCACTGTTATGAATAAAATCTTGTGACTATAAACTGGAAAGTTGAATGCTTAAGTAATTTATAGCAATTATAAGTCAATGTGAGAAATGTTATTAATGCTTTACTAGTATACAAAAGTTAAATACTATTATTTCATTATTGATATTCAGACAGGATTTGTCATTCTTACACAGTTGGTGAGAGGAAAAATTTGATGATTGCTGTCCTTCTTTGGCACAGTAGTTATTTTGTATTTTTCAGATTGACATCACAAATTAGGAACCACTTGGCTAGATATACCTACGGTTCTGTCTGGAAGAAGATTTAATTGGGAATGTGCTTTTGGAATTTCTGAATTTGAATTAGTATGATTGTTGAAAGCATACCAAATGTTTGGGAATTAGTATTTGCCAACCATGTAAAACCAGCATGAGTCCTGGGCTACAATCTGGCCCACTAGGGTGATAGGAATCCATTGTTTCCTTTGCTTTAAACTGCTTAACTCTTCTTGATTTCTCCACATATAATACAGTAATCATAGTTTCCATTATTTAACTCACAGAATCTTGTAGGAACAGAATAGAATAATGTGGGTCTGAGATACTTCATTTGTTTTCCATTAGTTATAGGCTGAAATCCAAATTCCTTAGCAATATCATAGTGGCTGAAAACACAGGTTTTGGAATCAGACAGATGTTGTGAGCCCAGATCCTGACTCTGCCACACACGGCCATGTTCTTGGACAGTTTACTTGACCTTTCTAAGCTTCAGGTTTCTTGTCTGTAAAATGGAGACAGTAATAGTCCCTTCATCATAAGAATTGGTGTGAGAATTGGGTAATGTATGTGGGGTGCAAGCACAGGTTTTGGTTCATTTTATGTGTTTAGTAACTGGTAGCTGCTGGTATCCACATCGCCATGGCATGTAAGGCCTAACTTGCTGGGTTTTTTCAACCTCATCTGCCTGCATTAACCTCCTACATTCACCCCTGTTTATCCTGAATGCATTTCTCTGTGTACATTACCACACACTCCACTTATCTCATTACTTCTTCACCATTAGGCTGTGTCCCTTTGATGTCAGAAATGTTAGCCGGATCATAGTTGAATCCTCTTTAGTTAACCTATAGTGAGACTGTGCAGCCAGCTGAATCAAGAAAATTATATAGAATTAAACTAATATAGGGATGATCATAAATATGTAATAATTGGTTAGATAAATATATAGTCAATGCATTAATAATAAAGTGAATAAAAATCCCTGTGTATACAAGATATCTTAAACCAGTAGGCAATGGTCTAAACTAAGTATAAACCTATTTTGTTTGATCTCTTGATGTTAAAATAAATCAGGAGAATTTATAACAAAATTTCAATTTTTGGCTTCTCTTGAAATGTTTGGAAATATAGCAAATGAACCTCTATTGCTACTTAGAGATGAGTGGGGTTCTTTAATTAAACCCACTCTTCACTCAAATGAAAGAAAGAGACATTCCACAATACTGGCTTTTTCTGTGGCCACCACAGAAAGTTCCTTTTCCTCCAGAAAAGTTGATTAGATTAAAACAGAATAGAGAAAGTACTGCTCTTTATCCCAAGTAGGTAGGGTATAACTGATCTCAATCCCAAGTAGGTAGGGTATAACTGATCTACCCAAAGAAGAGCAGCAGCCACCCACACCACGTCCCAGTTTAGCTAATCAAATGGTCTTAAAAATGTTTCATCTTGGCAAAGCCTATATCTCCATTGCTATGTATAGCCATACTATTGACAATCTTACGCAAAATTGCTATTGTTGATTTTGTTCTGTGCTCTTCTGAGAAGCCCTGTAGTTTGTGAAGATGAATTTGAATTATTTATGGAGATGGTGCTTTGTGCTAGTTGAGCCCTGTAGTCTTAACAGCCCTATGACCCAGGGGCATGAGGGGTTGGCCCCCTGGTAACAGGTTGCAGGGCCATGTGCACGCATGTTG
Organism: Trachops cirrhosus; assembly: GCA_028533065.1. Lineage (NCBI taxonomy): Eukaryota > Metazoa > Chordata > Mammalia > Chiroptera > Phyllostomidae > Trachops > Trachops cirrhosus. Next base: position 135,070,325 of record CM052540.1, on the reverse strand, counting down.
GGAGGCTGTGTAGGAGAGTGTGTGGCATGGGTATCAGGCTAGTTTACACACTGAGTTTCTTGAGAGGTGTACACTCAGATTTTGACTACTTGAGTCATTATTATTTAAATGTTTGTCCATGTCTTATGGCTACAAGTGTATCCCTAAATTCCTACACTTAGGAGAATATCCATAAAAAAACAAAGGGGAATTACTTAGCAGTAATCCAGTCAATTTGGTCAATGTAGACACTCCAATTGTCTATATCATATTGTGTTTTGAAATTTGAATTGTGCACTTTTTATTGTTTACACTGACTACATTGAGCATAAAATTGCCAGGTCATTTTACTCCATGTTTTACAGATACAGCATAAAAGCCAGTTAAATAAAGAGATAGTATTTTTCTCTGAGCAGAATGTGGGAATTTGAGGTTCTTATCAGTTTTTGAAACTTGTGAATATTAAACTACACTAGGTTAGTACTTCCTGTTTTTACTTGTTGTTGAATTTGTTTTCTTTTTTTGAAACCCAAAGTGAGCTTTCAACTGTACAACCTTCAATGCACTGATATGGGAAGAGATGTAGAGTTCCAGCCTGGAAAATATTTTAAAATTTACTCAAGAAAATTTGTATCATTCAGTTCTAGTACAGGAAAAAACATGACTTGTATGAGATTTGGCAACCTCTCATCTCTTTCAAAATAAAGTGCATCCAGAACACCTTCATGAGGCACGTACTAATTGGCTCTTACTGCTTGCTAGTTATTGTGTTGTTACCTAATCTTATCCAAGCAGACATCTGAAAGGAGACCTATTTCCAAGAGACGGTATGAGTCTGTGCATTAAGTACAGACCCTGAAGTATGACACGCCGGTGACTCTGACTTATTTGCCAGACTCTTGGGAATGTCAGTCAACATTACAATGTCTGAGTTTCAATAACGGACATACTGGTTTTCTTTCCCACACCTCCAACATAAAGATATTATAACGACTTAAAGGTAAATTGTTGTAAAAGAAAATTATACAATTCAATGAATATAATAAGTAGTAATTGGATGTGTATATAGACAATATGTATAAGAGAATGTAATGATAGAGTGACTCAATCTTAATTCCCACATGACTCATTCACATGCATGACCTTTCTTCTATAAGCAGTAACTCCACACAATTTTTACTTCTTGTCTGACCTGTGAAATAGGCTTGATGGGTTGACTTAAATTCCATTAAGGTGAAGATAGTGTCTGACACGTATGCGCTTTTATTATCTGGCTAAAATCTCCTTCTATGAGAAGTCTTCTTCAACTCACCCTCACCCTCTCATCCCCTGACCTAGTTGAATTTACTCTCATGTTAATGATACCACTTAACTTTTCTTACAGAAGCTGTGACCCAAAATTGCATTTTTAGTTTCATGTTGGGCCTGTCTCTAAACAGAGTACCTTGTGGGCAGGACCCAACTTCTCCAGCCTTGTATCTCCCAGGGCAGGTAGAGTGCCTGGTTCCCAGTTGCCTGCTCAATGCACGATTACTGAATGGATGAACGTATCCATCATCAGTGGCTTTTGGGAACCACTTACTCTAAATACGCTAAGTTACTTAGAGACCTCAGACTTGTCTGTGTGTGAAGTGAAGCTAGTAAAAAAGTTTTCTTAGAGCTCTGAAATTTGACTTAATGATTTTATGTGTTGTAAAACATGGCAAATATACATAACCTTAAGTATTTGTGGAGCTTTGGTTTGGATGATGTGGGAAAACAGATTTTTTGAGTTTGTCTTATTGAAATATTATTGTTTACTTTTTATTTAACTGTATATTTATACTCATTTGTATTTCAGAAGGTATTCAGAAATAATTAGGTGATCAGATATTTGGGGGTTGTTTATTTATATACGAAGTCTGTCCAGAAAAAGTCCAGCCTTTGTTAATATAATGAGAATGGTTTATGTGACATCGATGTAACCTGGCAGCCAAGGAGAGTGGACTGGAATGTGCATTCATCAACAGTGATGACTTCACTGTACTGGCCAGTGGTGGCAGTCGATGCCACTGAGTGAGCATGTGTACTGTGTGGCCATTGCATTCAAAATGACTGAGCGAATGGAACAACAAATCTACATAAAATTTTGCATTAAGCTTGAACATTCTTCTGCAGAAATTGTTCAGATCATTCAGAAGGCTTTTGGGAACAATGCAATGAGTGCAGTGCAAATAAAAGTGTGGCACAAACATTTCAAAGATGGTTGAGAAGAAGGCGTGGCAAAGTCACAGCAAGATCAAGACCATGCTGTGTTTTTTGATTGGGAAGGTGCTGTCCATCACAAGTACACCCCCCAGGCCAAACAATTAATGAGGAGTACTACCTCAGTGTTCTTCCTTGGTTGAGAGATGTGATACTATGAAAATGGCCACAGCTGTGGGCAACTGGTGATTGGCAGCTTCATCAGGGCAACACACCCGCCCATGCATCATGTCTCATGCAGTTTTTTGGTGAAACATCAAATGACTCAGCCCCAATACAGCCCAGATTCCACGTCCTACGACTTCTGGTTTTTCCGAAAACTAAAATCACCTTTGAAAGGGAAGAGATTTCAGGCCATCGACAAGATTCAGGAAAACACCATGAGTCAGCTGATGGCAATTCTAACAAAGGATTTTGCAGAGTGTTTTGAACAGTGGAAGAGACACAAGGAGAACTGTATGAGGTTCCAAGTTGCCTACTTTGAAGGGGACTGAGATGTCATTGTCCTATATACAGTGTTTCTTGTATCTTGTATCTTGTTCAATTAATGTCTCTTTTTCATATTACATGGCGGTATACTTTCTTGACAGACCTTGTACATGTACTTGATAGGATGGCCTTTGAGGATTGTATTATAGTAAGAAAGTAAGGAATAACTTAAATATATTTATATAAATAATGAAAAGAAATTAAAATAATAAAACTTAATTAGGTGTCTTAATGCCAGCAAAGGTCAACCCTAACTATTAGCATATGACTGTTGTCCTAAGTTGAAAATTTGTCCCTTTTAGTGAAATTTTAATGTTTGAAAGTAATCAAGAGTTGTAATATTAAAAAGTCTAGGTACAGTGAGGCTTCTGAACATACAGAATTGACCTTCTCCTAATTGCACATGACCCCTCTTATTATGATCTGACTACAGACTGCCTTCTCTTAAAGATGTGAACGATTGGCCAGGAAGAGATGTGAGACCGTCCTGTTTTTGACATTTTTTTAAGGTGCTTAAAAGCCTTGTTTCTCTTCTGCCCAGGTCTGACTTGCCTTGGGGAGCTAAAAGCTACAAGACCTGTTTAGCTGCTGCTGTTTATATGTGCTGACCAAGGTCTATATTCTTATTGTTTATGCATCATAACCCTGTAGTTGAGAAAGCACCTTTGCAAAAATCATTAATGCCTATTCCTGGAGAGGTTAATATTTGAAATTCTTGCTTATTGTTCCTTCCTCTTCATTTTGGTTTCTTTTGCTCTTGCTTTACCATAACTCTCCATTCATTCATTCATTCATTCATTCGTTCATAAACTGGACACTTTCTATACCACACACTGTGTTGGATCCTGAGGATTGAGAGTTAAAGATATACTTCTCACCATCTAAGAGCTTACTGCCCAGTATCATATTTTGGGTGAAATATCTTTGCAAGTTTGATCCTTTGCTATTTATAACCTCTGGGCATCTACTGACATCTTAAATGCTTAGCTCTTGACTCTTAGCTTCAAATAACTGATTCCTAAATTTTGTTAGGTATCTATGGAAGTCAATTAGTTGAAGCTGTCCTTAGCCATCAGTTAATAATATGACAACTTCATATTAGTTTTCTTTTATTTTGCAAGTGTCTTTTCCAACAAGAAATTCAAAACTAGCATAATGATTTTGAAGTTTAAGCTTTCTTGTAACCAGGTTCTAATCTTACTTGATTACTGTATTTTCAGGTGGATATGCAAAGGAAAATTTTATTTAGGCTTTAAAGTCTCACAAAACTCTATTGAATTTCTCTGATGAGACTATAAACTGTTTGCTTCTACCTTTTTTTCCCTTTCTCCTTCATAGTTATGGGTATGGGAGAAAAAAAAAGACGATCTCCATTTGAAGCCTATGGTATAGTTGAAGAAATTACTGCAAGCTTCCAGAGTTGAGGATGAAGAAGCTGCTTAAGGCTGTTGTAGCCAAAGGAGAGGGACACATTCGGAAAAGGCTATATACAACAAGGAGGTATAGGAGTTAGTCTGAGCCAAAAAGGAATTTTGAGTAAACAGAAGCTATTGAAATTTGATAGTACTTTTCAAAAACAATGGAAAGATGGCATATTCACACATGGCTCCCTTCCTCACACAACCACATCAAAATTACAACTAAAATAGAGAATAACCATCACTGAGAACCATCAGAAATCAAGTTGAATGGAAGTCTAACAACTACAGAATTAAAGAAATCACAATCCATCCAGGCTGGTAGGAGGGGTGCAAACATGGATCAGGCTGGTCCTCACCCATGTGGTAGATAAAAATTCCAGAGGGATATGTTGGGAGCAAGGAGTCCCAGACAAACACCAGGCCCCCCAGCCCAGGGTTCCAGTGCCAGGAAGATAAGTACCCACAACTTCTGGCTGTAAAACCCAGCGGGAATTGTCAGTGGAAGAAACTTCTGTAGCCCTAAGCAGTTCCTCTTAGAGAACCCCCACATGGACTCACCTACTCAGACTCATTCCCTCTGAGTTCCAGCACTGGTGTAACAGCTTGAAAGGCACCAGTGGTACACAGGGAGAAACTGAAGTCTGGTATCAAGGTGAGCAGAGGCCATTGTCCCTTTGCTAAACCTTCCCCCCACAGAGCCTGTAGACTGGTCCCATATCTGAGACTCTATCAACCTGGCTAACACTGTTTGACACACCTTGGAGATACCCAGAGATTCTGCCCCACCCAAGTTGGCCGACCCAAGCTGCTTTTACATATGAATGGCTGGTCTCAGCAGGCTGTACAACTTCCTAAATCCTCTCAAACAAGCAACAGCTGGCATCAGTGAGCCCCAGGCCTGGCACTAGCAGCAGCTAGATTAGAATCACAGCTTGGCTTCATCTGGGAATCTTCAAGCCTAGCACAAGTAGCAGCTATCTCAGATTGCTTTACAGCTCAGGCAGGGTGCCACAGGCAAAACACAGGTGGGGGCTGATTTTGGCCTGCACCACCTGAGAAACTCCAGGGCCAGTGCACCCAGTGGACAGCTACAGACCAAATCAGAGCACCACCACCCTGCCCCCTCACAGATGATTCTCCACACAGGGCAGAGGTTGGTGATCAGTGGTCACAGCAAATCTTTGCAACTGACTGGCCTGGGTAAATCCCT
>CM052540.1:134996690-135064482 GCA_028533065.1 Trachops cirrhosus | reverse complement strand
AAATGAGGATAGTATAAGCAGCCTCTGGGACAACTTCAAAAGATCCAACATTTGCATCATAGGGTTGCCAGAAGGAGAAGAGAAAGAGCAAGAAATTGGAAATCTGTTTGAAAAACTAATGAAAGAAAACTTCCCTACTTTGGTGAAGGAAATAGACATGCAAGTCCATGAAGTGCAGAGAGTCCCAAACAAGATGGATACATAGAGGCCTACTCCAAGACAGATCATAATTAAAATGCCAAAAGTTAAAGATAAAGAGACAGTCTTAAAAGCAGCAATAGAAAAGAAGTTAGTTACCAGAAGGTTGCCAGATGGGAGTGGGGTGAGGAGAAATGGATGAAGAGGTGAGGGGATTAAGAAGTACTTACTAATAGGTAGCTACAGAATAGCCATGGGGATGTAAAGTACAGTATAGGAAATGGTTTAGAACTGATGCACATGTCCCATAGACCTGAACAATGGTGGGTGGATTGCCTGAGTGAGTGGGAGGTGCTGGGTGGAGAAGGGCAAAGGGGGAAAATCAGGACATTAATTGATAAAATATAAAAAATAAAAAAATGGAAGTGAAAAATGGAAAGACACAATGGAAGTGAAAGTTTTGATTTCTTATTGCATTATAACTTTCCTTTTTCCTAAACTTGGTGGCTTAAAACAATCCTTTTATTACATTTCCTAGTTCTCTGGGCTGACTGGGTTCAGCTGAGTGGTTCATTTGCTTCCTGTAGTGTCATGCAGGGCAACAGCTATCTTGGAGCTCAGTTGGACCAGAGCATCCAAGAGGGCATACTTAGTTATGCCAACTAACCCCCAGTTGATGCTGTGTCAGCTGGTAGCTCAGTGAGACTGTCAGCTGGTGGCCTTGATTCTCCTTCAGGCCCCATAGGAGGAGAATCAAAGCCCCACATTTATACAATGGAATTCTATGTGTCTGTGTAAAAGAAGGAATTCTTCCCTTTTGCAATAGTATGAATGGATTTGGAGATTATTAGGCTATGTCATATAAGCCAATCAAAGAAAGACAAATATCATATAATCTCACTTACATGTGGAATGTAATGAACAAAATAAACTAAGGAACAAAATAGAACTAGAGGCATGAATACATGGAACAGACTGACAGCTGTCAGAGGGGAGGGAGGTGGGAGGATTGGATGAAAGAAGATGATGAGATTAGCAAAGAACTCATAGGCATGATCCATGGACACAGACAATAGTGTGGTGAGGGCAAGAGGAAGAGGGGGCAAAGGGAATGGCGGATGGGGTCTAGGTGGAGGTGGTGAAGAGGGGAGAATGGAGAACATCTGTAATAGCGTCGACAATAAAATTAATTATTTTAAAAAAGCAGCAAGTGGAAGCTGCCAGCCCTCTTAAAGGCTAGGTGTGAAAGCGGCTCAGCTTCACTTTGCTTATATTCTATGGTCAGTGGAGTCACGGGTTTAGCTTCTGTTAAAGAGGGTGAAGAAATAGATTTCACTTCTCAGTGGGGCCAGTAATAAAGAAATTGTAGTTATCTTTAATCTACTGTAGTAAATCTGTTTGTAATTAACCAATATAAAAGTGGGGAATAATAATAAGACTAGGAATTTCAGCATTAAGTACCTCCTGAATGCATATGATGTAAAGGGGGAAATCAGCTCTGTGATGATTCCACTCCTTGGCTGAAGGAAAAATCAGCTTAGACCATTGGTTCTCAAACCTGAGTGTTCATCAGAATCACCAGGAGGGCATGCTAAGACAGATTGCTGGGCCCCTCCCCCCAGTTTCTGATAAAACAGGCCTGGGGTAGGGTCTGGGAATTTGCATTTCTAGCTGACCCCCAGTCATGCTGAAAATCACACTTTGTGAACCACTGCCTTAGACTGCAGGGCCAGAAAAAGTGAGAAAATTTTTAAAAAAAGAGAATAAGAAGGAAATACACTATTTTTTCTTTAATGGTGTTTTTAAAAGCTTAGTATCAGTAGTATAAATTTGAGTTTGAGGCCATCATGAACACATTACTATAAGGTCTTTATGCCTGTCAGGGTAATTCATCCTTGTGCTACAACATTAACCCTGAAATTTTATTAGCTTGACACAAGAAAGGTTCAGTCCTACCTATGTAAGGGTAAGTGTAAGTCAGTGCCACATAGCAGTGCCACATCTGGAATAGGTAGCCTCAGTATTACTGAGACAGAGGAGAGAGAGGGCAACAAGGTGTATTGGTTCTTAACTAGTGACACAGGTAACCTTCCCTGAGTCTTTTGGCCAAAACTAGTCACATGACCTCAACCTAAGTGCAGAGGGCTGGAAAATGTAGGAGAGTACATGGGTCATTAATGAGTCCTAACTATCTCTGCTCCAGCACCCAACTAACTTCAGTTCCCATATTTTGTGACTAGACAAAGCTGAAAGTGGAAAGAGTCCCATGAGCCACCAAAACCATATATATACCACCTGCAATGATAATTACTGAAACAGCATTCTTATTTCCTTTAAATCTGTTATCTTCTAGGATTAATTTATGCTTTTATTCCTAAATTTTTGTGTGGCATTAAACAGAGTGCATAATGATATCACTATCTCAAAAGTAAAATCTGCTATAAAAACTCTTTTTCCCCTGTTACCAAGAATTTGGTGAGCACTTGTTATCAGGCCATTGTAGGTGTCCTGTTAAAGACTCATTAAATAAGACACCATCTCTTTCTTTGATGATTTTCCCAAGCACATATTTTTTAGGTAATGGCTGAAGTGATTCATTATGGTGCTGGAATCTCAACGGCTGGTGTCAGTTGGCAACAAGGCATTATCAGGACTTTACAATCATCTTATGGGCGTTTTTGAAAACAAAGGAATGAAATTTATTTTTATCCCATCCATATAAACCTTGCCATTAGCTAAATATTATATAAAATAGAAAAGAATATTTTCAGTGGGAAACTGACCAGAGTTTGATTTGTTCATCAGATTCCCTCCTATTGCTATTGTCTACCTTTTTCTGGAATTCTTTTTTTATGGTACCTCCACAAAAGTTAATACTGGTGAGCAGGATTTCTGGCCACATAGAGACTCTGGTCATGGGAAAGCAGCTCCTGTTTTTCCCTGCTGACGGGAAGACTTTATCTGGTAGATAAAACCTTAGGAATATGCTACACACCCCGTCTCAGTAGCTTTGAGGCAAATTTCCATTTCAATTGTACAGGTTTAATTAACACTTTCGATGTGTTGAAACAATATGATGATGATATGTTTTCTGTAGAAACAAGCTTGACTAACAGCAGTCACCTGTCTTTGGTCAACTGAAATACTGCATGTCACAATTATTAGAAAGCACCTGAGTTATGCACTTTGATGATTTAGTTATATGGTCTCCGTTTATACTTAGAATCATTATAGATATTTTTCCTCACAATTTTTTAGTAGCTATCAGGTAGGCAGCTTCTTTAAATTAAGTGACGGATCAGCATTACTCTTCCCACTGAACAGATGAAGAAACTGAGCCAATTTTGTGACTAGATCAAAGCACCCTGGTGAGTCAGGAAAAGAGTTAGGATTAAACTTTAGTTTGTATGAGCAGGCCAAAGCGCCTTGTGTAACTCTGAAGTTAAATTTCTGGAGGCAGGGATACTATCTTATTTTTATATTACTAGAGCAACAGAATGATGGCACTTATAAAAGCTGGACTATTCACAGGCCGCCCCTGACCCCCACTATCGCCACACACACACCTAGGAGCTTAAGGACACGTGGAACATTGTGTGTGTCCTCTGAGTGCCTGAGAACCTTGTGGAAGTAGCACTCACCAGGAGCCTTCAGAACACAGCCCAGTGTCACAGACACGCACGCCTACCTTTCTTTGAATAATGAGATGGAACCAACTTGTTGTACCTAATCTGTTCTTTGGAAGGAAATGAAATAAAGACACTTCTTGGATGAAAAATTTTAAAAAAAAGGAGGCTGTTTAAAACAAGTTATCTTATTCATCTAGAAGTGTGGCTGTGTTCTTCTGTCTGGGATGGGTAAAGGGAGCCTTGCGTGTACACAGGACGCTGCATAATGTGTGGAAAGAGCAAAACACTACAATTGGAAGAAGCAGGTTCTCGTGAGAGCTGTGAAACCTTGGTCATGTCACTGAATCTTTCAAGAACCTCAATGTCTCACTTGTAGAATCTGAGGCATTGGAGTAGACGTTCTCTAAGATCTAAATTTTTATTGTAGAATTTTGAAACTGCTAATATTTGTTTTAGGAAGGATCATCCTTAGGTGAATCTTAATCTAACCAAAATTCCCATTCTTTTAAAGATTTATTTTTAAGGATACTTACAAGGAGAGACAGTTTCCTTGGCTCTGACTTGGCATCTGCAGTTTTCTCTCTGTCATCAGTTCTGCTGAAGAGTATGGAGGGAATTGGGGAATGAGGCTTGGCTGCGAGGAGCCTGAGTGTGTGGAACAGGCACAAACTTGTAAGACCAGGCTCTCTTTACAACCCTGTTTCCCATTTTTCCCAGAGTTGGAGGCTGGCTTCTAAACTACCTCGTCCTACTCAGAGCACCTTACTGCTGGACAAGAGAAATCTTTTGAGGATATTTGTCAGGCTACTTTGGTAGTAGCTCTTCTATCCACCTTCACCACATGTACTTAGTTGTTTTGCCATGTAATGAGTCTGGGGAAATTTGCTTTTCAGCTTCTTTCTTTCCTCCCATCCTTTCATCATTTGAGAAGAACACAACATCAACCTCATTAAAATACAGTGACCCCTCCCCATTTCCTCACCTGCCCCTGCGAAAGGGCCCTTGGTGAGAATCATCAAGGGCAGAGCATAGGGGGTTGGAGTCCCTTTAAAGGGTTTTCTCTGGAGCGATCCTGCTTATTTCTGAATATCACTGACCCAAAGGCCAGTTTCACATCCTGAAAAAAAAAAGCTCTGAGAGAATGTGTCAGCAGAACCGGCATTGCATGTCTAGACAAAGAATTGATATTAGCACCATCAGCCAGCATCCAATCTGTTAACTCTTGTGTAAGCATTTGCTGTCTGTGTTTCAGGCCTTGTTTGTTTGTTTTTTTAAAGTTTGACTTAAAATTAAAACTGTAGCTCTAAGATTTAGACTTAAGTCTTTTAGGAGGTTCTTTCAAGGGAAAGAATCACAAGGTACCTTATTTGAAGATCAGATATTTTATTGATTAATACGACAGTCACCTTATCTTGTTTTCCCCCCTTTTCAGTAAAATGGCAGCTGCATCACTATCTTCATTTCATTATATATTCATTATTTCAAAAAATATTTATTGAGCATCCACTGAGAATCTATACAGGGCATTCTGCTAGGGTCTGCTGATACATTGGTGAATAAAAGAGCTAAGGTCCCTGCCCCCTGGAATTTATAGCTTAATCGTGAGACTGACCACAAACAAGAGTAACAGGATATTTCTGTCTCAGTTTCGACTGAGCCACCAAAGAACAAAGCAGTAGGTGTCAAGTTCCTTGGCTTTCTAACTTGAGGTGCTAGACAAACTCTGCAGGATTTGCAGAAAGGGTACCTCAGAACTGGTTCTGCTGGCCTGAACTCATTATTTACCTCTAGGGCATTGAAGAGAAGGCTTAGTGTTCTTGGAGGTTCAAGAGTATGGCAGAGAAGGCTTATTTGAGGAGAGTTGTCACTATGCTGTGTGGTTCTCCTCACCTCAAGGAAGAGCTATGTGTCCCCTTACTCAAACCTAGTTGGGAGGCTCCTGGGAAACCACTCAGAGAGCACTGTCCTGTGTCTCCTGGAGATTGGAGACTTGGGGACTGACTGCTGAGGCATCTCAAGACAGAGACCAGGATGAGGGTAGGGGTATGGCATGAGGAAGGCAGCAGAGAGAATAGGTGGCTGCATTGGGAATGGCCAATACTTTCAAAGTTGACTGCGCAAGAATTGACTCTGAGGAAAGAGCAGCCTGGGTAATCTTGAAAACAGCTTGACAAGGAGGACTATGTGGAAGGGTGTGGTGACTGAAAAAAATGTGGGCCTCTGAAATGGGGCAGCTGAGTGGGAATGAGGGGAAATTCTTAAGGGACCAACCAGAAAGAACCTTGCCCAGAAAGAGAGCTGTGGGTGAGACATCTGCCATTATGGGAGTCCCTGAAAAACATCAAGAACACATTTGGGAAGCTTTGGTGTCTGGCTAGTGCAGAGGCACCAACCCCAGATTACAGTCACATCTGACAAGTTAGATCTATTTTCCCCTGTTCTCTTCTGTCTCCTGACGCAACCTGGAAGGGCCCAAACCCACAGCTGGCAAGAGGGGAGGAGGAAGTGAGCAAAAAGCTGATAAGGCTGCCTTCCCAGACAAGCTTCCAAGCCTGAAGCAAAGATGAGCTGGCAGAGGAAGAAATTGCAGGTTAACTTAGGTTTGGAGTTTTGATAATAAAATCACCCAAGACAAGCAAATATTTATTACTGGGAAGTGACTAGGATAGCCATGGGACCCATGGGAGATTTTTATCTAGTGACAGGGAAGAACCAGTCTGAAAGAGCAGAAGTGGGAGAGAATAAATCACTTTCAGTGTATAACATTGTATTGCATTACACCTGGAATATTTGAGGTAGGACCAGGATATCAAACACGTTAATATTTTCATAGCAAAACCTATTGAATGAATATATATGATAAATAAAGACCATATGTAGTCTCCTGTCAGTTCAAGTCAGTTTCTTAAAAATAACTTTTAAAATTTTGGAGTAGCTTTAGACTTACAGATTGCAAAGATTCTAGGGAGAATTCCTGTTATGTTCTGTACCAGTTTTCCATATTGTTAGCATTTGACCTTAGTATGGTATGTTTGTCACAACTAATGAACCAGTGTTGATGCATTATTATTAACTAAAGTCCATATTTGATTCAGATTTCCTTTATTTTTACCTATTGTTCTTTTTCCATTCCCAGATTCCATCCAGTATATTTCTTTACATTTTAGTCATTATGTCTCCATCAGCTCTTGCTGGCTATGACAGTTACTGAAACTTTTGTTGTTTTTGATGACCTTGACAGTTTGAGGCATGCTGATCAGGTCTTTTGTAGAATACAGTTCAATTGGGATTTTTTCTGATGGCTTCCTCTTGATTAGACTGGGATTATGGGTTTTGGGGGAGCAGACCACAGTGGTAAAGTGCCATTCTCATCACATTACTATCTTAAGGTACATACTATCAACATGACTGATTAGTGTTGATGTTGACCTTGATCATCTAGCTGTGACAGTGTTTGTCAGGTTCCCACACTATAAACTTACTCTTTTTTTTTCTCCCCTTTTCATTCTGTTCTTTTTTTTGAAGAAAGTTGCTATGCCTGACCTATACTTAAGGAGTGGTAAATTATGATCCCCCTCCTGTAGGGCAGAGTATCTGTAAATTATTTGGAACTCTTCTTCATGAGGGAATAATCTCTTCTTTGCCATAGATCAGGTTTTGATGACAAATGGGTTAAGAAATCTTTTTTTGCTTTTACATTTTTGGTACTGTGGATAAGGCTTATGGACCAGAACCAGCATTATATCTAAGTTGCAAGTCTTACATAGTGTTTGCACCCACTGTACCCCTCTGGTGACAGAAAAGACTAAGTGGGCACTCCTTAAAAGAAGAGAGAATGACAGGGACTAGTAGGAAGGGATAATGGTGGCATGTCTCCCAGAGCTGTGGATGTTCCCTGCCCATCACACAGGCCTTGGCTGCACACTTCTAAACATGAAGTATGTGTGTTTGTTTCCATACCTTCATAACAAACTCAGACTGTAGGGAAATACTAGAAAACTTGGTGATGGCTAAGTTAAGAGTGTAAGTTTAAAAAAATAAGACAAATAATTTTTCATTTCATGATTTTGTCAGACCTTTTTAAACATGCATTTTCATAGAAATTCTGGAATTGGCATTACTCAGAACTGGGAGAGGTGTGCATAGAAAGAAATCTAGGTGGTTCTTGCCCTGGGCAAGCAGAGTCACTGCCCACAGTCACTGAGGGACACACTCCTCTCTCCTACATTCCTGCCTCCCTCTGAAATGTCCCATACCTGCCCCCAGTCTCAGGTCAAGTCCACTTTCTCCTCAGTTCTTTGTCCAACCCTTCCAGCTGGGTGAGACCCTCATAGGGTTTTTAGCTCAATCCCAGCTCCCCTGTGGTTTCCACATAGCTTCTGAAACTTGCTTCTATTCAGTGGTCATATTCAAAGTGCCTGACAGTTTATACTCCAGAGTTGCAGTGGTCCTTGTTGTGCCAGGCATTACCCATTTAGGTACAGAGGGTCCAATGGAGAGTCTTCACTGAAGGATGTGGGAGGAGACATGGAATGGCTGAGAGCAGCAGCTATTTATTAACCTGAAGAGGAGTCTTTTGACAGTTTAACACACAAGAAAAGTCAATGTTATTAAATGTATTTTGTATCACATTCCCCCCTGGGTTGACTTTCCAGCCTGTGGAGTGGTTACTGAAACCTCAAGGAGGCATCCATTTAATTAGGGCCTAATTAAGATTGTGACCTAATATTGATATGTTACTGTTTAAACTTATCCCTGGAACCTAATAGCCTATGTTATCATGGTTTTCTGACTAATCTCACAAGGTAGTATGAGCCCTGGGCAGCACCAGAATTGTTAAAAAATGAACTGGCAGGAATGTGTGGAGTTTTTCCTGCTTGAGTCTTCAAAGGTGCATGGGTCAGGAAATTCCTCTTCTGTTGATTTCACTTGATCCCTCTCCAGCCATGACTTCACCGCCTGCAGCCGGGTGCATCTCTTTAGTGCGACAAGGAGCGATTGTATCTCTTCTCCCTGATTTGGAGAAGGGATGTGGATGTCTTCAAACTGTACAAATTTCTGAGGAAACAAAAAGTTGTATGTAATTTAGATAATGAACTATCTTCAAATAAGTCCCCGAATTTGAGCTCCAGTTTGGGAGAAATGAGCATGTTGGCATTGAAGAAATAAAATATTTCAAATCACTTTCTGATCTTAGTTGTGTCTTTTTTAAATTATAAAAATTAAACATAATGATAGTCTAGATAAATAAGTTTATTATCCACCATCTGGTTATCTACTTGATGAACTGACTGGAGTTTCTCAGAGAACTTTTTTGTCAAGAGCCCCCCTGGAGGTGGTAGGGCACGTAATCCCCTCTAACCTAACTTCTGTGGTGTCTTTAAACTGCATATTGTTGGGTTTAATTGCCTATAGCAAAGGCCTCTAAACTTTTTTATCAAACTCATCTATCCATAAAAATTATTCGACTATTTAAGTCTTAAACATGTTTACAACTAGAATAATATATTATGTATGTGATAAAACTGTTTATACAGTTGTTTTGGAAATTTCTTATATACTGCCTTGTGAGAAATCTTCTATTGTAGCTTGAATTGTTTTTAAATAGTTAATTGTTATTTATGGTTTCATTAGTATATGGTTTCCCCATCTCTGGATAGATTCACGAAACTGTTAGGGTCAGTAATTGAAAAAAAAATGTTCTCTATTTACAACAGAACCTTTTGCTTAACTGTTTTTTTTGGGGGGGGACCAGAAAGACCTGGAGCCTTGTACGGTTTTGCCCAATCTGTGTGATCAGCAGCAAGCCGCTTCACTTCCACAGGCCCTGCGTATCTCCTCTCTGCAAAGGAAGGGCTTGGACCTGATGATTCCCCAGATCCCTCCAGCTTTATAATTTGGATAATAGGATTTGATTTGGCAAATCTCCCAAAGGATGTTCTCTGAGTTTGAGAAGGCTGTCCTAATTTGACCATGGGTGTTATGAATTTGGAAAAAATCTGTTTCAGAAAACTCCCCAAAGACAAAAGCGTACTCTGGCTCTAGAGGCTTGGTGCCCTGAACCACCGCCTGCTGCATGGCTCAGATATGAGGTGTGTAGGGGGTGATGCGACTCTGGACTGCCACGCCCGCCCGCAGCCCCAGGGCTGCAGGGGGCTGACTACATGCGAGAGTTGTGAAACTGTCTGCAATGGTATAATTCATAAAGAGAATGTAAGCTGAGAACTGAGTTCAATAAATTTTATCCCAATATGCCAACAATGGCCCCCTCACTTTCTTGGTTATATTATGTTAAAAAATTTTAACTTCCTTTTCTAAACCTTTGTGTGTGAGATGAACTGATTATTTTCAGTGTTTTCTGTACTCAAGCAGGTGGATTTAGGACATGACTAATAAACACTAATCTACAGAACACATTTGATTAAGGAAATCTCCCATTAGTTCCATATATAATCTTTACTCTGTGAAGTTTTCCCAGGGCAAAAATTGTACAAAGGAAAACAAAGCTCTTGAAACATAATACATGCCAGTAAAAAAAAAGAAATAAAGAAAGAAAGAAAAAAAAAAACCCTCTGAAAACCTGAAGACAAAAACTGGCCTAACAATGCAAACTAGAGTTTAAATAAGATCCCACCACACCCGTATCCAGTCTGTGTCCTGGAAAGACTTGAAGAGAAGAGAGACCATGAAAAGAGTTAGTCATGGATTTTTAATTTGTAAGCAAATTGATCCAAGGAAGACTCATAGCAAATTTTATTCCAGTGCCTTTTGTTGTGTGTTTTTTTTTAAATTTTTTATCATATTATCTGTCTGTCAGCAACAGTGTTTGACTGCTTCTTGAGCAGTTCTGAAATGCTAGGAATATCTTTGTTTAACCAGTTTTTAATAACTGTATCTCTATGGAAATTATACTCAGTTTGGAAGACTGTGCTATTAAAATACCCATTCAAGGAAACTTTTCATTTCCCACTGTACTTTCTCTATAGTAATTAAGAGTTGGTGACATGTGAGTTGGATCTAAGAAGTTTTGTGGTTAAGTGAGTTTATTATTAATATTGTGGAAACAGTGAAATTACATTTAAATAGTTAAAAATAACAACTACATTTTACTGGCAGGCTAGATTCTGCTGAAGTGCCAACAGATTAAAGATCCAAATTGCCATCAACTTCCTGCTTTTAGAGAAAAGACCGGAATGCAGTTTTAAGCCTCTGTGTCTTTAAAACAAAATACGAGGTGGCAAACTACGTGGCACTTTTGATTATATGTTGAAACTGCACTAAGTCCCTGAAACCCAAGAGAATATTGCACTCTGGTCCTTTGTGCAGAATGCTCCCATGAGCGCTCACAGGAACCAATCCAGAAGCAAATTGCTACTGATAGTAACTGACAGCATGAATTACTACACTCTCAGGGACTCTGCCAGCATCAACCCCTATGATCTCACTTTTGCTCATATGGCAAGCTGAATTTGTGCACATCCTAGAACCAGCCTCCCGAGTTCAGGGAAAAGCAAAGTCTCTCAGCAGTTGTTTGAAAATAGCCAGAACTTTTGAAATAAATCACTATGGCATATTGTCAGTGCACCCTTATAAAATTGGGGAAGGTTTTTTTTTTGTGTGTGTGTGGAGTTTCTGACCCTAATCACATAAAGTCTCTTAGAAAAAGGAAAAACTAACCCATCTGTTTATTTGTCATATGAAAACCAGACAAGTCAATGAATGTGGAGGGCAACATCAATTTCTCTTTGGCAGACTTACCCGCCTCCAGGTCTGCCACTTATTATGGTCCTTTGCCATGTTGATACATAACAACTTTCAGAAATCCTCCTCTAATTTGGAATAACTAAAAACATTGAAAAAATAACTCAACTCTTCATTAGAAAAGCTCAACTGAACTGAAGTATATATGATGGGAAGTGCTCTAAAAGTGATTTTATATTTTTGTAACTAACACAACCAAGATTACTAAAATATAAATTCAAATATGAGAAGCATTTGTCTCAAATATACGTGCCTGGAAAGAAAAGCAGTAACTGGAAACATTCTTCCAAAGGATGAAATCATAGACCCAATATCCATAACTCAAGCTGAGTCTTGATATTACTTCTCTTATTTCAGACCATTACAAAACTCACCTTAATAATACCAAAATTGTAGGAGGGGATCTCTTATGGCTTAATGTTTTTTTTCCCCATCATTAGCAATATAATATACTGTTTCTGGGAAAACACAGACCTTCTGAGGTCTTGAACTTTATTCTTGGCAGGTAGGAAGCCTTCCAGGTCATCTTTAAAGGCACATTTATTTTTGATTCTTAAGTCTACATATGTTTTCTGTTAATAAGTTGGAATCTTAAACAAGATTGTTATTCATTCTATTTATTTACCTTAGAAAGTAGTCAGTTCTTCTGAAACAATGGTGCCTTTGAAAATGGGAGTTATTAAAATGGAGGGAAAATAGCCTTTCTTTCTCCAATCCATGTTTTTGCTTTCTCTGGAAGGATTGATAGAATTCAGCCCTTGTAAGATATTTCCTCCGAGTTAGTACTGCTTTAATAAGAGAGGAAAATGGGGAACCTTTTTTGTCAGGGTGAGCATGGGCTAGTTGAGGGTACCCTGAAGGGAAGGTTTTAGTTTGGATAGGACTTCCCATTGGGGAAAGCCAGAGGTGGAATGTAGACAATGCCAGTTTGGTAATACAAGGTAATACAACAAGGTAGTTGACACACAGAAGAATGAACACTTACCTTTCAACATGGCTATTTCACAGGCCTTTCCTGCTCAGCAGATTCAAAACACAGCCATTAACCTCTTGCTTCTTCTCCTGAATTCCTGAAAGTTCCACTTTCCATCCCAGTAAGAAGGCAGAGAAACCTGGGGTTTCCTCTGGACTCCTTTCTGTCCCTTGTGCACCACAGCCATCCTATCACCAAATCCTTTCAATTCTAACTCATTTGTCTCTCAAATGCTCTTCCATGTTCTGCATTTCCATAGTAAGAGTACATGGCATCTCCCTTACAAATGTCTCCTGACTGCCCCAGTCTTGTTCATGCCAATCTGATCTCTATACTTTCCAAAAGATACATTTGATCATTGCATTCTTTTGCTTAAAAGTATCCTCATTGCCTTCAAGAAAAAAAAAAAATCTAAACTCTTTTGAATGGCATATTTACCTCTCAATCAGTACTATTGTTTCCCACCCTTGCTTCATTATAGTTTTTATCTTGAATGCCCTCTTCTCCTCCTTTCTTTTCTTGGATAGCACTCGTCTTCCACACTTTGATCCAGCACATTGCAGGTGAATGAGTGTAGGGAGTAGTCAAAGAAAGGCACACAGAGAAGGTGGAGTTGAACTGACTAACTCCTGAGGGGGAAATAAGGTAGAGCAGGATACTTGAGACAGAATGAATAACATGTGCAGGAGCATGAGAGACCTTGCTGTGTTCAGAGAACTAACTGTAAGTGGTTTAGAGCTGCTAGAGAATGAAAGGTGAGATACAGAATACTGTGTCATGAGCCATGTTCAGAATTATAACACATTTGTTACAATCTGTAAGCAGCTTGTCTCAAAGGGTTGGCAAGGCTTCCTGCTGTTTTTCTTGAGGCTCCAGGTAGAGTTAAGAATGCAGTATCTAAACAGGATTACACAAAATAATAGTCTGATGTGCTTACATTTAACAAATGAGCCCTTTGAAAAAATTCCAGTGCAGTTTGATTTTATTTGTGAGAAACTATATGTACCACACATGTGTGTATATGAATGAGTATTGTTCCTAGTAGACTACAAGAGGTGCAGTCTCACAGTTTAAAGTTGTGACATGTCTTCCATAAATACTGTTGCATATCTGCAGAGCTGTGTAAAGCCTCCTTGGGGGGTAATATCAAAAGTTTAACTTTGAAAATAGGAGCTGGCCCTTCACAACTCTACATCCCTTATTTCCTTTTAACTTGTTCTGTCTATAAAATGCTTTGGTTGGAAAGTCATGCACTTTCTCTGCTTATTTGCAACATCCCCCAACCCTCTGCCTTTAACTGCTTAGAAAAAGGCACACAAAAGAAGTTATAATGAGAAAATGAAAATTAGAAAATTAGAAAATTAGAAAATTTTCTAATTTGAAAAATTAGAAAAGGAAAGACTCAAAGAATATGTTTAGAAAAAATATTTTAAATAAGGTAAAGAATATTTTAGAAAAAAATTAAAGAAACACATTTACAGTTTCAGGTAAAATAGGTTACCACCTGAATGGAAATATTTAATAACTATAGTCAAGGAAAATCATGAAAGGGTAATTTTTTCAGGCAAATAGTGGATGCAGGAAAAGGTAAACCCTGCTTGGATTAACCTAGTGAGAAAACAGACCTCTTTGACCTTGCTGGAAGATTCAACTGTCTTATCCTCCAGAATACTGGAAAAGTCCAAACTGCATCTAGAACCAAGGTGCCAAATAAAATGATCCATTTATTTAATTGGTTTATATGCTAACATATGTCTATGTACAAAGTTATTACTGAATGCTCTGCTTTTCATTTTCTTTTTACACTTTATTGTAGTTGTTTTCTTTTCTTGCCATCAGATAAGAATGCATGGGTATCTTTGAAAATATCCACAACGGGCCCTGGCTGGTGTGGCTCAGTGGACTGAGCACCGACCTGTGAACCAAAGGGTCACCAGTTCAGTTCCCAGTCAGGGCACATGCCTGGGTTGCGGGCCAGGTCCCAGTGAGGGGCACGTGAGAGGCAGCCACACATTGATGTTTCTCTCCCTCTCTTTCTCCCTCTTTTCCCCTATATAAAAATAAATACGTAAAATCTTTTTAAAAAATCTTCATTTGGCCCCAATTTTTCCAGATTACTTTTAGTCCCTGATGCAATTTTGTTAGGAAAGTACAAAATTTATGTATCACGATTATATTTCTTCCTCTGGAGTCAGTGCAAACTTTTCCTTCCTGGTGTGGCCAAATCCTGATGAGTTTCTAGTTTCTGTGCAATCAAGGCCTGCCTTTGTCCTTTGTCTCCTTCTCTGCTTCCTTTCTGGAGCTGCTGCCACCTTCTGAAATAGACATAGGACATAGGGTATCAAATGGTCGTCTCCTTTTTTTGATGGGGGACTATGCCAGAGTGGGTCTGCCTGAGGCCAGCTGGTAGTGTTTGGGTTCTGGATTCCATGCAGGGAAGATATCACAATACAAGTGCAGGTGATTTTGAGAGTACATTCACTAAAGCTAAGGACAGTGAAACAAGGGAGGGTCTAGGATAGAAGGAGCACCCGGAGAGAGACTAGGTGGGGCTGCTTGGGCTCTCTAGACAAGTTAGGGGAAATAAGTGAGGCAAGGCGGGGCTGTAGTCAGCTCACTGCAAAGTCAGAGAAAAGGGGCCTTGAGGACAGCTTCAGGGGCTTAGCCCGGAAAAAGATGTAGCTGCCCATTGCTCCCCTGGTTGCAAATCTCATGGGGACCCTTAGAGTTTAGGAGACGCATGCTTGTAGGGGGAAAAAGAGAAGGAAGAGGAAGGAAAAGGCGAAACCGAGCTCCAAGGATGGAGAATGTGCCCATATGGTCTAAAAGGGCCGAAGTGAAGTTCCTAAGGAGGTGAGCAAGACTTGCAAACCACTGCTGTTTTTTTCCTCATTTTTTTCTATCACATAACTGACCTAGGTCTTTGTTTCTCAGGTGCAGACAGATGGAATATCACTGATGATACAGTGGTAGAAGCTGATTTAGGAAGAACACAGCTTCATGCTCCTTTGCTTTATTTTTATTTTTCTCGATGTTTGATTTTATTAATTTAATATTTCTTAATATTTTATTGTTCTCAGTATTTTGGCTTTGGTTATATATTAGGGAAATAAAAGATAATATAATTTTATACTTTTAAGTGAATTTATACACAAATAGCTGAAAAAAGTGACCAAATTTATAATATTTAATTTATAGTTAGTTACATAAATATGCAGACATTAAAATAGACAAGTTAGGAGTAATTGTAACATTGCTTAGATTAGAAGTGGCTGTTTCATTTGTTGTTTTTTAAACAACTGGAGAACCTCAGTAACACCAATTTTTAAAACATTATTTTCATTTCTATAAAATGGATGAGGAAGGTAAGATGAACTGTGTTAACTTATTTACATGCATAATATTTTTTAAACAAAATTTTTATTGTATTTTTTCCTATTACCATTTAATCCCCTCTGTAACACCTACCCCCAACCCCTGGAATTACCACGTTCTCGTCCATGTCCATGAGTCTTTTTTGCTCAATCCTTCCACCCCCTCACTCCCCACCCTCTTAGCTATCATTCTGCTCTCTATGAGTCTGTCTCTATTTTGCTTATTACTTCAGTTTGTTCATTAGATTCCACATATGAGTGAAATCATATGGTATTTGTCTTTCTCTGACAGGCTTATTTTACTTAGCATAATGTTCTCCAGGTCCATCCATACTGTCACAAAGGGTAAAATTTTCTTCTTTTTTATGGCCAAGTAGTATTCCATTATGTAAATGTCCCATAGTTGTTTTATCCACTCATCTACTGATAGACACGGGCTGGTGCCATACCTTGACAATTGTAAATAACACTGCAATGAACATAGGGGTGCTTATGTCCTTTCAAATTAGTGTTTTGAGTTCCTTCAGATGTATTACCAAATGTGGGATAGCTGGGTCAGAAGGCAGAGCCATTTTTAATTTTTTTAGGTATCTCCATACTGCTTTCCGCAGTGGCTACACCAGTCTGCATTCCCACCAACAGTGCAAAAGGGTTCCCTTTTCTCCACATCCTCGCCAGCACTTGTTTGTTGATTTATTGATGATAGTCATTCTGACAAGTGTGAGGTGGCATCTCATTGTGGTTTTAATATGCATTTCTCTGATGATTAGTGACATTTAGCATCTTTTCATATGACTATTGGTCATCTGTATGTCCTTTTTGAAGAAGTATCTATGCAGGTCTTTTGCCCATTTTTTGATTGGACTGTTTGTTTTTTTGGTGTGGAGTTTTATAAGTTCTTTATAAATGTTTGATATTAACACTTTTTCAGATGTATCAGAAAATATGTTCTCCACTTCTGTGGGTTGTCTTTTTATTTTGTTGTGCTAAAACTTTTCAGGATTTGTCTTTTTCCTTTGTTGTGCTAAAACTTTTCAGTTTGACGCAGTCCCATTTATTTATTTATTTTGTTTGTTTGTTTCCCTTACCTATGGAGATATAGCTGATAAAATATTGCTATGAGCAATGTCTGAGACTTTGCTGCCTATATTTTCTTCTACAGTTTTTATGGTTTGGGGTTAACATTTAAGTTATTAATCCATTTTGAATTTATTCTTGTGTGTGGTGAAAGAAGATGGTCTAGTTTCATTTTTCTGCACATATTTGTCTAATTTCCCCAACACCATTTATTGAATAAACTATCTAGCCCATTGTATGTGCCTGCTTCCTCTGTTGAATATTAATTGACTATAAGGGTGTGGGTTTATTTCTGGGCTCTCTATTCTGTTTCATTGATCTATATGTCTGTTTTTATGCCAGTACCATGCTGTTTTGATTATTATGGGCTTATAGTATAGTTTGATACTAGGTAGCATGATTCCTCCAACTTTGTTGTTCTTTCTCAGGATCACTGTTGCTATGTAGGGTCTTTTGTTATTCCATATAAATTTTTGAAATATTTGATCTAGTTCTGTGAAATACATCATTGGAACCTTGATAGGAATTGCATTGAATCTATAGATTGCTTTGTGTAGTATGGACATTTTAATGATGTTAATTCTTCCTACCCATGAATACATATGTGCTTCTACTTGTACTTCTTCAATTTCTTTCTTCAGAGTCTTATAATTTTCCAAATACAGGTGTTCTACATCCTTGGTTAGGTTTGGTCCTAGATATTTTTATTTATTTTGAAGCAATTGTGAATGGGATCATTTTCTCAATTTCCCTTTCTATTAGTTTATTATTGTTGTATAAAAGTGCAACTGATTTCTCAATATTAAGTTTGTATCCTGCTACTTTGCTGAATTCATTTATCAGTTCTAGTAGTTTCTTGGTGTAAACTTTAGGGTTCTCTATGTACAATATCATGCATCTGCAAATAAAGATAGTTTTACTTCCTCCTTTGCAATTTGGATGCCTTTTATTTCTTTTTCTTGTCTGATTGCTGTGGCTAGGACTTCTAGTACTGTGCTGAATAAGAGAGATGAAAGCAGACATCCTTGTCTTGTTTCCAATCTTAAGTGAATGCTTGTAGTTTTTGCCCATTGAGTATGATGCTGGCAGTGGGTTTGTCATATATGATGTTTTGTATGTTTAGGTGTGTTCCCACTATTCCCACTTTGCTGAGAGTTTTTGTCATAAGTAGGTGATGAATTTTATCAAATGCTTTTTCTGCATCTATTGATATAATCATGTTTTTTATCCTTCATTTTGTTTATGTGGTGAATCACATTTATTGATTTGCAAATGTCATACTGACCTTGCATTCCTGGAGTAAATCCCACTTGATCATGGTTTTTGATTTTTTAGATGCATTGCTGTATTCGGTTTGCCAATATTTTGTTGAGGATTTTAGCATCTATGTTCATCATATGCATAACATTTAAATAAAGTTCTCATGATGTGAAAAAATGGCTTTTATATTTAGTCTCCATCTTTAACTTCCTCAGTGATGTTCTTAATATCTTTGATAAAACTTTGTGAATTTCTCTTTTCTCTTCCTGAGGTGTACTTCTATATTTTATGTCCTGGCAAGCAGCCCTCCTGGTTACAAATTCCCTCCACAACTTCTAGAGTCTTTTAATTAGCCTGTTAGCAGTATGTTTGGCAGTATTGAGAAGCCATTTGGTGATCTGAACTAGAGACCTTGGCCAGTCCTAACTTGAACTTGGGAGTAGGATCTAGAGCCAGGTATGGCCTTCACCTGAGGAAGCCTCCTTTGCATTGGTGTAAGGAAGAAGGAAAAGCAGCATTCTACTTCTGCACAAGCTCCATCTATCATTTAGGATTTAATTACAGGGGGGTCTAGAGGAAGGCCTTTAATCATGGGGTCTGCTTTGGGAAAGAATGGACTGATTTTAAATCAAGATGAGGCAAAGTTTTGAACCCATTCAAATAATAATGTTATTTGTCATATTTGGGCCACATAAATATTGGACATTATGTGTGATATACAAGGGTTGATAGAGAATTCATTGTAATATAGTACTAATTCATTTATTTATGCAGTTAATATTTATTGGGTAGATTCATTAAGGCATGTGCTATGATAGTAGATGCTGATAGTCAAAAGCAAATACAACATAGTCTCTGCTTTAATACAGTCTATTTAAAAAATATGATGCTTCTAGATATATAGCATTAATAAAAGCAAGAGAATACTTATTTTATTCTTTTTAAAGATCATATTTATTTATTTTTAGACAGAGGAGAAGGGAGGAAGAAAGAGAGGGAGAAAAACATCAATGTGTGGTTGCCTCTCGTGCACTCTCTACTAGGGACCTGCCCCACAACCCAGGCATGTGCCCTGACTGGGAATTGAACCAGCGACCCTTTGGTTTGCAGGCCGGCACTCAGTTCTCTGAGCCACACCAGCCAGGGTGCGAATACTTATTTTTAAAATATTTCCTGTTTTTTCTGTGATGAAACAAAAATCATATATAAGCAGATGATTAGCTAATTATCATTTTTGCCTATTTTAACAGTTATTTATTTTTAGTAATTAATTTAAATATTTTAAAAATTAAAATAGTTTTGAAAATAGTATCTTGTATTTAGTAGACAATATGTATACATTTTTTATCCAAAAACTAGAAAAAGAAATCTCAAGAAAAATAGAACTCTTAAAAGCG
This sequence comes from Trachops cirrhosus, assembly GCA_028533065.1. Taxonomy (NCBI): domain Eukaryota; kingdom Metazoa; phylum Chordata; class Mammalia; order Chiroptera; family Phyllostomidae; genus Trachops; species Trachops cirrhosus. The sequence goes on along the minus strand of CM052540.1, from coordinate 135,044,873 downwards.
ATTTGGAATTTATTTCAGAAACACTGATAATTTTAGGTCTATTATCAATAATTTAGTTAAATATTACCTTTTATTTCTTTATTATCTTTGATTTTTTTTTCAATCCTTTTATTTTTCTCTCAGAAAAAAGAGCTCCTGGCCTTCCATTTGAAAACCTGGTTTAAAATCTAGGCTTTATTCCTCATGGTTGTGTATCCTTGGCAAGTCACATTACCCTATCTTGGCCTAGTTGATTCATCTGTAAAATGATAGGATTATATTGAATAATAGTCAAGGTCCTTTCCAATTTTAACATTCTTTGGTTCTTTAATTTTTCTGGATTTGTGGGTAGAATGAAGACACATCGACATGAACACATGTTGAGATATACTATTAAAAATATAAACAACCCAGAGATTTTGGATTTAGTTGGTGTTGTAAATGAGTTCTGGTTTGCTTATACCACAGCACAACTTCTGTAATCTGTTAGATATATACTTTACCAATTCATATTTTCCAAAGAAAATGCATATGTCTGGGTAAGCCAGGCATTTGGAATGAATGTAGCATTTAATCACAGAATATAGAGCTACCCCAAACTAGAGATACCAACACTGTTCTTTGCAAGAACAGCTAAAGCTCAGATACTGTTGATCTCAGATTACCTCCTAAAACACTGCTGAGCACAGCACTAGCCTGCAGGCATGCTGTTGACTCAGGGCCTGGTATCCCTGCTCACTTCTGACACACCTTCAGTCTTTCCTGATTTCTTCCTAAATTGGAAGCACTCTCTCCTTTCCTTATGCTCCAGTTCACTTGTGTTCAGTCTTGTATTAAAATTAGCTGTGCACAGTGCTCTCTTTCAGTGGTTCCTAAGCTCTCTGAGATAGAACACAAAACGGATCTGTGTTATTTATCTATGTATTTTCTATGGTGCCTTGCACAAAGTAGTCACCCTGTCATTTTTGTTGAAGTGAATACAAAGTTCAACTCAGTAGCTGAGACCACTGAAGTTGAAAACAACTACAAATCAGAATCACAGAAATGGAGATCACATGGAGGGTTATCAGTGTGGAGGTGGAGGGGGTACAATGGGGGAAAAGGTACATGGAATAAGAAACATAAATGATAAGTACAAAATAGACAGGGGGAGGTTAAGAATAGTGTAGGAAATGTAGAAGCCAAAGAACTTCTATCTACAACCCATGGACATGAACCAAGGTGGGGAATGCTGGTGGGAGGGGGAATACAGGGTGGAGGGGAATAAAGGAGAGAAAAACAGGACAATTGTAATAGCATAATCAATAAAATATATTTTTTAAAAAAGAAAACAACTATGAAAGCATTGTGTTTTATCTCCCTAAATTCCAATGCAGGTTTAGAGCTTATAGAGGTATTAAAATCTGAGCTTGATGGCTTCCAATAAAGAGTCTGATCTTTACTAATATATGGGAATCTTGACAGCTCAGTCAAGCAGAAAACAGATTCTTGCCTTGGAAGAATCTTGGAAGTCTCCTGGAAAGAGACTCCAGATGTTTTTGTAGTTACCCAAGGGATGGTGTTCACCTTCGTTTAGCCCAGTCAGTGACCCACTCTCCCACCTGAGCTGTTTACATTCTCTCATAGAGCCTGGTCATGGTTTATACTATTTCATCACATGATTCATTACTTGTTGTCTACGTAGGCCTAAGACTTTATGTTGTGCAAAAAAGGGCTAGCCTGAACAAAGAGTAAGACACTAAATACTCATCTGATATAGAAAGCTCTAGTAGTAGTATGTATATACTGCTCTCTGACCCTTTTGCAAATCACATTCTTCTCAGTTAAAATCACTTTTATTTTTTTCAATGGTTTTGTCTATATATATAGTAATATGTTTATGCTGCTATTTCTTAATTAATCAATTTTATTATTGATGATTTTTCTGTTCCAAATATTGTGGATTTGATTTATTGGAACACCACTCAACTTTTCTTCTATTCTTTCTCCCAGTGTTTGGTATTATATTATTAACTTTAGGTTTTTAACTGTAAATTTTCAATGTCTGTAGTAACAGTGTGTTTATTTCTTGTTGCCTCAACTTTAGATGTATCTCTTCAATCAGTACTATGTAAGATTGTGACAATATTCAGTAGCCCTTTCAATGTGATGGCTTGTATAGTTCTACATTTTTTAAAAAATTTCTTTTAAATAATTTATGTTCCTCAGTTTTCTTTGTTCTCTTTCTGAAACCCCAATTGGTTGAACTTTTGTGGATTGGTACTTTGTGAATCTTCTCTCTCATCTGTTTCATCTTTTTTATTTTCCTGTTCTATGTTTTGATATATTTTTAAAAAATTTCACTGCCCCTTTATGAATTTTTCATTTTTGCACTTAAAAAATTTGTTAGTTACTATGACTTATCACATTTTTATAGATTCTTATTCTTGTTTTTAAGGTTACAGCATCATTAAAAAATTTACAAGGAGTCTAATTAGAATTTTAACTGATTTAAAAAAAATTATTTATCCTCATCCAGGGACAGCTTATTGATTTTAGAGAGAGGGAAAGGGAGGGAGAGAATCATCAATTGGTTGCCTCTCATATGCACTTCAACCGGGGACCAATCCTGTAACCTAAGCATGTGCCTTAACGGAGAGTTGAACCCATGACCCTTCAGTTTATGGGGCAATGCTCCAACCAACTGGGCCACACCTGCCAGGGCTAATTAGAATTAAAAAAATAAATAAAAAATTTCTTGTTTCTTGCATTTCCACTGTAGTCTCCTGGGTCTAGGGCTCTGACTTTACCTTGATATTTTTCTTTAAAGTTGTCAGTCTTCCTCATTTGTCTGGTAGCCCTTGCTTACCAGTTTCTATTTTAGGATAAATGTTTAGGTTGATTACCCTAGGTTTCCTTGGCTGCTCTATAGGTCAGTTTCTTTTCCCAGGATGCTTCCCTGAAGGCTCTTTGTATGTAGGTAGGGCTTGTTATCTGCAGAATTTGCATAAGGGTGAACAGGTGAGGGACTGAGAAACCAGAGCTCACCCTAGCAGCCTGTACTTCAAGAAGCTTACTCAACTCCTATATGTGCGTATGCTGTTTTTATGTTGTAGGAGTGAACACTGGGTCCTGGAGTGTATTGTATGAGTGTATGTAGGGCCACCTAGTGCAGCTATGTTATTGAAGGACTTTCAATGACCCCCCCCCCCATTTTTACTTTTTCCCACTACACCTCTGCTCTGTGAGCTGCTCTTGAACCTCCAAAATCCCATTAGAAATTAGGCTCTGCTTTTGCTGTGGCTCCTTCTGTTGTTCTGTGCTGTGGCCTCCTATGCCCCATTTCACTTATCCAAAGGATTGCTTGCTTTCTATTCCTAGGAATTTTCGGATTCATCTCTCTTATTCTCTTCTCTGTCAAGGCTTTATTCCTTTTGGAATTTCTTTATAGCTTTTTCCCTTGTCTCAGGAAGAAGGTGGGACCACCTGAGTTGTGAGCCCACCATCTTGAACTAGAACTCTTTTCGCACACTCTTGCTGTGGGTGCTAGTTCCCAGTTTGATGAGTACTTTAGTAAGGTCTGAAGGGCATTATTCTAAACACGAATGTTGTATATAATATTGTGAGAAATTATAAATTCTGTATCTCAGTAGAAGCAGAAAAACTGTCATGCCTGAGGTGCTTGAACTGTATGACCCAATAACAACAGGCACATAGGGTTGCTTGTGTACCAGGCACTGTTCCAAGTACTTTATATGCTTGTATATTAACTCACTCAATTCTTATAATAACAGGATAAGGAAAATACTATAATTGTCCCCATTTTACAGATGAAGGAACTGAGGCACAGAAAGGTTAAGTAACTTGCCCAATGTGATGCAATTAATGAGTAAAAATACCAAGATTCAAGTTTGTCTCCAGAGACTGAGTGCTTAACCTCTATGTGATATTGTCTCCACACTATTAAAAAAAATAAGACATGAGGATATAGTAAAGGTGAAGTATCAAATAATATCTGATAAAATATTTTCTTTCAAAAATAATGACTTTGTCAAGGGAAGACTCAAACAATAAATATAATTTTATGGTGGTGTGGAGGGCTGAATTATAAAATTCTGACTACACAATTAAAAATACTCTCAGTGGGAAAAAATGGGGAGCAGTTAGAGCACCTGGCCATATTTGCACTAAAGCTATCTGATCAGGCTGAAAGATAGCTGTGTGAATTGTGGAAGGGATAACATATAACTAAGGAGAGTACAAAGGAGTGGGACAAGAATTTCAAGAGCGTTAAAGCCAAGGATTAGCTGAGGTTCGCAAAAACCACTGGAAAGAGCAGCAGCAATTTTTAGGGCTATTTTCAGGAAAATAGATAGATGAAAATTATAGGTCTATTGCTTGAGAATGATAGTATCATGTTAAAAGAAAACATTGCACTTCCGCTTCTCTTCTGTCTATACCAAGAACAATCTTTAAGCTGGCAACATCAAGAAATCATTGCATTGAGAGGTCATTGACATTCACAGTAAGAGGAGCTTAACAATGACTTACCTATTTTAGATAAATTCAAATCCCCAGACCCAGACAAATTACATTTTAGGTAATAAACAAACTCAATGAAATTATAGCACTATCATACTTTAGAAATTTTGGAAAACTAGAATAATTTAAAAGAATGGAGAAAGGTACATATGGCCTCAATTTTCAAAATGAGGGATGTGATAGGCTATATTATGTGTTTAAAATATTTGCTACTTTTTTTCTGTAGGCACCTTTCAGTGGTGTCCTTTTGTACAGGAAGATTGTACTTTCTTTGTCCCACTGCTGTGTCAGAATTGACTGTATGTCTTGCTGTAGCCAATGGAATTGAAGTGACATTAGTCACTTCCAAGTAGAATCTTTAAGAAACACCGTGTTTTCTGCTGTGACTGTTACAAATATATTACCAATTACTTGAATGACAACATAGAATTTATATTTCTTTCTTTTTATTTCATTATTTATTTTTATTAGTTGATATTACAAGTTTAATAGATAAATGGAGGGAGCATGAGTACTTTAAAGGATATAAAAATGAACATTCTTTTATATCATAGGCATTTTCTAAGATCGTATATTTTAGAACTCTAAGAGCCCAAAGTTTTAGCTGATATTTTAGAGATAAAAATTAATATGGGAATGGTAATGCCATGCAGCTAGTTGGAGGCAGTCAAGGCTGGAACTAAAATGTCTTATATCCCAGTCTTCATTTTCTTCCCCCTCTGCATTGAGTACACATACCATAGAACTCATTACGTAAGATACTCTCTGGAAAAGATATTCAATATTTTGAATATCTATTTGAAATATCAAAAGATATTTCAATATTTGGAAATTAAAAATTATATAATCTCTTAGAAAGATAATGTAACAAGTGTGATACAAGTTATAACTTAAAGTTGTATAACTTTGAATAAATGGTAACTTGAAGTTGTATTTTTAAACACCAGATGTATTGGGTGAAGGAGACCTGCTTGATGAAATTTAGGTGAAACCAGATAGTAAGGATTGGTCCAGACCTCAGTAAATTCATGTGCTGGTGCCTCCATAAAAATGAAGGTGCTCTGAAGCTATATTAGTAGATGTTTGGTGTCCATATTAATAAAGATTATTGTTTTAGTTTGGGTACTATGCTTTAATAGGAATATTGATAAAATCCAAGAGTCTGGGGTCAGTTTATTTGTTGGAGTTGAGCAGGCTGAAAGGGGAGGAAAAGGTAATAATACCAAATACCTAAGGTAGGGAGCAGGATAACATTTGTACATCAAAATCTGCCTGACTGCTTTTAAACCTTTGACCAGATGGCTGCTCTCCTAATCACCCCCGCTCCCTGGTGATACTAAGTTACAAATACATAGATGAGACATACCAAATACATGCACATTATGAAAGTGCTTTCTAATCCTGAATGATCTCGGGATCATTTGGGAAGCTTTAAAAATATACAGATACTGAACCTCACCTCAGACCTACTGAACCATAATTTCTGGTGGTGGGGTCTGGGAATTTGTGTTTTCATAAAACTCAGTTAACTAATGCTCTGATGATTCTAGTTACTTGTGAGCCACCGTATCTTGTGGTGGGTCCTGGAGAGTTAAGACTTAGATTAGAGAACACTGGTGTATCAGTGAGGGAGGCAAGGTCAGAGCAGTGGTTCCCAGATTTTGGTCTTTATGGACCAGTACATCTTAAAGAAATAGGGTTCATCAACATACAATGGCTAACTTTCGAGTATAACAAACTGATCAGCCAAGCACACCACCTGTTATCCTTATAGTTTCATTAAAAAATGAAATTAAATTTAAATAGGGCCTGGACAGGACATAATATAGGAAGAAAAGTACAGATCAAATGAACTTAGTCATTTTTCTCATGTCATCCTGGATTGGTGACAATTTCTTCACATAGTGACATTATTACCCCTGTCAGTATTTGAGAGCCAATAGCAAATGGTACGTATAGCTCCATAGGGTCTCTGGCAGCATGCCACTCTATTTCTCTGCAGGGGTGAGTGGCTCATAGGCTGGTTTAGGGACACTAGTTCCAACAGTGGTGAAAGAAAGGGATCTGAACAGAGACTGTAGATGCTGTGGTAGGGTGCACGGATACCTTCGATGGTGAAGGATCTGTGAGCAGTTGTTGAAACTGGCTGTTTGGCTGTAGAAGTAAAACTTGTGGGGTCCTGAAAGCATATTAAAATGCATGAAGGGCTTTCATATATAATAACACTTTTTATACCAGAGGACAGAACTGAAACTGTGCAAGGAAGTCACTGCCAGACCCATTTCAGTGTAATGTAAACAAAAGCTTTCAGACCATCAGACCTTCCCCATGAAGGCTAACAAACTCCATGGAGATTGCCTCCTCTGGAAGAGCTCAAAACACATCTGAGTAACAGTTTGTTAGGAATGTGGATGAAAGGATTCTGGACTGGCTGTTTTCTAAGCCTGGCAGGCCTGGATAACACCTGGGAAGACTTGTAAACAAATACAGATTTCTGGACTCTACTTAGCTGTCTAAAAATGGCATCTCTACCAATGGACCCCAGGAATCTCCTTGTTTAGTAAGCCCCCACAGGGAATTCTAAGTTGCTTGCAGCCTTGGAAAACAGTCAAGTGAAATCCATTGTCTTGAAGCATCTGTGATGAATGAGTTGATAAAATCTGTGAAGAGATAGCATTTTGTTGTAGCATCAATATTTGAATATCTACTTAATAGCACATGTTTTATTATTGGTTACTTAAAAGTTGTGTCTGAAACAACCGGTTATCTGAACATCAATACAAACTGAAAGCACTGACCTGTTTTTAAAACAAGATTGGCTTTGAGCTTGAAAGAGGAACTAGATTCACATGAAGAAAAGGAGCCATGGACTTAATTACAAAATATGGATGTGTAAGATTGGCAAACAGATAACATGTTTGTGCCCAAATTTTTTATTTACAAGATCATTGACTCATTCTTTCCAGTCTCAAAGAGTATATTGGCCTAATATGGTATTAAGTATATGTTTATTCCTGTGAATGACAAGTTATATTTGGCCTTTAATTATTTTGAAATAATTTTTCATTTTCATGACTATTTTATTCTGATATAGCTGGAGTGTAGATAATTGGGAAGGACAACTTGGTCTTTATCAGCCAAAAATGGCATCCGGTCAGGTCACAAAGAGTCCGGCCCTCAGTTGTTTCTGCTGTGTCCCTTTTTCCTTCCCACAGGCCTATTTCCCAGTTCCTACCACTTCATTTTCTGTCCCCAGAGGAATCCAGGCTCCTAACTTCTCACCTACTCATGGAAAAGACACACAGATTTTCTTTTACTTTTTTTGCTGTTGTTTTGAGGTATTTACTTTTTTCGTGGAGAGCAATACAAGCTGAGTACAAGTAAAAATGTATAGAAACCTCCTGAATTTATTCCACCAATGGAATGAAGTAAGTGAAGGAAGGTAGCTTTCCTTTTTATTAAATTTTAAGTAAAGCTGAAGAGAGTAGAACATGTTTTCAAAACCTTGTTTAAGGGAAAATAATATGTTCATATGACTGTTGATAAGAATATAATAAAATCTAACAGTTATTCAGCTGTTGCTGTGTGCTGAGCACTGTTGTAGGTGTTTTCTTGGACTGATTGTTGGAATTGTTATTCTTCACAGATGAGGAAGTTGAGGCACAGCTATTAAGTAATTGGCCCAAAGTCTCACAGAGATTGAGATGCCAACCCAAGATTCACAGCCAGCTTATCTTCTTCTCCAGGCTATGCAGTGAGATGACCTGGGAACCTGTGCAGTTTTGAAGCTGAAGAACCATTCAGCAGGTCTGTGCCCTGGCTCCCTAACTCTTGATGTGGTTCTAACTCCTCCTCTAGGTACTTTTTGCTCAATCTACTTTTTACCTCTGGGCTTTGCTTTCAGCTGCACTTTGCCTCAATCTACCCTTCACTTAGGACTTTACTGAAAAGTATCTCTTTAAATATGTATCTGCGAAAATTAAAAGAAATATTTTCCATCTACTTGTCACTGAATTTCTGACTCGGATGGTCTCATAATCATTCAGTTTAACAGCTGCCATCTGCTCCTCTGTGTCTGAAGGGGACACTGGGAGAGCAAAGGTCCCAAAGCTAGAGGGACACAAAGCTTCCTCCTCATGGTTTGTCCCTTTATGTGCTGAAACAGTCAATATCAGCTTGTCCTTCTCACAGGTATACTCTTGGTCACAGCAGGCCCCAGGAGATTACTTGTCTCACTGCTCAATTTCCTTTATGTGTTTTTTTAAAATATGTATGAAATTATAGTCTCGAGCTTTCCTTTTTCATACACAAACTAATCATTATGAAACCCAATAATGATCCCCAAGGAGAAAACCACACGGAGTGAAAGGACTCACACGTGGAGTGCGGGTGTTGGACAGCAGACATCGTTCTGGGACCTGGGACGTGATTCTGTCTGGGGGGTCGGGGCACCACATTTTATGACTCGAAGCTATTTTTCAGGCTATTATGCCAACATTTCTGCAGAGCAGGACTGTGTGCTGTAATGTCCATTTTGTATGCTCCATATCATTCTTGAGCCTGAAATTGCAAGATTTGAACATGATGTATTATTGAGCTGATTTGACTTAAACAAAGGCAGAAAACAGTTTAGAGGACCAGAAAAGTCAGAATCACTCCATGAAATGAAGGGACTAGTTTTCTGCAATCCCTTCGACAAAACCCTTTAACATTTTCTTCTTACGGGTATTGTGACTATAGGATGGTTAACTTGATAATCTGCCTTCAAGTATAAGAGAGGAGTGTGAGAAAGTAGGTCTTTTTAAATTTGAAGCTTAAATACGATTTCTCTTTCACAGTAGAGAAGATAAATATACCTCAGCATTTTACTTTTGAGAAAAATTTTTGGTATTCAGCTTTAAAGTTAAAGCATTCCTATTTTTGTGCCAAAATCAAAAGCAAGGGAAAGTTCTGACACATTTGCCTCTTAGAAGAGGGTAAGAAATCTCACTTTTTATCTTCTGGCAAAATTTGTTCTTAAGAAAGACTCAAGTACTTATTTACACTAAAGCAAAAATGACTAAACACAGCTTAAAACATGATTTCTCCCAAAGGAAGTTGTAGTTTCACAGGGATCAAATCTTTAGGGAAAAAAATGGATCCTTCCAATTATTGATTTATCTACATATATATTGTTTGTTTGTTTCTTTAAAAATTTGTTATATTTTGTTTCAAAAAAGAGATTCAAAGCCATGCATCATAAAATAAGAAAAAAATTAAAAATAAAAACCTGAGAACATTAGGATGACTTTAAGATGGGGAATTTGGGGTTTAGAGGGAAATGGTAAGAACTCTTTATTCTGTGATTCTTAGAAACCCTTTATTTACCTTGAAATCTTACCCAGACAGGGGCAGGATGGGGTCACTAACTCCACTTAGAGCAGACAACTTCTCAGCACACATTAGGTAATTTATAGTGAAAAAATTAATGGTTTTGAAAAGTCTCTCAGCTTGCTTGGGACATTTAGTACAGTTTACTATTCTAGGTTTAGTTCTTTGGTAGCCTTCTCTTTGGTTATTTATTAACCTTCATTTAAAGTACAACTTAATCATTCAAGGTACAAAGTTCAGTTAGTATTTCTATTGGTTCTAATTACGATAATACATAAGGCCACTGTATAACTTAAAATACCTCCTAAAACATAAAATTCAAGTATGAAATTATTAGCCTTAATGACACTGGCTCTGAATACCAGCATTATCCAGGATAATCCTGCAGTAACAGAAAAAGGCTGCTCATGGTAACAGAATGTTTATATGATACCTGTGTTCGAAATAGTCTGTGTGCTTCACTCTTTCCCTCCACTACCTCCTCCTCCCTCTATTGCTATCCTTATAAGGACAGAATGTCAAATGAGATCAAATACTCCCCCAGGAGAATCCAGAAAAAAGGAAACAGTACATCTCCTTCTTTCTAGAGATAAGACTATTTTACCTTTCATCAAGGATGATAATTACTTAGAATCCAGAATTCAAACTGAAGACAGGGATTCAGTTTATTTCCCATTGGGAGTAGCGAGTAAAGAAACCCTAGAAGATTTGAGTAAGTTTCTAGGTGCTATGTTTACCAATCATAATAAGATTGTGGGTCCTTACCTGTCCTCTCAGAACCTAGAACAGTGCCTGAACATCATACGTACTCGGTATACACTTACAAGATGATTGTGCAAAAAAGTCTCCCTTCCACTACCTAATTTTTGAGAGTCAGTGTAATGGGAACTCTAAGGTACTTTTTAGGTACAAGAAATCCTTCAGGTCCTACCTTGTTGATTGACTAAAGATAAATGAGCTCCTGCTTCCTAGTATCCTGTGTTGGTGGTGCTCAGATCTGGAATCAAGTTTCCTGGATCAAAATGTGTCTTCACCTCTTGCTAGCTGTGTAAAGATAGGGAAGTTGCTTACCTCCTCTGGGACTCAGTTTCCTCACCTATCAAAGGGGTTGTTAGGACCAGTAAATGATGTATTAAGTGCATAGCACTAGACATCTATAGCCTGAGAAATGTTGGCCAGCAGCCACAGTGTAGTAACCCTCGCCTCCAGAAATCCTCAAATACTGTCTGCTAAAAGGAAGATTCTTTTTGGCTAGAAATAATAGGACCTTCAAAGAGTTAAAGACAGATTCCTATCTACCTGTAGCTTTTCAAGTCATGTAATAATCAAAAGAGGGCTGAAAGAGACTGCTTTCCAGAGAGAAATATGCTGCTATCTGAAGGACTTTGGGTCTGGAATATAATATATTGGTGGATTTCTCTCTTCAAAGAGAATTTTAGAATTACCTCCAACAAATTGAAGATAGATTATGGATCTCAAAAATAAAAATAATTTTTAAGATCTTTAAATATGAACTTGGAAGTTATTTTTCTTTAACAAGCATGTCATTTATTCAACAAATATTTATTAAGCAACTACTATACACCAAGCATTGTGCTAGGTCCTAGGGAGAAAAAGTGAAAAAGTCATAGTGCCTGTGCTTAATGAGTTTAGAGAACCTAAATATTTGTATAAGCAATATCCTTCCTAATCAGTATTTTCAGATCCCATACATTTATTCCAATACTGCAGGTGATGCTCTCAGCACCTTCAAACAACTTTTGGGCAGTGTCTTCAGAGTCAATGCCTAGGCCACACAAAAACAGCAGTGGCCTTCTTACTTTTTGGAAGGACCAATATTCAGTGGACATTAAACTACCCTGAATATCCTTTATTGGTTGGTAAATGTCACAGCTTAGAAATCTCCAAGTGCCCACATATTCCCACTACTATGGTTTCCTGTCTGTAGGACCCTATAGAATACCTTACAATTTACCTACTAAAAGGTTAATACCTGTTTCTTGGTCAAAGTCCTCTAAGACCTTGCTTTAGTGACATCTGTTCTGATTAATTGGTGTCCTGCCATACCTAGTGAATATTTATATATCACCCCAATACAGAGTGTCACATTGCATTACCCCCAGGGCTTCGGTCACACCCATGTTTTCTACCTGGTGCACCCAGGGACTCTTCTCCCATTCTAGATTACTTTTAGCTATTGATGAAGATCGAATCTAACTTTAAAGGACATAGTTTGGCCACCTTTAGAAACATTTGTTTCAAATAAAAAGGAACAGACTACAGACAAGCCCAAAAGAGAGGTCATAACATTGTTCTGAGTAAAGGCAGATGTCATTGAAATCTGTCTGGGGTCTCTCAAGGTGACCACTCAAAGGGGATGACCTTTATTTCCTATGTAAATTCTGGTGGTTTACTGAACAGAAGCAGGAATATCAGGCCAATTACCCCATAGTCACATCTTGCATATTAGATGAGTATCTATTTTTAGAAGAGTTGTATTTTAAAATCATAAAACCTTCACTTAGGAGCATTATTAAAATTTATATTTTTCCAGTTAACAATGTTAGCAAATAAGGAGTATGATAGGCATTTTGACATGCCCAGAAATAAAAATAAAATAGCAGTGAATATTCTTTCCAGTGACAATATAATTCAAAATTATTCAGAATTGTGAAATATGGCACAGTCATAGAGGATAGAGAAGTTTTTGTTTTGAGGAATGTAAATTCAGAAATATGTGTTATTATGAAATATGCTTATTTTAATAGGATGATTTGTATGAGGGGATCTAAATTTATTTTTACTTTGTCACAAGATATTCAAAAATACAAATCAACAAACAAAACAAAAAGGACTTTCTGAAGACAAAATTACTGATCAGCGGGAAACAATTTTGAAAGGGATGACTATCTGATACTTGTGCTAAAGACAGAATTGACTTCAGGTCCCATAGCCTAAAAAGTTGATAAACTGGGCTTCATTAAAATTTCTACTTGCCCTGGCTGGTGTGGTTCAGTGGGTTGAGTGCCAGCCTGTGAACCAAAGGGTCCCCGGTTCGATTCCCAGTCAGGGCACATGCCCGGGTTGCGGGCAGGTTGCAGGGGTGCATAAGAGGCAACCACACACTGACATTTCCCTCCCTCTCTTTATTTCTCCCTTCCCCTCTCTCTAGAAAGAAGTATATAAAAATCTTTTAAAAAATAAATAAAATTTCTACTGGTTTAGCTGCTAAATCATTTGTATGAAAATCAGTAAATTTTTTCCCATAATGATAGTGGATTATATAAATAGTATTAATTCATTCTATAATATTGACCACTGAACTGAGATTTATTTGTTGAATGAATGAATGTTTAGGTCATCAGATATAAAAATAACACATCCCTTTGGATCCTTTCTTAGGATTTCATTTCTTTTGAGGATAATACTTTTTATATATTTTCTTACAAACACAATTACAATAGAAAATTGTAGATAATTTTATAGAAATAAATTTTATAGAAAATTCCTAAATAAAATTAAAAGATTACCAACAGTTTCCACCATATGTAAGTAAGCACCATTAGCATTTTTGTGTGTCTTGATACCTGTTTTCTATATATTTGTATTATAGGTGTATTTCTGTACATGTATGTGTGTTTGATTTATTAAAAAATGATCATGAGTACAGACTTCTCTTTTACATAGCATATTTTGATATATATCCATATATGCCATTAAATAGTATTCTACAACATATTGTTTAGTGACTGTATGATATTCTACAGTAAGTATATATCATAAACTATTTCACCAATCTTCTGTTATTGGGTTTAGGTTGCTTTTAATCTTTTTGCTATTGAGTTATAAAAACTTTTGGCTATTTCAAGAATTTAAAATAATTTTTTGTTCTATTTTTCCTTTGGACATTTTCGTTAAGCCTATAAATCCCTTCTCAGAATGTTTGTTTGCTTTTTTGCATAAAAAACCTAGGGTTACAGAAGCAATCAATTATATTGAAAAGGTTATAAAATATTTAAAAATGTTGTGATTAAATGTATGTGCTTCATTATAAACATTAAATAACAAGATCTAGTGGCCCATCTTATAACTACCATAATTTGAATTAGTAATGAATATAAATGACTTTTGAGATATCTGAAACAATTAGAATGTAATGTAAAACTAGCTACTATGTTCCATTTATTTCACTGTGATTTGTTGCTTGCTGTAGTAATAGAAGAAATGTTCAATTTCATTTAGAGGTTAATGAAAATAAAGATGTGAAATTTGTTCCCATCCAAATTCATGGATTGCTAGAATTTTACTTATGAACCTTCATAGCCACAGACCTCATATTAAGAACCTCTGTGAACAATCAGATTAACTTGGAAGCATTGAAACTAATAGTAAGAGAGAAGTATGTTCCCCAGAGATTAGCAATATGGGCTTAACGAAACGGTACTAAACTTGGTGAAACCAATGGAGGTTGAGAATCAAAATCTGTAACACAAATAGACCAGGATGATGAGTAATGGTGGAAGAAATCTAGGAGGAGTTGTGGGAAGCTAATTATGAGTAGTCTTTCAATAGAATGGAAGAGCACAGAAAAACCCTGCTATTCCAGGCTTCTAATGAAAAGACATTGTGTTATTGAAAAGGGGAGAGTGATCTTGTCTCTTAACTTAGTGAAGCTAAAATGTCTCAGCCTCAACGACCAGTGATTGCAAAATTTATTTTATTCCCTCTAACTACTCAAATGGTGTGTGCTACAGTCTCACAGATGCTGATACCTGAAATTGTCCCCTTTCTCAAAGGTTCCAACAAACTTTACCGCGTTTTCAAGGGTGCTATCTTGAGAATGTGCAGGATGGAGCAGGTCTTCCACGTTCTGCCATTTGGGCTTTCTGCATAGCCACCACATTTTGCCTCTGGGGTCAATGATTCTTGTGAGGTTGATGCACAAAGATGTTTTTACTATCTCTCTGACCTGGTGCTGGGGGCAGGGGTCCACTTTGTAACTTTAGCTACTCAATCCAAAGCAAAAATCAGTTTCTCCCTTAATTCTACACACAGCACAGACCAGGCTGCAAGTTCTTACAAAACTTCACCAAACATGGTGTGCAGGGGTGATATTGGCAGTTACCACACACAATAATTTATATCCAGGACAGAGCCTCTAAGACCAGCCCTGTCTCTGAGCAGCTGAAGAGATTTCTCACTTTCTAGCTCAGTGAGGGAGTGTTTATATGTTCTCAAGAGGCTTCCAGAGAGAAGAGAGTTTTTCTTCTCTCTTAGCCCCAATAGTCTTGTCTCTACATTTCTAATCCAGATCTCTCCTGGGATTGACAGTGGAAATATCACATGGAGAACTCTTCAGAGAATTGGTTCAAGCCTTTTTACATTCACCCAAATACCCACAGAGGTTATTTGTTCAGCATTTGTACATTCTGGATTCTTTAGTCCTAAATGACACCATGAGTAGGAGTCCCAAAGTCCAGCCTGCTTCTTTCTCAGTTTCTCCTCCAGTATAAGGTAAAGTTCATGTCTCCATATATTTTTATAGTCTTTAAATCCAAGTCTTCCGACAGCAACTACTGTAACAAGGACAAATGTTTCTTTATGTCTTTTGGTCATTTTCTAATTAGCTGTTTTACTTTTTCCACTGTTGAGTTTTGAGTTATTTATACATCCTAGATACTAATCCCTTATTGAATATGTGGTTTGCAAATATGTTCTTCCAGTCTGTGCCTTGTCTTTTTATCCCTTACGGTCTTTTGTAGAGCAAATGTTTTCATTTTGAGCAAGTTTGGGTTGTCATTTTCCCTTTTATAAATTGTACCTTTGGGGTCAAACATTAAGAACTCTGTTTAGAGAGAGTGGGGAAGGGAAACAGAGAGGGAAAGAAACATCAATTGTGAGAGAGAAACATCAGTCAGTTGCCGCTTGCCTGACTGGGGACTGAACCTGCAACAGAGGTATGTATGTGCCCTGAGTGGGAATCAAACCAACAACCTTTCACTTCATGAGGTCACACCCAACCAATTGAGCCACACTGGTCAGGGTTAGCTTAAGAACTCTTGCTTATACTTCAGTCTCAAAGATTTTCCCTTGTTTTTTTCTTAAGAGAAGATAACATAGTTTTACGTTTTATATTTAAGTTTGTGATCTATTTGGGGTTAATTTTTGTATACAATGCATGGTTTAGGTCAAAGTTTGTATTTATTTTCCTACAGATGTCCAATTGCTCCAGTACCATATGTTGATAAGACTATCCTTTCTCCATTAAATTGCTTTTGTACTTTTGTCAAAGCTCAGTTGGACATTTTTGTGTGCACCTATTTTTGGGTTTTTATTTTGTTTGATTGATATATGTTTCTCCTCCCACCAATATCACATAGTTTTGGTTACTGTAGTTGAAAGAAAAATGGGTAGACTGATTTCTCACTCATTATTTTTAAAAAAAAATTTCATAGCTATTCTAGTTGCTTTGACTTTGTGCAAATTTTAGAAAGAATAATCTTGCCAATATGTATAAAAATTCTGGCTGGGATTTTGATAGGATTTGGACTAAACCTGTATATAAATTTAAGGAAAACTAACATCTTGACTATATTTGAGTCTTCTAGCCCATGAATACAGTACTTTTCTCCTTTTATTTAGATCTTTGATTTCTTATGTCAGCATTTTTTAGTTTTCAGCATACAAAGCCCATACAAATTTTGTTAGTTACACCTAAGTATTTCAGTTTTAAGGGGAATAAGTATAATCGCTATTGTATTTTAAATTTTGTTGTTCATTGGTAATACACAGAAATGGAATTGATTTTTGTATGTTTATTTGTATTATGTGGCCTTGCTGAATTCAGTATTTCTAGGAGTTTTTTTTTTTAAGATTCCTTGGGATTTTCTATGTAAATAATCATGTCCTCTGCAAATAGGGATAGTCTTATTTCTTTCTTTGTGATTAGTATGCTTTCATTTACTTTTCTTGTTTTATTGTACTAGCTAGAACTTCCAGTACTATGTTGAGCTTTAAATTTTTTTTTAAGATTTTATTTATTTAGTTATAGAGAGAGGGGAAGAGAGGGAGAAAGAAAGGAGAAAAACATCAATGTGTGATTGCCACTCATGTGCCCCCAACTGAGGACCTGGCCCTCAATCCAGGCATGTGACCTGACTGGGAAGCAAACCAGCAACCTTGTGCTTCACAGGCTGGTGCTCAATCCGCTGAGCCACACCAGCCAGGGCTCCAGTACTATGTTGAATAAGAGTGCAGATATCTTTGCTTTGTTTCTGATCTTTGGGGTAAAGCATTATCTTTCATCATTAATTGTAATATTAGCTTTATCAAGTTGAAGAAATGCCCCTGTATTCATAGTTTTCTAAGAGTTTTTTAATCATGAATGGGTATTGAACTTTGGCAAATGCTTTTTCTCATAAAGTGACATAGTCATGAGTGTTTTTCTTTAGCCTGTTAATATGGTAGATTACATTAACTGATTTTCAAAGAAAAGAACTAATCTCATATCACTGAAATAAACCCTACTTTGTCATGGTATAGAATTTCTTTTATTTATTGCTAAATTCCATTTGCTCATGTTTTCTTAAGGACTTTACATGCATTTTCCTGAGTGATACTGGTTTATAGTTTTCTTATACTCTACCTGGTGTCATACTAGCTTCATAAAATGAATTGAGAGTATTCTCTCTTCTTCTTTTTTCTGGAAGAGATTGTGTAAAACTGGTGTCATTTCTTCTGTAAATATTTGGGAAGAATTCTCCAGTGAAATTATTTTGGGCCTGGAGGGGTTTATTTTGTTGTTGTTTGTTTGTTTTTTTGAACTTTAAATTATAAATTCAACTTCCTCAATAGTTATTGGAATATGTGAATTATCTATTTTGTACTGTGTTTTGGCACTTCGTGTTTTTCAAGGAGTTGGTCCATTTCATCCAAGTTGTCAGACTTATGTATGTAAAATTGTTCACAGTATCCCTATATTATCCAGTATCTGTCATGATATCCTTGTTTAATTCCTGATAATGGTAATTTGCGGCTTCCCTTTTTTCCCTTTGTCAGTCATGTTAGAGGTTTGCCCGTTTTATTTATCTTTTCAAAGAAGCAGGTTTTAGTTTCATTGATTTTCTCTATTGTTTTTCTGTTTTCAATTCCACTGATTTTTGCTTATTATTATTTCCTTTTCTATTTATTTGGGTTTATTTTTATTTTCTCTAGATTCTTGAAGTGGGAGCTTAGATGATTGATTTGAGACTTTTCTTCTTTTCTAATGTAAGCAATTAATACTATAAATTTTCCTCTTAGCATTCTCTAGTTGTGTCCCACACATTTTTATATATTGTATTTTCATTTCATTCAGTTCAATGTAATTTTTTATTTTTCCTGAGACCTCATCTTTGACCCATTGTGCACTGTTTTTCTTTCTATTGTTGATCTTCGTTTGCTTCTGTTGTGGTTGGAGAGCACAATCTGTATGATTTAAATTCTTTTAAATTTGTTGAAGTTTGTTTTATGGCCTATGATATGGCCTATGTTTGTATATGCTCAAAGGATTCTTAAAAAAAATGTGAACTCTGTTATTGAGTGGACTATTTCATAGAGTCAATGAGATTCTGTTGGTTGATGGTGCTGTTGAATTTTCTATATCCTTGCTGATTTTCTGTGTAGTTGTTTCATCAGTTGTTGAAGTCTCTAACAACTGTAGTCTCTAAGTGTAGTCTTCTAATTGAAGTCTCTAACTGTAATTTTAGACAAATCTATATTTCCTCTCAGTTCCACCTGTTTTTGCTTCAGATACTTCATAATTCTTTTGTGTGGTGCATACACCTTGAGGCTCATCGTGTCCTGATGGTCGATTGGCCCTTTTATCATTATGTCATGTCACTCTCTGTCTCTGGTGAACCTTGAAGTAGGCTTTCAAGTCTACTTTATTTGATATTAAAATAGATAGTCCTGCTTTCTTTTGATTAATGTTTTCATGGTATATCTTTTTTTCCTAATCTTTTACTTTAAACTTAACTATATTGTCTTTGAGGTGAGTTTCCTGTAGACAGCATATAGTTGGGTCATATTTTTAAATTCACTCTGCCAATCTCTGTCTTTTAATAGGTACATGTGGATACCAATTAAATTTTATCTGTAAAATTTGCTTCCTTAAAATTAAATAATTAAGTAATGTACACAGTGTACAAAAATTGAAAAGATACCAAAGAGGACATATTAAAACATCAGTCTCCTTTCATCCTTTCTCCCAGTCTTCCCATCCCTTCCCAAGAGACAAACATCTCTAATTTTCTATTGTCATACTTCAGAGCCCATCTACGCACATGCAGACATTTAAAGGACTACATATGGTTTCTTTAAAAAGAAAATACAGCCCTGGCTAGTGTGGCTCAGTTGGTTGGAGCATTGTCCATTAAACCAAAAGGTTGCAGTTCCATCCCATGTTCAGGGCACATTCCTAGGTTGTGGGTTCAATTCCCAGTCAGGGTGTGTATGGAGATAACCAGTCAGTGTTTCTCTCTCAAATTGATGTGTGCTCTCTCTCTGCCTTTCCTTTCCCCTCTCCCTAAAAGTAGTGAAAAAAAATGTCCTTGGGTGAGGATAAAAAAGAAAGAAAATACATCTCTTGCTTTATATATACTTAATAGCATATCTTGGAGATCTTTCTATGTTAGTAAATGTAGAGTGTGCCGGCAACATTTAAATAAAAATACATATTTTCTTCTAGTTTCAAAACTCTTAAGTAACAGTCTAGGGACGTGTGCTCTCTTACACAAGAAGATTAAATCTGAAAATCTACATGAGTTGAAGACATCTAAGGAGCAGAATGGGGAATGTAATTTATAATGAAATATATAAATTACTAAAAATAGAGTTTAAATAGATAATAATTCAGAAGAAATACGGTATAAATCTACTATTTATAAGTCATATACTTCCAGGGAGTTATGAAGTTATTTAGTACCAACTGTCTGTATGGCTAAGAATAATGGAATGAGACCAAAAGGAAAGGTAATATTTTAAGTCAAAATGTAGCTCCTAAAAGCTTTGTAAAATACTTAATGCTATTATTTTCTTATATACCCAAATGGGGAAAAGCCTCCTATACCCATGAAATAAAACAGAGTTCTGGATCTTGGAATTCTTCATTTTAAATGAATAGAAAAATAAACAGACTTCTGCAGAGGGAATGCTTAATCCATTAAACAAATTAATCTGTTAAACCTACTGTCTTCCAGACACAGTTCCAGTCAATGAACAAGGCAAAGTCTCTACAATCTTGGAGCTCACATTCTGGGAAAGGCAGCAGGGAAGAAAGAAATAAAAACCAAGAAAAAAAACTGGGTTATGTGTTACAAGGACACAGGGAGATTGTTTTACATTTGGTGTTAGAAGATGCTGTTAAACTGAGAAGCCCAGGAAACCATATCCATAATCCAAGAAAAAGTCTATTGCTTACATTGCTCTAGTTTGCTCTGTCCTCCTCTGACCTCCTTCTGGCCAAATCCTTAAAGCCACAGCACAGCCCCACATTCTTGGTAAAGCCTTCTGGGATATTCCTGCCAGGAGGAATAAAGTGCACCTGATGTAATATCCACTGTAAGTACAAGATTGAAGAATAATCTGATTGGCCCAGTGCAAGAAGTGTTGGAGAGAAGAAACCACAAGCAGAAAGGCCATATGAGGAAATTAAACTAAATATATTCTATCTCAAGAATATTCCCAGAAGTTACTGTTAAAATTAAATCCCTGACTACAACGAAATACTGTATAGCAGAGGCTCTCAAACTTTTTGATCTGAGGACCTTTTATGTCCTTAAAAATTATTGAAGACTTTAAAGAGCTTTTGATTATTTTAATTATAGCTATTCGTATTTACCACATTATAACTTAAAATTGAGATATTAAAAATATATGTACACATTCATTTAAAATAAGAATAGTAAACTCATTACTTACTAACATTCATATTTTTTATAAAAATGACTTTATTTTCTCCAAATAAACTAATGAGAATAGAGGTATTATTTTACATTTTGCAATCTCTTTAACAAATAGTTTATGAGAAAATAGCTAGTTTCTTATCTGTTTTTCTCTTTGACTTATTGTTATATGTTATATTTAAAGCACATAAATAAAACACATAGATAAATAATTATTTTGGATAAACATGTATATCCTTTGATGCTCCATGAAAACTTTATAAGTGGTAGTTTCTTAAAGATTAATTGTAATGTAGATTCTAAATCACATTAATGAATTTTTCATATTCTGTTACATTAACTCCATTGGTTTATCATGAACTTTGAATGAATCTTTTACTCATACATGATTTTGTATCATTTGTTGGTTATTTATAAAATATTGTTCACTAAGTTACACTGATCCTCTAATTTGCATATTTCCTTATATAATATTTAAAAAATGAAGTATTTAAGTATTGGGACACTGTCAAGTTCATGGGTGGCAGACAGGTTTTCCAAAATTTTTGTTTGAAAGACAGATGTTTTCCTTGAAGTTACAGGCTCACTTCATTTACTTTTGAGAAAATATTTGTCAAATACCCAAGTCTTAATAGCCATAGTTTTCCTGTCAGTTCTTCTTTCAAGTAAAAATAGTGTTCCATAACAAAAGTGATTAGTTTAGCTTGCAATTCAATTTTCTTTTCCTTATGAGTTCTTTTCATCCATTGTACTTTAGGATGCAGTAGTGAGTACTTTATGCATACTTTACATTACACCACACAGAATATTAAAAAGTCATGACTCAAGAGTTGAGAATAGGTAGAATTAATAATTTTTTACTAAGGACATTATCAAATGAAATTGGCATTGCTTTTTGTCATGTTTTTTGTTGACTGGTTGTATGTGGTGTTGAGCAATTACAGAACAATTACAGTACAGTTTAGTGCCATCACCCTGACCTGTGCTAGGGTACAAGCAGTTTTACCCATGATTGTGTTTGTGCTCTCAGTACAAATATCAATAGTACAAAAAAGACAAATGATATTTTACTGTATTTATGAAAACTGTTTCCTTCTAGACCACACTTTGAATAACACGAACCACACTTTGAGCATTGCTGCTAGACAAAATGAGAATGAATACTCTATACCTGTCCCCAGCATAGGATGAGTCTCAGAAATACAATGTCAAATGAAGGAAGCCAGACCAAAAGCGATACATGAGGTATGAACCCTTCCATATAAAATTCAAAAACAGGCAAAACTTATCTATGGCATTGGAAATACAAGAATAGTTATCCTCAGGGTTCCTGAGTGGAGGGGACATGAGAGCAGGCCTCTGTGATGCAAAGTTCTGTTCGTGAACTAGGCACTGGTTACACGCATATGTTCAGATTGCAAAAAGTCATTAAGATGCACACTTACAATATGTACACTTTTTGTAGGCATATTTTAATAAAAATTTCAGAAAATAAAACAAGAATTATTTTCTTATGGTTTATTTCTCACCCCAGTTACTCAAAAGTTCTGTGTAGTTGGGTGAGTTTGAATACTAATAACTAAGAATATGTGACTTTTTGCTTTTTTAAATATTAGTATTTTTAGTTCTTTAAAAGATCTTTCCTAGGTTCAAATATTTAGTATAATTTCTGGGACATATGTGACTTACACTAAGTATTTGGGGGGTTTTGTTTGTTTTTGATATTTGGCATTCCTTATATACTTTTTTTGGTACAGTATTATATATGATCAGTTAACCTTGTGAAGACTGACCATTTTTCCCTACTGAATTTTTTAAATATAGTATATATGATTGAATGCAAGCTGTCCATGGAGTTTCTGACTTCAGTGCATTTTTGTATTTGCAATGGATTGTTGTATGTGGAAAATGAAGTAGAGACCATACTTCATGCTTGTGGTTCAGCAAAAGGAGCAGGCTGACATGGAAATAAATGTAGTATGCTTATTCATGCTATGGCATAATGAACTATGCAACAAAAAATGTTCTGTTGGAGAAGCCGTCTTAGTACCCCAAAACATTCTGGGTATTTGGCCTTTGCTAAAATAATATTCTCCTTTCAGAATTCTCTTCCACCTTCCCTACATCACCCACAATATGCTTGCCAACATCTACAGCCTGGATTACCTCTACTCTTCTGAACTCAACACTCTTCATATTGCCTACTTTTCAGTTTATTTGTTCAGTGATTCAATCTATATTTGTATATTTATTTAATTCCTACATTATGCTAGGTTCAGGATCCAAAGATAAATGGCTTAAGTGAACTGGGGAGAAAGATCAGTTGAAAGCCTCACTTCAATACAGTCTGGTAACTGTGACTCTAGAGATAAGTACAGGAGGCTGGGGCAATACACAGGTGAGGCACTGATTGAGGTAGCATCAGGTGGAATTTTAAGTCAGTCTGTGACAGATCTTGCTCTCTATGTCTTAGTTTCCTCAAATGGAAAATGAAAGTAATATATGTTCCTATATTTTAGGGGCATTGTAAGGAGTATATGAAGAGATGTGTGTAGAGCACAGAGTATATGCTTGACACAGGATGAGTGCTCCATGAGTGTGAGATACTATCACTTATTTTTTTTAATGAGTATCATACCATTTCCCATGTGGTGGATTTTTTGAGTTATATCACAACTGTGAACATATAATCTCAATTTAACTCAAGGTTTTCTATTTCTTGAACTCATAAAGGGACAGGCTTAACATGCAATTATACTCAAGCAAATCTCTTTTTTTCTTCTTGCTCATCTACTTTTATTACACACTCAAGAACTGGGCCCACATCTTTCTTTACAAAGGTCATCATTCAAAACTGTTTACTGGTTTTCTTCCATGTTGTCCCTGTCTTATAGCCCAAAAGTGGCCATAGGCCAAGTTGGGAATGCTTTAGGCCTAGCCAAGGGAGATGAATGGGGAGATTGTCTATCTTAGTCATTGTACATAATAGATTCTTTATAAATGTTTTTGCTCCATTGAGGAAAACTTCTTCTAGATAATGTGTCAATGCCCACTACTTTATTGAAATGGAAGGTAGGAAAAAGGTATGATTTTTATAAATGGTGGATGTCATCCAGGGCTCCAAGTCTTCCTGTCACCTTCAGTTGTCTTTCATCACTAATCCAGTTCCCTTGTAATGATTGTTTATGGACAACACAAACAAATTAGCAACCTTAAAGAGTCTTCCCTTCTCACTGTGACTATGGGCTAATGGCCCTGCTGACACTTTTATTTTGAACTTCAGACTTCTACCCTCCAGAACTATGAGAGAACAAATATCTGTTGATTTAAGCCACCAAGTTTGTGCTGATTTTTTTTATGGTAGCCACAGGATACTGATTTCCTTTCTCAGATGACAGGAATGGCAAGATGATTGTCAGTAGCTCCCCTCAGGGTCCAAGTAAATTAAATAAGAGAGAATTTGTTATTGTGGCTTACATACAATAACAGAATTTACTCTGAAGTGACCAACTTAGCTCTCCCCTGAATCAGTTGGTGTGTCGAGGGAATTAGGTGTTCTGTTTGGGCAGATCTGAGTCATGTGGCTGGCTCCCTGTATCCAGGTAAAAAGGCCCACCCATCCACATGAACTGAGAGTTGGCACAGTCCGGTTTCCCAAAGGAAGTTCAACAGTCCCCAAACCAACAAGTATCCATGATAAGATACTCATCAGAGCTCTGTCATGAAATGATGCCACCCTCTTCTCAGTCCTTAGTACTTTGCTTTATAGATCACTTAATTAGAATAGTACACTGTGGCTAGTTTGGTATTTCTATGGTTTTTCTTCCAGCTTGTGAATTCCTGAAGGTTAATGAAGTGTTTCATTTTTAGTTGGTAGCCCAAACTGTACATATTTTCTTGTTGGTATCGTTGAATTTAATATTAAATGAATAGGTAATAATAATTTATAGATTTACTGTGCCAAATACCTCACTGTAATAGCAAAATTAGCTGAGAATACATTCAGGTTTATTCAGTTCAAAATAACCTCAGCTCTGTAATATTTTGTCTATTACATATTTAACTCACAGTACACATTATTCTTTCTTCTACCTCATCCATTTATTTATTTTTTCAATGATTCATCACAACCCAAAATTACCTGATTTCTGAACAATAACAGCTAAGTAGTCATGTATCTTCTTAGTCTATCTTATTCTGTTTCTGACCTGTAATGTTTGTGCTATAAATACCTCAGGAAACAGGAATTTATTTGTCAAGACTTCTGAAGCAATTGTATCTGTCCTGTCTAGGCTTTAAATGACAACAAACTCTGTCCTCAGTGATAAGAAACCCCTTTTCTAGAAGCATGTGAGCTTGACATTTATCTAAATTGTTGGCTGATAAATGGGGAATGCATTTTTATAAAGGATGCTTCAGATCTGAAAAACAGAACAATATCAGGTGAATCAAAAATGACTTAAAAAGAATAAAAAAATCAATACCAACCCAGTGGGGAAATGAAAAATCAAGTTGCAGATCTATTTGAATTGTAGTCTCTCATCCACTGTAAAACAGAATATAAAAGGTGAATTTTCTTTCCAATGTTCAAGTAATTAATACCCACAGTAGTCTTATTTTTTTAATTTGTTATATAATCTTTATTGTACTTTTTTCCATTATCAGTGAGTCCTCTTATATCTCCTCTTCCCCCAGCAATCTCCACACTGTTCTCTATGTCCACGAATCCTTTTCCCTTTTTGCTCAATCCTTTCACCCCCTAACCTCCTCTCCCTGCACTAGCTGTTATCTGCTCTCCATCTATGAGTCGGTCTCTGTTTTGCTTGTTAGTTCAGTTTGTTCATTAGATTCCACATATGAGTGGAACCACATGGTATTTGTCTTTCTCTGACTGCCTTATTTCACTTAGCATAGTGTTCTCCAGGTCCGTCCATACTGTCACAAAGAGTAAAATTTTCTTTTTTTTTTTATGGTCAAACAGTATTCCATTGTATAAATATCCCATAGTTGTTTTATCCACTCATCTATTGTTGGACACTTGGGCTGCTTCCACATCTTGGCTATTGTTAATAATACTACAATGAACATAAGGGTGCTTATGTCCTTTCAAATTAGTGTTTTAGGTTCCTTCCAATATATTCCCACAAGTGGGATACCTGGTTCTAAAGGCAGATTTATTTTTAATTTTTTGAGGTGTCTCCATACTGCTCTCCATAGTGGCTGCACCAATCTGCATTCCCACCAACAGTGCAAAAGGGTTTCCCCTTTCTCCACACCCTCACCAGCACTTGTTTGTTGATTTATTGATGATAGCCATTGTGACATGTGTGAAATGGTATCTCACTGTGGTGTTATTTTATTTTTTATTAAATCATTTTTTATTATTCTATTGCAGTTGCCACAATTTTCCCCCTTTGCCCTCCTCTGCCCATCCCACCCGCACTCCCACAGTCAATTCCTACACTGTTGTCCATGTCCGTGGGTCACTCATACATGTACTTTGTCTATTCCCTTACCTTTCTTTCCACCGTTATCCCCCTCTCCCTTCCCCTCTGGTCATTTTCAGTCTGTTCCATATTCCATGACTGGTCCATTGTGGTTTTAATTTGCATTTCTCTGATGATTAGTGACATTGACCATCTTTTCATATGTCTATTGGCCATCTGTATTTCCTCTTTGGAGAAGTTGTCTATTCAGGTTCTTTGCCCATTTTTTTAATTGAGTTGTTTGTTTTTTTGGTTTTCACTTTAGTAAGTATTTTATAAATTTGGATATTAACCCCTTATCAGATGTATTGCGAATAGGTTTTCCCATTCTGTGGGTTGTTTTTTTATTTTGTTGATGTTTTCCTTTGCTGTGCAAAAACTTTTTAGTTTGATGTAGCCCCATTTGTTTATTTTTTCTTTTGTTTCCCTTATATATCTGATAAAAAATTACTATGAGCAATGTCTGAGTCTTTAGTACCTGTGTTTTCTTCTAGGATTTTTATGGTTTCAGGTCTAACATTTAAGTCTTTAATCCATTTTGAATTTAGTCTTGTATGTGGTATAAGGAGTTGGTCTAGTTTCATTTCTCTGCATGTATCTGTCCAATTTTCTCACCACCATTTATTGAATAAACTATCTTTAGCCTATTGCATGAGCTTGCTTCCTTTGTCAAATATTGACTGTAAAGGTGTGGGTTTATTTCTAGGCTCTATAGTCTGTTCCATTAATCTCTGTTTTTATGCCAGCACCATGCTGTTTTGATTACTGTGGCCTTATAGTATAGTTTGACATTAGGTAGTATGATTCCTCCAACTTTGTTCTTCTTTCTCAGGATCACTGTTGCTATGCAGGGTCTTTTGTGGTTCCATATAAATCTTTGAAATATTTGTTCTAGTTCTGTGAAATATGTCATTGGAATCTTGATAGGAATTACAGTGAATCTATAGATTACTTTGGGTAGTATGGACATTTTAATGATATTAATTCTTCCTATCCATGAACATGGTATGTGCTTCCACTTATTGTATCTTCTTCAATTTCTGTCTTCAGCGTCTTATAATTGTCCATATATAACCTTGGTTAGGTTTGTTCCTAGGTATTTTTGTTCTTCTAGAAGCAGTTGTGAATGGTATTATTTTCTTAATTTCCCTTTCTGTTAGTTTGTTATTGGCATACAAAAATGCAACTGATTCCTAGATATTAAATTTATATCCTGCTACTTTGATGAATTCCTTTATCAGTTCTAGAAGTTTCTTGGTGGAATCTTTGAGGTTCTCTATGCCATATGCAAATAAAGACAGTTTTACTCTTTATTCCTTCCCACTTTGGATGCTTTTTGTTTTTTTTTTTTCTTATCTGATTCCTGTGGCTAGGACTTCCAGTACTATGTTGAATAAAGAGGTGAAAGTGGAGATCCCTGTCTTGTTCCTAACTTAAGGGTAACACTTGTAGATTTCCCCTTTGAGTATGATGCTGGGAGTGAAAAACCTTTAATCAGACTCATTAAGAAAAAAAGGGAATGGACCCAAATAAATAAAATCAGAAATGAAAAAGGGGAAATAACATCTGACTCCAAAGAAATACAAAGGATTGTAAGAAAATATTATGAATAACTATATGCCAACAACTGGACAACCTAGATGAAATGGATAAATTCCTGGAAACATACAATCTTCCAAAACTAAATCAGGAAGGATCAGGAAAGCTGAATAGATAGATTATACCTAGTGAAATTGAAGCAATAATCAAAAATCTCCCAACAAACAAAAGCCCTGGACTGGATTCCTTCACAGGTGAATTTTACCAAACATTCCGAGAAGAACTAACACCTCTCCTTCTCAAATTATTTCAAAAAATTTGAGAGGAAAGAAGGCTCCCAAACTCATTTCACAAGGCCAGTATCCTAATTCCAAAACTAGATACACTACAAATAAATAAAATTATAGGCCAATATCCCTGATGAACACAGATGCTAAAATCCTCAAGAAAACATTAGCAAATTGAATACATCAGTGCATCAAGATCATACACCATGATCAAGTGGGATTTATTCTGGGAATGCAAGGTTGATACAACATTCACATATCAATAAATGTTATTCACTACATAAACAAAATGAAGGATAAAAACCACATGATCATATCAATATATGTAGAAAAAGCATTTGACAAAATCCAGCAGCCATTTATGATAAAAGACACTCAGCAAAGTGAGCACAGTAGTCTAATTTAAAAAACTTTTTTTATTGTTGTTCAGTTACAGTTGTTCCCATTTTTCCCCCATTATTCTCCCCTGCCCTAACCACCCCCCACCTTTCCCATTCAATCCTCCTCCTCTCCCCCATTGTCTCTGTCCATGGGTCCTTTATACATGTTCCTTGACGACCCTTCCCCATCTTTTCCCTGTTATCACTCAGCCCCCTTCCTTCTCGTTACTGTCAGTTTGTTCTTATTTTCATGTTTTTAGGTCTATTTTGCTCACTTGTTTGTTTTGTTGATTAGGTTCCACTTATAGGTGAAATCATACAGTATTAGTCTTTTATCACCTGGCTTTTTTCACTTAGCATAATACTCTCTAGTTCCATCCATGCTGTCACAAAAGGTAGCAGTTCCTTCTTTCTTTCTGCTGCATAGTATTCCATTGTGTAAATGTACCACAGTTTTTCGATCTTCTCATTTACTGATGGGCACTTAGGCTGTTTCCAGCACTTGACTACTGTAAATTGTGCTGCTATGAACATTGGGGTGCATAGGTTTTTTGAACTGGTATTTCAGGATTTTTAGGCTATAATCCCAGAAGTAGGGTTGCTGGATCAAAAGGCAGTTCCATCTTTAGTTTTATGAGGAAATTCCATACTGTTTTCCACAGTGGCTTCACCAGTCTACATTCCCACCAACAGTACACTAGGGTTCCCTTTTTTCCATAATCTCACCAGCACTTGTTTGTTGATTTGTTTATGATGGCCATTCTGACTGGTATGAAGTAGTATCTCATTGTGGTTTTATTTTTTAAATAGCCATTTAAAAGAAAATATGAAGAACTCTTTTAACACATTGGTTGATCTCTAGCTGTTTGGCTTTCTTTAGTTTTATCCCAATTTTAAAAAGAGATTTACAATTATCTATTAACTTGCTTATCCAGAACTAATGCTTTTAGAACAGATATGGAAAAGAAAACCAATTTAAAAACTATTGCATATCGCCATAATAATGAGAGATAATTTGGTATAATTTCCTGATATTTTAGATTATTTAATTGTTGGAATGTTTTTATAAAGCTAATTCTTATGTATGAGTACATGAACAAAGTGTAAAGTACTCAATGCTATTTAGTAACCATAAATGTTTTATATTTTCCTAACTGAACCAGAGTCACTTCCAATAAGTTTGCATGTTCAGATCCCTAGAGTAGAAGGCATAAATAAAGGAGAAAATACTCTCCTTACAGAGGGCCCTGCTCTAACTACCCAGGGAGAAAGAGAATACAGCATAGTCACTTAAGTACCTTACATCTTGAAAGAATGGAGGCAACTTTTCTAGCTTTGATCTTACATGTACTCTAAGCTTAAAATCATGCCATATACATGGGATGAAATTTAAATCAGTTCACTTATTAACATGAATGTAGAGGCAGTTGTATCACCTCTCTGCCATTTGCCAACCATGGTATTCAATAAATATTTATTGACTTAGCTTCTCTTCTTTATCCTTCCTTCCTTCCCTCTTTACCTCCTTCCTTATTCACCCTCTCTCTACCTTGTTCAGTTAAAAAAAATAGACCTATGAAAGTTTATAATTATACACACACACAAAGGCACTTACATACGAGGCTCTGGTAATATGGGGGGATACAGGGTTATAGTTTGAGCAATAAAATTGTGTGCAACTTTTACTGTTATGTGCTGCATAACAACATTTCAGTCAATGATGGACTGCATATGTGATGGCAGTTCCATAAGATTATAATACAGCTGAAAACTTCCTATTGTGTAGTGATTTTGTAGCCATCATAATGTTGCAACACAATGCATTATTCACATGTTTATGATGATGCTGGTGGGAAAAAATGTGCTGCCAATCATATAAAAGTATAACACATACAATTATGTACAGTACATAATACCTTGATACTGATAATAAACAACTGTTACAGGTTTATGTATTTACAGTATTATAGTTTTTATTGTCATTTTAGAGTGTACTCTTTTTACTTATAAAAAGAAAGTTTGCTGTGAAACAGTATGCCATGTTACCCTGCCAGCTGCCTCATACATCTCATGTTTACAGTCTTTTGATTGTATTATTTTCTTTTGTGTTTGATTTAATCTCCTGTTGTTTTGTTCATCATGTTCCCTACATGCACAAAATCCACTGCTAATGTTGCCAGTAAGAGGGCTTGTTGAGTGATTGACTTGGAAATGACAATAAAAGTGAATAAAAGCTATAAAGATGGAAAATTAGTGATGGTTATTTCTCACCTGGCAAGCCTGTCCCATTCCATCATAGCTACAATCTTAAAGAACAAAAACAGTGACAGAAGCTATTAAAGGATCTGCTAAGTTAAAGGCAACAAGACTAACAAAAGTTTGAGGGGGCCGATTCAGACGTGGAGGAACTTTTAAGGACCTAGATTGAAGACCAGACACAGAAGCGTCTCCCCTCAGCACTGATAATCATAGCCAAAGCAAAATTTTGTTTGTGATAGTGAAAGAAAAGGCTGGACCAAACTACAACTTTGAATGTTGAATTTACTGCTAGCTCTGGGTGGTTTAAATGATTCAATGTGAAAGTGAGTGGTGAGTCTTCTGAGTGCTGATGTGAAGGCAGCTGAAGAATTTTTGGAAACTCTAGATGAGCTGATCGAGAAGGAAAATTACTTGCCAGAGCAAATATTCAATATGGACAAAACCTCCCTATTCTGAAAATGGATGCCTGAAAGGACTTTCTTCCATAAGTAAGTCAAGTCAATGCCAGGTTTCAAGACTTTTAAGGACAGGAAAACAATATTACTGGGGTCAGTGTTGCAGGCTACAAATTGAAACCCTTTTGTTAATTGGCACAGCGAGGACCTCAGGACCTTCGAGTGTATTAGTAAGCACATACTGCCAGTGTGCCACAGGAACTGTAAGAAGTCATAAATGACCCAGACCCTCTTCCAAGATGTTCTTCTGAATTGCTGTTCCAGTGAAATAGAGAAGTACTGTTTGGAGAATAATATGCCTTTGAGGATTTTACTTGTTGATAAAGAGCACATACATCCACTTTTTGTTGGCCGTCTTCATCCCAGTATCAAAATAGTATCAAAATTATATTTCTCCCTTTGAACACTTTGATCCACTTAATGGATCAAGGAGTTACAGCAACTTCTAAGGCCTACTGCCCTAGGTGGACTGTTGTCCACCCAGGTTATTGCTGCAACTGAGGAAGACATTGAGAAGAAGACACTGGTGCAACTCTGGATGGATTACAACACCTATGTCTGCATCAAGAACCTTGCTTGGGCTTGGAGTGATGTCACCAAGGAGTGTATTAATGGCATCTGGAAAAAGACATTCAAGAGGTTTGTTCATGACTTCAAAGGTTTTGCCAAGGATGAGGAAGTTGCAAAAATCAACAAGGCTATGGCTGAGATGGCAGACAACTTTAACCTGGGTGTGGAAGAAGATGACACTAAGGAACTCCTAGAGGCAGTTCCTGAGGAATGACTAGTGAGGAGTTGTTGGAGCTGGAACAGAACACATAGCTGAAGAAGAGGCAGGAGAAAAGGAAACTTCGGAAGAAAAAGAAGAACCCAAAGAAAAGTCACTGAAACATTTAGCAGAAGTTTTACAGATCACAGCAAGCTCCTTAAAAATGTTTAAAAACATGGACCCCAGCACTGAAAAGTTTTCATTAATGGAGAGGAATATTCACTATGTATTATCTGCTTACAAGCAAATCTAGGATGAAAAAACAAATAAACCAAGCAAAATACCATGGACATATTTCTAAAAAGAGTGAAACCTCCTCTAGAACAGCCTCAGGCAGGTCCTTAGGAGGTGTTCCAGAAGAAAAGCATTGTCATCATAGGAGATGACAGCTCCATGAATGTTATTGCCCCTGAAGACCTTCCTGTGGAACAAGATGTGGAGTGGAAGATAATCCCGATCCTGTTTAGGCCTAGGCTAATGTGTGTGTTTGTATTTTAGTTTTTAACAAAAAAGTTTAAAAATTGAAAAAATATTAAATAGAAAAAGCTTATAGAATATATATAGAGAACTTTTTTCATGTACTTATACAATGTGTTTAAGATGTGTTATTACAAAAGTATTGAAATGTTAAATTTAAAGTTTATAAACTAAAAATGTTACAGTAATCTAAGGTTGATTATTGAAGAAAGAAATTTAGAAATAAATTTAGTGCAGCCTAAGCGTGCAGTGTGTATACAGTCTACAGTAGTGTGCACCGTCACTCACTCGCTCACCCGAACAACTGCCAGTCCTGCAACCTCCATTTATGGAAAGTGCCCTGTACAGATGTGCCATTTTTTATCTTTTCTACCATAGTTTTAGTGTACTTTTTCTGTGTTTAGGCATGTTTAGATACACAAATGCTCATCCTTGTGTTATAATTGCCTACAGTATTAAGTACAGTAATATGCTGTATAGGTGTGTAGTCCGGGAGCAATAAGCTATGCCATATAACCTAGGTGTGTAGTAGGCTATACCATCCGGGTGTATATAAATGCACCCTATTATGTCCGTACAGTGATGAAATTGGCTAATGTTGCATTTCTCAGGACATATCCCATCATTAAATAGTGTATGATTGTACTTTAAAACACATGAGGAACACATTAGATAGTAAAGGGTTAAGTGGGCAGTCTAAAAA
This sequence comes from Trachops cirrhosus, assembly GCA_028533065.1. Lineage (NCBI taxonomy): Eukaryota > Metazoa > Chordata > Mammalia > Chiroptera > Phyllostomidae > Trachops > Trachops cirrhosus. The sequence goes on along the minus strand of CM052540.1, from coordinate 135,011,705 downwards.
TAAAGTGTGCTGTAGAAGAGGGGAAGGCATTGAGTTTACTTGAAAGCAGTAAAATTATAGGTATTTAGGAAATTTTATGAGAAGTCTTTACTAATGAGTTTTGGCTCACCACTATATAGTGGTGAGCCAAATGTATATATGGCTACTTTTCCCTCTAGCTGATTTTCTTAGGAGTCTGTTCTGACTTTGGAGTATTTGTAGAGATAAACAGTAGGAAAATAAGACAAATTATTACATAAAGATAGACACATAATTGATAAACATTACTGATGAGAAGTCAGTTCTCTAAGCCAGGAACTCTGTACTTGGAGAAAGATCTTCTAAAACACAAACTTATTTAAGAAAAAAAAAACAATTTGGTTTTCCCTGCCTCCTTTTTCCTCTCCCCTCTCCCTTTCTTTTTCTTTGAATTTCTATAGCTTTTCAGTTACTGAACTACTTACCTTAGCAGCCCTCTGAGGAAGATCAAACTCCTAGTGGGGCCTTAGTTATTTCCTGATTAACCTCTATTCTCACCTGTCCTCACTTTGCATTTTTCAAACAGGAACAAAATAAAAATAATATGAGTGTTTCTGAACCTGTAGAAACTCTTGCTGAAAGGACTCAGCTGCCCATTGTATGTAGCGGCTAGGAAATAAAGAAGAGTAAGAGTCACCTCTTGTCTCTATATAAACTTAGGCAATTTATCAAGTTGGTGACTAATCCAAAGGTGAGGAATAGGACATTATAACCTTTGTGACAGTGAACAGTGGGAATTCTTTGAAACCACCAACCTTCTGGGTGATGACAAATGGAAGGAAAAATCAAATTTATTTTGGATTCTAAGACTCTATTTTATTGCGCATAGCAAGTGGTGTTTTTACCTTTCTCAGCTTCTTGTTCTCTAGGTTTAACTTTTTCCCCCCCCTCTTGGGTCTGCCCAACAGCCATCTTGGCAACTCCTCCTTGGAATCATTTCCTGTCATGACATTTTTAGAAACCAAAATAACAGCATTTACAATGTAACAGCTAAATATTCCCATAGAGTATCTTGGTAAAACAAGCATTTTTGCACGGTAGTTTTGAACACACCATTGGGTATGTATTCAGATGGAACCTCTTCTGGGTGTCCACAGTTTCTGGCTAACCAATAGGCTGATTGCAGCATTGTTCACTGTTGCTCTATAATCACATCTGGCATACACAGCTGGCGACGTTCTGGCTTCCAAGCTTTTCTCATGTAGTGTCTTGTTTTAATTTTAGAATGCACATTTATTCAGTGTTGGAGGGGTGCTATCAATAATAAAGGGCAGCTGTATAATTTTCTGTAAAAAAAGAAGCAGAGGTACATTGTAATATTACATTAGAGTATGAAATACCACAAATGGAATGTCAGCTGGACAAATTCCATACATTTTTAATTCTTTGGATTTTTTTTAAAAGAAGATGATCACTCATGTTTTTTCCAATAGAATTATTTACTTAGCCTTTTGCATCATTAATTTTCCATTTTAAATTTAGTGCAGCATAAACTCAGAGAGTTGCTGGAAAAAATATCCAAAGTTTCTGCAGACAGTGTTCTTAAACCACGATGGCAAAACCTCAAAAATAGATGCAACCCCATCAAAGTTAAATTGAATGACTCAGTGTCTGGACCACTCAGGTTTGTTTTTTTCTAGTTAGGGGAGGGAAGAGACTGTTCACTTTAGAACTTTGGAAACATGGATGGAGGAAGTTTATTTTGTTTTTGGAGGAGGGGAAAAGTGTCATTACAGGGAATGTAAATAAAAACTGAAGTTTCTTAAATATATATGTAAAAGGTCACTTGTTTTCATTACATTTTTTAAAGTATATTTCATTAACTATGCTATTACAGTTGTCCCAAGTTTTCCCCCTTTGCCCCCCTCTGCCCAGTTCCCCCGTTTCCTCCAGTGATCTCTCTCCCCTTAGTTCAAGGCCATGGGTGTGCATGTAAGTTCTTTGGCTTCTCTATTGCTTTTACTGTTCTTAACCTCCCCGTGTCTATTTGTACCTACCCAATGATGCTTCTAAATCCTATGGCTTTTCCCCCATTCTTCCTTTTCCCCCTCCCAGCTTTTAACCCTCCAAATGATCTCCATATCTATGATTTTATTCCTGTTCTACTTGTTTGCTTAGTTTGTTTTTGTTTTTTAGATTTAGTTTTTGATAGTTGTGAGTTTGTTGTCATTTTACTGTTCATAGTTTTGATCTTCATCTTTTTCCTAAATAAGTCCCCTTAACACTTCATATAATAAGGGCTTGGTGATGATGAACTCCTTTAGTTTTACCTTGCCTGGGAAGCACTTTTTCTGTCCTTCATTCTAAATGATAGCTTTGCTGGAGAGAGTAATCTTGGTTGTAGATCCTTGCTTTTCATCACTTTGTATAGTTCTTGCCAGTCTCTTCTTGCCTACTAAGTGTCTTTTGAGAAAGCAGCTGATAGTCTTATGGGAGCTCCTTTGTAGGTAACTCACTGCCTTTCTCTTGCTGCTTTTAAGATTCTCTCTTTATCCTTAACCTTTGGCATTTTAACTATGATGTGTCTTGGTGCGAACCTCTTTGGGTCCAACTTGTTTGGGACTCTGTACTTTCTGGACTTGTATGTTTATTTCCTTTGTCAAATTAGGGAATTTTTCTTCCATTATTTTTTCAAGTAAGTTTTCAGCTTCTTGCTCTTCCTGTTCTTCTTCTGGCATTCTTATGATTCGGATGTTGGCGCTTTTGGAGATGTCTCAGAATCCTCTTACATGCTCCTCATTTTTTAAATTCTCATCTCTTCATTTTGTTCTGGTTGAAAATTTATTTATTCCTTATGTTACAAATCATTGATTTGAATCCTGGTGTCCTTCCCTTCACTGTTGGTTTCCTGTGGATTTTTCTTTATTTTCCTTAGTAGAGCCTTCATTTCTTCCCTGATGCTTTTGCTGTGTTCAACGAGATCTTTGAGCATTCTGACCACCATTGTTTTAAACTCTGCATCTGATAGGTTGGCTGTCTCCTCATTGCTTACTTCTATTTCTGGGGTTCTGTTCTTTTCCTTCATTTGGACCATATTTCTTTGTCTCCTGATTTTGGCAGCCTCCCTGTGTCTGTGTACTAGGTAGAGCCCTTTGATTCTGTTTCAGCACACCTGTTAAGTTGTATGGGGTGGAGCCTTAGGTATTTTCTAGGGCAGGGCAACCCTGGCTGCATGTGTGAGCGAGGGGCCAAAGAGGGGACAATGTTGCTGCTGGCTAACTCCTGGGGCCTTGCCTGGCCATTGCTCCATCTCCAAGTCACTTCACCCACTTCCTGTATAGTAGCTCGCACCCCTCCAGCTGCTGTACTGGTTGTGGTCTGGGGGGTGGGTAGGTTTGTGTATGTTCTGGGCTATGCTGAGAAACTGGCAGTTTCTTCTACCGCCTCAGTCCCCACTGGGTTTACAGCCTGGGTTTATTTTCCCTGGCTGCAAGTTCTGGCCTGGGGCTGGATTCACTGTCTCACAAGGAGTCTCCATGATTTTTATCCACCACATGTATGTGTGGCTGCCTGCTCTGCTGATCACTGCCACCACACTAAGACCTCTCTGCCCCTCCTACCTGTCTAGATGAATATAGCTTCGAACTCTTGGTTGTAAGAATTGCATATAGTTCTGGGTATCCTTCTGGGTGATTTTCTGGCAGTTCTGGGTATTTTCATTTTTAAGTTAGTTGTGTTCCTTCTTATGGTTGTGCAGTGAGACGAGGTGTATCTACCTATGCCTTCATTTTGACCGGAAGCCTCACTACTTTTTATTTTCAAAAATTAGTCATTAGTTTAGAGCTATACTTAAGAGATCAGTCTACCAAACTCCCACATTTTATACACAGAGCCATAAAGCTCCTACTTCCCTTGTCTGCTTTTCTTTATAGAGGGTAGATTAGCCAGTTATTCACTTTCCTGGACTCTCTTTTTATACAGGAGTGGTCAAGTGACCAACTTAAATTGAACAATATATAAGGGATAATCTGCTGGATTGCTTCAGGGAGGAAGTAGCTACATAAAAATCCTTTTCAACTTCCCTGGTTTCATGTTTTTAAATAGGATTGTGATTCCTGGAGTTTGACAGCCATCTTGGAATGTTGAGATAGAAAGACTAAAAGTAGAGTAGGAAAATGTAAAGAGCTTGGATCTTTGATATCTGTAGGCAGCCACTACACCAGATCTGAAGCATTCTATCTCTTGATTTCCTCCTATGTGAGACAATTAATTGTCTTTATTTCTTAAGCCACTTTTAGTCAGTTTTTCTGTTACTCATATCTCTGCACATTCCTAATTAATATACCCTGAGAAATTAATTAATCTGCTCAAGTTCATAACAAAACATAGTAGCATAGTTTTGATTAGAATTTAGCCCTTCTAATTTTTAAATATCATTTCCTCACTTCTGTTACCCCATTTCGTAACCTGATTAGTCTTTGCATAAATAAATGGATTATTGTCTCAGTTAAACCTGTTTTTAAGTATGATGCTCCAGTACATTTTATTTGTCCTGTAGATCACTGTTTGCATTTGCAATGCATTTAACAAAGGACCTTTGGAAGTTTTATAATCCTTTGCATAGAAAGTCTTAACAAAGGAAGTTGAGGTATATTATGAAGTAAGTAGCTTTTTATGGGGTAGTGTGAGAATTCAACTACCACTTACAATAATGTTTGCATTAGAAAAGGTTTTTCATGTTCATGATAACCTACTTAACAAATGAATTTTAGGGTTATGTATTTCTCACAAGTGGAGGATTACCTTTTGGGGAAAGAGCAATCGAGAAGTGAGCAATCTAATATCTTTAGGAAAATGGCCCTCAAAAGATTACATAAATTAGTAGTAACAGTACCAAGTATTTGTATTTTTAAAGGTTGATTTAAATGTTTACAGTTCATTTTGATCATTTGCCTCAGGTCCTATGAGAACAGCTAATTGTGATAATAGATGACAGATATTAATTATTTGCCATGTCATCAAGTGGAGTAACTTTGTTTAAAATACCTATTAATATTTGAAATTCATTTTTTAAAATAATGATTTGTTTTTCAAAGGTCCCTAGACTTCTAGAATGAATGGAGGACTGGAAGAACCTTAAGATACAGCCTAAAGTATAGAAGAATTATTATCCATGTTTATTTAGGACAAACATAAAATATTTCAAACAAATACTTTCTTACTGTGGTTAATCTATTATATATTAACTTAAACACCCTATTTCTGGACACTAATGTTAAAACTTGGAAATTGTTAAAAATGACTCACTGATTAAAGAAATTAACTCATAGCAAATTAAAGTCATTAGAAGCATTTTTAAAGGCAAACAAGACAAAGATGCCCTTTTTCAAACATTTATTCTGCATGCTACTCTAAGTCGTAGTTAACAGCATAAGACAGGAAAAAAATAAATAAAAAGTATGAGAATTGAAAAGAAATAGAACCGTGGATAAGGTCTTATCCACAAATAATGTTTGCTTGAAAAAAATCCACAGGAATCTGCAGACAAGGACATTTGGAATATATGGAAATATGGATAGATGAAAGAACTGTTCCAAAGTTTGTGTGCTCCATGCTTCAAAAGGGCCAAACTCAAAACGTTGAAGTTTGGAGTAAGGAAAGGTTTATTCTTTGAGAAGGTCCCAACTGAGAAGATGGGAGACTTAGTGGTACCTCAAATCCATCTTAAAAAAGTACAGACTTTAGGCTTCTTTTATGTCCAGGGAAGGGAAAAGGGGAGAGCCAAGAAGCGATTGACCACTGCAGACATCCGGGCGGGCACCAGCAGGGGTCCCAGGAAGATGGTGCTCGGTGATATGAGTCTAATCACAAGGCTACTGCAAATCTTTGATGAACAATACTTACTTCCTTTACCTCCTCAAGCCACAAGCAGAATTCCTCTAATCATTTGCATGTCTATATGCAAGACTAAGCAGAAGCAATTAGCCTGAAGGTCATCAGAATAAAGCAGGCTTGAACAAGAGAGACAGAGCATTTCCCTCTGTTATAGAACATTTAAACTTTATAGTGCTCAGTAATGTGCTGAGCACAAAATAACATTAAAAATTTAATTAAAAAAACTCAGTAGAGTTTGTGTGAAACAGCACAACCTTGTAGAAATGCATTATAAGAAGTATAACTTGCCCTGGCTGGTGTGACTCAGCAAATTGAGTGTCAACCTGCAAATCAAAGGGTCATTAGTTCAATTCCCAGTCAGGGCACATGCCTAGGTGGCAGGCCAGGTCCCCAGTAGGAGGCATGCGAGAGGCAACCACACATTGATGTTTCTCTCCCTCTCTTTCTCCCTCCTTTTCCCTCTCTATAAAAATAAATAAAATCTTAAAAAAAGAAATATAACTCAAAAGAACAATTAAGAAATTGAGAGTGAGGAGCAGGGGAAGAGAGAAAGTATAAGATACCTAGGGGGGAAAAATCTCGCAAAAACATTTCCTTTCTTCATGTATTAAATTATGAAATTTATTTAAGGACAGAAGAGAGGATCTAGGCATTGGGAGAGATATGCCATACGCATGAATAGGAAGACACCTAAAAGTATTAACTCTCCCCAAATTTATCTAAAAATTCAATGCCATTTCAATCAAAATTCCTAGAAAACTTCTTGTAAAAACACACAAAAGTGCACAGCAATTACTTCAAAATATAGTTATATATTTTAGAGAAACATTGTATATATGTACAGAGATCTTCATTACAGCATTGCTTGGAATAGTAGAAAATGAAAAACAACTTGTCTACTAGTCAGGGAAGAGATAAATTAGCTGTAGGTTATTATTATTTGACAGTTAAAATGAATCACTTGCATGAATTTGCATATATCAGTATGAATACATTTGAAAAACAAAGTGTTCAATGAAAATGGCAAATTACTAAAAGATATGTATACATAATGTGAAATGTAAAAACAAAATAATATTGTATATTATTTTATGTATACATATGTAGTAAAATTATGTAGTCTTGCATGGAATTGGTTCTCCAAAACTTCAGGATACCTCTGGGGAAAGAGGAGAGGAAAGGCAGGGGTGTGAAATTAGCTTCAGTTATATCTGCAATACTTTATTAAAGAGTTAAGAAAGAAAAAGCAAAGATGTTCTAATATTAACATCTGTTAGATCTGAGTAGCAAATAATGAGCTTCTGTTATATTTGAAATGGTTCAAAAAACAAAATCAATAAACAAAAATTGATTTGTAGTTTTTGATATTGGACAACTCTTTTGAATGAGCTGACATAAAACTCTGTAGTACTTAGTGTAGATCCTCTCATCAATGTTTGCCGAAGCTGAAAGCCGGACAGATGGCAAATATAATATCCTTTCTTCTTGACAGATGGATGAACTGGAAGGTTTAATTACTTTATCCTAGTTACATAACAAGCAGCTCTGGAAATGAAATATTTTGGTCAATAACTTGGGGTTTGACCACCACACAAAATGTCAGAACACAGTGCTTAGCCTTGGTTTCTTCTATGAGAAAATGTAACATTCACTTGTATATTCCACCACATATACAAAACAGAAACCCGTCTTTGTGTATATTCAGACACTGCAGAACAGGAAAAATATTCTTAAAATTTTAGTTTTTCTCATGACTGCTGTTGTAAATGAGCTTTTTATTTTGACATATTCCAAATAAATGATAATTTATCAATCATTTTTTAAAACTGAGAGATTTTAACATTAAAAGGAAAGAGTAAATCAAGTCTATATCAGAGCATTTGATTTTCCCACTCCAGATATGGTTATTTCGGGCAAAGAGCATCTGGCTTATATTCAGGAGACATAAATTTTCTTCTCAAGTTTTTCACTGGCTAACTGTGGCCCACATCAATTCTTCAAATCTTCCAAGGTCTGTAAGATTATAGAAGAAAGATATGTCAGGTTAAGGGAATAGCATTCATCTTAAAACATATTGCTTATTTGCAACACAGCAAAGAGCCTGCTGGTACTGGAAGGATGTGTTTATGGAGGGCCTTGGTACAGCAGTAGTAGATGAGACTGAGGGGCTTTGGATTTTATTCTGCAGCAATTGAAGATTTTTGAGGAACAATGGTGCTGTGTTATCTTCATTATAGTAATACTTTGCTTGGAGATACTGTCACTTGGTAAATGCAAGAAGCATCTGAAGGAACCATACACCATCAGGTCAACTAAATAGACACTAATTTTGCCCACAGAAGAAAACCATCAGAAGGTAGACAGGCCAAAGCAGGTGCTGAGCCTCCAGTCATCAAGGACTCAGGTGCCTCTGGCTCCCCGTTTCACCAGCCGTAGCTTAAAGCTTTTGTCCTCATTTTCTCAGGTTGGCGGTTTAACCTCCAAGCAGAAAGAAAAGGGAAGCTTGAAAGGTAAAATTTACATTCCAAGTTAACAGTGATGAAACTCCCTCTAGTGCCTTCGTGCTTATGCTCATTGAATAGAAGTGGATCGCAGGAAGTCTGGGGGTAGTCTGGGGGGTGTGTATATTTTACTATTTTATTAAAGTATCATTTACATACAATTAACTGCATACATGAAAAGGGTACAGTTTGACAAGTTTGAAATCATTACAGTAATTAAGATACTAAATATATTTTGGAGGTGAATATTTTAAAATGAGAACTTTGTCATCTGAATAAATCAAAGTTCCTTTAGCAAGGGAAAAATAGATACTTGAGAGGCAACTAGCAATATCTATTACAGTTTATAGATTTATAGATTTATAAATTTTCCCATGGGTGCCTCTCCAGGTGCTTCTCTCAGTTCAGCTTGGTGGGCCGCAGGAGAGCTTGTAGGGAGAGAGCCGGGACAGGAGTTTGTCTTGCGGTTGGTCCTGGCCTTGGACTGCTTTGGCTGGCAGTATGACAGAGGCAAGTGTGGTTTTTCCAGTTAGACCAGGGATCAAGTCCCAGCTCCCTCTACTAACTTATTGTGTAGCTTTGAATGATTTAGTTTAATGAATACTTATTGAGCACCAACTATGTGCCAGGCACACGCCATTTCTTGAACATGTAGCAGTAAAAAGGGCAAACACAATCCATCCCTTCACATAGCTTCCTTTCTGGCCTTTTCCATATACTGAGCCTTTTCCATATACAGGAACTGTGATAAGGATAAATTTAGTTCTTATAATATGGAAATGCTAGTTAAATGGTAATTGTTCAGAAGCTGTCCTAGATTTGGTTTCCTTCTGCTGAAACTAGTACTTACGTTTGGGAGCTTAGATCTCTCCACCAGATGGTCTACTTGCTTTTGGTTTAGTCCCAGGAGTTTTGGGCTTTTTTTGGAGCTAATTAAGGTCAACTATCTTCTTTCTCCCCCCACCTGTGACCTTAAACGTCATTGGGTTAAGAGCACATGACCTACTTTTTTCCCTCTGGGGGAAGAAAGTTCTCAAATATCTTCTTGGAATCTCACATATTCCCTGCCTCTGAAAATCCTTCTATTTTGAAGTTGTTCAGGGACTGGAGCATATTTCCCCCACCACTCTGTGGGTAACTGGTTTCCTTTTTCAGCAGCAGGATCCTGGGAATGATTTTAGCACTCCAGAGACATGAGAGTGCCTGGGCAGGCTGGAATTGCGCTACATCGTGGGGACCTTGGTTCTAGGCCACAAGATCTCTGATTTCTCCCATTGGAGTGAAGAAATGCTGGGAAGATCAACAGTTCTTCTGGCAATTTCTTTGCTTTTTGGTAACATCAAAAATATATTGGAATATTATAATGATTGCCTTTTACTTAGTAACTTCTATACTGTGAGCTGGCATTTTACATATATGTAAATATTATTCCCATTTTACAGAAAGGAAACTGAGTCTGCAGAGATGAGGAGCACCCTCCCCAGGGTTACTTAACTCACAGTGGGTAGAGTTGGGATTCACACCAGCTCTATCTGCCTTCAGACTTCATTTCTTTTTTAATCCTCACCCAAGGATACGTTTATTGATTTGAGAGAGAGAGAGAAACATTGACATGAAAGAAAAACATCAATTGGTTGCCTCCTGAACACACCCTGACCAGGGATTGAGCCCTCAACCTAGTTATGTGCCCTGCCCGGGAATCAAACCCGCAAGCCATTTGTGTGTGGGATGACACTCCAACCGACCAAGCCACCTGGCCCGGGCCAGACCTCATTTTTTAAGCCACTATGCTTATACTGTGGCTGTTTTTGGAATTACCTTGGGAAATATTTATCACAGTCATCCTTGGACATAGATTTGTGGAAATCCCAAATAACATAATGGTCAGCTCTATTTCCTTTTTAAAACTCACAATTCAGTGACATATCCAGGAAAAGTGGCTGCCTTTGCCAAGCTCCTGGATTCTATGCCTCGAGCCTGGCTGTTTGCTCCCTGGCCTGGCCCTGTGGGCTGTTGCCAGTTCTGAGAGCTCGGTGCCCACTCTGACCTGTCGGAGACCAGAGCTGGGCTCACTGCGCACACTTCCCTCTCTAGGCCTGCCTCCCTCAAGGATTCTGGAGTCCTTTCCTTTTCTCCACTGAGAACTCACTCTGTCTCAAGTGTGCTTGGATAGGTACTTCTAGAATATTTCTCAAAATTTTTAAGTGGGTTGAGGGGTAAGGAATGGAAGAAAAGCAAAATATTCTGTGAATGTTCAAAAAGTATGTTAAAAGCACTTCTGCTGAACTTTTTGGTATTCTACTCCTGGCCCTGTGGTGGTTTTTCCCAAATATTGCATATTTTGGACATACTTAGACCAGGTATTATCTGTTTATCTAAAATTCAAATTTTATTGGGTGGCCTGTATCTTATCTGGCATCCCTAAATTGGACAATGTATTTATTATGAGTATGACTGACTGGACCTGAGTTTTTCTTTGTGTTGAATTACTTTCCATGTGTGATGATACAGAACTGTCCAAATGTTGTCTTTGAAGAACCAGCTCACATGCTGCCACTTTCCTTATCTTTGTCCTTCTAATCAAAAGTGTTATCTTCTTCCTCTGAATTCTGTAGCCTGCCTCTCATTTTGTTTATGGGTTTGAAATATAGTTGTGTAAGGATTTCTCAAAGAGTAGCTGACAACCAGATGCTTCTGGTGATGAAGTCAGACAACAGCTCTCTCTCAATGATTCAAATTAGTTGATGTTAAACCGAAGGCCTCTGCTTGAGGTCTATCCACAGTGGGTGTGCATAGATCTGTGTCTCGGGCCGAGGTAACCGTCAAGAGACTCAGTTTGTACAGCCCCAGGAAGAGGGATCTGCAATGATGAGCCACCCTAGAACCTTCATATTGGGTTAGTATTCTTGGTTTGTCTCTGCTGGAATTTTACTTACATGAATCTTTTTTAAAATGTGAGTTTGAGAGGTTTTTAAAAATATATCTGTGTCCTAATTTTGTATATATGGAAATTAGGGATAAATTAGTTTCTTAAAATGGTGTCTAAAAGTTTTTTATTCTTTTTTAGTCTGTGGGAGTGACTACTAATAGTTTGAAAATCATCAATTTCTTAAAAATTTTCTATAATTTTGTATAAAAATTAAAGGGGCCTAGAACCATATTTTAGAAATAATGTTTGACAGAGTTTTAAGTTCTTTTCATAATCATTGATTTAGTCAGATTGTCTATATCTTCTTGATTCAATTTTGGAAAAGTGTTTTTCTATAAACATTTTTATTCATTCTGTTTATTTTTCATAAAATTGTACATACATATTTTTAGCAATTAAAAATTATATCTGTTGATTTGTCTTCTTACTCATTCTTAATTTTCCTAAAGCTTGTTCTTTTTTAAATAACAGCTTTTAATTACTTATTTTTAGAGAGAGGGAAAGGGAGGGAGAAAAGGAGGGAGAGAAACAGGGATCAGTTGTACGCACCCCAACCAGGGACCAGATCCACCACCCAGGCATGGGTCCTGACCGAGAACTGGTGACCCAACCAATTGAGCCTCACCCCGGTCAGGGCCCTAAAGCTTGTTTTTATCCAATTGACTTGTTCACAGATTTGTTTTTAACTCTGTCTTTTTCCATTTTCTAATTTGTTAAAATATATTTCTACCTTCAATTACTTCTTTTTGTTTTTTAGGTTTGCTTCACCCTCTAATTTATTGAAATCATATCCTTAGCTCTTTCATTTTAATTATTCTTTGATTAATAGTGAAAGATTATAAGTATTACCAAAAAAATGTTAAACCATCTCCCATAACTAAAACAAATTTAAATACAATGTTATTTTTTTCAAATGATCTTCAGAAAAAGTAAAAACAAGAAAATAAAATTAATTCATAGTCCAACTACCAGGTTTAACAAAGTTTAAGCTTTTGGGATAAATCTTTGTAAGTTGCTCTCATTCCTCTGCTCTTTTTTTCTCTGTATATATATATATATATAAATATATATATATATATTTTTTAAAATGGCATCATGCTTTTACTTTTCAGATATTTTAATATCATAAAATTCAAATATATATCATCATGTTCAAAAACTGTATAGATTTCCACAGTTTGGATATACCATAAGTTATTTAAACTACTTATTATTCATGAATATTAAGCTTGTTTTCTGTTTTCAGTGTTAATTTTTACAGTATAATGAGGGCTGAGAAATTAATGAGGTAGGAACCATTGGAAATGATTATACATAACTCTTTGTGTAGGAAACATTATTTCTTTAGCATAAGTTTCCAGATATAGAATTGTCTGGGCTGGCCATTAGATCTTAGTGTATTAAGTTTTTACAAATTTTGCCAAACTTCCTTCTGGGTTGGTAATGTCAGTTTATACTCTTACCAGCATGTATGAAAATGTTTGTTCTGGGATCAATACCTATAATTAATAACTGTAATTATTGTCAATCTGATAGAATAATATACTTAGTAATGACCCTGTTGTTTTAATTACTATTTCTTTAATTAATTACAAGGTTGAACTTTTGATAAATTTATTGACCAATTAATTTTATAAATATGACTTATGTCTATAAACACATATAATCTGGTTAAGTCTTTTAAATAGTACCTGAAACAAAAAAAGTACTGTGTAAGCGATTGCAGTTTTATTATTTATTACTAATTTTAGTTTTGTTTTATAAATTGCCTTCATTATCCTTTACTTATTTTCTATTTTTTTAAATTTATTTTTAAGTTGTCTTTTAACAGGAATTTGGAGTTCCTTTTGACCCCAGAGTAAACGAGAAGAGTGTTATTTGTGGCTTTTTCCCCCACGATGGACTTTATTAGAGTTCTACCTTAATTTTTTTAGCTTTGCTTTTGTCTGCCTAGATGGATGTAGGATTTATTCTTATTCTTGAAGTGTTAAAATATCAAGAGGTGTTGATCTTTTTTTACTAGTCTTCTACATTAGAGAACCTTTTTGTTCTAACATCATTCAACTTTCTTTTATTATATATTTAGGTATTGCTTCTGTCTCATTTTCTTCTGGTATTGTCTGAATATTAATAAACTGGAATTTTGTTTTGTTATCCTTTATTTATAACATTTTTCTCATCTTTTAAGTCTCTACTCCTTTTCTCTGCATTCCAAAAGAACCTTTTAGGCTTATCCTTCACATCACTAATTTTATTTTCTGCAGTGTCAGTTCTAGCCTAACTGCCTTCACTCTAGATTAATAGAGTGCTGCCTTTTACCTACGTAAACCTTCATCTAATTTGTAATCTAACCTCATTCACCATTCATAGTTCAGGTTTCTTAATTTTATTAGGGACATGAGGCACATGTTTTCTAATATTTATTTCAATTTCTTATATAGTAGGTAACTTTTAAATTTCACTTTTTAAAAATTTTGAATGTTGCCTTCAATTTATTATGCCATTAAATATTATTATAACTTCATCCCAATATTTTTTTTCCCCCTGCTTCTCATTTTTTTGTGAGCAGTGGAGTACTCATGTTTGGGTTTTGCCCACAAACTGCTGGTAGGTTGGACCACAGCTCTTAAGCTTGACTACAGCTTGATATCATTTATATTGTAGGTTCACAGACTCATCTCCCACAACCTGCAAGGGTGAAGAGGGGAGGTGAACCCCTGGGGAGTCCAGCAGAGCACTGATGGCTGTGCAGTGTTTTCTCTCCGTGTTTGGTGAAGGTACTGTGCAGGTGTCAGATTTCTGGGTCCAGCTTTCTTTCCTGCTTGTTTCTTAGCCAGCTTGCCTCATACTTTATATAAGCTGCATCTATGCCCAGCTTCTTTCCCAGCTGCAATCTTACTGTTTGGTAAGGTCTCTAATAATTCAGCTTCAAGAAACACTCCTTTCAAAGGTCAATGATTTGCCTCAGCCAACTGAATCCCAAGGCTGTGTTCACTCTCTACTCTACTAGAACCACCAGCCATCAGACCTTGTCCCTCCAAATAAACCACTGTGCGTGGAGGATTTGAGAGTGACTTGTCTTATTTGCTTTTCATCTGCTCTATTTTACTTATAGCTGAAAGTCCTATAAGTTTTTGCTTTCTGGATGGTATCTCTCTGGTTTCTAATTTCAAAGAGACTTTCTCTGGTTTTTATAACCCTTTGGACATTTCAGTGGAAATCTGAAAATTCAGGATGTGAGGCACCTGTCCTTTGTTTCACACATCTAGTTCTTTACATTAACCTGTTGACTTGAATACAACAGACATCAAATTATAGCTAATGCCTGCATGAAGAATGAATATAATCTTGGACTTAAAGGGTGCTGATTGCCTTTATATATATATATGACTTTTTATTATTCTTGCACATATTGAAAACTTGGAGGTTTCTTTCTATTTCTAGGTATTTTAAATGACAATAATGATGATCAGGTTCTAACTGGAAAAAAATGGACCTGCTCTTGAAATAATTTCAAGTATTTATTTGTTCATTTGTAAAATAAATTTTGACTGCATTCTGTAGAAGTGCAGTCCCTGTGTTAGGCACAACGGATATAAGGATGAATAAAATATGTCTTCTACCCTCCTCCAGAAGCCTCACATTGTAATAATATGATAACTAATTGGCAGCAACTGCTTTTTTTCTTCCAGTTCAAACATCAGAATTGTTTGTGTGTGTTTAAATGGAAGT
>CM052540.1:134848046-134996590 GCA_028533065.1 Trachops cirrhosus | reverse complement strand
TTTTTATCTTCTTTTTCTTAGATAAGTCCTTTTAACATTTCATTAATAAGGGCTTGGTGATGATGAACTCCTTTAATTTGACCTTATCTGAGAAGCACTTGATCTGCCCTTCCATTCTAAATGAAAGCTTTGCTGGATAGAGCATTCTTGGATGTAGGTACTTGCCTTTTGTGATTTGGCATACTTCTTTCCAGCCTATTCTAACCTGCAAGGTCTCTTTTGAGACATCAGCTGACAACCTGATGGGAACTCCTTTGTAAGTTACTGTCTCCTTATCTCTTGGTGCTTCTAGGATTCTCTCCTTCATTTTTACCTTGGCTAACGTAATTATGATGTGCCTTGGTGTGTTCCTCCTTGGATCCAACTTCTTTGGGACTCTCTGAGCTTCCTGGACTTCCTGGAAATCTATTTCCTTTGCCAGATTGGGGAAGTTCTCCTTTATTATTTGTTCAAATAACTTTTGCATTTGTTGCTCTTCCTATTCTCCATCTGGTACCCCTATAATTGAGATGTTGGAATGTTTAAAGGTGTCCTGGAGGTTCCTAAACCTCTCATTTTTTTGAATTCTTATTTCTTCATTCTTTTCTGTTTGGTTGTTCTTTCTTCCTTCTGGTCCACTCCATTGATGTGAGACCCAGCTTTCTTTCCATCACTATTTATTCCCTGTGTATTCTTCTTCATTTCACTTATTGTAGCCTTCATTTTTTTCATCTAATTTGTGACCAAAATCAACCAATTCTGTGAGTATCCTGGTCACCAGTGTTTTGAACTGTGTATCTGTTAGGTTGGCTATCTCTCAGTCACTTAAAAGGATTGCACCTGGGGCTTTCATTTGTTCTTCTGTTTGAGCCATCTCTCTTTTTTTTTTTTTTGGTCTGGTCACACCTGTTTTGTATGAGGGGTGGAGCCTTAGGTGTTCACCAGGGTGGGGCAACCCACATCATTGGGTCGTGACACTATTGTGGGGACAGGTCCAAGAGGAAACAATTGCACTTGCTCCACTCTCTGCTGATTTCAATTCCTTCTGCTGCTTCCCCTAAGCAAACTGGACCTTTCTAGTGCTAATTCCCGTGTGGGTGGGCTTGTGCACCCCGTGGGTCTTTCCAGGGACCTCTCCTGTGAGGCTAGGAGTCTCTCCTTGTGTCTCAACCCCCACAGGTGTTTTCAGTCAGTGACCCAAAGCTCTATTTCCCAGCGCTGGGATTCTGGGTTGCATGCAGTGCCTTGCTTCACAATTGCCACCTCGCTGGGTCTGCTGGTTGCCACCCCTTGGCCGGAGTTTGCCAGCCACTGCTTGCACACCCAGGGTCCGCCCACTGCAGTCTTTCAGGCCCAGTCCCAATGCTCTTTGTGCCGTGTGACCCCTCTCTGCCCAGCTGCCTGACTCCGCCCCTCCTACCGGTCTGGATGAACGTGTCTATTTTAACTCCTTGGTTGTCCAACTTCCATACAGTTCAATTTTCTGTCAGTTCTGGTTGTTATTCTGTTTCTAAATTGTTTTTGTCCCTATCTTGGTTGTGCGAGGAGGCACAGTGTGTGTACTTATGCCTCCATCTTGGCCGGAAGTCCTGGAAGTCTTATTTGAGTAAAATCAGTGAAAGAATTATTTTACCAGGGGCTTCTAAGAGATTGGGAAAATGTTTATTTTACTAATTCTGGGGTAATAGAGAATTTCCTCTCTTCTGTGATTCCTAGACTTGGTGGAGTCAGGAAAGTTAAAATTGACTGAATTTACATTTTCTTTTAAGTATTTTTTGTTAAATATGTATGGTATTCTCAATTTACTAATAAATGGAATCAGTTTGTGATTATTCATTTTAAGAAAACAAAATATAACTTCTTCTGGAGGATAGGCATTTATTTTTTGAACTTTCTAAATGCTTGTCAGTGCATATCACTAATAGAAAATATTTTGCCAACTAGAAATAGAGACATGAATCCTTCAGAGCTAGGCATGTGGGTTTTATCAAGTGTAGGGAACATCTGTAGATTTTGTTTTCCCAACCTTATTTAACCATTCTTTTGTGAAAATTCCCTTGACTTCCCTATTCCATCATGCCTTGGTGAGGCTATTAAATCCAAGGGAATATGATTCAAGCTACACTAATGAGACTCTATTTACCAAGAATTACCTACCTCATAAAACTGTTGTGAAGGTTGACTTAATGCATGCAAAGTATTTAGAATCATTACTGGCACTGGTAAGTAGTACATAAATGTGAACTTTTGTTTTTATTAAGCAGAGTGACAGAAAATTAGAAAGTGGTTCAGATTGGAACATTCTGCCCACATTGCCCCACACTGCCCTAATACACGCTACCTTAGTTCCCCTACCTTGATCCCCAGAGTGATCTAGTTCTGTCCTTCAAATCTGGCTGTTGAGCATTTCCATCAATTCTATGAGCTATCCTGTATCCTTCCAATGAATTTATTTTGACTCAAGTTTATGTTCTTTGTAATCCAAGAATCTTAATTGATAAAAAAAAGACCTCTCACTAAAGCTCCAAACATTGGAATTAGGTAACGTTCTAAAAAAAATTAAATGTATTGGGGTGATGTTGCTTAATACAAGTATATAGGTTTTAAGTGTACAGTTCTATGATACATCATCTGTATATGGCATTGTGTACCCATCAACCAAAGTCAAATTTCCTTCCATCACCAAACACTCGAGCCCCTCTACCCTTCACCAATCCCCCACCCCCTTTTTCTTCTGGTAACTGCTATACTGTTGTCTATGAGTTTTATTTGTTTTTTGTCTTGTTTGTTCATTTGCTGCTTTCATTTTATATCACACATATGACTGAAATCACATGCTTTTTACTTTTTCTTTCTAATTTATTTCTCTTAGCATGATATTCTTAAGATCCATCCATAGCCAACAGATATATGAAAAGGTTCTTAATTTCAGTAGCTATTAATGAAAGGCTAATCTAAATTACAATGGTATATCATCTCTCACCTATTAGAATGGCTGTTATCAACAAAACAAGTTGATAGTAGGAATTCTCATACGCTGTTGGTGGGAATGTAAACTGGTACAGGCTCTATGAGAAACAGTATGGAGATTCCTTGAGGAATTGAGAATAGAGTTATCAGGTGACCCAGGAACCCCCCTTCTGGGTATCTACTCAAAAAACTTGAAAATATCTATTTGCAAAGCAATATACACCCCTATGTTCATTGCAGCATTAATCACAGTGGCCAAAACATGGAAACAATCAAAGTGTTCCTCGATAGGTGACCGGATAAAGAAGATGTGGTACATATATACAATGGAATACTACTCAGTCATAAGAAAAGATGAAATACTGCCACTTGCAGCATTCTAAAAATTTTTTAAAAATTATTTATATTTACTTTGGAGTATGCTTTCTTATTCCTTCTGAATATGGTGCTCTATTGTTCTGGGAAGTTATAGCAAACAAAATAATAAAACCATATTAGAATTACCTGACACAGGATGAATTGGAACATGCAAAATAATGGCAATAAATAATTTCCCTCACAGCAGTATTAATTCTTAAAGAAAACTCACCATTACCATTAGCAAAATCATATATGTCAGACATTATGCTTAGAGATTTACAGATGTAATTTCCAATCTTTAAAGCAAGTGTGCAAAATGTATAAGTCTTATTTTATAGATTGAAAAGCTAAATGTTTCAGGCTTGTGTATTAGGAGCTAATGAGAAATCTAGCCCAGTTCTCACTAAATAAGCCCGTATTTTCTCTACAATGACACACTTTAGTTTTCTTAAATTGTGAAATTCTTTTTGTTTCTGTGCTTGGGATGTTAAGGCAAAAATTTTAAATAGTTCTTAGTTTATTTTTTCTTTAAATATTTACTGACTGTGTGGATAGGGCCTTAATAAATGTGTGTAGGTATAGCCTGGGGGGATGTGTTTTAAGGAGTGGCATGGCAAAATAGCACATAGGAACTTTGTAAATCTAAAGTATGTCTGCTAGTCAAAAGCAAGGGAAATAACTCTTTCTTTTCTTAAAAAAGATTTTATTGATTTATTTTTAGAGAGGGGGGAGGGTGGGAGAGAGGAAGAGAAACACTGATGTGTGAGACAAATAGATTAGTTGCCTCTTGCACACCCCCAGCTGGAGACCTGGCCTACAACCCAGGCCTGCGCCCTGACCAGGAATCGTCTAAATGGCAACCTTTCGGTTCTCAGTCTGGCACTCAATACACTGAGCCACACCAGCCAGAGCACTACTATTTCTAATTTTTGTTCAAGATAATCCACACACAGTTTATTTCAATTGATTCCAGAAAAACTTCTTATTCTCCTAATCCCAGTCTCTTCTACCCATCTAACAGATACTCATACTGTGGTGTATTCTGGAAGCTTTTTAAATTCTGGAGAATTTTAGTTCACTTAATTTTAAGGCATTGCTATACAGTAAGAATGTAAAAGTTGTCACTTGATAAAGAGAGATGGAAATTTCTAGAAACTGAATGGAGTCTAAAATATACCAATATTGCTGCATAGGGCCAGAGATGATTAGCTACAATCTCAGTCTCTGAGGAGCAAGAATCTAATGATTGTGTAAAAGCTTTTTTATAGCATCTATAACCAAATCTGGCAACCACTTTATTTTTACTTTTTCTAGCACTTATAATGGGGATCTTTCAGGAAGGTGCAGAAGACTGTAAAATTTAATCTTTTCCCTCACCTCAATCTCACACTATAGATGATCCCTGTTCAGCAATTGAAGGGAAAATGTTAAACAAGTTGCCCTGTTGACAGTAGAGTTTACTTAGTTTTTGCAGAAGAAAATTTCTGTGTGCTCAGAGATATCAATGTTTGCTTTCCGTGTAATGGAAAAAACCATAAAGGTAATGAGTAGACACTCTGGCAGCTGAAATGCAAACAAATATAGCTAAGGTTTTGGTTCTACCCAGGCTCTAAGGTTTTGCATATTCATATACATTACTAATGATTCATTTTATCTTTAAGAATTGTTCTATGTGAGGTTGTATTTGAAAAATATGTTCAGTTGAGGGACTATAATATTTTCATGAAAAATTAAACTGATGGAAAGAATGAAGTTAGAAATAAATGATTCAGAATAAAACAAGCATACCTCAAATAAGCAATATCTAAGTATGAGCTGCTGTTATTATTCAACAGAGTGGCAGAGAGGAGAATATGGTTACATTTGGGATAGTCTGACCACCAGTGTCAGCTTCCTAAAGAAATCTAAACAACAACAAATTTGTTTTTCTTATAACTGGTCTTGAGACAGTAAAATATCCAGTGTTTTTTAAATTTCTTTTCAAATACTTTTTGTTGGTGGTGGGTGAAGATCAGTTGCTTCATGATAGAAAAACAAGTTATGGCTAGTATATATTTCTCATAAAAAAATGTCTTAATCTCTTTGAACTGCTTAGAGTGCTAGCTAGGAGTCTCACTGAGATCCTATGGGTGAGGGAGATTTGTGTGTCCATGACAGGAGCCAGGCTGAATGTCAGTGGTCCCAGAAGCACCACCATCTGATCTTTGGACTGGAGATCCCTTAAGGTTGAGGTGGCTGAACTGAGAAGACTAGATAGTCAGACCACCTCCCCAAACCACAGCATCCCAGGTCAGTGGTTACAAACCTGGTCGAGGGTTAAAAAAATGCAGACTCCAGGCGCCCAGACAAACATTCCAAACTAGCATATCCCAGAGGGAATCCTGGAAATCTGCCTACTTAACAAGTAATCTAAAGATAAGCTAGAATTCTGAGCTCCATGCTAAATCTCTTGTGAAGAAGGAATGACCTTCCCTTCTCCATCAGAAGGATTGTTGTCACACATGGCACAAGAGCAGTCATTAATATATTCAGAAAGATTAAAGCATGTGTTTGGCGAAGCTTCTCAGTGTGTCCACCTTTTTAAAGACTTCACCTGCCCCTCGCATATTGCTAACACTACTGCACAGTAATCTGAATTTGACATTTTTAGCCTCTTTCCCATGTCTGGCTTGGCTTTGCGCTGACCATGTATTAGGTAGCTAGAAAAGTGACCATGTACCTTAATGCTAATATAGATGTATGATAATTTCAGCAATTAGTGGAGGTTCCCCAAAATGGAACTTCACCAATTGAAGTGCCAAAACTTTTTAAAAAACTGTTAAAATTCCTCTGCTTTCATAAAGTATTGAACATTTGTATTTTTCTGATGATTCAGATTTGTCATTACATGATTTATTTTACTGTGGAGCTGCTAAAGCAGGTAGATCATTTTCTCCTGCAATTTTTATTTTGTGTTGTTACTGGTTTGGGTTTGCCTGTGTGGTGCCATTAACTCTGCCTCTTTTGGGGGGACCAGCTGTTTTTGTTCTGCTGTCAGTATGTTTGTCTAGGCAGTACAAATCCCTTCATTCTTCTGTTTCTAATTTTTGTAGCTGAAGTACCAAATAGCCAAACTGCTTAGGTCTACATCTTAATTAGAGTGAGCTGAATTCTGGGCAAGGATCTGGCAATCTCTCCTGGGAGAAACTGTCCCAGCTTTGGGAGATGAATGTCATGCTGTGTATTCTGGCTGCCCAAAAAGTTTTGTTTATTTGTTTACTAGTATGGCTGTGTTTCAGAAGAGTCTGAGTTATTGGAATGGCTTGTTCTGAATACCTGAAAAGATCTTGTCTATAGCATAACAATTGGAGTGTATACTTATCCACATGTGTCAGCATATTTGTGTTTAACATGCTCAAACTAGAGAGAAAGGATAAAATACCCAGTTGGAATGCAGAGTCAACACAGACAGAACATTGACTTTTCTTTCCCTCTCAGGATATCAGCAATGCTGGGTCCTGGGCTGCAACAAGAAGAGGACTTGACCTATGTCCTTTGTTACTTTATTTTGCCCCTAGAAAATCATTTGGCAGCTGTCATAAGCCACAAACCCTTGGCTGCTTGGTAGCTTAGGAAAATGCAACTATTTTTTATATGCTGATAATCAGAACAAATAAAAGCACCTGCAGTGTTATCTTATGGCAGCAAAGAAGGACGAATGCGCAATCTTGAGAAAATCACCACCACCCTGGTTGTGTTAATGAGCCAGGCATTTGGTGCCACAGAGCAGCTGTGGGCAGAGATGCAGTACTTGGGTACAAGAGAAAGTATGTTCCTGGCTTATAGTCTTGGCCCATAATTGCCCCTTAGTGGCAATGGACAGGGCCATCATTTATAGGGGACATATTTACTGAAGCAAGTTATTGATCTCTATACCCTTGAGGTTAGTGAAAAGGGTTTCCTCCTGGCTTTCCACTCTTTGACATTAGCGCTATAGATCCACCTAAGTGGTAGCTATCAGCAAGCACTCTCAGCTTCTGCTTTATTTTATTTATCTCTACAAATCTTACTGTTTTTTCTCTCTCCTCTGCTCCTCTCTTCTTTGCTCCTTGTCCCTTTGGGCCTATCCTGAATGTACATTTATTTCATTTAGCTAGTTGATTACTTGCACATTGGTTGAGTGTAAGGAGAGGGAAAACTGTTTCAATGACTAATTGGGTTGTTAGGGTCTGCAGTCAGCATGGTTCAGGTGGAACTAAACAGGGTAGTATCCATGGGGAGAGGGGTGAGGGAGCAGACTTTTGTGCCAAGGGGAGATGAAACATGTGTCATGTATGTGGACATATTTAAAGTCAGTTATTTCAGAGTTTTGATCCTGAATATATCATTACTGATCAGCTTGTAAGACAGAATAAGGATATATCAGAAAAATTGTCAAAGTGGGATATAGCTCTAAGAAGACTTAAAAATAATAATAGTCATGGGTTAGAACAGAAGAGATGCTTAGTAATCAAATTAATGTTTAATTTGTTTAGTTGTAATGTGACTATTTTCTAAATAATTAAGTAGTTATTTCAGTTTTTAACACACAATTTTAAATCCTAACTCTGATTCACAATAAACTAATTACAATGTGACAACTTGTATATGTTCACATTCTTATATTATCAATGTCGTAAGAGAAAAGTTTGGAACCGTTGCAAAAGAGGTGTTCTGTTTTTCAAATATTAAGTTAATATATGGCTTTTAATCTTTGTTGTCAGATTTATTGTGAAAAATTATTGCCTGCTTACATTTTTAACATTTCCCAATCTCAGGGCTTCCAGTCATTTAATGGTGGAAGACGATTCGGATTCCTGCTGGGGCTTCTCTGCCTCATAAAGGCAATTGTAGCTGTTTGTTGAGAAATGTTGACCTCACAACCCCTCATCACTTTATTCAGAGACTACATGTTTACCTTTGTCACAGAGCTGCCACATACCATTTTAACATTATTATTCCAGATTTGTTTTTCACAGGGTAATGTTTAGAGACAGGATAAAATGGTATTTGAACATGAAAGAACAAAGTATTGTTAAAGAAATATTCAAAGTACACAGGATATCTGCCTTCATAATTTATAGTTTGATATTATAGTCATTGTAATTCATTTCCAATTTTATTATGATCCTTAGGTAGACAGATATATTTTTTTAAAGATTTTATTTATTTTATTTTTAGACAGAGGAGAGGGGAGGGAGTAAGAGAGAAAGAGAAACATCAGTGTGTGGTTGCCTTTTGCGTGCCCCCTATTGGGGACCTGGCCCACAACCAAGGCATGTGCCCTGACTGGGACTTGAACCAACGAGCCTTTGGTTTGCAGGCCAGCACTCAATCCACTGAGCCATACCAGCCAAGGCAGGTAGACATATCTTTTTGAAGTTATATGTAGAATAGGCCTGGAGAGCAGAGTTTGCTCATCAAGGGATTATGGAATATGATTGTTGAATTCCATTCTGGTATCACCCTTAATTATATGATCTTGAAAAATTATTTAAATTATTCATGACTTATTTTTCTACTTTAAAAAAGGAAATAATAATACTACTCACTTCATAGGATTTTTTCAAAATTATAGATAATCAGTTTAAAGAATGGAGCTTGGTACCCAGCATGTGGTCAAGATGGAACAAAAGTCCTATAACCACCACTTAGGTTGTCCTAGCTGTAATTAATTTCTATATAAATTCTGAAAAACTAAAGACACTTCCAAAATTAACTGAGAAGTCAGTCATATTTGAAAGAGGCCTACAAGTGATATAAAAGTTAGGTAGATTAAACACAATAAACAAAGCAAAGCTGTTGCGAACTGCCCTGCCTGGTTTCAGAAACTGTAACCCTTCATTGATAAGGCTGAGTAGAAAGACCTTGGGACCATAATAAGCCTCTTAGGAGACAAAGCTTATCTTCCTTGTAGGGGCACCGCCTCTGCCCCCTTCCACCTCACCCTGCTTGGCCCCAGGCAGATAACTGGTTAGCCAATGATGGGTAAGATTCCTCAAATGAGGGACGACCTAAGACAGGCATGGTCTCAAAGGGGCCCTCAGGGAAGGACTTGGGGGGCTATAGAAAAAGGGGGTGATGGACACTTGCCCTTCATCCTTCAGCTTTGACACAGCCTAAGTCCTCATTCTGTCTTCCAGAAGTCTTCTAATCTCTTGACTGCCCTACTTCCCCTGCTTGACTTAAATCTGAAACAATGCCTTAAGTCTGAAACAATGCCAGAGATGGGTGTGGCCCTGTGCTGGAAAGGGTGGGTTCCTTAGGGTGATCAGGCAAAAGAATGCATAAAATCCCATGAAACCTACTTTCCTAATACCCTCAATTTAAATGATGAGTGTCCAAGCTTGAAGTGGGTTTGTTCCCAAAAGGTTTATGGCCCTTTATCTATCTGACCCCAACTCAGAATAAGCCCTCAGAGTTCTTTGAATGTTATCTATTTGATCATTACTGCCTGATAATGATTGATGAACTTTCCATACACACCCTGTATTTCTATGCAAATTAAACCCAATAAAAGTCTGTCCAGGCAAGGGTCAGGGCTGGCCCTCTCTTTCACTGAGAGAGCTGCTGTGTTGTCCCTTTTTCTCCACAGGATTTCTATAGTCTGTGTGAATTTGTCTCATCTCATGCATAGTGTGGTGGACACTGCGGGCCAGTGTCGCATTGTAAAGCAATGAAAATCTACTTCACAGTCACTCAATAAATATTTGTTGTATTAAGGTGATTTGAGTTTTAGGTTTCATAGATTCATAGATTTATAAATTCTCCGAATTGGGGGTGGAAACTTAAGCAAATATTGCCCTTTACAACTGCCTCATTCAGAGATTTCATCTCATCTACCATATTTCCAAGGAGCAGACATTCATCCTAATAGTTGAACCCTTCCAGTAATGGCAACCCATCCATTAGGAGCTGGTTCTGTTTATTGGAAGGGTCTCTCAGGTTAGGTTGGAATCTGCTTCTCTTGCTTTCACCCATTCTTCCTCGTTTGGTGTCCGTGGCTCTTCACATGTCAGTGGCTCACATATTTGAATATAGCCATTTTTTCTATTCTCCATTCCCTCTTTACCCAGCCATAATCCCCAGTTCCTTCAACCTTTCTGAAATGGCAGGATTTCAAAAGCTTTTATGTTATGATTGATGAACTTTAGAACTGAAGTTATTTCAGTTAGGAATTATATTTAGCTACAAGTAACATGGACCACCAAATTAGAGGCTTAAAACAAAAAGGGGGTTATTTTTCTTTCACATAAAGTAAACACTTTAGTAGACAGCTTAGAACCAACATGGTGATAGCAAATTCACTGGGGACCCAGAATCTCCTAGGCTTCTTCTCTGTCATCCCGAAGGTGTCATACTTATCCTCAAGCTCTGGAGGTGAACACTGTGGCTACAGCCACATTCCAGTCAGGGGAAATGGGAAGTGCCGAAAGCAACACGGTGCATACCTCCTGATCTGCCCCTCCCTTTAGGAGCTCTTTTGGACACATTAACAGCAACTTCTATTTCTTATAGCCAGAATTGTGTCACATGCTCAACTCTAAAGTAAGGGAGGCAAAGAAAGGTAGTTTTTAAGCAAGGTTTCATTGCTACCTGAATAAAAAGTAAGGCTCTTTCAATAAGAAAAAATGGCAGACTAGATATAAGGTAGGCAACTGGCAATCTGCATGCAGGATGTCCTGTTATAACAGCCCCTCCCAGAATGTGCCCCACCCCCAGGAAGACACTGAAGAACAAACTAGCCTCTGGTTGGGGGTGGGGTGGTAATTTCTTCATAGGGGTGTGACTTACTAGAATGCCTATGAATAAGTGGCATAGTTGTAAAGTCATTTTAGGAAGGTGTAAATCAATTAATGGAGTTCTTTATGATATGTGTTAGTGCCAATGATTTTTAAAGAAATTTTTCTCTAGTGTGGAGCCATTCTGGGAAGGATGGCACCTAGAAAATGCATCTGACCACTTTATTGTTAACTTCTCTTTCTGTCGAAAGGATTCCAGACTTGACTGGAAGAGGTGGGAGGGACTCACAGTAGTACTCTATGGGAAAAACTGTAAGTAAATCCAAAGAAAATGCATGTTTACTTTGCAAGAAACCCTGGAAACTTGCATTTGGTCGTTAAAAGTGAAAGGAGTTGAGGTAAGAAGACTAACGGGTCATCACAGATATCCATCAACACATACTCTCTCTCCACAGAGAAGCCCAGACCTCATTAGCTCAATGGCGGTTCATAGCCAGATGCTGGTGATGGTCACGATCAAGGGCCTTGCTGCTCGAGTAACTGAAAACCTGGAGAAAAGGCTCAGTTGGTTGATTCTCTGGGCTCTTTAGACAAGCAATGGTCTTAACACCAAGGATGCTGACATTTAAAATCACATAGAGGGAACTTAAACGGTGT
This sequence comes from Trachops cirrhosus, assembly GCA_028533065.1. Taxonomy (NCBI): domain Eukaryota; kingdom Metazoa; phylum Chordata; class Mammalia; order Chiroptera; family Phyllostomidae; genus Trachops; species Trachops cirrhosus. The sequence goes on along the minus strand of CM052540.1, from coordinate 134,984,864 downwards.
AACCTTTCTCTTGTTTTCTTCTTCACTTTCATGTTAGAGTTGAAATCCTATAATCTTTTATCAATCTCATTTTGAAAAACACCTGTCTTTCTGAACTACGTAGGAATGGAATGCAAGACGGTGCTCCAGGAATGGGCGGGTAAGTGCACCGTGGTGTCTCATCTCCCCACACTCTCAGGAGGCTCTGACAGCATTTCACCTGATAGTCACTGAAGGCTTCTGCAAGTGGGGCTGGAAATGTGGCTACTGATCTCACAAGACAATGGTAACTTTGGTGATGGAGTGGAAAAAAAAGCATAAGAACAAATTTTGTTTTACCTTGTAATTATTAGCCTGTGTTCTTTGTGAGTTACAATTACTATCATGCATTCATAGATTCATTTATTCATCTATTTAGTGATCTATATTTATTTTTATTAATGATCTATTTAATGTTCTCTATCCTTGGCATTGCAATAAGTTCTGAGGATGCAAAAATCTATGAGACACTGTCTCTGTCCTCATAAAGCTTATGATTAAGTGATTACTAATAACTTATCTTTGCATTGTATTTTAGTTCTTCAAGTACATAAGCATTATGATAAAATTCTTTAAGAAAGTCTCATTGGAGGTAAAGTAGGTATTAATAGTTCCATCTTAGTACTGAAGAAATTGGGGCTTGCGGAGGTTAAGAAGCCCATCTGGATTGCACAGAGAGTTAATTAGTAGAGGGAGGTAAATGTTAATTTTGGGTAAGTTTGGGTGATGTACTGAGTTATTTATGTATGATTTATTGTAAGAACTTTAAGTGACATTGGATGTTTGTTTTTAACAACTGTCAGAAATAATAACGTACTGACTTAGATTCCTGTAGTACAGGTATTTCATCTGGTTTGGTTCATGCATTGAACAGCCACACTGTTGATAAAATGAGATGGACAGAAATGGTGATTGAACCTGTTGGTTGTTGAACCCATTTTGTAGTCAGTGCCAGTGGTCTCGGAAGGAGTGGAGTCCAACAGTTCGGGTCTGCCTGCTGTCCCATGGCAGCTGTGACAGGCTTGAGAAAGAGGCACAGCCAGTGTGTATTTCAAAGCAGCAAACCATATTTAAAGGATTACTTAGGAAAAAAAAGAAATCAGGTGTTTTTTCTTTTTAAATAACCAAAAGTAGACTTTTTTCTTTAAACTTCTTTCCACACAACTTTAATTTCTTATTTCATAGTATATTCTGTGGTGGTTACTCTCTCTTAACATAGCCTGCTGTGAGAGAATTTAATCTATCCAGGACTGAAAACACAGAAAACATGAACATGGTTAGTAAATGTCATTTCTCTTTAAGGGAAGCAGAGCGTGTCTGGAGCAGTGACTCTGGAGCCCGGCGCACACCCAGGCCACCAGGGGAGCTGGTCAGATGTGCCTCAACCTGGGCCCTGGGTTACCCAGTACCATAGAATCTTTGTGGCCCAGGCATTGGCATTATTTGAAAACATCCCTAGGTGATTCTAATGTGTAGCCAGGGTTGAGAACAGCGACAGGTCCCCACTTCTGCTAAAAAGCAAAGTCATCAAATTAAGCTATTGGTACTAAAGAGTGAACAACTTTATAGTATCATTTGAATTTCCAAAATTAGTACCTGAGGGAGATTCTGTTCAGTGGGACAAAGTGTAATGCAGACATTCAGGCAAGGGCAGAAATTATTTCAAGCAGAGGAATCTGCTGTATTACTTAAATTTCACCAGTTAGGTGGCTATCCCATCTAGCTTACAAAATTGCTTTGTTTATATGGCCCTGGCTTGAATTCAGCCTGCTGAAATCAAATGTGTTAAACACTTATGTGATGCCTATATTGAAGTAGATTTTTTCCTAAAACTGAAATTTGTAGGAATGTAAATATGTTTGACCCTGTGGAGGCTGCAACTGATCTGAGAGATTCAAACACACTTTTTTCTTAAATATTATTACATATATCAGGTGCATAGACTCAAGGTCATGACTAGCTGCGTGTTTGTGCATAATTAATGTTAAACTGTAACATTCAAGCTGTCAGTTTGGTTATAACATGTGTTTCATAAAGGTGTGTGATATCTGATAGCACATGTTACCTGGGAGAGTCCGCAAACTCTGAAGTCAGTGTCGGTGTAGTTGGGATTTTTCCATGAACTTTGAAGTCAGTGTTGTGTTTGTCTTTTTCATTTACAATTGAAAATGCCTAAAAACATATATCAATTTGATAATCCAAGAGATGTTGAGGAACTTCAGCAAATGTTACTTGAGTTACTACTTATCAGAATATTTTTGCAAATGCTGTGAAAAGTATTTACGCCTTGAGCACAGCGATATTTTTTGTGATGACTGTTACAAAGGTTCTGCAAAGCCAATTATTAAAGATTGATTAATGTTAAAGCCTTTTTTCGGTTGTATTTTTTAGCCATATTGATGTTTCTGTTGCTTGAGAAAAAATTTTTTATTCTTTGTTTTTATGTTTCTTTGTTTAATAATTTCCAGATGGTAACTGAAAATAAGGAAATAACCATGTATTTTATGATATAAATATAATAAATGCTAATTTTCAGTGTTTTTAATTTTTCTTTTGCATTTCAGCATGTACTAGTAATGAATGTATCTCCCAGATACACGTGACTTGCGCTATAATTTTTTTGACCACGGCCTCCACAGGGAGGACTGCCTAGGCCTTGATTGTACATCTGTCTCTGTCCCTTTATCATGAGAGCTGTGCCTGTGCAAGGAGAGTGAAATAGATGCCCTAAAGTAATCGGTGAGATATTAGAGCATTTGAAGGCTTATTGGCTTTTTTGTATTTTTTTAGGTATTTTGGGTTAAAATGCAAGGGGTAGGTTTCAGATTATCCAAATACTTCTCTGGCTTTCAAGTTACCTGGAGAGTGTTTTCTCCTGTTCATTACATTTCTCTGTGTGTGACTTCAACACACGTACGCTCACGATTGCAATGCCTGTGCTCTTCTTTTATGGGCACGTGGTAATGCTTATTTTACATTTGTCAAAGTTTTCAGTATAAGGTCTATGCTGAGCAATGGGGTCAAAGAGAGCAGAATTCGTATCCTGATTTAGCTTCCTTAGTGGTTGTGTGAATTTAGGCAAATCATTGTCCTCTCGTAGTCTAAATTTCCTTATCTGTAAAATGGGAATAAAAATAGTTCCTGTCTCTTAAGCTTGTCATGAAGTTCCAAAAAGGTAATGTATATAAAGTATGTAGTGCTATGCCTGGTACAGAAGTGCTAAAGGCTATTATTATTATTATTATTATCATTATTATTGCTATTATTGTTGTTCAATTCTTTGAAGAAAAGTTTGAAGAAAAATGAATAATTGCTTTGGAGATTAAGGATTTTTCAGTGGAAAGAATTGCATTTGTTCCTATTGCTAATTTTTGAAATGTAAGAATTGGAATATCAAATCTAAAATTGAGAGCTATGGCAGCATATTTGATCTCCAAGGAATGTGATAAAATTTCACATATTTGGGTATATGCTTTACTAAAGTCATCTTACCTGTCTCTAACATTTTATGGGAGAGACTAGGAAATATGCACCTGTTAGAGAGGAGGAGAGAAATGTAGTTTTATTCTGGCAAGTCACAGAAATCCCTTAGGATTGGTGTGGAGTGGAGCGGGGATAGAGTTGCGGGGGGCGACTGATTGGGATGTGATCAGTAATGTGTTGCTATAAATTCTTAATTCCTTGGGGAAAAAAACCTCTTCCAATCCTTATTTGAATGTTAATAGATTGATTTATCTCTAAACTAATTCAGGGTGAGAGTTCATTCTCACTTCTCTCCTATGTTATGTATGTTTGCTCATTGCTAAACCTTTTCAGTTATTAATGATCCTAGTTAGAATTTTTAGACAAATTAAAATGCATGCCCTGGTAGCATATGTTGCAGGTATCAGATGATTAAAGAACAAAATTTGTTTCCCTGCCATGAGCTCAGTGTGTCATGTGCCATACTGTGGAGCAGAGTGGGGTTGGTGTGAGTAAATAGGGCGATTAAGAAAAGTGAAAAATAAAGACCAGGCATGTATCAGAAAAAAACTCCAGCCAGGACTGATGGCCTGAACTTGATCGATGCTGCTTTATATGTGTCAAAATAAATGCAGGGAACAGCTTTTGCTTAAAAGTTTGGAATGTTGTGGTAACTGATATTTAAGTGAGGAATGTTACAATTGGAAGAGTGGACCTAAAATTCTTTCCAAAAGCATCAATTTTATTTATTAAATTTACTGAAGAGACTAAAAGTGACGAGGAAAGGCATACATCATTTATTTATTTGACTAAGGTACTCCGAGTTCTTTTCCTTGATAGAGCAGCAAATCAAATGAATTTTATTGTGCTCAGCATGAATTTTATTTGTTTGCCTCATTTAAAATTGTTTACATATTTACCAGGAAGGCACTGATGAAAATAAATCAGCCCAGAGGAATTTTATCTTCCTGTCTGTGGAACATTGAAAGTTGCATTTTTAACAAATGATGACCACAGTTGTTTTTAGGATTCCTGAATGAAGTCATAGAGTCTTAAAATTTTTGGAACCCTTAGTTTTGACTCAAGTTACAATTTGAGTAACTGCTTTATAGAAAAGGGCCTGGTCTAATTTTGAGCCTGTGGCTTCATTCTTACAAGTCGGAGGCTCATTTCCTGAGTATAATATTTATAAGCCCCATAATTAAGGCAATACTTTAGTTAGACTTATTTAAGTTATGAGGAAAGAGATACATCCAGGTCACATTAGGGCATCATTTCTCAAGCCAGGTGTTCTATGCAACACTTTTGCAAGACTTAAGTGTGCTGCAAAATAAAAACTTTGGGGCCCTTTTCTAAACAGATTTAAACTTTTTTTTTGGAGCAAGATTTTTAAGAGACTTAATTGTGCAAGTTGACTAATCAAGAAAAGACATAGCATTCAGCATTTCCCAGACTATTATCAAGCCGTCTCCATTCTAATCTCTCAGAAGTCTACACCTCAGAACACAAGGAAAAGCCACATGGTGTGATAGGCTTCCTCATAAGTACACAGCTGGCAATCAATCCCTCTGGACCCTGGTCTTCATCACTACGTCTGATTAAAGAGCTTGTGACCCCCTTCTCTGAGAAAGGATCCAGTGGAGTCTATTGTCCACTGTCCAATACGGGGCACTCTTACTGATCCATCTTAAATCAAGGTACCCCAGAATACTTTGGCCTTTACACATGATCCTTTGGCCTTAGCATGAATTCCTGGAGCAAGTAGTTATGGCCAAGATAGTAATATGAAATGGCCCAAACCACATAATTTTAGTGCTGTTTTTTTTCTTAGATGGAAGCTATGACAGGTAGTTAAGTTTTAAGGACTGTTCTGCTCAGGTGGCATCCATCCATTTTTGGTAAGATATTCATTCATTCATTTATTCATTTATTCATTCAGCAAGCAGTATTGGATTCAAAACATTACATATTGAGCAGCATGTTAGACTAGGGGGATACAAACATGAATAAAGTATCTAGCAACATATGGGTCATTTAAACAGTTCATATAATGTTTGTTCTCGCTTGCTTCATCAGATGTTGTTAAGATATAAAACCAGCTGCTTCATTTTAAAAAGACAATATGGGTGATATATATACATAACGACCTTGTTATTTTCCTGTTACTCTTTGATCTTATATTTGGTCTAAATGTTCTGCAGTATTCTCAAACCAGCATCAGGCAGTGCTGCCATAGGATGGGGCACAAAGAAGGCAATATTTGTTAGCTGTTTAATTGATAACCAGGACAGATTAGGGCCTCTTTCCCATGCAGGAGACATGATGCAAGTCTGCATGATGTCATCTTCTTTTCCCTTGTGTATTCTCAGGACAGGAAACCCAAATGGCACCTGACAGATTGTGGGGCAGCAAAGGGCCATGGGAGCAGCATCCACAACACTGCTGGAAGGAACACATCTGTAGCAGTTGTGTCTTTGCCCCCTGCAGGTTGTTCCTTCTTGTGCTCAGGCGCAGGTCTTGATAAAAAAGAGAATTCTAGGGCAAGAGGAAAATTAATGTGCTCTCTTATTTGAGTTTAGAAAGGTCCTGGGTTCATGGCTTACAGAGCTTTGAGTTCAATACAGCCAGTATAGAGAGATCCCTGTAGCTGTTGGGCTCTGATTAAATGTGTTGTAAATTACATGCAGGGACATCAGCAGGTTAAACATCTGTCTGGATTAAGAACAGGAAAGATTCCCACCTGAGAGATGTAAATACCTCTTTTAAAGTCTACTTCACAGTTGAAGAAACTGGGGATATATTGGGATAGAAAAGATAAAAGGCAGGATTACTGAATTTACTGTTAATGTTGACACCAGTTGCTAAAAACATTGTATAGTGTTGCTTTTCATTCATAGCCAGACAGAAATGGTGAATGAGAAAAGACACTCTTCCCGGGCTTTCTCCTAAGAACTCCCCTATTTATCCTTCTTCTGGTTGGTGTTCTGCAAAACAACTATCTCATGTGTTTTTCTTTAATGACTCATTGGCTAACTACTAATCCCAGAACTAAGTGATAGCATTGCTTTGGGTCAGTTCTTTGTTCATCTGTTCCTCATAATTCTCTGAAGGCTTACTCACCATGTGGAAGGCAATGGGGAAGTCACCTGGGGAAATGCAGCAGTGCACAAGGCACGCTCCTGGTATCCACTGACAGACACACAACTAAACATAATACAAAACATGTGTGGTACACTCCATGCAAAGTGGTGTACAGGAAGTTGGGACGGCTTTGTAGTATATGAGCATACATAGGCAGACTCTGGCCACTGGTGGATCAATGTGCATCAGTTTGTAAATATATTGCATAAGGACCCGGGACAATGATGTGGCAACCTCATTTTTTATAAACATGAAACTCATGTTGTATTCTTTTAAGACTGCATTTTACAACTTCCTGTGGACTTGAAGCAAAGGCCATGGCACCATAGTTTTTGTTTGTTTTGGACAGTTTACCTTCTGGGAACATAAATGAGCACTTGGTATATTCTAGGCCATCACCAGCCCCCAGCATGGTGGAGGGTCTAATCTGGTGCTCTGTGTTTCAGAGACAAGTCCAAGATATGCTTCTCTTTAAGGCAAGTTTTCTTTGATTTATGGTAATATTTTGACATTTCAATAAAGAAACTATCTCTTATCACATAGTATCTGTATTTATTTAAAAATTCATTTACCATATGTCATCAACTTTAAGGCACACATTTTTTCATGTTTTAACATTTTTGAAATTAGACTGTGTTTTATGGTCAATGGAATGCTATTATCTAGTTGGCAGCATTCCTCTTCATCCTTTAAAAAAATCTTCTTTAAAGACACACACCTCTACTAGGGGAGCCTTGAAACCCCACACCCTTTTCCGGTACATGCCACATTAAAAGAATTCAGGGATTCGTGCCATTTGGGTCCTGCAGCTATGAGAAAACCAGGGCATCTTATCATATATGTTGACACATTACTGTATCTTCTCCTTTGTGAAAGAGTGAACAGTAGCATAGTCACAGGTGGCAAACAAGGCCCGCAGCTGAATCCAGCCCTCCACCTTGTTTTGTCTGGCCCAGCACCTTGTTTCTACCCCGCAGCAGCACTGAGCTCCTTGCCCCTAGTTAAGGAGTAGTTACATTTACACAGTCCTAAAATTACATTTGGCCTTTTAAATGCTGATGTGGTCCCCAGTAAAAATGAGTTTGACACCCTTGGCATAGATAGATATGGGATAAAATTGGTTCATGAATTTGGAATGTTTCAGAATGAATTCATCTAACATTTACAAAGTATATATTTTTCCACTTTGCACTATGCCCATGGGCATATTTGAGGAATATGACAGGTAGAAAAGACACTTCCATATAATAAGTTAAATGACTATGAGGGGTGTTATGTGAAAAATATCAAATGATAGGGTCAGACAAATATAAATCTTGAGTGGGAATAGGTGACTTTAACTGGGAAATATTAATGGAAGATATGAGAGGTGAACAGACTTTGGAAAGCAATAAAGGATTTGGATGAGAAGATATAGGGAAGAAGGAAAATATGGTTTCTTCTCAAACTTTTTTAGACATCTATCTCCAGTGGACACAGTCATTGATGAATTCAAAGTGAATGTTTATTTCTAGGCTCCTAACATGCATTTGAAAATACATGTATAGATTGGCTATTTTACTAAGAACCAATTAGAATACATCTGCTTTTTGGGGAATTTTGAACATTTTTCACTAACTTGGAGTAGCAAAAGAAGACAGCAAAGCAATTACTACTCATGTTTGAGATAGCACAGAATGGATCAGCTGGGCAAATTTAACTACAGAGAGGTTTCAAGGAGACTAGCTACCTCAGACCTGAATGTGAAATGAGCATAACCCATGTCTCAGAGACCAGTCTCAAAGTGCATAACATGACTAAGCTATTCTTATCTGAAACAAGCTAGACATGGCCACACTTGGATTATTTAGCAGGTAATTATGAGGTCTTCTAAATAAACAAGTCATGGTTGGGGAAGAGGATCTTGGCTTCCTTTGTGGTTATGCCACTTAAGTTTCAGATCACAGTGAAGCCCTTCTTTCTGAGCTTGTGTGCAACCTGCAGGATTTAGTCGAAGGCCCATTTTCAGCCGTAAATGGGCCAGACCACCCCTTTCCCTTCTTGTTTATTTTCTTCTTTCTTCTAACATTTTAAAGCTGGATTTGAGCATTACATGACAGTTTATCAAGAAAATTTGCTGTTATTTTTTACATTTGCAGTGCAATTCTAAACCTTTAAATTAAGTGATAAAACCCTGGCTGGTGTGGGTCAGTGGATTGAGTGCCAGACTGTGAAGCAAAAGGTCACTGGTCCAATTTCCAATCAGGGCACATGCCTGGGTTGTGGACCAGACCCCTGGTAGGGGGCCGTGGGAGAGGCAACCACATGTTGATGTTTCCCTCCCTCTCTTTCTCCCGCCCTTCCCCTCTGTCTAAAAATAAATAAATAAAATCTTAAAAATAAATTAAATGACGAAGACCCACTTCATAATCATGATTACCAAATCATATTGTTTATTTAAAATTTATTTATTTTCTGCTTATTTTGGTCCTAATGAATAAAAAGCCTATACAAATACATTTAAGAAGTCTTCTAACATTAAATAATTTGGCCTAGACTTAGGATGTTAGATTGTTCTTCTTTCCATCCTTCCCATTCTTTCCATCTGCTGGAGAAGCAGTGATTCACCATGCTGCACATATACTTTTATGCCATATGGGTACACAGGCCCCATCCACAGAGATTCTGTTTACAATAGGGTTCAAAATCAGGTTTTTTTAAAATTGAGATATAATTCACCTATAATATTATATTAGTTTCAGATTTATAGCATAATGGTTCAATAATTGTATATGGTACAAAATGATCAACACAGTAAGTCCAGTTAACATCCATCATTGCACATAGTCACCAATTTGATTGTTGTGATGAGATCTTTTAAGATCTACTTTCTTATCAACTTTCACATATACAATACAGTATTATTAACTATAGTCACCATGCTGTACATTACATCCCCATAATTTTTTTAATTTCATAACTGGCAGTTTGTACCTTTTGACACCCTTCATGCATTTTGCCCATCCCCCAAACACTTGCCTCTGGCAGCCACCATATTGGGTGGGGTTATTGAATCCAGTATATTTTTAAAAACTCCTCAGGTGATTGTGAAGCCAGGCTTGAGAACCACTGTGTCAGTGTTGAAATCTGGTCAGAACCCGTGAAAATCTGTAATCCAGACGACATAGCTGGCCCAGTTTAGTAAATCATGGGGCAGGATTTCTCCAGAAACTGTTGGAACAAAGACTGCTTGGATATCCAGAATATTCTTGGGTGTCAATGCTGAATTACCCCTAGATTAAGGATTTTGACTTCTTGACCTGTTTTCTGTTCTCTGGCTTCAGAGTGGTCTACCTGCTTCTATGGCTAAGGTCTACAGTACCTTTATGGAGCTTTAAAAAAAGGCCATCTCTTGTTTAAAATACCTATTGCTATTTTCTAGGCAATTACAGTAATAAATACAGAAATGTGTAGTTACTTCATAAATGGTGCACTGGGGAGTTGTGCAGTGCTCACCTGTTCAACCACACCCTGGGATCCATCGTGTTCTTATTTTTCCTGTTTAAACAAATCATGACCTGAACAATGACCTGGAAACTGTAGGCCTTAGATGGCAGCTGCTGACAGGCTGGACTGGGCATAGCAATTAAATGAAAGGCAACTTCAAAGTCTGCAATGAGGGGTTAAGATGTTCTCAGAAGGCTCCCTGCCCGGTAGCTCTGTCGTGTTGCTTAATTTAGCCCAGGTTGCTACGTAGATGAACTCAGAATTGACCAAGGCAGTGTCTCGAAGCTGTGTGTGAGTAATACATAAAATTCATGGTTAATATGCCTTTTCCTGACAACCTTGGATGGCTTTATTTGCTTATGCAGAGCTAAAGACTAACATAACCTGCCAGCCTCAGCAAACTGCTGAGTAAGCCAGGCTCATTTTCATATTCCTCAGCATCTTCCTTTTTGGTCCCTTCCTTCCTGAAAGTGGTCACCAAGAAAAGGCAGGTATGTTATACTTGGAATATTCTGATAGAGGGATTTAGCCTTGTACCTCAAGCCCGGCCAGTGGGTTCCACAGTTGGTTCCCATCTTCATTGTAGCTGCACTCAGGCAGGCCCTGGTAATACAGCAGCACCTCGCACTAGTTCTTCCTGTGATTGTGGGAATGATCTGCAATCTGTGCTATCAAGCAGGGTGTGTCTGTGTGTGTGTGTGTGTATACACGTGAAGTATAAATGCACACATATGCATATATGGTTGCATGTATGTGTAGATATGTATATACAATCTAAATATGCATGCATATATACATATATAGTTGTATGTATAGTTATATATAAGGTGTATGTAGTTTTTACATATATGGTATATATAGCTATATATGTTATATATCCATACAGGGTGGGGCAAAAGTAAGTTTATGGTTGTTCATATGGAAAACAATGTAACAGTTAATAAATAATACAAGAAAAAACTCTGTTTTGCATACTCACAATGGTAAACCTACTTTTGCCTCACCCTGTATATATGCTATATATAGTAATATATATATTATTAACTTTACAGGCTACTGATTACTTGAAATGTAGCTAGGGAAAACAAAAAGTTGAATCTCTAATTTTATATACTTTTTTTTTTCAGAAATACTCTTTTTTTTTTTAAGATTTTATTTATTTATTTATCTTCAGAGGGGAAGGGAAGGAGAGAGGGAGAGAAATATCAATGTATGGTTGCTTCCTGTGCATTCCCTGCTGGGAACTGGCCTGCAACCCAGGCATGTGCCCTGACTGGGAATCGAGCCGTGATCTCTTGGTTCACAGGCCCACGCTCAATCCACTAAGCTACACCAGCCAGGGCAAATTTTATATACTTTTAATTACTTTAAATTATATAGCTACATGTGGCTAGTGCAGGTCTGAAAGATAGGTTTTATCTAGAAGGGGGGAACTAATATATTTTGAGCACCTTTCAATCGTCAGGAACATGTTTTTTTAAGATCTTATTTAATTCACACAAAATCTTGCAGGGAAGATAATGTTATCTCCATTTTATAGACTGAAAATAACCGAAGCTCAGAGAATCAGTTGCTGAAGGTCTTCTGACTAAAAATAATCAAATCAGCATTCAAACTTAGGTCTCTTTGATTTTAAGCCAGTGCTTGAAGCTTTCCTGGGGAAGTAGTTTTCACAGTGAAGAGTTGGAAATTAAATTCATAGTAAAAGCAATAATGACAACTATCAAAATACTGCCATCAAACGTCAGCGCATGCCAGTTATAAAAATAGTCACGGGATGTTACATACAGCATAGGGAATGCAGTCAGTTATGTGGCGATGACAATGTATGGTGTGGCACGGGTGCTAGACTTATTGTGGCAATCACTTCATAAGGTCGTCTAATTGCTGTCTTGTACACCTGAAACTCATGATATTGTATTTCAACTATAGTTGAAAAATAAATGTAAAGGCCATGTCACTGTCTGGTACAGAATCGCCGAGTGGGTGAAGATAGTGCGTGGGGTCGCGGGGCAGAAGCACCCTGCTCAGCAGACAGGAGTGTGGTGTTGGAGCGTGGTGTTCAAGGGTGCCAACGCCACTGCACTGGTGAAAGACCGGTTACCCTGTGGCCTCCTCATCTTCTCATATACCCAGGGTCATGAGCTCTGACCTTGCTGTTTTCCCTCTGCATCAGATTAAAATTGGGTTTTAGTGCCTTGAAGAGAACCACCAAGAGCTCACTTGTTAGTAGATGCTTAGGACTCACTGCAGGTATGTCTGGCAGTTCTCAGCTTCTTTTCATAAAAGCCCAGGCCCTGGTCAAGGACAGGTGCTCTGGCAAACTGGTTCTTCCTGCCACTCCTACCTCTTCTCCTCTTTTATGCTTTAATATGCCCAGAGTTCACATTTATTGCCCTTTCTCCTATATCCTGCTTTACTCAGGGTTCTTCCCTACATCTAGTAAACACATATTTATGCTATAGGCAGCCTTTCTCAGCCCTGGTTACATCAGCATTAACTGATGCACTTTTATAATTCCAGTTGCCAGGAATCTACCCACACAAACTGAGTCTGAGTTTCTGAACATGGGGTCTGGCCATCAGTATGTTTTAAAAATTTGTAAGTTTCCCACATGACTCTCTAATAGGTACGCGGGCCTGAGAATTACAGCTCTTTTTGATCAGCCATCTGCATGTATCCTAGAATTCCACTGTCACTGATGTTTGAATCCAGGGCAGTAGGTAGGTCAGTGTTGTGGAGAGAAAGGGACGGGTGTTGTGGGTGGTAAGTAATAAGCAGTTGGACAATTGGCTTAGGGACCCTGAAGGTAAAGAAGACCAAAGAGATGCGGCAAGGGCCCCTTCGATGGCTCCTGTCACAAGCCATTGTGGACAGGTGGAACGTGAGAAACCCTGTTGGGAGAGAACTTTAGGGTGAGTTATCAATATGACCTTTCTTCTATTCGACATCATTAATTGAGTATCTTAGTCCCAGCTGCTGCCATAAGGGCACAAAGATGGGAAAGAAGGGTCCCTCCATGGAAAAAGTTGCACAGTATGGAATTAACAGAAACAAAAGAAAAATCAGAAATATTTATTTGACCAAATAAGAATAACCCTCATCTAACTACTTTGTGTACCACTTGCCACTTATTAGTCAACACAATTATCTCATACACATCATTAAATGTGTTGGATTATCTTTGTTGTAAGTTGTATTCAATGATAGCACTGTCCTGTCTTTATATCTTAGCCTCCATGTGGTCTTTTTGTACACAGTTTAAACAAATTGAAAGAAGCCTTAATGCAGTATTCATTTGCAACTTCTTCCATAAAGATTATGTGTGAAGTAAATGTCTATAATAGTTTTTGGCAAATGTATTCAATAAGCTTACTCATCTTCTTTTACAACCCCTGCCCCTTGCCAACCCATTCCCCCCACCACATCACACCTAGGAGGTTTCCATTTCTAACCATAACCTAAATCAAAGTATTTCCTGTACTTTAATGGGGTTGTAAATGGGAGAATTAAAGAAAAACTTCCCTGGTAGTCAGGGTCACAAGGGGTTTGTGTTTGGGAAATAGCACAACGTCCTTTTCCCTGGAAGCAGCATCAAGCACATCTCGATGGTTTTGTGCCTGCTCATCATGCAGTCCAGCATCAGCGTTCACTTGAAAAGTGTTATGTGTGTAGTGCCTGGGTGGGCAGCTCCCATGGGAGAAAGGGGCAGCTTAGAGGGTGATGAGCACTCCCATCCTCTGAGCACTTGGCTGCCTCTTTGTGCCTTCATAACAAATAACATAAACTTGGCATTACTTAGTTTCCTCTATCTTTGTACTTTATATCAATGGAATCAAATAGTATGTATATTTTTGTGTCTGACCTCCTTCATTTAACACTATTTGTGAGATTCATTCACATAGTTGGGTGTAGTTCTAGATCATTTACCTTCATAGCTGTAAAGATTTCCATAGTGTGAATGAACTCTGATATGTTTATCCATTCAACTGTTGATGGACATTTGGGTAGAAATTTGTAAATTTCTGTTGGGAATACAACTAAAAATGGAATTTGGGTGTAATAGCTGGCTATGTGTGTATTTATGTATTCAGTTTAAACAGATACCACCAAACAAATTTCCAAAGTACTTGCCCTGATGATTCCTATGTCTACCAGCAATGTATGAGAGTTTTAGTGCATCCATTTGGCCTTTTCTGTCTTTTTAATAGTCATTACAATATAGGTATAGGATTCCACTGTGGTTTTAATTTGCATTTTCTTAGTGACTATTGAAGTTAAGTAGCTGTCATGTTTATTGGCTATCTACCAATAGTTTTTGGTGCTTGCTATAACATGGCTATTTTATTAACATATAAGCAAATTTTCTTACCCTACTTTTTTTCTAGCAATTTGCATAAGTTTTTAAAACCAGTATAAAGTTATAGAGAAATAAAATTCCCTCCTCTAGGCTAACCTAATACAATTATTTTCTCAAACTGTTCAGTTACCTGGTAGTGAAGGGAGCAATTTTTGTCTCTCAAAGCAAGAGGAGGATTTTATTAAAATTAAATGATTTAATGCATAATAAATATGAACAGATTTAAGGAAAATTATGCATTGTCATTTTGGAATTTGAATAACTAATATCTGTCTTTAGATGAGATAAAATATTCTGCATTAATTATATCTTTCTCAAAAGACAGCCAGTCTTAGTGCTGAGAAAGAACTAGCCAATTGAAGAACTTACCCTAATGGAGTTTTCTTTCTAAGTGGAACCTAATCAACAAACAAGCAAAACATATCCAGAGACATTGAAATAAAGAACAAACTGACAGTGACCAGAGGGGAAGTGGGAGGGGGATAGCGGGGAAAGATGGGGAAGGGTCAAGTCAAGGAACATGTATAAAGGACCCACGGACAAAGCCAACATGGAGGTAGGATTGAGTGTGGGAGGTGGCTGTGGGTGGGGCAGGGGAGAGTGGTGGGGGAAAATGGAGACAACTGTAGTGGAACAACAATACAAAAAATAAATGAGACTACTGTTCTAGAGTTGATATAATATTGATAAATTTGATTTAAATCAAATGAGCTATTGTTTAAGAGGCCTTTTCTATTACTGGAACTCAGTGCTGCCAAGCCCTTCTGTGAAGTGCAGTCATGGGACTTCAGGGAAGGCTTCCATAGTTAGGTAGGTTGAATAAACTCCTTAAACTAACACAGAGATTGGAGCATTTCAGGTTTTACTCAAGACCATATGAGCATGTGACATCTGAGGAAAGAAAAGCTGGAGAATAGTAGTATTCAAGGAAATATAAGCAAGATTGTCTAGTTATATCTTCATGTTTCTGTTCTAAGCAAATACACAGTGGATTTATTGCCTGTAAGTGAGCAATAAAGGTTTATAAAAAGTACTGGCTCTCCTTGTTGGAGAAAAATATTTTAGTTGGTCATATATTGTTGAGTGAAGGAATATTGTTATCCTTTGAGGCATCACCAGGGTTTAAACTGACCCCAAGGATTTCCAAATTACTTGTTTAGATATTTTTCTGCATACAGGGTATACTTATGAAAATGTCTAATTCAAGGAACAGCTTTCATTTGAACTCTCTACTTCACTGATCAAGAGCGAACACAGACAGATCTTTCTTCTCCTGTCTGTTCTTGCTCACTTGTGTCCTCACTGGCCATAGCAATGAATGGATCAGTGTTGTACTAAGAAGCCACTGAGGCTTCACCATCTACCCTCTCATTCCTGTGTCTGTCATTCTGTCATTGTTGCTGTACTTCTTTGCATTTTGAATGCTTTGGAATTTTGGAGTGGACTTTTAAAAATACATGGAAACTTGGGAGAGGACCCACTTGAGATTTTTATCATTTGACATGTTAGCACAGACTTGCTAAAATAGATGCTCCATAAAAAGAAAAGCTCTTACATTGAAAGTAAACCATATTGTAACTCATACTCAGATGTACAAAGTGTATTCACTGACTGTATGAGTAACCAATTTCCTTTACAATTTCATTAAGAGAAGAGACATTACTAATCAACTTATAGTAGTCACACTTTGATCCGGGTTCAGTTACTTATTTGAGGCAAGAATTGTTAACATTAACCAATGATGTCAAAAAAGAGAAGCTCATGTAGCCATCAGATCCTCCACTGTTCAGGTCCAACAAATACTGAAAAATGTGAAGGACCTGTTGGAATGGCATCTGTCAGCCAGTGTGACATACTCCAGAGGACGTGGATAGTATATTTTTGAAGAGAATTGTTTAAATAAGCTGTCATGTTTGCCCAGCCTCCCCCCTTTCCTTGTAGTCTCCTCTACTATATCATTCTTTGCTTTCAACCCATCCACATAAATAGCTCATCTGCCCAAGACATAGAATCAAGGACATAGGTAATTCAAAAGCTATTTATGTCCATGTATTACTTACCTAATTTAAATAGCCCAGCAGTGATGAAATACTAGCGTAGCAGAATCTAAAATGGTTTGGCCCAGCTTATTAAGTTGTTATGATGCACATTACAGCCTCATTTGCTGTAATTAATTAGTAGAGAGAGGATAGAGCCTCAGCCTTAATTACTTCTATCCAACAAATGTTTCTGAGGCGAGGTCATTTATTAAGAAGAGTACACCTAATATGTATGCAAAAGGTCCATTTATTCTCCCTTCACTTTACATTCCTCTTCAATGCTAGTATCTAAAATAAAATTTTAAAGCTCTAAATAGAAGCATGCAATGTGTTCTGTGACCAGTGGTCTTTTTATACTAAACTGACATTTCCTAAAATAATTTATATGCAATCTTTGTGCTTTAACTCAAATCCTTAGTCTACTTAGGAGATAGAATTGGGAGGAATGATGGGACACAGTTTTCTTCCTCTCCTTTTCAAACCATTAGAGCAGGATGAGATGACTAGTATAATTGTTCAGAGTCAAATGGTAAGATATAACCAATAATAAGTATATACAGTATGTTGCTATCAACTCCCTGAACTAGCATGACTATTTTTATGAACATCCATTTTTTTACATGTCAACATGAAAACAGTGATAATTTTAAAATAATTTATCTCAATAGTTTTCAAAGTGACTTTCTACATGTGTTACTTCATTTAATCATCTTCCAAACACCAAAACAGGGTAGGCAAAATGCTGTTACCTTTCATTCACAAGTAAAGGAACTAAGATTAAAAGATGTTCAGGGATTTGGCCAAGAGCATACAATTATCTTAGTGGAAACCAGAAACAGGCCCGGCCTTCTGATGGTCAGGTGGCACATATCCCTCCACATGACTATTGATAAACATTTGAAACATATGGAAAATAAATATAACAGATACCCATGTATCCATCTGCCTAGATTTAACAAATGCCAGCCTTCAATTTATTTGCTTAGATCATTTTTATGTTTGGGCATTTGTAACTAAGCATTGTGAATACACCTATTATTATTCTTCCCCCATCTCTTTTCAGTCCCTTCTGTCTTCCTCAAAGAGTCCCCACTATCCTGAATTTGTTGGGAATCCCTGAAAGCTTTTTGGTTCCCTTCACTCATTTTGCTAATCCTCAACATCCCCACACATAAGTGGGATCATCCAGTATTTGTCTTTTCTCTAACTCGTTTCACGTCAGTGCTCTCACGGTTCACCTATATTGTTTCACATGGCAAGATTTCCTCTTTTTCATAACTGAATAGTATTCTAGTGCGTATGTGCATCAAATTTTCTTTATCCATTTGCAGACATTTAGGTTCCTCCCATGTTTTGGTTCTTGTAAATAACACTGCAATGAGCATTTCAAGTTAGTGTATTTGTTTCATTTGGATGTAAACCCAGAAGTGGAATCACTAGATCATATGGTAGTTCTGTTTTTAATTTTTTGAGGAATCATCACAAAGTTTTTTTATAGTGGCTTCATCAACTTACATTCTATCAATAAGGGTTTCCTTTTCTCCACATCTTTGCCAGCACTTGTTAGCTCTTGGCTTTTTGATGGTGGCCATTCTTACAGGTATGAGGCGATATCTCACTGTGGTTTTGATTTACTGATATCTTTTTAAAGAGGCCTGTTCTAAGGCATGTTGGCTTTACCTTGAGTGGAAGATAAAGAATCTCAACTTTAAATGAAAATAGGAAATTTTTGTTTTGCTTTTTCTTAGATTAGGTTCTCGAGAAGCAGAGTCTGAGTGCAGAATATAGGGACAAATAAATATTTGAAGAATGCTCTTCAGAAAAAGTCAGTAAGGACAAGGATAAGGAAGGTGGAAAAGTAGAGCAAGGCTATGACTATGGGTGAAATCTAGCCTTGGCTTGATCTGTGAGGGAGGGGTCTGCAGCATAAGTTGCAGAGCAGAACTACTTCTCCTGGGCCAGGGCCTGGCCTCTTGTTCCGTCAAAATCAGTTGTTAATATATATGTGGTGGTTGGGGGTGGAGGGGCAGTGTCCTTATTTCCTAGCAAGCTAGCATGTGTCAGCTGAGGGCAGTTCTCCTGAGAGAATTAGCTTGGAGCCATTCACAGACATCCTTCACAGACGCTGAGCAGTGAATGTACCAGCACAGTAAAAGGGATGGGGGCAGGGTGAGGGCAGCACCCTAGCTTCTGCCACACTGATTCATATATTGAACTGGAAATTCTAGTTTCTGAATCAAGATTGTTTTTTACAACTTAAAATGATTGTAGGATTTTCTACAGCCCAAGTGTGCTCAGAAAAGGAATGGGATTGTCTGTGTTTCCATCCTAGGGCAGAGGAAGATGTCCTCCAACTAGAAAGGACAGCAGAATACAGAAAACAAGCACAAAGTGGCTTTTTATGATTATTCCTGATTAATTCTCCATGCTCAATATACCGAGTGTGTATATACACACATACATACTATGCATATATGTAAGTGTACATAATTCATCACATTTCATATTATTTATACATGTATTTACATATGCACATATGCGTATATATTTCATTTACTATCTAATATTCTATGGCTTAGAAAAAATGAATGTAATATTCTTACAGCAATCTTATAAGTAGCCACTGTTAACATCATTATTATATAAACACTAAAACCTGCATGGCTCTTATTGCTATAGCAAAAGTATAGATGATACTTATATTATCTTGTCAGCATTCTACTTTTTTGAAACAGAGAAAATTGAAAAGAGGGTATTTCTTTTTCTGCCAAAGATCTGGAAACACTTTGTCCCTGGAGTAGACTCCCAGCCGAATGAGTATCTCCATAGGAATGGAAGAAATCACACGCTCTGCTCCAGGATCCTGTGTTTGCCAGGTCACACTGCTTTACTTTGGATTTCTACCATCTGGGCGAAGGTCAGTCCAAAGACCTGAGACCCACCGTGGTGCTGCAGATTACTGTGCACCGCCAGGGAAATGTGTTCTCTTGCATCTTTGCCAGGTAAAGATGTGAAGATGAGATGTTTGCATCCCTGGCACCTCAAACTGTGTGTCAAACCAGGACTGTACTGCAAGAAATCCCCTTGCCAATTTTCCTTTATTAAAAAGATACTCCCTTCCATGCCCAAGAATAACATTATGGAAAAGCATAACCAGTTAGCTATGTTTGACCATGGTCTTGAGGAATTCAGCAGGATCCCACAGAATTCCAAATTATGCATTTTTTAATTCACAAGCAAAGGATAAAAGGTAAGTCAATGACATAATAATGGAAGATGCATAATTCTTTAGAATGCTTTACAATATCACCAGAGTGCCAAGCATCAGTATTAATAAAGGTGGTCATACACTGTGGCTACATACATAGTATGCTAGTGTTATATTTTGAGCAATTATAAAATGTGCTTTTTTTGGAAGTTGTAACAACAGCTGATTATTAAGGGTTTGGCATTTTATTTTGCTGTATGGAAAGACATTTAGCTTGAGGTTTCACACCCAGCATTTGGGACTTCATCCAAGCTCAGTGGTCCTAGATATAGTCAACATCTTCTCCTCAAGTTCAGATAGCCCCACTAGCCTTCAGCATCTTCAGACTTACCCTGCACTATTATTCTAAAGCATATCTTTTAGTGCCAGGCAAACACTAGCAAAGTTCCAAGTAGAGGCATCTTTATTTGTTTCCTGTGGTTCAGAAACCATTTCCGTTTGCTTGAATAAGACACTGTCTAAAAGCAATTTCCTTTCCTTCCCATGTCTTCCTGAAATGGTAAATTATTAAAAGTATCAGGGCTACCGGTACAATAATGAATGAGAGGTGATTTCATAGTGGAGGAGGCACAGAGCAGAGGAAGAGATTTGAAAATTTAACATAAATTTATTCTATGGGGCTCAGGTCAGGGTTTTTTTCTCACTGTTTGGTAGTAACTCTCTGTTCCCTTGATCAACACACACTCTCCTTGGTTCTGATATTGCATTATGAGGATGATTCATCTCAGGAGGAAGCTCTGTCTTTTAGCTCACATCACTGCTCAAGAGAGGTCATGAGTAAGAAGAAAACAATGAACAATTAGATAGAATATAAAAACAAAACTGAATGGAGCCTCTGGAAAGAAAGCTTAATTTATAGATGGCTCTCTGTGTACAGAACAACCCAGTACATCCATACTAAACGGCTAATCAGAAAACCTGGGTTCTGGCCCCTGCTCTGACACCCATGTGTCTTTGGGCAAGACTCATAACCGCACCAAGTCTCAGTTTCCACTTCCACAAAATGGTGAAACTAGTTACTTGCTTTGCCTTCTCCAAAGAATATTGTTAAGAATCAAATGAGATAGCATTGTCATAAACTGTGCAGCACTTTATTAATACAGGGTGGGGCAAAAGTCAGTTTACAGTTGTGAGTACATGAAACACAAGGTTTATTCTCATATTATTATATTGTATTACATTATTTTCCATACAAACAACTGTAAATCTTCTTTTGCCCCACCCTGCATAAAATACCAGTAGTACAGCATACATGTTAAAGCTAGTGATTGAAGTATCTTTCTTAACTTTTGTCCCTTCTTATTTAGTCACCCTGCTGCTAGGCTCCCATCATCTCAATTCTTACTCATAACTGGTCTCTTGCCTCCAGTTCAACCTTTCAACATCCTTTCAGCCCCTCCTGTACTTTGCAGCCAGGTAAATCTTCTTAAATTACCACTTTCCAAGGAAATGCCTTAACTCTTACAAAACATTTGAGTTCCGTGTAATAATCTAAAATAATAAAAACAACATACCCATAGTAAAGATATAATGTGGGTGCCAAGGTGATTTAAATATCAGTTACATCTCCCTGTCCCTTGGGAATCAAGAGATCTAAATAAATTAATTCCTTCTTCCAATTCTATAGCTCATAATTGGTCAAAATGATGTCATACAAATTATTGAGGGCACATTTACTCAACATTGCTATAGATTTATCTGGACTTTTTTTAATGATAAAAATTCAACTGAAAATATCTTAAGCAAAAAAGTAAATAGGTTTGCTTATATAACTGAAAAATTGAAAGGTAGTATAGCTTCAGGTATGGCTAGATCCAGTGACATAAATTATGTCAAAATATAATTCTTTTTGTTATACTTTCCTCTGTATTGCCTTCACTCTTAGGCAGTCTCTTGGCCTGTATGTGGTAGAATACTGATGAAGGCAGCCTGAATTAACTAAGATTAATTAGAAGTTAATTACTTCTGCAAGTAATAGAAAATAAATTAAAAATGGCTTAAACAACACAGTTTATTTCTCTCTCACATCTGGGTCTTGTAAACAATTCAGGGCTGGTAAAACAGCTATGTCCCATGGAGTCTGCAGGCACCCATTCTCACAGCTTTTTGAACTGCCATCACCGGATTGAGGGTATGGCTCACGGTCCGAGGTGGAGCTCTAATCATGCAAGCATTGTATTACAAGCAGAAGGAGAAATGTACTGATGAAGGTTACAAAGCACCTATCTCGTAAGACAGATTTCTGAACACTCTCACAGGACATTTTCACTTATGTACCACGTGTTGACAGGGCCATAAGTAGCTACAAGAAAGGCTGGAAAATGTAGGCTTTTATTCTATACAGTCTAAAGACCATTTGTTATTGTGGAACAAGCAGAGAGCAGATATTGGAGAATAAGTAATATCCTTTGCCACATAGCCCGAAGAACATTGTATTAGCTTTGTAACCATCATGGAAAGAGAACATCCATCCTCTCAAGTAGATCTAGCAGAAAACTTCTGGCAGTGCTCTGACAGGTCCAGCCTGAATCTCATGTCCATTTTTCAATCACTCTCACCGGCGGGAAGACTGACCAGACCTACTCATGTGCTCATCCCTGTGGAGCAGATGGGGGTGGAGAATAGAGGCCAGAACAGCCACATAGGACCACATGAAATGGATTCCTCCAGGAAAAAAAATTATGTAGTAGGGAGATTGTGATGGTTAATTTTATGTAAACTTGTTTGGGCTGAGGGATGCCCAGATAGCTGGCAAAAACATTATTTCTGGGTGTGTTTGCAAGGGTATCTCCAGAAGAGATTAGCACTTGGATTGGTAGGCTGAGTAAAGATCACCCTCCCAGTGTGGGAGGGTATCATCCAATCCCCCGAGGGCCTGAATAGAACAAAAAGGTACAGGAAGGACAAATTCACTCTATCTGCTGGAGCCCAGGTATCCTTCTCCTGCGCTTGGGGAAGTGTTCCTGGTTCTCAGGCCTTTGAACTCTGACTGAACTATACTACCAGCAATCCTAGGTCCCCAGCTTGCAGATGGCAGTCTGTGAAACTTTTTAGCCTCTGCAACCACACGAGCCAATTCCTATAACAAATCGACTTCTACATATGCATGTATCTATATATATTCTATTGGCTATGTTTCTTTGGACAACCTGAAAAAATACAGGGAAGGTGTCTAATATCAGATAAAAGCAGATGCTAGATAGGTATAAAAAACAGAGGTCCACAATAGCTTCTCTGTCTCCAGCTTCAGCACCGGGACATTCTATTTTATTCTGTGTCAACTGAGAAGCAGAGTTCACTACAATTTTTGAACAAAATGATCAAGGTAACACCTCACTTTATATGTCTAAGTATGACAAAAGCCTGAATATCATCTTTGTCCTTATTTCCCCAATGAGATATGAATGTTGTATGAATGTAACCCTTTGGAGTTGTATAGTACATAATCTAACCAACCTTATGAGGCATCATAAGATGCGATCACTGGACATTTTACTCCAACTCTCAATCACCATTAGCATACCACTAGGAAGGGTTTTTATTTTCCATGACTCTTGTAGGTAAATATTCATAATTATCACAACTTAACCACATACTGTATTTTTTTGAATTTGACAAATATGTTTTATATGATCAGCAGGGTTATTTTCTGGAAGGGTACCAAAATTACATAAATAAATAAGGTAGAGTCTCTTCCTTGTAGGATAAATAAGGTAGAGTCTCTTCCTTGTAGGAGTCCATAGTCTAATGAGAATCTCCCAGTGTTACCTTTTATTTTTTTTAACTTTGCTTTCCCTCCATTTTTTAAACATAGACACTTCTCCAAAGAGAATATACAGATAGCCAATAGACATATGAAAAAATTCTCAATGCCACTAATCATTAGAGAGATTCAAATTAAAATCACAATGAAATATCAACTCACACCTGTCAGAATGGCCACCATCAGTAAATTAACAAACAAGTGCTGGCGAGGATGTGGGGAAAAGGGAACCCTAGTGCACTGTTGGTGGGAATGCAGACTGGTGCAGCCACTGGGGAAAACAGTATAGAGTTTCCTCAGCAAATTAAAAATGGAACTGCCTTTTGACTCACTGATCTCACTTCTAGGAATATATTGAAGAAACCCAAAACACTAATTTGAAAGAATATATGCACCCCTTGTCCATTGCAGTATTATTCACAATAGCCAAGATATAGAAGCAGTCCAAGTGTCCACCAGTAGATGAGTGGATAAAACAACTATGGGACATTTATACAATGGAATACTACTCAGCCATAAACAAGAAGGAAATTTTACCCTTTGCAAACAGCATGGATGGTCCTGGGGAAAATTATGCTAAGTGAAATAAGTCAGTCAGAGAGAGGTAAATATTATATGATCTCACTAATACATGGAATCTAGTGAACACAATAAACTGATGAACAAAATAGAAACAAGGGCATGGATACCTGAAACAGACTGTCAGAAGGAAGGAGGGGAAAGGGGGACTGGGTGAAAGAAGGTAAAGGGACTAACCAAAGAACCTATGTCCATAACCCATGGACACAGACAACGGTGTGGTAATGGCCAGAGGGAAGGGGGTTGGGACTGGATGGAGGTGGGCAAATGGGAGGGAAAGGGGGTCTGTAATAGTGTCAGCAATAAAATAAAAAATAATATTTGAAGACAATTTTTCCATTATAGTTGATATACAATACTATATTAGTTTCAGGTGTACCCCACAGTGATTAAACATTTAGATACCTTACCCAGCGATCACTATGATAAGTCTGCTGTCCATCTGACACCATACATAATTATTAGTGTTGTGGACTGTATGTCCTATGCTGTACTTTACATATCCAAGACTTATTTTATACTGGAAGTTTGTACTTTTTAATTTTAAAAATTTTTTTCAAATACAGTTGACATCCAATGTTATTTTATATTAGTTTCAGGTGTACAGCATAATGGTTAGACAATTGTATAATTTACAAAGTGATCCCCTGATAAGTCTAGTACCCTCCTGGCACCATACACAGTAATTACAATATTATTAACTATTTTCCCTATACTGTACTTTGTACGTCCATGACTATTTTGTAAATGCCAATTTGTACTTCTTAATTTCTACGCCATTTTCTACCCAACCCAGCAGCCCCGCCTCCCATCTGGCAACCAGCAGTTTGTTCTTTGTATCTATAGGTCTGTTTCTATTTTGTTTGTTCATTATTTTGTTCTTTAGAATACACATGTAAATAAGTACAATCATATGGTATTTGCCTTTCTCTGTCTGACTTATTTCACTTAGCTTAATACCCTTTAGGTTTATTCATGTAGTTGCAAATGGTAAGATTTCATTCTTTTTTTATGACTGGATAATATTCTATTGTATATATATACTACATCTTTTTTATTTTTATTATTTTTTAATTCTCACCTGAGGATATATTTTCTATTGATTTCAGAGGGAGAGAGAAACATCACTGTGAGAGAGAAACATTGACTGGCTGCCTCCCATACATGCCCCAACCAGGGATCAAGCCCACAACCTGGGTATGTGCCCTGACCAGGAATGTAACCTTTTGGTGTACAAGACAGTGTTCCAAGCAGCCAAACTACCCAGTCAGGGCTGTACCACTTCTTTTTTATCCAATTGTCCATCGATGAGTACTTAGGTTGCTTTCATATCTTGGCTATTGTAAATAATGATGGTTCCATGAGTACTTGGAAAAAATGTATATTCTGTTGCTTTGGGCTGGAATGCTCTAAAAATATAAATTAAATCTATCTGGTCTAATGTGTTATTTAAGGCCACTGTTTCCTTGTTGATTTTCTGTCTGGAAGGTCTACCCATTGATAACAGTGGGAAGTTAAAATTCTGTAGTATGACGGTGTTACTATCAACCTCTCCTTTCATGTCAGTCAGTATTTGCTTTATATATTTAAGTGCTCCTGTGCTGCATGCATAGATGTTTACAAGGTTTATATCCTCTTGTTAAATTGATTCATATATTGTATTTTTTAATTTTTTAAATTAGTCACCTATTTATGACTAAGTGAAACAACATTTGTCATCATGAGGTTGTCATAACCTTAGGAATATTTACTAAATCTGCTATTTTAAAAAATTCTAATTTTATCAGATTAGTGCTTTTCAACCTTGGCTACTGTACCTTAGAATCACCTGAGGTATAGTAAGAAAAAAAATTGTTTCCAAGTTCTCATTGTCAGTCAATTAAATCAGAATATCTAGGGAATGAAGCCTGGTCTCCCTCTCTCCCTCCCTCCTTTCCTTTCTTCCTTATAATGTAGTTTTATATTAGCCCTCACAAGCAACTAAAATCAACATTAATTGAGGTCTATGTAGGCTAATTTGTCTTCCCTAAACAAATTTGTCCAAAATGGAGTATAAGACTTTATAAAGGCTCAAAGGTAGAGCAGTTATTTGCCTTATATTCAGGCACATTCAGGACTTAGGTTTTCTCAATCATCTGGAGATGTCAGAACTCTGAGCATCTTTCTAACCGTGGCTCCTTCGTCCCACTTCCAAGACGGATCCAAACCCCTGTCCTTCACACATCCCTGGCACTATGACTGACAGAGATTATTCTGCTGTTTGAAACTTGTGGTTCATCTTTGCTGATGAATGGTCTTAGCACCATTCCATTTTGTCCAGACTAAAGCTCGACACAGTATAAACTATTTAACAATTTAAAAAAATATCTTGAGAAATAGCCTTATTCTAGGACACTCTGCTGAAGCTCCCATTTGTCTTAATATATGAGCAGAGGCCTGCCACAGCCCGAAACTTGGCTTTACAACAAGCAAGTGTATTTGTCTTGTCCTATGTCGTAAGTATACCAAGGAACCTGTGTTTATTTAACTCAGTTTCTTTCTTTAATGACCTCACAATAGGTTAGTAACTGAAGATCAGGTTCAGAGAGAACCTATTTTTATGATCTGATTAGCATTTTCAGTGACAGGAACCTGATGACCAAAATATCTGTTCTCCCACCGTTTCTCTTCAGCCATTGTTTAGAAGGCACCGCTGTGACTCTTACAGAGATGTGAGGCACCAGTGTGAAGGCAGAATTTGAACTGGCTGCTGGGAGGAACACGAGTGTCATAATTGGTCACCTTCTGCAGCTGCTCATTACTGGCTCTGAAAGGCCCTAACTTAGTGTTTTTCACTAAGAAGAAAGGGAAAGAAAGAGCAGGAGGTAAAAATAAGAGAAAGCACAGTATCTTTACAAAACTTTTTTTGGGTAGCTGATGAAGGAGAAGGGAAGATAAAGTTGATCCATCCATGAGCACCAGGCACTGAGACCTCCCAGGTATTGGCTGGATCACTACCTTATCATTCAAACCTTAAGTCAAATCCTGGGGTATTTTCAGATACCCTTAAACTGTCACAGACACTTGTGTGCTAATAATCTGGCCTCCAGTTGCCCATGAAGCACTCTTACACCACAACAGCCCTGCAACTAATCAGTACGGGTTTAAGCTACTGCTGAGTTCCCTTGTCAAGGGTCAGAGGGGTGGGGGTGGGCTCTCTTCTGGAGCTCCCAAGGGCTGCCTTATAGAGCCAAGTCATTCCTGAGGGCATCATGATGGGGTGGAAAATGCCTGGACTGTGGAGCCTGATAGATCAGCAGCATCTTGGTTGTGAATAGACACATGGCAACTGACCAGTGATGTGTACAAAGGGCTCAGTAAACGATATCTGTAGGCCATACTAATTACATAGGATAGAAGAGAAAATACTAGGGGAAAAAATCATGAACAGAGTGGGTGATGAGACAACAAACACCTTAGCAGGACAATTTCATTTAGGAAAGTGATTCAATAGAAAGGAAAGCTAAGACAGTTTGACACCTTTAGGAAGGACATAAACTTACTCATTTTTTTCTTCTCACATCGATGTTCTTGGAAAGTGAAAATAAATTGATGATTCGGAGTGCAGTAAATCTTTGACTACCCTAGGCTTTTGCACAAATAAGCAAAGTAATAGTAGAAGGGACCTGAAATTAAGAATTAGATCTTTTAAATCATAGCTCTGACCTCAGTTAACTGTTAATAGTCTCAGAAATAATTTGGTGTTTTGAGATCTTGGTTTTCACTGTCACTCTGTAACAAAGTGAGAAATATATGTCTGCTTTTTTAACCAGAAGGTTTCAAGACTCAACTGAAATAGTATTTATTCCTCTGTTACCTTGTTTATTCATTTAACAAATACATATGTATTATCTTCCATGTGCCGAGCACTGTTCTGGGTGCTGGAGACACAGAAGTGAGCAATGCAGATGAAATACTGCTCTTAAATTTTGGCAAGAGGACAAAGATAAAGAAATCGATGGATAAATGTATAATATGTCAGGTATTGGTAAATGCCATGAAAAAAATAAATAGCTAAGAGGTATAACATTACATTAAAAACTTTATAAACAGTAAAGAACTACAAATTTAAGATCTTACCCTAATTTCAAGCTAATTTATAGAATTTAGCTCAAGGTCTTTGGTACTGGAGAGTATATTAGATTCTTTCAGACAGGGGAATTCCCGTTATTGTTCAGTATAAGATCAGCTTTTTTTTTTTTAAAAAAAAAAAACATTTTCCCACTTTTTTCTTAGTCCTTATATTGGCATGAGACTACTGGGAAATGACTCATCCCCCTTTTTAATAGAGAGGGAGTTAAGCCAACATCACCAATATCCAGAATTTAAGTGTTTTATGAATCCTTATACCTTATTCCTCTTTCTATGCCTTTGCAAAAAAATTTTTTTCTTAATTCCCATTCTGGAAAATAGGAACAATCTTTTTTCATGGATTACTCAGTGCTTTGTTTTGTTCTTAGTCTTGATAAAGATGCAACCATGCTATCTTTATAGGTGCTGTGTATTAAATATTAATCTTCAGTAGTGGTTATATTCAGTTCATTTTATGTAATTTCTTGATTAATGTTAAAAGCACACTTTAAAAACATTTATGAATATGCCTCTAAATTGAAGGCATGTCTTTGAATAGAAAGAATAGCAAATTGCTCTATTCTTCTACGGGGGTAGAATTACAAAGTGAGG
This sequence comes from Trachops cirrhosus, assembly GCA_028533065.1. Lineage (NCBI taxonomy): Eukaryota > Metazoa > Chordata > Mammalia > Chiroptera > Phyllostomidae > Trachops > Trachops cirrhosus. Next base: position 134,956,026 of record CM052540.1, on the reverse strand, counting down.
CTGAGAAGCCAGTTGCGGGGTTTCTTTTAACCTAAAAACAGAGCACTGTCACCTAATAGACTGAGTACTATGGACTCCAACTGGGAAAGATTGCTTCCATATATTATGCGTTACCCTTGGGCATTAAGGTGGCAGTTCTGCTAAATCAAGGTAATGGAATTCAAATTAATTTAGATATCTATTCCATTAAGCTGGGCCTCCTTGAAATGGAACCCCCTTGTGTCAACATTTAATAGCAAAAGCTCATTATCTCTCATTCTAAGATGCTTTGAATACTCTTTATGCAGTCTCTAGTTGCCATAAGGTAGCTGACCTGTAGAAATATTTCCCAAGCCTGTTTAGCAATGCCAAGACATTACCTTTCTCTCAAAGGTCAAGGAGGGGGTCAATAAATGGATACTGTGGACAACTCCTGTAGAGAAGTCTTCTTTCAGCTAGACCCTGGACTCAAAGAACAAATGTTAAAAGAATCACTAAAATGTTTTATAAAAGGATGAACCTCACCCTGGCTGTTGTGGCTCAGTGGGTTGAGTGCCACCTGCAACCCAAAGGGTCTTCAGTTCAATTCCCAGTCAGGGCACATGCCTAGGTTGTGGTCCACATCCCAGTAGTGGGGAGTGAGAGAGGCAACCACACTTTCATGTTTCTATTTCTCTTTCTCTATCCCTTCCCCTCTCTAAAAATCTTTTTAAAAAAATTAATGAGAACAGGAACAAAATCATAGAAATGCAGATCACATGGAGGGTTATCAGTGGGGAAAGTGAGTGGGGAGAATGGTGGGGAAAGGTACTAGGCATCATTGGTAGGAACAAAATAGACAGGGGAAGGTTAAGAATAGTACGGGGAATGGAGAAGCCAAAGAACTTGTATGTACGACGCATGGACATGAACTAAGGGGAGGTAATGCTCGGGGGTTGTGCAGGGAGGAGGAGGATAAAGAGAAGATAATAATTGGGACAACTAATAGCTCAATCAATAAAATATACTTAAAAATTAAAAAAACATATAAAAGTAAAAGAATGAGCCTCTAAAGTGAGGGGCAGGATATAGACTGTGTTGTGACTTTGAAAACTCCGTGTTTTAGACTAGCAACCAGTATCATTAGCTTTAAATTGTACTCAAAGCTTAAATCCAAAAATGTTTTCTAAACTTGTTTCTCTGGAAAGTTTCATCTGAATTGGGGAAGACCCTTGCATTTTATTTTTAAAAATTTCCAGGAAGTCTAGAAATTAAGACGACATTGAGATCATAGAACCTGAAATTCGATTTAATTGTCTCAGTGTGAGGGCAGCTTTTAAAGCAATCGTTAATTGTTACTTCCCTGTCTTCAGTCTGTTTAATTTCATTTTTAGGAAAGGCAACTAAAGAGTTTACTTCCTTGCATTTTTTAGAAGAATGAAAGTTTTACATGATATAAGCACCAAAATAAATAGTAATTTAAATAGTCATTTAAATATGTGCTGAAGTATTACTTTAAAAATCAATTACTTGCTTTGAAAAGTAGATTTTTTTGTGCGTCATAATTTCCAGTATGAAACTCAACTTTTTAAAGCTAAAGATTTAACATTTAAAACTCCTAAGTCATAAGATCCATTCCATTTCTTCTTTCTTATTTTTCTATCTTTCCTCTTCAGTTCTTAACAGGCTGCATTTGTGCACCTGATGGAAGAGACAAACATCTTTCCTGAATAAAGCTGTGCTATACAATTTGCCACCATAAGTGAGAAGAATTCTCTCAGGCACACTCCTTTTGTTTCACCCACCTTCGCGAGCAGCCTGCTCTCTCCTCGAACTCCAATCTCATAATTGGAAAAGAAAAAGAAAACATTGTTCTGGCTCACTCTGGCTTGAAATAGGCCTGTGAGTGGCATTTACAGAGTCATTTCCATGACAATGTCAAAGCCCTCAATCTCTACTCCATGTTATGAAGAGGAAAATCTCTCATTCAAGTGACCCTGCCTTTTTCTAAGGTGTGAGATAGATGGGAAATGCACCCACAAAGACAGTAGTTGGGAAAACCCAGCAAGCACGCCCTAGGATGCTTTCCTGGGGCGTTAAGGGTTTCTACTTAACTCGCAGCATTGTTTGTGTTAGTCTTCTGTTGAATATAAGGATGATAAAAAAAGTACTTTAAATAAGGAAATTGAAACTTTATCTACTTCTACTTTAGGTTATTGAAAGTCCAGACACATCTAATGAAATAAAATCACATTTGTATAGGCAGTGGCACATTTCGAAGACATTAAAAATTCAAATAACTGAGAAATTTTTGAGATTAGTATTTAAAGAGCAGCCATATCTGTTGTTTCTTTGAAACTGATGAAAGTAATTCTACAAAGGAAATTTCAGTATTTTCTGCAGTTCTAGAAACAGAAAACTTTTTTTATGGTGGGACTTTTGAGTAGTAATTTGGCTTTTGGTATTTTTTAAAAAACACCGAAGATAGTGAAATAAAATATAAATATACAAAAGTTTTTAAATTTTCACTTTTTGAAAAGCTGCTTTGGGTTTCAGATGGAATTTCAGTCTTTTTCTTCTTTTGTGGGAAGGGTTTTGGCTTTTAAACTACACAATGAATCTGACCCTCGAGAGCAAGAAAATCTTGGATGCACTTTGAACTAATGCTGTAAATTTTCTTATAAGTCTTCAAATACTTTGGAGGAATCTACACAAGATGAAGGAACTGTTTTACTTTTTTCCTCCCCTTTTGGGAAGGAAAAAGTACTGTTGAACAGAGAGTTTAATAATATTTGCATAATTATTTTTGCTTGCTCATGGCTGCCAGCATGCTACTGGTGAGGTGCAGCCGTACCGAAAATTCTGAGAACTGAGTTCTAACCCCTTAAAAAGTATTTTCTGCTGCCACCCGCTTGCCCTCTAATTTGTAAAAAAGCCATTTCAAAAATTTCTGAAGAGTGACACAGTTGTACAGAATGAACTGATAAAGTAGCAATTTTTACACTCATAACTAGATTACTATTAACTCCAAAGTCAATGTACTAACATAATAAACTCTGCATTGTTTTATAATCTTAAAAATACATATTTTTGTATGAATGATTTCATTTTGCAAAAGATGGGAAAACTTTGGGCATATGAATATTTTGTAAGGACAAGTGAATTTCTGTACTTGAAGTAAGGGGCAGAATTGCTGGGCTGATTTCATTTGTATGGCTTGGAAACAGTGAAATCTTGTGTCGGTTTCTCCAGTAAAACCATAGGTAAAGAGACCCTTGGCTAACAAGCACAAATAAATGTTCAAGGGTCTCAAGGTTAAGTTTTCCTTCTGGAGTTGCAACTAGATGAGAATGATAAGGTTTACATTTTGCAATGTAGATAAGGAATGCATCATAAATAAAAGTATGTGAGGTTACCTTTTAGGTGAACTGGTTAGTGAGCAGACCTTTTCTCTCACATCTGGTCTGAGCAATTTTGTAGCCAGTATCTCAGACTTCAAAGTTCATGTGTGCTAACGAATACATTGTTTCTCTGCACCATAATTTTAGCTCATGCTTTCCTTGTGCTGGATTCTACCCACCGTTCCGGGGTTATGAACAGGTTTTGGAGACTTATGCAATACCAGGGCGCAGGGGTGGGAGTATGCAGACTCTCCCTTAGTCATTGATATACACCAGTCACTGCCGGGAATTTTTGGACAAAGATCAAGAAAACCTCCATTCTCTTTGCCAGGTCCTATGTTAGTTGGCTATTTTCATAAAGCAATGAGTAAAAGACTTAGGATTTTAAGAAACATACGTTAATCAGAGAAGTTGTTGTAATGATGTCCCTTTTATTTTCCATTCAAAGTAAAATTGCATAAAAATCAGATATAATCCACACTGGATTCTCACAATGCTTTACTGATGAGGTTTTGTTTTTTATTTCTTTGATCTAAGCAAAAAAAGATAAATTTTCCCATATCCACCTGATGCGTTTGTCTTTGAGAAACAGACAAAAAGAAGTTTATTCAGAGTTAAGTTCAAAGAATAACCTACTTACTGCTTCTTTTTGAGAGTGGGGTAAACTGCCTTCCTCTTTTATATCTGAGATGATTGATAGGGACAGTATTTAATTAGAACATTTCCTTTCTCATTTGGAGCAAGCATCCTCTATTCTCTGGTGGAAGTATTACAAAGTAGCAAGTTGTGGTAGCCTCCAAGAAGATGTCTAACAAGTCTCACCTGCTAGTATTCTTGATCTCCTATAATTCCTTCCCACAATCAGCAGGCTTGACCTGTGTTACAAGTATAATCTCAGAGAAAATGAAGTCTATAATTTCAGAAGCTTGGTCGTAAAAGACATGTAGCTTCTGCCTTGGCTTTTCTTCAATCTCTCTTCTGGGGGAAGATAACCACCATGTTATATGGATCCTCAGGCAGCTCTGTGGAGGAGAGGATTTGCCTCCCAAAGGCCAAAGTGAAGCTGCTAGTCATGTGAATGAGCCATCCTGGAAGGAGATCTTCCAGACTCAGTCAAGCCATCAGATGTGTTGGGTCTCAGGTGACATTGTGACTCATGAGAGAGCCTGAGCCCAAATGACATAACTAAACCACCCCCAAATTCTTGACCCACAGAAACTCTATGAGATAATAAATAATTATTATAATTTAAGCCATTAAATGTTGGGATAATTTGTGATGTAGCAATATATAACTAATGCACAAGTATATAAAATTCTTATGAAATATGTACATACAAAAGCTTTGTGGAGAATTCATTGCTTTTTCCCCTCCCTTTGTTAAATATACAAATTATCTTTTGGGAATGGAGTGGCTCAAGCTTTGTGGTCCTGGCTCTCCAAATGACAGTCCATCTTTGTCAAGTTCATTTTCCTCCCCCCAGAAGAAAGCACATGTCAAATGACCAAACGCTTGAGTCAGCTCAGGCAAGACAGTCCAAAATTCTCCTGTTTGTGTCCACAGGGCTCTCTTAGCTTCTCCGTCTCTTTGTCTTACTTCTCTGCCAGTCGTGGTAGAGGTGGGTTGGCCAGTAAATTTTTGCTGTTTTTGTGCCAAGTTTTGGAGGGAAATAAGTATGGCAATTATGGACTTTCTGTATTCTCACCCACTTAGATCCACCCCAGTTAACTCCAGGAGTCATGTCATAGGGTCTTCCTTGTAGGACCTTCTGAAATCTCTCATCACCAGTGAGGGGGCATGTTTCTTAAGCATTTGAAAACCAAACCCAGAAAGAGTCTCAGACTTTCTTTTTGCCTTGTTTCACGCTTCCTCTTAGGCATCCTGTTTGTTTGAATAGAGGGAAGAGAAGAAAACACTAGGAAAAAAAAACATGTTACCATTTTTAAAATATTATCTCAATACGTTTGTGACAATCAAAACAGGGGTCTCAAATTTCATCCAGCTTTTGCCCTAAAATCATATATGAATAAAACTTACCTGAAAGTGGGATTAGGCTTCAAGAATAAAATTTAAGTAAAGCTTAGAGACTTGGTGGTCCTCAGGTTTTTGGAAAACCTGAAATATCCATTCTTAGCACCCCCAAAATAAAAAGTTTGACAGTTGTATAATTTAGATACATTTTAATACTGCAATAACTACTGAGTTTCTTTAAACACTTCACTGATTTAGGCAAACTAGTTTCAGTGCTGCATGTTCAATGTGCATGCCACTTGGTGCCTGCCAGTGGACCTTACACATAAGTAGTAGCTAGAAAGCTGTTAAAAGTGCAGATGCTCAAGGTTCACCCCAGCAGTCCTGATTCAGACTGAATTGCCTTGTTTCATTTAAGGGTGTGGTCATTTTCATTCCACAAGGTACTTACTCACTTACTGAACAATAGGTTAATGTTCTCACAGATGGTTATGCTGAGTTTGGAATTAATAACAGCAGGAGAAAATAATCATTATTAACTGGGAGAATTTTGTCTTTACTTTGTACAGAACTAAACAATTTACAAAGCACTGTCAGAGAATAATCAACACAGAGGAGGTGGAACCAATGCATGGAGAAAGACACACCAGCTATTCATCTAAAAGCCACTGTACCCTTCAGTTACACTAAACAACAAATTCTTTCTTTAGACTATGCCAGTTTGAGTTGGGTTTTCAGATATCTTAAACTGAAAGAGTCTTGACTGATAGAGTTCTGTACAAATAGTTGTTGAATATGTGCTTAAATGAAAGACTGGTGTGTGCGTGGGGTGGGGGCCAAACTCTCCCTGACATTTTTGGGGGTGGTGGGAGATATCTCTGTTATGTTCCACAGTTCCAGTGGCAACCATTCATGTGGAATACAATACAAATGATGGCCCCTAGGATGTAGGCAACCAGGCATCTCTGCGGGAAGGTGATTGTGGGATGAGAGAGAATCTGCGGTTCTTAGTTCTTGAATATTTAGACCCTGGATTCCTATTTCCCAAAAGTGGGCTCACCCAGTTATCTAGATTCCCTTGTGCTATGAATTCATTACTTCTCAGAGGTTCTTTCCTGACAGAGAACACCAGAACATTTAATTTGGCTATGCAAAATAGTATTTAGAATACATGTATTTCTTAAGCTCAGATCTCATTATTATATACTTATTTGTAATTTAAGTAAATGTCAGATTATTTATATTATTCTTTTTATCTCCCTTTTATTTTTTAAATTTTTAAATTTTATTGTATTTTTTCATTATTTAGTCCCCTTATAGCCCCTCCCCACCATAGTCACCACACTATTGTCCATGTCCATGAGTCATTTTTGCTCAGTCCCCTCACTCCATGACCCCTCTTAGCATCATCCTGCTGTCTATCTATGAGTCTGTCTCTATTTTGTTTATTTAATTTAGTTTGTTCATTATGTTCCACATATGAATGAAATCATTTGGTATTTTCTTTGGTCTGACTGGCTTATTTCACTTAGCATAATGTTCTCCAGGTCCATCCATGCTGTCACAAAGGGTAAAAGTTTCTTTTCATGGCCAAATAGTATTATTCCATTGTGTAAATATCCCATAGCTATTTTACCCACTCATCTACTGATGGACACTTGGGCTGCTGCCATATCTTGGCTATTGTAAATAACACTGCAATGAACATAGGGGTGCTTATGTTCTTTTGAATTAGTGTTTTGGGTTCCTTCCAAATATTCCTGGAAGTGGGATAGCTGGGTCAAAAAGTAAATTCATTTTTTGAGGTGTCTCCGTACTGTTTTCCATAGTGGCTGCACTAGTCCGAATTCCCACCAACAGTGTAAAAGGGTCCCCTTTCTCCACATCCTCTCCTGCACTTGTCGTTTGATGATAGTCATTCTGACAGGTGTGAGACTATGTCTCCTTGTGTTTTTAATTTGGTTTTAACTTTCTATGATGATTAGTGACATTGAGCATCTTTTCCTATGTCTACTGGCCATCTGTATGTACTCTTTGGAGAAGTATCTATTCGGGTCTTTTGCCCATTCTTTAAATTGGGTTGAGTTTTGTTTGTTTTTTTTTTGGTGTTAAGTTTTGTAAGTTGTTTATAAATTTTGGATATTAACCCCTTATCAGATGTATCAGCAAATATGTTCTCCCATTCTGTGGGTTGTCTTTTTACTTTGTTGATGTTTTCATTTGCTGTGGAAAAAGTTTTTAGTTTGATGTAGTCCCATTTGTTTATTTTTTTCTTTTGTTTCTCTTGCCTGGGGAGATATATTCAATAAAATATTGCTATGAGCAATGTCTGAGATTTTGCTGCCTATGTTTTCTGATGCAGACACCGGCCAGCAGTGTCCGTGGCATCATGGATGAGACATGAGACATTCACGTGGACTACCAAGTCCTGTGGAGGAAAAGGGATGGCACAGCTACCCTCTCAAAGGGAGGGTGACTCGGAGTGGCCTGGCCACTCTCTCAAAGGAGAGTGCCCCAATCCTTCCCTTCACAGGGTTTTTATTGGCTTGTAATTTGCACAGGAATACAGGTAAAGTTCATTAATCTTTGTCAGGCAGTAAGGATCAAACAATAGATAATATACAAAGAACTCTGAGGCACCATTCTGAGTCAGGGTCTGTTAGCTAAAGAGCCATAAAACTTTGAGGAACAAACTTATTTTCTGCTTGGACCCTTATCATTCGAGAGCATTTTTAGTGAAACAGGTTTCACAGGAGTTTATGTATTCTTTCTCAGGCCTGATCATTGGGGAGCCTGGTTACAGCTCCTGAAACCAGGCAGGGCAGCTCCCAACAGTTTTCTTCTACAGTTTTTATGGTTTCAGATATAACATTTAAGTCTTTAACCTATTTTGAATTTATTCTTGTGTGTAATGTAAGAAAGTGGTCTAGTTTCATTTTTCTGCATACATCTATCCAATTTTCCTAACACCATTTATTTTTTTTAAATATTTTATTTATTCATTTTTATACAGAGGGGGAGGAAGGGAGAAAGAGAGGGAAAGAAACATCAATGTGTGGTTGCCTCTCTCTTGCCCCCTACTGGGGACCTGACCCACAACCCAGGCATGTGCCCTGATTGGGAATCAAGCCAGCAAGCCTTCAGTTCACAGGCCAGTGCTCAATCCACTAAGCCACACCAGCCAGGGCCAACACCATTTATTGGATAAACCATCTTTAGTCCATTGTATGTGCTTGTTTCCTCTGCCAAATACTAATTGACTATAAAGGTGTGGGCTTATTTCTGGGTTCTCTATTCTGTTCCATTAATCTGTATGTCTGTTTTTATGACAGTACCATGCTGTTTTGATTACTGTGGACTTATAATATAGTTGAATATTTTATATATACTTTTTATAGTATAGTTCCAACTTTATTTTTCCTCAAGATCACTGCTGCTATGCAGGACCTTTTGTGGTTCCATATAACTATGTGAAATATTTGTTCAAGTTCTGTCAAATATGTCATTGGAATCTTGATAGGAATTGTGTTGAAGCTATAGATTGCTTTGGGTAGTATGGACATTTTAATATTGTTAATTCTTCTTATCCATGAAGCATTATTCTATTAAAAGTGCTCAGTTTACTAAGTCAACTCATGGTGATTTGGCTTCATAATGTATTGCTCTGTAAAATGTTCAATTAGCTATAGTTTTTTTTTTTTTAATTGGGAAATTCTTGCTCTACATCTGTTCATTGTCTTGGGTTAAGTCTTTTCCTGCTGCTTTCTGTGTTGTTTTGTTTTTCATTTCTCTCTCTAGCTCCTAGGTACACTCATTCAGTAATTTGAAGAGACATAGGGAAGAAAGCATGGAGAAGAAACTAGACTTTTGTTTCTGTTTTTAAATTTGGCATATGCTTCCTCAACATAGTTTACCTCAGAAGTTATTTTAGAAGTTTTTTCCCTGGAATTCCATGAACCCTGTTGCATTGAGATTTTAAATGACTACTTTTGTTTGTCCAGCAGTTGCTGGACTACTAATTGCTCCAGCTGAATTAGTTCCCACAGTAATGCCCATAAAGTTGAAAAAAATCTGACTCATTGTTCCTTATCGGTGGAGAAGGAACACATGTTGCTATGCATAAAATAAAATTGCCAGTCTTTGCTAAATTACCTTTGCAGTGTCTAATGGAGTAATGTGCAAGCGTTTTTGTTGAGTTCTGAAAATATTATATCTTGTAATATTTTTGCACATGGCTAAACCTAAGGAATATGTTCTACACATTTCTTCATTTAATAAAACTAAGTCATCAGCTAGGAATGCCAGCTTTTCATTGAATATTCCACCAGGCTTTAGAAGGGTCACCATATTCTACACAGTAGAAAAAGGTATACAGTTTTATGTAGTGGCCAGCATAGATGCATTCCCTCCTGGAGTTATTTTCATTCTGCATTGAAATCTCCTTAACATTTCTAAGTTTTCAGAAATAGAAGAAGATCAAGGCATAAAACATTTGTCTGCTCATGACATCTTGCCAAGCCTGCTGGGCACAAGAGCATTGCCAGGGGAAAGCTTCACCATTTAATAGGGAAATATTCACCAATGTTACAGCTCTCTATTTGTGGACCATTCACTGCAAAATGAAAAGATGCTTCCTGATTTCTGGTCAAGATGGAGGCACAGGTAAACATGGCTTGCCCTCTCTCACAACCACAGCAAAAAACAACTTGACTACAAAACAAATTTCACCCAAAATCATCAGAAAATTGAGCTGTATGGAACTCTGACAATCAAGGAATTAAGGAAGCCACATTCATCAAGATGGGCCACACTACTAAGCTGTTCTGCCTAGTACCCACACAGGGAGGCTGCCAAAATGAGGAGACAAAGAAACATGGTCCAAAGGAAAGAGCACAACACAACTCCAGAAAAAGAACTAAACAAAATGGAGATAAGCAATCTATCATATACAGAGTTCAAAACACTGGTTATGAAGATGCTCAAGGAACTCATAGGGTACTTCAACAGCAAAGAAAGATCCAGGCATAAATGAAGATTACACTAAGTGAAATAAAGAATAATCTACAAGGAACCATCAGTGGAGTGGATGAAGCCAAGAATCAAATCAATATTTTGGAACATAAGGAAGAAAAAACATTTAATCAGAACAGCAAAAAGAAAAAAGAATCCAAAAAAATGAAAATAGGCTAAGGAGCCTCTGGGACATCTTCAAACATATCAACATCCAAATCATAAGGGTGCTAGAAGAGAAGAGAAAGAACAAGAAATTGAAAACTTATTTGAAAAAATAATGAAAGAAAACTTCCCTAATTTGGTGAGGGAAATAGACATACAAGTCCAGAAAGCACAGAGAGCCCCAAACAAGATGGACCCAAAGAAGACCACATCGAAACACATCATAATTAAAATGCCAAGGATTAAAAATAAAGGGAGAATCTTAAAAGCAACAAGAGAAAAGCAGAAAGTTACCTACAAAGGAGTCCCCATAAGATGATCAGCTGATTTCTCAAAAGAAATTTTGTAGTCAAGAACTATACAAAGTGATGAAAAGCAAGGACCTACAACCAAGATTACTTTCTCCAGCAAAGCTATCATTTAGAATGAAGGACAGATACAGTGTTTCCCAGGCAAGGTAAAGCTAAAGGAGTTCATCATCACCAAGCCTTTATTAAATGAAATGTTGAAGAGACTTATTTAAGAAAAAGAAGAAGATCAAAACTATGAATGTTAAAATGGCAATAAATAAAATAAATAATTGTTGATCTATAACTATCAAAAATTAAATCTAAAAAACAAAGTCAGCAATAAGCAGAACAGGAAAAGAATCATAGATATGGAGATAATTTGGAAGGTTATCATTTGGGAGGGGGGAGCAGGGGAAAAGGTACAGGAATTGAGAAGTACAAATCAGTAGGTACAAAATAGACAGGGGGATATTAAGAATAGTATAGGAAATGGAATAGCCAAAGAACTTACATGCATGTCCCATGTACATAAACTAAGGGGGAAGATTGCTGGAGGAAATGGGAGGTACTGGGTGGAGACAGGCAAAGAGGTAAAAATTGGGCTAACTGTAATAGTATAATCAATAAAATATATTTTAAAGAAGATACTTCCCTATATCTTACTATGGTGAATACTGAAGCAAACAAACTATAGATAGAAGTTTACAATATAAAACTAAATGCACAATGACAATAACTATTTAAGAAAGAAAAAGAATCAAAATCTTAAATACCTACATTTAATGTAACAGTGGTTTTTGCATCTTTCTTTTGTATTCCCCCATACCCCATGGAGACATAGGAAAAATAAACTCTTCATTTAGTGTGTAAGTAGGATAAACTAACTTTGGAAGGGGATGTGCTGGATTTTGGTCCATGTCACACTATTTAGGGAGCAACAGAAGAGTAGTACAATACAACATTTTGAATCAGTGGGTTCACTGAGAACTTTATTGCCTTGATGTGACCTAGTTCTTTCATAAGTGAGATTTGATAATAACATTGACAGTGGTGAAGAAAAGCATCTCCTCATTTACTTGAAGTCAAGATATCTAGTTCCCAAAGTAAAACAGGAATGCTCTAAAAGTCCAGAAGAAATTTGAAATAAATAATAAGAAATTAGTCCCTTATGGCTTCACAGAATGAATCAAACCCTTACTAATGTAGTCTCTGAATATTTTAATCTAAGAAACCAAAATATACTGATATCAAGCTAAGAGATTCATTCAGCTATGGATTATTTCTTCCAGACAGCATAAATGGGGCTTTTATTTGTAATTACTGCTACTTCCCAAACATACTAGGAAATGGGAAAACAAAAACAGCATTAATGAAAGAAGAACAGCAAAAAAGTTCTGTAATGTCACATAAAACAGATGTTAGTTTTAAAACATTAAAAGAGGAGAATCCATGACTGGTGTGACTATGTTGGGCATTGTCCCATGAAGTGAAAGGTTGTAGGTTCCATTCCTCGTCAGGGCACAAACCTGGGTTGTGGGTTTGGTCCCCGTTAGGACACATTCGAGAGGCAACCAATTGATGTTTCTCTCTCACATCAATGTTTTTCTCCCTTTCTTTCTCCTTCCTTTCCCCTCTCTCTAAAATAATAATAATAAAAGTGGAAAAATATACAATACTCTGTGCTCTATGTGCTGTAAGATATCCAGTTTTATATAAAATAAGGCATACACATGATTAATACACCCACAGAACAATAAAATCATTGAAAGGCTATAAATATTTATAGTGGTTAAGCCTAAATAGTGGTATTATGGAATATTTTAAACTTCTTTACTGTATTTTTCAAAATTTTTATCATGAATACATGTTATTTTTATAAGTAGAGGGAAAATAAATGCTATAAAATATCTAAACTTTTACACAAATTTTTGAAATAGTGCTTTGTATTTAAGAGGAACTATAATGTTTCAAATGTAAAACTACTCAGCATATGAAACTAATTGGATTGCATGTTCTTCGTCACAGCATTTCCTTCTATAGTATTTGCTACATTTTCTGGTTTTATTGTTCTCTTTAATTTCCCCACACCACAGTTTTTCCAGTAGAAACAATACAATATCTTTGCCTTTGCCAATAACTTCCACTCTTCTCACTGAAAATCCATGTCTATAAGTCCCCTTAAAATGTGTCATAAAGCTGCCTCCCTTTAGTAGGTCTTTTCTGATTAATTCTGTACTGGTTTGATTCCTTTTTAATGTAAATCTTCAGTTCTTGTGCATTTAATTTTAAGGAATTACTTAATGGTTGTTATGTTGCTTTATATAATAATTCTTTGCAAAATACTTTTTAAAGATTTTATTTATTTATTTTTAGAGAGAGAAAAAGAGAAACATCTATGTGTGAAAGAAACATGGACGGGTTGCCTCTCACATGCCCCCAACCACGTACCTGGCCCGCAACCCAGACATGTGCCCTGACCCAGAATCAAACCGGTGACCTTTGGCTTCATGGGATGATGCCCAACCCACTGACCCACACCAGTAAGGGCTGCAAATTATTTTTTATCAAAGCATTCTTTTGTATCTAGAGGATAAATTCTCAAAGTACAGAGGCTAAGGCTTTGCTATTTTTTTTCCCTGTAAAGCTACTGGAAGAGTGAATCTATATTGATTAAATGACTGAGAATGCATAGTAACAGGGTGAACCAAGAATCTTGTGAGAAAAACTAATCAGAGATATTCGGGTAGAATTCTGTACTCTTATATGCTGCTTGAATCACATCTCTCTTGCTGATGTCTGCTCAGCACTGAGGGTTGTATCCAAACTACTGCACTAGCATGGGTTCAGAGGAAGGGCGTCTGGGCTATCCGGTCTCCACTTCATATTATGGACTTACTGTTTTCAAAGGCAGGAACCCTAGGAGGTTGTTCCAATGTCAGGTCTCATAATGGCTTTTTGACCACTTCCTTAGGCCCTAAATGACAACACTTTCTACATTAGGTAGTGTTTGATAATTGGGTATTGTGTTATTTTGAATTATTTTTATATTTACTATTGTCAGTTCCAAAATCACACAATTCATAGGACTAGAGGATATTTCTAGTGTGAACAGTTACTTATATTCTCTTAGAAAGTATAATGCACAGGTTGGAAATTAGTGCTTTCTTACCTATTTAACCAACTTTCTTTTTAAATGGGTTTTCTTACTGAAATGTGGCATTTGACAAAGGGTCAATGTCGGAAAGCTTTGAGCAGTGAGTTACTATGGTGCTGGTTGCTTGTTCTTTCCAGTAACAATAGTTTTTTAAAGGGGGAAAATTAGGGAGCAACTGCTTTATACAAAAGGAAACCTGAGGGAAAAAGTTGGGATTTGGTAGGAAGATACCTAATTGACAATTTCTTATATTTAGTCTGACATTTTTCTCTGCATCTAAACAGATGTCCTTGCACCTTTGTGTCCGGGCTTTGCTGCTGCAGGTGAGAGAGGACTGAGGCAGTAATAACCGCATGTTCCTCCTCCAACCCAGGTGTTTCATGTAAAACATGGTTCTGGGGATGGCACTTTGCAGCAGCTACCTCAGCTGGGGGCACATTCCTTACACTCTCTTCATGTCCTGCTCTTGACTAAGCAGGAAGATAACCTAAAACATTGGGAATTAGAAAGCTGTCTTTTGCTAGTGACAGAAGAGTCAAAAATGCACTAGGCTTTGGTAGTCCAAAATAACTATCTTATGGTTTTTTTTCTGCTTTTTCTTTTCCTTAAGCAATAATATGGCCATGCCTGCCTTTTGAATTTACAGAATTCTAATAGACACAAGAAAATGTTTCCTTTCAGTTTATCGTGCCTTCCACATAAGTCTGGGAAGCACTGAGTATGGAATAGTTTCCAAGTACAAAGTATGTGAGCACGGTAGAAATTATTGGAGCTCCTCTCCTGTGAGTGTGGTCCTCACAGTGGTCCTTTCTGTAGTGAGTGTGTTCATGCCCTCAGGGAACAAAGAAATGATGAAGCATCTGATTCTCATCCATCTTACTACCAGACTCTATTCCCTCCACAGTATACAGATGTTGTGTTGCCATGTAGTACCTGCTGGATGTGAAATAGAAATCCTGCTACACTTGAAGCATGTGTATCCAGCACATTTGCTGGATGACCCTAGGCCCACCCGGCATCATTCAGAACTCATCCCAGTCTTTTTGGAAACCAAGCTACTCTGTGTCAGTGATGTAAAACCTGCAAGTGGCCACCTGCAAAGACAGAATAAAAACCATCCACAATACAGGGGTCTGGACTCAGAGTATTGCTTTCCTCTTCTTTTGGTTCTAACCTTAGCCCTTTCAAATGCTGCTTGGTGAGATCTGCTTGTACTTGAGTAATGCAGACTTTCCTTGCCAGGCAATCCAATGAATTCATCTTCGTTTAAAATTGGCGGTCTTTGTCTCTCACTGTCTAATATGGGATAAGTGTGATTAGTCAAGTAGATGGCAGAGATAGGGTTGTAGATACAGGAAGGATGTGTGACTTCGTTTCTCATTATTAAAGTAATTGAACCTACTTCTATGGGTTGTTGTGACATCCAAACAAGTTAGTACAAGTAAAGTGTTCGTCCAGGGCCTGGCGCATGGTCAAGTTGAGCTATTATTATTAATTCTGTAATTTGGGACTATTACTGTCATTTTCCAGTGCCTGAGAATAATACCTAAGTGCACCTGACAAACACACAGACTTCTGGGAATCACTGGTTACAGGCTGAATGGGAGACTTTAATCTGTGAGTGAACTTTAGGACATTTAAAATTTAAATTAAAACAAATAACAGTTATAATGCCATATATTTGATTAAGGGGTCCAGATATTAGCTACAATTTCAATCAGGAAACTTATGAAAGACGAAAAGCTCATGAGACCCTAAGCTAGGTGCTTGCATTGGAATGTGAAAAATTAACGGCAGAGCGAAGGGATTCTTTGTTTATAAAGAGGCCCAGTAATTTGTTTATTGATTCAGTATCTGGGATCAAAAATCAACAAGGTACCAAAATGGAAGGCAGTATAAAAAGACTAAAACATTCTAGTACAATCACTTTAAAGTAGTTAGCTCTGGCTTCTGGTAGCTACTTGAAATAGTTGGGAGAGCAAATCATAGTGTCAGGAAACATCGAAATGTCCTCCTCTTTGCCCCTGCCCGCCCAGCCCCCATGCTCCTGCTGGCTGGCCCCTCCCCTGCTCCAACACACACTGGTGACTGCTTCGTTGAGGGTGCACATTCCTTAATAGCATTATCTCTAGAAGCATGGGTGGAAGACACAGATACAGACTAATATTTATAACCAGTAGTTCACACGTACATTCACAGCACATGTTTTAATAGGAAATTTGCCTAATTATGATTGTGCTTTATAATTTCAATGCTACATGGATTTTAAAGTTAACTTTTTCCCTCTCTGTCACTTGATGAACACTTCTGGTTGTAAACTTAGTGCCAGATGTCACCTGACATGCCTTGGATATCACTGTAGAAAATTAGTTTAAGGGTTACTCCTTTGTTGTTTCTCAAGACCTACTGATTTATTTTTCTGCCCCACTGAATAGCAGTTTATTGACTTAGATTAGCTGCTCATAAAAGAAGCACTGTCTAGTGTACTACAAAATTTTACCTCAGAAATCTTGCATCCCAACACCAGGACTAACAAAATAAGACAGATAAGAAACCTGTTTTCAAAGGGAAAAACCGGCTGCCCTGGTTAACTGGTTTTGGCTTCTGGTTTGAGATTTGTCTGTGTCAGTGTTCTAAGATGATGAAAAGGTGGTGCGGAGAAAAAGCAGTAGAAGAATGTTTTTCCACACATTTCCTCTGCGGTATTCAGAACTACTTCATAAACATCTGTACTAAAAATATACAACTTGTTTGGCTACCTCTGTGTTAATATCCCCAAGTAGTCTCTTTCTTGCCAGTTTAATCTATATAAACTATATGTTCAATTAAAGTTCCTCGTCTAAACCATAAAACAGAGAAAATGATTTAAGTGAGTATATTTTTTATCCCTTCAAAGATGCTACATACCCAGGACCTCTCTAGCTGCATTGAAGAGAAATTTGTTCATTGTATATGGTGGATGCTGTAGTCAATAGGGATTAATTCTCTCTGAATTAATGACTTGGCTAAAAGTGGCTGATAAACATTCAAGTCTACTATTGGATGGGATCCATAGGATACATGTTGTGGCCAACAAAAGGCTAAGGGTCAAAAAGGCTTCAGAGCTGGAAATTGTTGAACTAATGTTCAAATGAAAATTCAAGATAATTCCTCCTCCAACTTTCCAGGTTTGGGTTTTTTTCTGTTTTTAGACATACAAGTTAATTTTGTTGTTGTTTATTGAGGTATAATTTACACACAGTAAAATTCGTCTTTTTTAGGTGTAAAGTTTGAAGAATTTTGACAAATTTGTATACTCATGTAACTACCACCAAAATTGAGATAGGATAATCCCTCATGACCATTCGCAGTAAATTCCCCTCCCCACCTCCAAGCTACCAGCAACCATGGATCTCATGTTTTTCCTACTTTTGTTCTTTTCCATAATATCACATAAATTGAATCATTTATTATGTAATTTCTTGAGTCTGACTTTTTTCTCTTAGCAGAATGCTCCAGTGATTCATCCATCTTATTGCATGCATCTGTAGTTCTCCCTTTTTTATTGCTAGGTGGATATAACATAACTTATTTATTCACCAGTTGATGGACATTTTGGGTTGTTTTTAGCTTTTAGCATTGAATAAAGTTGCTATCAACATTCACATGCAGGTTTTTGTGTGGACATAGGTTTTCAGGTCTCTAGGGTATATACCTACTTGTAAGTTTAACTTTATAAGAAACTGCTAAATCTTTTTCCAAAGTAGAATTAGCACCAGCAACATATAAGTGTTCGAGCTACTTGGCACTCTCATCAGCATTTGATATTGTCTTACATATTTTTAATTTGAGCCATTCTAATAGGTGTGTGGTGTTATCTCACTGTGTCTTTCAAATTTAAGTTTATAAGATCTGTTATGAAAGACACTTCAAATAATGGAAGATGTGTTAGACATCAGAGAGGTGGTTTCTGTTTTTTTTTAAGATTTTATTTATTTATTTTTAGGTAGAGGGGAAGGGAGGGAGAAAGACAAGGAGAGAAATATCAATGTGTGGTTGCCTCTCTTGTGCCTCCCACCGGGGACCTGGCCCACAATCCAAGCATGTGCCCTGACTGGGAATTGATCCGGTGACCCGTTGGTTCACAGGCCGGTGCTCAGTCCACTGAGACACACCAGGCAGGACTCTGCTGTTTTGTTAGTCTTGGACATTGGCTTTTCACCATGTCCTCCTGCTAATGTTGCACCACTGGGTTATCACTAATCCAAAGTCACAACTCTGCAACATGCAAGCATAAATGGCTTCAGCAGGCACAGCCTCTTTGCTTCCTAGCCAGGTTAGGATCCTGCCATCACAAGAGTTGTGACTAATCATTACAAGTTTTTGCTTCTTTTTTTCACACAGTATGTCAGGGAAATGCGTACCAGGGAAATATTTCTGCTCATCATCTCCAAAACTGAAATGAAGCCAACTGTTTACTGCAGCCTTCCAAGCCAGCCTCACATAGAAAATTGGCGCTTTCCACAGTGAGAAAGGAATACGCGTTGCTAGAGCTACAGCAGCAATTTACTTTTTAATCCCTGTAGAAGTTAGGCACCTTTCCTCCTGCCTTTATTTTGCTTATTAGTGGGCCTTGTGATCATGTGCTCTTGTTACTCTCCCTCCTGATGTTACTAGGTTTTGACTTGGATTGCGATACTTCCTCATCCTTCCTGTGTGGTTTCAGTATGAGTGAGTGGGGCACTGGTCCCTCCTGTCCTCCTCTTACCAGACCAGAACTTTCTCTGCTATACAGTATGGCAGCTCCTTCTTGGCTTCATGATGGTTTCTCCTCCCTGCTGGGAATGCCTTTTCTCTCCTCCTCTGCCTGGGGAGTTCCTGCTTGTCCTTCAAGATCAGATCAAATGTCACCTCTTCTATGATGCCAGACTCCCCTCAGCCCCCATTCCCGTTAGTCACACCCACTGAACTCTGCTCTTGTTCTGACTGAAGACTTTTTACTCTGCCTTGTGATTATCTGTTCACATCTTTGTATCCTTTCTAGACTTTGAACTCCTCCCAGGTGAGAACCACGTGTTGATAATTGTTGAGCAAACACATAGTTCACACTCAGTAAATATTTTTGATTATTTCTTTATATTTGTACTATGGCTATATTTAAATGCAGACCTTTTCTCCAGCTTAGAAATGGAATGATAGAAACATCTAAACAGACATGTTTATTTATTAAAGCCACTCATACATAATTTGGCAAAGTAGTGGTTGTATGCTTTGGTTGATCCTGGATAGAACTGGATTCCTCCCACTCCTACCCCAGTCTATGTGGTTATAAACCTCATGCAGTGGAGAAGAAAAGTCAAAGAATTAAAAGAATTCTGTGACTCTTGTCTCCATTATTACACTTTGATATGTAATCACATATCACCAAATGAAGTCCTTCCATGCCACGTGGGACAAAAGAAACCACTGCCTGAATTTCTGACCCATGACATCTGGATATATAATAAAATGGTTGTATTTTGGAGCTGCCAAGTTTTGGATTGTTTTATAACACAGCAATAGATGACCACAATAGGGAATACAAACAGTATGTTCTGTGATCCAGTGTGACTTTGTTCAGAGAGGAGTACCTTCAATTATTGAGTATTCGGGCTTCTCCATTTGCTTGTTTGTTTGCCAATGAGATCTTGCTTGGAATGAAATCTTTCTGAGAACACTACACAAAGTAGAACTCAAAGCCAAGCTGCCTCGGCTGAAGTATAGCTAGGAGTCCAGAGTGACATCGCTGCTCTTCTCTTGTCCATCCCCAGCTCCCCAGAGACCATGAGATATTCTATAGTCCACCTGAGAGAGATTGTAAGGTATGTCTGAGACCTAACTTAAGAGGCAGGTTAACAATAAGAAAATGTGCAAACCTGGGAATAGATGTAGAGGAAAGCACCATAGGGCAGCAAAGCTGTCAGTACGAGGTAAATGTGCAGGGATAGCAAGAAGTCCTAGCTGAAATTACCAACAACAGCACCTGCTCCAGCAAACTTTCCACAAGTAGAGGTGCAGGCTGAGAGGCCCCACAGGAAGTGTAATTAGGAATCCCAAAGGTGAATGATGCAAGAAGGGGACTGACACTCGGATCCAAGCCACCCGGGCCAAAAGACGTTACTGAGTCCTTTGTGAGGAAAGATTAAGTAGGACCGCACCTGGGTTACATATACTGTCATTTAGTGATATTTATCTAACTTAGTTGTCAAGTAAACCTGTTTTCAGGTTTACTTTGATTCTTCTCAAATAAGGTCATTTTTTGAAATATTGCAAATAAGGTCATTTTTTAAAATATTGCAAATAAGATCTCTGTTTATTGAATTGTTGAATGAGAAATGCTCAAACCTAGACAGTCCCAAAAGATTATCTACTTATATTCTTGGTGCCTATGAAGGGATAAGATTGACATTGACTCCACACGTCCCCTGAGTAACAGATGCTAGTAGGAGAACAGACACCCAATGAGAGACTCGCCCAGCTTGGACATTGCCAGGAAACCCTTTCACATGCATTCAGTTGTTTAGAAAACCACTGGTTTATTTAAAGTGAGGCATACCTGCATTAGAAAGACAGCCTGCTACTTAGAACTTAGCATATTTTATTTTGTGTATACTTGAAAAATAATTTTATGTAATGAAAATGTATGATGATTATAATAATTATTTAGTCATATTACATGAACCCTTCTTCCAAGGAAGTGCAAAGCTTTTAAATAAGCCACTTGTAAAAACCGTCACATCCTATTCATGTAGCAACAGTCATAAGTCCTGACTCACATGTTACTATATTAACTTAATAGGCTGAGTGAATTCTGAGGGTAGCTGAGATGGGCCCCTTGGAGGACCTTACAATAGTTTTATTAGGAAACAAAGAGCACATATAAAGGGCTGGGAATATTTGTACCCTAGCATTAGTCATAATATATATTCATAGTCTACACAGCTAATGCTTCCTTCAGAGCCAATAATGCTGCCTGCTAGAGAGCAGATCAGCAATAGCTCAAATTTATTCAGAATCTATAATGCTGACCATGTAACAACAGAGAAACAGTCATGAGATGCTATCATGGCGTGCTCAGTTTATTATAACAATAGCTCAGTGGCTTGACATTTTTAGCAGTAAAATATCTAGGCAGCTGAACATTTTAAAAAATCACAGCAATTTTTTAGTCATAGCAGAAAAAATGTGTCTGTGAGCACAAGACAATTCATTTTCTTGCCTGTTAACCTTCTTGCTGGAAGGTTGCTCCCCTGATTATCTTGTTTGATGATAAAGTGATCAGCTTCCAGACATCTAGCAAGTTGCTGTGTATTGGAAACTCTCTAGGGCAGGAGTGGGCACTTATTTTGACTTAAAGCACAACATAGTATGTTTGGCTGAACTCAGAGAATTCTCTATGGGGAATAAACACTTTTTTGTTGGTAGGATGGAGCACACATATCAGAGATAACTTAATGGTGATGGCTCAGTTGTGTTTCTGGACTGATTGACTCTTCTTTCTCCTCATCTTCATTTCAGAGGGTCATAGTCTTCTCATAAATCCCTTCTTGGGTCTGTTCAAAGTAAGACGGGGCCAATTGTTGTTTTGCAGACCTCTTCTTACCTCCATCACTTGTTCTCTCACAAATGCTATGGTACCCGAAGGCCAGAGGGTAAGGGGGAAAGGCACTTGATCTGAAGTCTCAGTGTGCCCCTAGTGTGATGAATGAATGACATCACTTGGCACTTTGTTCCTTGGTTTCTTCACTGAGTGAGAGTGAAGTGGTGATGAGGCTGTCCTCTGCAGATAGATTGCCTGGGCTCTCTGTGCTTCCACTTCCTCAGTTGTAAGATGATGGTATTAAGAGCTAACTATAGTGTTTACTTTGTGCCAGGCCATTTCATGAGTGCTTTACATATATATTGACTCCTGAAACTCTCAGACACCTCTATGAGGTAGATGCTACTATTCTCATTTCTCAGATGATGAATGTGACTCATCCAAGATTGTACAGCTGAAATGAGATGATGCCAGGATTTGAATGCAGGCAATCTAGCTCCAGAGTCTGCATTTTACTACCTGCTCCAAGGTGTTATGTTGATCAAATGTTGGCTATACTATTGATAATATGGATATAATTAGATCATACCTACTGACTTCACAGGGTGTTTATGTATTACAGTCATGATAGATGTGATAGCAGCATAAGAAGACCTTAGAGTGCTTTAGAAACTAACATGGTATAACCTCCCCTGAAAAGTTACTAGTTAACAACTGGCACCTTTGGGTTCCAGAACTTTCCAGATGAAATTATGTGACAGAAAACTCAATCATTGAATCAGTATTTAGTCACTCAGGAAAGTAAATGCCAAGTGCTCCAAAGTGCAAGTGTCTGGTGTCTGAGTCAGATGGCTGAAGCCAGGGAAAGGCCAGATGAAAGTTCCACTAACAAGCAGTGAAAGCCCAGGGATTGCCAGAAGCTTCTTAATTTGTGATGCAAATGAGGAGCCTCCTCAGATATGAAGAGGTGTCACCACCTCTCCTCTCTACTAGACATATCAAAGGTCCATTTGGCTCACCTTGCTGAAAGAAGTTTGTGGAGCCTCCAGATTTCCATGCCCTGATGAAGCAGCAAGTCTCAGCCCACACCACTCCTCTTGAGCAAGTCACAGCATCCCGGAAGCTGAGGCCAAGGATCACTCATTAAAGGGCATGACTGGATTAAGAAGGCTTTTGCCCTATCCCCTGAGCTGGCTTGAGGCTCTGGGATTTAATATGACTTGAAGGAAGAATATCAAATTTGCATTAAAATAAAACACAACCTGTGTGTAGACTGAATTCAAGATTGAAGAAAAAATACAGGCATTTCATTTGCTGCTCCCTATCATTTACTGCACGTTTCTCATAAGTAAGCACTTGGACAGTATCCTGCCCCCCAAAACCTCAATTTAAACTAATCTTATAAAATTGCATAATAGCTCAGGTGGCCCTGTTTCTTTTGAACACTTTCTCTTGAAGGCTAGAGGAATGCAGTTGGCTTTTGCCATCTAAGATTTAATACCAATGTGGCAAATGGGCAGCCTGGATCTGACTTCACCTTTCCCCCACCCAAGGAAGTTTAATGTTTTGAAAGAATTTAATTAGTTGTCACCAGGATTTAAAAGGCAGATGAGTTCATATAAAAGTCTAGATTAGTGCTCCTCTTTCAGACTCATTCCACAGCTTGCCAGCACCCGTAGTACTCTCCAGAACAACCAGGGACCTCCCAAAATGCCACAAAAGAATTGCAATTCTCAGCCCCAAGGGTCCACTTGCATCCTGATACCTACATGGCCACAGCTTGGCAAAAGCGAGAGGTGGCTGCCTCTCCAGGTTACCTCCCAGCTTCATGATTCAGCTAGATTCCTAGCCAGTGTACACACAGAGCTCCTCCTCAGTGGCATTGGTGACATTTAGGGCCAGATAGTTCATTATGGTGGGGGGCCTCTAACACATATCAGAGATCGTTTAGCAACAGCCTTGGCCTCTCTCTACTAGACACCAATAGCACCCACTCCAACCTTGACCCTCTTAGGCCCCCACCCCACACCAGCTGTGACAACCAAAACTGTCTCCAACATTATCAAATGTCTCAGAGAAGAAGGGGTGGAAATGGCCTCAGGTTGATAACCAACCACTACATTACCATCTACAAACTAATAAAACAATATTGTAAGTACTTACACATTAATATTGTTCCCTTCTTATGTTCACTGTCACATTAGGGAATAATTGGCAAAGACTGCTCAGGATTTGTGCTTGTCTTGAAGTTTTTGATCAGGCTAGAAAATTCTTCCCTTATAAATGAACTTATTTATCATCTTGGTGCAAGATTATTGGGCCATTTTTTGACACTGGGAGGAATCTTATAGGTCACCAATGTCTTTGTTTTACAGGTAAGAAAGTTAAGTCCCAAGGAGATGAATTGTCCAAGCTCACATAACTGGCCAGTGGTTTGAACTAGAATGTAGATTTAAATTTCTAGCTTACTACTCTCTCTACAGCATCAAACACTGGAGCCATAAAAAAATGATAATCTAAGCATAATACACAGATGTCCTGGTGAAAATATTTAATTAAAATGTTTATGGTTGCTTTTCTAGATGACTTCAGTTGTAATTATTTCTGTGTACTGCCATAATAGGACATCTCACCTCTACAAATAAGCCACTTTGTTTTAAAAAACAAAAAACACCAACTCAGTACTTTATCCAGTGATTACCTATCCAGATATCTTATGCCAAACACATGGTTTTTTAAATAATTAATCACAAACTACTATGTTTTCA
This sequence comes from Trachops cirrhosus, assembly GCA_028533065.1. NCBI lineage: Eukaryota > Metazoa > Chordata > Mammalia > Chiroptera > Phyllostomidae > Trachops > Trachops cirrhosus. Next base: position 134,931,751 of record CM052540.1, on the reverse strand, counting down.
AACCATCAACTGTTAAAATAATCTTTTCACTGGGGACCTGAAGCAATGGGCCTCCTTTGGGGCCAGGCTCCTTAGGGGAGAGTCAGAGGGGGACACTCTGTCCTATATTTGTAGGGTATCTACTCTTGGAATTCACATCACAGCTCAAAGTGGACCCTAGTGTTTTGCTGAGGAAACAAGGATGTAAGTGGAACCTTGGGGCTGAGAATTATGGTGGTTTTGTGGCATTGTGGGAGGTCCCTGGTTGTTTCTGAGAGTGCTGCTGATGTTGGCAGACTATGGAGTGAGTCTGGAAGAGGAGGCAGCCTTACCAGATGGTACCAAAAACTCCTGTGGTCATTTCCAGGGAGAGCAACAATCAGCCTCACAGCGTGTGCCCTCATTCCGCTCAGCCTAAGCAGCAGCCCTTCTCTTCTTACATACACATGCTTGGCAAGTTGCCTGGTGCTGAGTGACTCACTTTTCCCCTTTGAAAACTTGCCTTGTGTCCATTCTCACCTGGTTCTACTGGGTCCAGGCACAGTGGGGAAGAGCGAACATGCCATCGGAGACCCTCGGGAAGGGTCAAGTATTGAGACGTTTCAGGCCCTCCCATTTACCCAGAAGCCTCTGGCGCAGGGGAGAGCAAGGCTCCGAGCCATATTTTTAGTTTGCCACAGGCAGTGCCTTTGAAAGAGGCTCCCCTGTTTTACTTGCTTGTGTGTCCCAGTGGCTTGTTTCCATGCTACCACTAGCTCTACACTTCAGTTCAAAAAACCCTCACGTTGTCTCAAAATACCAAAAGTTACCAAAGTTTGTAGAATGTTTGTTCCCCCTAGTTCCATTAATACTATGGATGACATCAGACTCCAGAACTGACTCCCTTCAACTCCCAACAGTGGATTTACAAGGAAAAAGAGACTCTCAGCCTACTTCTGCCATTATTCTTCCTGTATGTCATTTTGGTTTGGGTGTATACCTGGTGTCCTGAAGGCTGTAATTCCCTCCAGCTTGCCTGCTCCTCCCCCACCCCCACCAACCTTACTTTTCCATCTGAGGGAAATTGACTTTGACAGTTAGTCAGCCTTCCCCAGTTCCTGTGCCGACCCTTCAGACTAAGCAGAGCAACCAAACTGTAGCCTAGGAAATCCCATAGATTTTCAGCGTTCACAGCATTTTCGCACAGTAGGATGTGGTCACCTGAGGTCCAGACAGGGTGCTGCCTGTTCTCCCCCTTGCCTGGGTACACATCAGATGTTTGAGGCCTGTTTTCAAAGTGACCACCAAATCACAGAGTGTCTGATTAGCAGTGACACGTTCTACTTGAATAAGTTCCTGAGATTTCTTTAAGTTTCCAGAGAACACTGTCACTGAGGGAATTAAACTCCGAGGTGAATGCATTAGGTTGTTTCTTCTAAGCAGGGGCATTTTGTTGATGGATGTAGCTAGACCTCCTCTAACAGCGAATCAGCTGCTTACAAGCATCAGAAGCTGAACAGAGTAGTAAATCATAGTCTCACACTCCATTTCTCATTCTTGTTTTCAGATCATGACTAAAGAAAATGGAATGATTCCTTTTCTGTTTTTCCCTTTTTCTTTAAAATCTGTGCCTTCAATGCCTGTTAGTACATATTCAACACCAACAGCCAACAATTATCACTCATTTTCCTGGCCCAAGAGTTCTCCTTTTTAGTTGTTGTCATTAAGGGACTGTTTCTATAATTCAAATTTTAGAGTTTCAAGGAACTGTAGAGGCCATAGAGTTCAACCATCCCATTTGACTAATGAAATTATTGAGGCCCCAAAGTGAAGTGCTTCATTCCAGTTTATATAGCTGATCTCCACAGGGGTGGGGGCAGAGCCAGGACCAAGACCCCAGTCCAGACCAGACGCTCTTCTCCATGGACAACGATGTTCCCCGCTGCCTTTTCCCTGCCTACTTCTGGCTCCCTTTCTTTGGGCTCTCTAGGACACAAAATTATAGGACATAAAGTTATGCGACATATAATTCTAAGCAACCCTGTTTAATTTGAGTTTTGTTTTTTAGTAGATGGCCTTCAGATACTGACCCTGGCTGCCTTAAAGAATAGCTGTCTCATTGACAGAAATTCTCCATGCTGATCTGTATTTAATTCACTGTTTCCTAGGATTGTCATCCTTGCCAGCTGGTTACTAATTATCAGGAAATATCCTCTTGAGCTCTCTCTATTTCTTAATTATCTTATTAATTGTATTCACATGAATTGATCTCTCTGACATTTTAAGTCTGACTCACTCAGGAAAAAAGTCCAGTATTCACAAGAGACTCCAAGAATCTCACTACCTTAACATATTTCCATTATGCAGACTGATATCACTAGAAGCCAGATGTGACTGCTTAGCTGAATGGGCCTTTGTCTTAATTATAATTAGAATGTCCTTTAACAATTCTCTCTCACTTACCTTTCTTACTAAGATACATATGAGACACCAGTTCATTTCCACCCTACCTGCACTTTTTAATCTTTAACATATAGAAGGGATTTCCTCCCTTATATTATGTTGTGATAATCCTTTATTTGCAATTCAAGACAATTATTGGGAATAAACATGAGAGTATTTTATTTTATTAGTATTTTTTTAATCCTCACCCAAGGACATTTTTTTATTGCTTTTAGACTGAGAGGAAGAGGGCGTGGTTGGGAGAGAGAGAAGGAGAGAATGAGAGAGAGAGAGAGAGAAACATCAATGTAACATAGAAACATTGATCGGTTGCCTATCACAGGCTCCCTGATCAGGAATCGAACTTGCAACCTAGGCATGTGCCCTGACCTGGAATAAAATCCACGACCTCCCAGCCTATGGGAGGATGCTCCAACCAACTGAGCCAAGGCTGAATGTATTTTAGTTCTTTGGATTTTACTATAGCACTGAACTGAAAAGGCCTGATGCCCAAGAAATCTATATGATTGCATTAACCAATGTCATCCTAATAAATTCAATTAAAAAATGTTAAGTCAAGTTTTTGTATGCAAAGATTATTTCTTAACTGTGTGCTATTTTTTTCCTTGCTGACAAGGCACACTACTGTTTAACCTCACCTTTTCATTCAGATTTCTCTTAACTCTTATGAAGTGACAAGAGTAAAACATGTTCTTATACATAAGATGGCCATTGTTCCATACAGTCGTTTGTGTATTTGTATTACAAATGGTTGATTGGTAGGAAATTAGAGGTGAAGACTAGGATTTCTATGAAACAAAAATATATTAAAAGGAGTTAGAGAATTTCTGTGCATATTTATTTACAGTTGGGGAAAGTCAGCTATAATATCTTAGAAAGAAAGGAATGATATAAATTCAAAATGCCAATATTTTTCATGGTGAGAAAAATGGTTACTTGGATGCTACTGATTTGATAATCTTCGTGGCTGAGTCCACATATCAGCCTGCAGAACATTTACCAGAGTTTCTATGGATACCACTCTGTCAAACTAATCCTGCCTGAACTCATCTTTTCTCCGCCTTGCCCCTTCCCAAACTAAGAATTACATCCAACCCAAACTAAGAACCAGGATGTCATTCCCTGACTCTTCTCCTCTCCCTATCACCCACTAATCAGTAGTTAAGTTGAGTTCTGTTGATTTGGCTTCCTTATTATCTTTCCTCTTTAACCTGTTTCTTCTGGTGTTGCTGCCCCAGCTCAGTTCCTCATCCTGTTTTCCCCAACCTATTGCAGCGATCTGCTTTCTGATTTCAATGACATCTCATCTCCCACTGAATGGCTTACAAGGCCGTCCATGACCCGACCCACTAGTCCTATCTCTACCGCCCTTGCTCTCATCCTGCACTTTAGCCTTGTTAAACTATTCATACGTCTCCAAATCTCCCTACTGAGTTTGCATCCCATTCCTTTGAATGTTCTCTTTTTCTTTCTTGGAGTGTCATTCTCACTTGTTTTTATCTGTCAAACTCCAGCTCATACTTCACAACTCTGCTCAAACATCTTTGCCTAGAAAGACATCCTAGGATCCTAGAGTTAATCATTTTCTTTATTGTGCCTCTTCTTTAATTTGTACATGCCTCATAATTATACTTATTAATTGTATTACAATTTTTATGCCTATAGTTTCTTTCAGAATGTAAGTTCCTTGAAGGCAGAAGGTATGACTTTTCATTTTTTTCATCTTTACCACCTAGAGCATAATCTAGCACAATGATTTTCAACTGCTTTGCCCCAAGATTTTTTAAAACATGCAATATTTGACTAGTCAGGGGTACTGACCTATTTTCCCTTAGATTGTGAAAAAAAATAATGACAACAGCCAACACAACAATAGCCATCCAGTATGGATGAATCAAAGTCATACATATTTTTTTGTCAAATTGGCAAAAATATAATAGAGTTTTTGGTGTGCCACAGAATTTTAGTAATTAGTTTATATGTGCCATGAGATGAAAAAGGTTGAAAATCACTGATCTAGCACACAGCAGATTCCCAGTGAATATTATTCGAATGAATGAGTCTGTAGTTCCATATATATAAAATTCATAATATTATGCTTATTTTAGGATTCAAATGTTAGGGGCCCATTAGTTGCTCAGCCTTTGTCTTTGTCAGCCTGCTTGCAAGCCTATTCTTTCTCTAACATGCTTGAGGATGGGGTGGAGGGGAAGCAGTCACACTGTGCAGCAAAGAATACGATATAGTGTAGTATCTGTCATGATGTAGTATAACGGGTACGGGGATGGCCCTGGAGTGAAACTGACCTCAGTTTAAATTTTAGTTCCTCCCCTTATTCCACATGTGACTTCAGACAAGGTTGATTGAGTTTTCTGATCCTCAAATTTGCCATCTGTTATTAAAATGCTAGTAATAATAATAGCTGCTTTCCAAATTTTTTGTGAGGATTAAATCAGGTAATGTGTATAAGCCACTTGCTCTAGTCCTTGGTTTGTAGTAACTTTCCAATAAGTGACCGTTGTTATCATTATCATCACCTTTATTGTATAAACCTCTATAGAAAATAGGTGGGGAGAGTGTAGTGCTGCCTTCCTGACACCAAGGGACCCTTCTTCCCAGAAGAGTGTTTTACCAGATTCCTTATCCAAACCACAGAACACAAGGCAATTCTTTCCTCAGGTACTTTCCACAAGTACCTTTCCTCAGCTCTTCTCAGGATGGTAGCTGATGAGTGCCATTCTTTGCATAGGAGAGGCATTAGTTCATTGCATGCCAAGAATGCCTTAGAGCATTCATTTTCTCTCTTCCAGAAAAGCAGGTTGACCATCACATTCTGGCCTAAATTCAGGGGGCTATTTGGCTGGAAGGGTGTATTTTAGAATTAGTAATGAAGTTTTCAAGAAACTCAGGGCTATCTTGGATTAGCCAAAATAAAAGAGAAGGGTTTCTTTATATACTCATAAATCCTTTTAACTGCTTTGTGCTTCTAAGGTAGAGGAAACAATTTTGTGGTCAAGAACCACTGGACTAGAAGTCAGAGACCAGTTCGACAACTCACTCTGGAAGGTAAGGGTGGTTACTCAGGTATCTACCTAGAGCTTCTCTATCTCTGCATGAGAATAAGACCCATCCTGTTGACCACATGATTCTTGAGCATTTTAAATAACAATTTATGAAGTGCTGTACAAATCTTAGTCATTATGGAGATGACTGTTGTGTTTTATTGCCATCCTGTCTCCTTCGCCAGAGGACTCTGATCAGCCCAGACATCTAACAGAACCCCAGCTGGTTCAGAAATGAAGAAATAAGTGGCTTTAGTTAAAACTACCCAACTTTTGTCTGTTTTTTTTTGTCTTTTATTCTTATGCTGCTGGGCTCCCCTTGACCTTTTCTTTGACTAGTAATGATTTTTTCATGTAACCTCAGCTGCAATTTCTAACTGCTTTTTGAAAAATGTTCAAAACTCAAAGCATCCATCAGCTTTGTCAGACCACTTACCAAGCTCCCAGCCCGCAGGGAGTAGCCCAGAAAGCCCAAATGAGTGCTTTAATGTGCTAAATGGGGTTATCTTTTCATTTTTCCTTGCAGGGTGGAAACATGAGTGAATTTAGTTATTATTATTAAATTTTTTTTGGATATGAGCTAGCTGTTTTACAAAATTGAGTCTGTGTTCACTACTAGATTTCCCTTCTGTGCATTTGTGTATTCTTTCTTTTCAGAACATCAAAAACAAAGGTAGATTCCAGTCTAATTACCTTAAAGGAGAGCAAGTTAATAAATCATGAATCTTTCTCACTGATAGGAAGAAAAAAAGTTAAATCACTTCCAATAGCATTTCAAACCCTCTAACTTAAGATGAGATAGTTTTTACCCTCTCCCAAGAAACAAAAATCTGTCGCTCTTTTCCAGCCTAACTGTTCTATACTCACTAACTCCCAAATATGCTGTGTCCTGCTTCTTTATGTTGCTTGTCCTAGCTCTCCACTCGGTACCTACCACCTTTAGTTTATCACCATGGAAAAATGAAAAGCCATCAGTTAAACAAGGAGCCATCAATTAGAGCTTTGCCTCCTCAGTGCTTCCTCATCCTCTCCAGCACCCATTTGAATCCTCTTTCTCTTTCCCCCATGCTACTTATTGTTCATATTATATATTTTAGAAGTTATTGCTGAATGTCCTATCTGTATTTTATTTGGTAAAAAAAATTTTATGACTTATTTTTCTCCAACCCAAATGACAAGAATCATATTTTAAATATTCTATCTTGGTACGGAATTTTAGCTGGACCTGTAATTATTATTCAAATTTGCTATTATTACTATTTTACTATATACTATTGCCATTATTATTATAAATACCTGTGAATTTACTAACAATAACTGAAGGTCCAGTGGAGACTATAGGTTGTCTCTGAACTCATTTGCATATGTGGGGGTGCAATCAGACTCACTATTGCACTAGGGGAAGGAATTCTCAGAAAACAGTGGGACAACAAATGTGCTTTTAAATTGGTGAAAATGGTGAACTTTAAAATTGTGTGCATGTTAACACATTATTTGTGTTATATTTGACTTAACCATAAAGCTTCTTATTAAAGACTTCAACTTATTAAAAACGAACAAACAAACTAACTAAAGATTGAACAAACAGATGGGCCTTCCTTGGAAAGGCCAACAATGAGAGTCGTGCTCCTGCTGATAGAGGGTAGATTTTACTGGGGACACCTCGAGACTCCCCTAGAGCACAGGCTCTGCTGCCCAGTTTCTCTGGGAAGATGTAGCTGGAAATAACAAAGCCCAGACCTATCTTTATTGCACTGTTGCATTTTTTAAAGATTTTTATTTATTCATTTTTAGAGAGAGGGGAAGGGAAGGAGAGAGAAAGGGAGAGAAACACTGATGTGAGAGAGGAACATTTATCGGTTGCCTCTGTGCCCCTATCAGGGACCGAACCTGCAACCCAGTCAGATGCCCTGCCTGGGAATCAAACCAATGACCTTTCACTTTGCAGGACGATGCCCAACCAACTGAGCCACACCAGTCAGGGCTGTTGCCTTTCTGTAGGAGTCCAGTGTCACTAACACTGTATGTCAAGGTCTACTCATCATGCCCCTAAAGTTTTCTGCTCTTAATTAACACAGCTGCAATGGTTACTGTCAAGACATATTTCAACTACATCAAACTAAAAAGCTTCTGGAAAGCAAAGGAAACTATCAGAAAAAGGAAAAGGTAATCTACAGAATGGGAGAAAATCATAGATCTGATAAGGAGTTAATATCCAAAATAAATTTAAAATTTTATAAATATGTGAAGAACTGTAACTCAATGGCAAAAAAATTAAAAAAACAATCCAATTAAAAATGGGCAGAGGAACAGAATAAGCATTTTTCCAAAGAAGAAGTGCAGATGGCCAACAGTACATGATAAAGTGCTCAACATCACTAATCATCAAAGATATGCAAATTAAAACCACAGTGAGATATTACCTCACACATGTTAGAATGGCTATCATCAAAAAGACAAGAGATAACAAACGCAGGTGAAGATATGGAGAAAAGGGAACCCTTGTGCTGTGTTGGTAGAAATATAAACTGGTGCAGCCACTATGGAAAATAGTATGAAGGTTCCTCAAAAAATTAAAAATAGAACTACCATATGATTCAGCAATTCCACTTCTGGGTATATCTCCAAAGGAAAGAAAATATCTCGAAAAGATGCGTGCACTCCTGTGTTCATGGCAGCCTTGTTTACCGTAACCAAGACATGGGAATAACCCATGTCCATCAACAGATGAGTGGACAAAGAAAATGTGACCTATGTATGTTATGACATATTATTCAGCCATTAAAAAAAGAAGGAAATGCTGCCCTTTGCAAAACCATGGGTGACCTTGAATGCATTATGTTAAGTGAAATAAGTCCAGAAAAGTCAAATATTGTATGATCTCATTTTTATGTTGAATCTAAAAAAACTGAACTCATAGATAAAGAGATTACATTGATGTTTGCCAGAGGCAGAGGATTGAGGCAGGGGAGATGGGTTAAGGAGGTCAAAAGGTACAAATTTCCAAAAAGGTACAAATAATACCTGGGGATATAATGCATACCATGGTGACCTAGTTATACTGCATTGTGTATAGTATTTGAAAGTCACTAAGAGAATAAATCTTAAAACTTCTTATTACAAGAAAAAAAAGTAACAATATGAGGTGATGGATGTTAACTAAACTTAATTGTGGTGATTATTTTGCAATATAGACATATCAAATAATGTTGTACACCCTGGACTAATACAATATTATGGGTCAATTATACTTTTAATAAAACTGGGGAAAACTACACAAGGCTTCAAATTTTGCTCTTTGAAACATGGTCTTTTAAATTGATAAATTCTCTAAGGAAAACCCAGGGACTGTGAGTAGCAGAAGAATTTAAATAAAACATTTATTAAGCTAGTCCAATCAGACTTTCCCTTGGATGAGGCTCGTTAGGGAGGAACCAATAGGCCACATGCTCGTGAGAGTCCCAGCAGCCTGGCGGAATGCCGCTCCTGTCCACTCCTAAACTCACAGGAAACTTCACTTTAACATTTCAGCTTTAATAGCTGTCAGACTCTCTCTGCATAAAATAAACTCACGCCAAACCTTATTAATTTTAACGTTGAAGGTTATTAATTACAAAAAATGTGTTAATATTAAAAGATTAGAAACTATATATCCAGCAACTGGGCATTAGTTGAATTATGTTACATCTAGACTATTGTGTACTGTGATTATGGGCACCAAGGATTTAAAAAACAAAAAGATCTAACAATCTCCAAGATGATGCTGATGCTACAGAGCCTTTCTTTGTCAGCAAATTATTTCCCACGGAGGTATTAATATTCCCCATCTATTGATTAAGATCAATCCCAAGAAGCCCTGAAAGTGCTCCTATACCCAGCAGTCTCTGCTCTGTGCACTGTGGGCTCTGGACAGTGGTTCCTGAAGTTGAATTTTATAAGAAGCATAACTCTGTTTTCTGGGTTGGTGTAAGAGATGTCTTGAAATTTTAACATTTCTTTTTTAAAAAGAAACATTATTATAACCATCGAGAATGGGCTAACTAGATTTCACAGTGAATTACCTATGTCTTGTCTTTTTCTTCAGAGTCTTAATTATGTCCACCAAAGATACATGAGTCAGGAACAGCTTGTTAACACCCAGATAGCTAGAATGTCTTGCTTTGGAGGTACTAGTTTGCACCACATGACCTTTCCAATATTTGACCATTTTTCATTTACAAAGGTGGCAGATTTATATGGTTCAACCTAATACATCCTTTCTCCCCATGTCTAGTACCAGTTACCTTGACTTGGAGATGTGGACAAAAGAGAGGCACTTCCCCTGGCCTCCCCTCCCCCATCTCTGGGCCAACAAGGCAGTGGAGGGAGTTACTTCAGCTTGTCTCTCTCACTTAGCTCAGTAAATACAAAGGGAATGTGGTGATATCTCCAGGGGACTTCAGTTTATGGGCCAATGTGCCAATTTTAGATTTTTAATTGTTGTTATCTTTTCAATAGCTCATTGTTTTATTATTGCTTCTTCTCACCCCTGTGAGATTCAGAGAGGTTCCCATTCAGATTATCAGTCTCTGTACTTTTAGAAGGCAATTGAGACAATGCTTTTAGAAGCCTCAAACACCACTACACAGTTTGAGTCATTCTGTAGCTTCACTTAATAGTTCCATGAAGAATTGTCTTTTCTGTCAAAGCTAATGGAAATGTGTGGCAGGAGTTATACAGATCTAGTTTGTGAACATCCAAGAATTCTTTTATGATTTAATAACAGCAAACACACTTTGCTTTATATGTTGTACACAGGGTTCCCTTCTTCCAAAGAGGTAGCCCATTATCTATGAGTGTGTGGGCCCCGGAGCTACTTTGGATGAAGGTGAAGAGCCCATAGGTGTCAGTATAGGTAGAGGAATGAGGAAAACAATAACTTCTATGCCTCTCTTCTGAAACAGATCCACTTTTATGCCTGTTCACTGCCCTGTGATTCTCTGCCTGTTACAATAATAAAAAAAAACAGATCAGGAAGCAACCTTAAAAGTTACCTAGGACATAGTTGTTGCCACATGCCAATCAGGTGAAAATTATGGATTCTGGACCCAGGAAAGTGAAATTAAATAATTACCACATTTTCCTTTGATTTTAGAAGTTTTTTTTAATTGTATTTTTTCATTACCATTTATCCCCCTTATACTCTCTTGCAGATCCTCCTACCTTCTCCCTACCCTGCGATCACGACACTGTTGTCCATGTCCATGAATCTGTTTCCCTTTTTACTCAATCACTCTACCTTCTGATTCCTGCCAAACCCCCAGAGCTGTCACCCTACTCGCTATCTATGAGTCTGTCTCTACTCTGCTTGTTAGTTCAGTTTGTTCACTAGATTCCACATATGAGTGAAATCATATGGTATTTGTCTTTCTCTGACTGGCTTATTTCACTTACCATAATGTTCTCCAGATCCATCCATACTGTCGCAAAAGGTAAAATTTTCTTCCTTTTTATGGCCTAGTAATTTCCATTGTGTAAATGTCCCATAGTTGTTTTATCCACTCACCTACTGATGATCATCTGGGCTGCTTCCAAATCTTGGTGATCGTAAATAACTCTGACTTTAGAAGTTTTACGTAGTTCTTACAGAATCTGTGGACCCTGGATTAAGACTCCATGACTCAGAAGTACTACCGCTTTATTTACAAATGGGAAAACTGTGGACTAGGCAGATGTAGTGACTTCCCCAGCTTAAAAAAAAAAACTTTTGATCATTAATTGGAGAGAGACTCAAACTCAGTTCTCACATATGCATTTTTAGTTCTTGTGTCTTTCTTTTGAGTGTCAGGTTGGTTGCTTTGTTCTCATTCCCTTGCTTAAAGGCGCAACTCCATAAAACCAAACTATAGAACAAGTTGACAGAAGGGGAGCTCTGTGGGACCCCCTACTTCTAAGCCATGCAATCAGGAGATGCAGCCAGAGGCTACACCAAAAGCATTAATGAACTCGGTCAATTTGATGAAAAAACATTTTTAGACAAAGTATCAAATCATTCATGTTATTGTTTAATTGGATCAATCAGCTTGTGCTCTCTTGCAGCTTATCTTTGTTATTTCTCTATACTCAGCAGCACTAAAATAGGTCTCTCTGTTCTTGCTTGTATTTATCTTATTCTGAAAGAAACCAGCTGAAACAAAGGTCAGAGTTTAAGGAAATTATTTCATTGACAACATTAAATATTTACTGAATTTTGACTTTATTCCAGCACTGAACCAAGTTATTATCTCTGCCTAGTGGGTTTAGAGACAGAAATGTCACTGATTTGGAAGGCTTTTCAAGGATAAAGATCACAATGTATTAAATCCTTGTCTAACTGGTTTTGTTTTTTTGGTCTTAAATGATGAAGAGGAAAGATGGGAGTATTTAACCATTCATCGGTAAAGAATGTCAAATCACACATGAATATTAATGTGCCTTTCCTCTTTGTGATTCAACATGTCACTGGAAGATGATGGAAGAGTCCCTCCTCATACTTTGCTCTTTCTTCTGCAGGTCCTTACTAGGAAACAGAAGCCCTTCATAGCTCTGCAGTTCACTGGTTCTGTAAGTGATTTGGGATTAAGGAGGCCCCAGATTCTCCTAACTATAAAATAAGAATAAGAAATACTCCCACCTGGGAAGTTTAAACAAGAGATCGATAAAGAGACCCTCCACAAAGGAAACAAAGCAAAACAAAAAGAAACCTCCAGGGTATCCACACAGGGTAGAAGTCACACGTTTACTAGTTTCAAGCCCTGCCTTTCCCTCTAACTCACAAGGAGGGACAGCTGACCACAGCTGACACTGCTCCTGGTTTGGGAGGGTCCTGGGCAGCATTTCCCAGATTTCAGGCCATAGTCTCTCACTGTCATTATATGTGTCAGGTTAATTTTCTCTAAATTGGCTAACACTTTTTTTTAACTTAAGTAAAATTTTTCATTACAAACTGAAAACCAGCATTGCTTCTTATAACTGGTGAATGACTGTAAAAATAAACATGTAACTATTAAATATTGTGTGCCCTTAAAATCATTTTGCATACAGAATATGTTTACCCTCCCCTCCTTTGAAGTACCCTGGTCCTGGAGATCCCAGAAACTGAAGTGTAGGTCCCAGCTCAGGGACAGAAGGAGCAAGGACACGGGATTCTAGGAATGCCATGTGATGGAGCGGTTTTATTTCCAGGTGCAAATCAGGGTGCGGATCATCAGGAAAACTGTGGTTCCCACAGTGACCGAAGGTGGGCCCGTGCGGCCCTGCCCAGACTGTTTTCTCTTCCCCCACCTAGTTTAATCTCCTGGCTTCAGGCCCACCTAACCCTTTGGGTTCAGCCACACAGTTTCCTTTTGGCCACAGTATGGATTTCTGCTTCTGTTCTTGTTGTTTGGCCTTTTGTTTTTCCTGAAGGACCTGGTGCTTGGGCAGCCAGTATTAAAGGGGAAGCCCTAGTCTTTTTATAGCTCCTCTCCTTGTCATTCTCTGGTTTCATTAATATCTCATCAGCTAAGTGCAGAGTGCTGTTTCCTCTCCTTCCTCAGTGTGAAGCCTGACCCAGTTAACAGGAGGCAGGAGCACAAGGCTCCTGTGCCCCTGTCAGCACCTCCAGGACTCAGTGTGCACCCGCGGTTAGACTGACTTGTACAGGGTGTTCTTGGGGATTTTAATACCGGGAGGTGCTTGCTGTTTTCTTCACAATCACATGAAGAGCTATGTGTTTGCAAAAGAAGCTTGGAGAAAGAAAAACCAGAACGAGCAGGCTTTTCCTGCTGATTTCTACTCCCCAGGTGACTGGGCAAGCCCCTGAGCTGTGTGGAGGCCTCCATTCCTTCTGTGTGCGGGAAGCGGGTGAGAGGGACTGGAGACCAAGGGCCTTCTCAGCTTGGATTCTGCTGAGCCCGACAGCTGCCTGGTATGGCCCGGGGGCAGCCTCCTGGAGGTCAGCTGCAGGAAGGAAGCTGACTGCCCAGGCTGGCCTGACCCTTCATGGTGAGACCTGAAGTCAGGGCAGCCTCCACGTGGTGCAGCAGCTTTGGGTAAGGAGTGTGTGCAGCACGGGTAACTCGAGGAGGGGGCCCAGGAGGGCTGCTGCTTTAACTGAAGGTGGAATGGGAGCAAACAGGCTGAAGCTCTGCTATGTGGAGGGGCTTTAGGTATGACCTTCAGCCTCTCTGATTTATTCTCACCTGTAAACTGTATGTATGAAAGAAATGCAGTGGAACCTAAACTAGAGAGTTCAGCAGGGCCCTTCTAGTTATCAATGCTCTTTGATTTCAAGAGTCTAAATTAGACTCCCTATTTAAAAATGACTTTTTGTGTCTCAAACCCTCAATTCCACATCCATTTCATACTCTCCTTATTACTATCAAACTTCCTATCTACTTTGTCAAAAAAATTGAGCTGTATGGCAATGAACTCTCTTGAGGATACTCAAATGCAAGAAATATCGTAGGGCATTTTTTTTTATATTCAAGTCCAAAATTCTCTTTCCAGACTGGCAATGCTCAGTAGCAGTTATTATTGGAGCTCCTCCTCTCTAGAGGAATCCTGGGGGATTGCTCAGTCCAGAAAATTTGGGAGAAACCTTTCTTCTATAACCTACCACAGTAACAGCGTAGTTATTTATTGTCTGGGCCAGGGTGGTATATTCTAAGGCTGGAGGCTCCATTCCCCAAACCCATCCACCCCTCTCCATGCCTTGGCCAACTTAGGCAGGGTAGCCAGGTTTTTGTGACTAGGGAGCTCAGGACCCCTCACCTCCTCACATGCCACCTCCTCTGAGACCCTGCCATCTTCAAGGAACTGTGTTAAGGAAGTGCCCGGCTTTTGGCTACTTGCACAACTTGCTACCACAGGTCCCTTTTTCTATTCCAGAAAAGTCACACCCAAGGTCTCATCACTCACCCTCTTCAACCCTCTTCAATACCAGCTCTCCCTTCACTTCCTCAGGTATGAACATAGATACACAGTAGTCAGTTTAGTGACCGTTTATAGAATCACTCACTTCAAAAATCAATCCCAGTTGAATCACCACTTCAAAAAAAAAAAAAAAACCAACCTGCAAGGGAGCTGCCATCTTGCTATTCCAGAAACTTGCTTTCAGCCCCAGAAACAAGCCATTCCTGCCCTTCATGGCAAGACCAGGAAAACACAACATGATCTGACTTGATCATTAGTTGAATGATCAGTAATATGAGCAGTATCAAAAATATCTCAAATTCTCCTGTTATGGAGGTAATTGAGCACAAAAATCCCTCAACTTCTTGCCTCCTCCACGCCTCCACACTGAGCAGCACCTACGCCCTTATCATCTTTCTTCAGTTTCAGCTACAGTGCCCCTTCCTACCCAGGCCTGCCCAGAGTACTTGCCAGGGTCAGGATCCACAGCCATCCCTGCCTCTGAAGTTCGCTTCACACTATACACTTACTTGTCTCCCTTCCAATCTTGAAAAATCCACTTTTGGTTTCATGTCCCCTGGAAAATGTTCCATGTCCTCTTCCCTTTTATCTCAGCTTCTTAAAAGAGTAATCTGTACTCTGTGCCCACTTCATGTGCCATGCGTTCCCTCTGCTCCCCTGCTGTCTGGCTTGTGCTCTTGTTATAGCCACCAGTATTCTTCTAACTACAAAATCCAATGGACATTTTCCAACCTTCGTGTTGCTCTACATTTCTGCGGCATTTGGCATTGTTGATTGCATGTGCCACAGCTCCCAAAAGTTTGTCTCATTTCTTTATTTCTTCTCAACGTGAGCTGCTCTCTCTGTACCCACTGCTCACATGCTATTGTCCCCAGGTGCCTGCTTTCAGCTCACTGCTCTGTTCATAACTGATGCTCTTCTTGGGTAAATTTACCCACTCTCAGGATTTTAACTACCTCTTATATGCTAATGATTCTTTAATTCCATCTCCAACTCAGATTTCTTCCCCTATACCAAACTCACTGGTTTCATTACCTGCAGGCACTTTCACTTGGACTGTCTTCAGGTATTTCAGATTTGATTTCTCAAAAACTAAGTAACACTTCCCTACAACCTCAATCTCTCTCTCTGTTGTCTTACCTTCTCTTTACCCAGTGACCAAAACCATAACATGTGAGCCTCGACTTTTCTTTCTTCCTCATCAGGTCATCCAATTGATTGTTACATCCTGATGGTTTTCTCAGAGCTTCTCAGATCCTCCTCTCCACCCCATGCCCACCACAGCTACCCTGTCTCAGATGCATCTTCTCTCGCCTGGACTAACAGCCTCCTCATTGGCCTCCTAGTTGATATACTCGCTTTCCTCCATTTTGCTCTTTCTAGAGCTACCAGAATGATCCATATAATACACGAATCTGACCCTGTCCCTTTCTGGTCGTCTGTGGCTTCCTGGAATCTACATGAGGAAGTTGAACTTCCGCTCCTGGCAGGCCCGGCCTCTGTGGCTGTCTCCTGCCTGCTCCTCAGGCCTTGGCTCCTGCTACTTGAGCTCCAGCAAAAGCAACACTCAACTGGCAGCAGTTCTCTGCACGCACGCCATTCTCCCTCTGTTCTTTGCTTCTGCTTTTAAAATTAAATGTTTTCCTTCAGAGTGTTAGGTTTATACTATAAAGGAAGTTTCAGGTTCAGTTTATATTAAATACGAGAGCCTTTGGCTTGGGGAGGGAGGAAAGACGGGAGAAGGCCAGTGTATCTGCATACGCATTTCAGTCTCTTTCCCCTGTGCAGACAAAAAGGATCCTGGGCCTGAGATATTTGTGTCAGTTTGATTTAGAGCTGTTAACAAGTATGTCAAACATTTTAGGTTTTCACTCTAGGGAGTTCTTCCAAAGCTGGGAAATCCATCTGTTATGAAGAACGCACTGCCCTCTAGAGGTGGCTTGCAGAGAAGGAACATAACGAAATCTATAATATTAAAGCCTTATGTAGTTTCTCCTGAGAAGCAAATTTTATAGTAAGACCTGTACTATTACCACCATTGGTCCAGAATGTTCTTTCCCAGGTGACTAGTTCTGATTCATCATTTTTTATTTACTCCAATAGTAGCATTTGGGACAAAAGCACACGATGTGCCTCGAAAAGCACTCCCCCCAGAGACCTCACGTTCTGAGGGAGTCCCGGTTCTCCCGTTACTGTCTGTGGACCTAGCTCTCTCACCTGCTCATCGAGGGTACAAGATACTGTTAAGAAAACAGAAAGTATTCTTTGGGAACACCACCGGGAACAGACACATCAGTAAATACTTCTGATACAGCACGTATGTGCAAGGCTCTAGACTAAGACCTGTTTTGCAAAAGTTATGTGTTTGCGATTGATCTTTAGAAATTTAAATGAAAAATACTTTTAAAAAACATTTGGAAAACACTTAAGATTTTAATTTGAATGGATGAGTTTAACCCTTATACCATGAAAACCCAAAAAATGAAATTGAGCTAAAACAAAAATAAAACTTAGTCTGGGGTTTCCAAGAGTCTATTCCAATATGAAAGCAGAAATGAGTCACAGAAACACACACACACAGACACACACACATTCAGAGACACATTTTAATTTGCCATTAAGCTCCGCATAAACCCCCTTTAGCCCTGATTTCCCCTATTTTTAAACAAGAGAAGAAAAAAAAGTCCTCTATTAAATGGTAAGATCCAATTGTGACCTCTATCTATCTATGTAATAATGGCTGATAATAGGTAAAATTACACTTACTATCTTACAGTGGAAATTGACTTGTGAGAATTTCTTAATATGCCAGAGAAAAGGAAACATGACAAGGACCCCATTTACATTCATAATCACACTGGCAGGAAGATGCCACAAAGCCCAGAACACAGTAGCTGGGAGGCAGGTGGCCTGCATTCTTGTGACTCTGCCCATGCTTGGCACCTGAGCACAGAGGTGAGTCTTCAGTAAGGAAGGGAGCCACAGCTGTGCACCATGCTCACAATGCAGCTTCTGTGCAGTGTAATGGTAATGCCCTCTTTGGCATCCGCCTCCGTAGATGGAAGATACTGCCACGCTCAGAGCTGGCCTGCTCTGTTGGGAGACCAACAATCTGAACAGACTGAATCTAGATGTTTTTGGACCCGATTTCTGACACCAAGCCAATAATCGCTAAACCTCTTTCTTCACCAGTCTGCTGTCTATAACTTTGCAAAGTCCTGTGCACATTTTTACAGAGATGTACCTAGAGAGTATTCCATATGTTATGAACACTTGCAAGACATTATTATTTGAAATTCTTTGTCTACTCAGAACTCCTTACTGGAGGCACAGGTAGGAAATGTCTTAAAATGAGAGATGAAGAGGGTGAACATCTTACAAACAGTGTCCATAATTTTATTCCTGAAAGTTGTGGTATAACCATTGTCAGACCATAATCATTAAGAAATTCTCAGCATCATTTTTCAAGTGTTAGGCTAAAAACACCAAAACAACAACAAGAACCAAAAGCAAGGGCCTGGTTTTAATCTGTTCTTATATTTCAAATGCATTCGGAGTTCGATTTCAAATATCATTGCAGTAAGAACCTTTGCTTGGTGTTACATTTGTTCTCTGATTTAGGACTTAATGCGATATGCCACTTCATGCAATTTTATCTGCCCTCTTCATGCTTTGCTTTACTCCTGATTCTCTTTTTCCTTCACAGTCCTGGTTTACTACTCTATTAATAGAACTTTAAATGTGGGGACCGGATGTGGTCACAGTATAGGTAACTCATGAGACCTGACAGTATATTTAGATAAAGAGAAGTGTTGACCATTGAGCCTGGAGTGGGGGAAGGTGTTCATACCACTTCTCCCTCAAAGTAAACAGCTCTGAGAGTCAGTCTAAAGTGACTGAATTTTCAGAATGGAGAAGTGTGATTCCGTGGATGGCCTTGCAGCTCTTTCCGAGGTATATCCTGTTGCTTTCCTAGATGTGAGCCCCTGGGAGGAGGGCATGTTGTGAGTGGCGGATGCCCTGCCCGGAGGCCAGGATAATTGGAAATGCAGCAGAACATCCTGTTCCTGGGAGACTTTCTGCCTGGTTGTTTGTTCTCTAGAGACTTGGCTCTTAGCGTTCTTGCCCCAACCTCTGGACCTTGGCAAGGCCACTTCTCGTGTTCTCTGCCTGGATCCATGTGCCAGCCTGGCTCTTCAGGAGACTTGGTTTCGCATGTGTGGCGGCCGTGGAGGCAGCCTGGACTGTCCGACCACACACTTGCCCATGGACACTCCATCTGCATTAGGTTTCAGAAGCAGCAACGGAGCAGGCATTTAAGTTGGAAATAAAAACTATTTTTTGAGCAAAAAATGTAACAAAATATTTTTCTTAATTCTTGCTAAAATAATGAGCCAGGTGGCTGGCTTTAATGGTGATTATTAAAGTTTTTTTTACTACTGCCAGATACCAATGCTGGTTACTTTCAGCCATACAACTTGGTTTGAATAGTACCTACCAGGAGACACAGTCAGAAGCTTTTGAAAACACAGTGCCAAGCAAATATGGTAACACATGATCCCCAGAAAATCATTCAGACATCTTGGTGCCTCGGTATCTGATTCTATAAAATGGAACCAAAATGTAAAAATGACATAAATAATAAAAACTTCCCCACTAGGGTTTTGTGAAGGATACTGGGAAGTCCTCATGAAATATTTTAAGTCTCCCAGGAGGAGGGGCCATTTTCTAATTATTGGTTATAACATTGCATACCACTATAAATGGGAAATGAAAGAGTGACAGAGTAAGTGGTGAGGGTAACATCACACAGTGAGCTGGGAAAAACCCCAAAGAAGAGGGAGATCCGGATTTGCTTCATCAAGAAATATAGTCATATCTGGGGAAAACCCCAGAATTTAAGTGAGAGGGCACTTGACATAGAACCTGAGGTTACAGGCATGTAGACAAATAATACAGCCACACTTGCTAAATGCATGTGAAGTCCCACCAGTCATTGTCTTTGGAGGAGAGCGGAGGTGTGTCCTCTGATTGGTATGTAGGTGCAGGCAGGGAGCAGGGGATGCCCTGGGAGCTCCCCCAGGTTTCTTGGAGATAGGTGGAGAGACTATAGCTGGAAAGGGACAAAATATGTAGAGCTCTGCGCCGTGGGGTCCTATTTTCAACCTGAAACACTTAACATCTTGCCAGAACTCACGGCCTTTCATCTGGGACAGTATCACAAAAATATTTTACGGCAATTGGTTATGAAACAGGAAAAGACTGGACAAGGCTTTATAAGCAGTCACTGGGAAGGGAAAGGAGAAAATTCAGACAAGCTTTTGTCTTTGCTGCTTGCCTCTGGTTATATTTTGCCGCACATAATGGCAACAATTAAACAGGGACAGAGTATTCTCTAATTTGTGCTGTTGTCTTCCCAGGATCTGGAACATTTTCTGCAGGAGCCTACTTTTACCTCTAGGAGCTTCTGGCAACTAGTTCTATTTCAGCTCCAGACCTTTAGTACAAGCAGCTGGATGCTGAAAGAAGTTGGCTTCTTTGGCCCTCAGTCCCCTCTGGTGGTTAATGTGTTTTTCATCTTTGTTCTGAGTTTCACTAATCTGATTCAGTTTTTATATCATTAATTATTAATGAGTTAGTTACTCAATGGTCCTGGCTCTGAATCTCTGGAAGAGTAGGTTGCTAGTATTGATTGAATCAGCTTGTTGGCTCTCAATAGGCTCTGAAATCCAGTAACATTCATGGTATGTTTATTTACTTGGGTGGTTCTTGGATCCCAGTAGGAGAAATGGCCAAAGAGAGGAATCCAGTTAAAGCCTCTCTGGTTGCCAAGAGAGTTCTAGTTACACAATCTCTGCCCTCTGTGAAGCATCACCCTTCCTAGGAGGATGTTAGTACCCCCTTTTATTATCACTCACTTGGCTTTACCAGAAACTTTCATAACTTCCAAGCCAGTAAGAATGTTAAGACTTGCTCCAAACTCTATGAAGTATATGCTATGACAGTTTTCTACAGAATAATTAGAAATTAACTTACAACACAGCTGTAACTCTGTATGCTGAACTTTTTGTAGAATGATAATGAAACTTAACTTAGTAGTCAGTAATTTATATGCAAAAGGTACCATCCACACAAATGCCGTGGGAAGTATTAGTGTGTGTTCTCAAGATGCATTTAAATAGAAAAAAAATTAACAGAAATAGTGCTGTAGAGAAATCCTGACTCTATGATTAATAAAGCCATATTTTGTGAAGCCTAAATGCTTACAAGATTACATAAAGAAGAATATAATTTGTGCACAGCATGTAAATAATCATGATTCTCAGTGGGAATTATTTACATTTTAATTGCTACTAGAAATGGAGAGTTGTGTCATCTTATTTGTCCTCGTCTCATTACAAAGGATAGCTTAACATAAATTTAATTCGTTTCTATCTTTAAAATGTTACCCTAAAAAACTTGGTCACACTCTGGCCGAGTGACTCAATTGATTGGAGCATTGTGCAGTACACCAAAAAGCTGTGGGTTTGATCCCCATTTGGGGCACATACGGGTGGCAACCAATCAATGTTTCTCTCTCACATCAATGTTCTCTCTCTCTCTCTCTCCCCCTCTGTCTCTCCCTCCCCCCTTCCTCCCTCCCTCCCTTCCTTTCTCTCTAAAATCAATAAACATGTCCTTGGGTGAGGATCAAAAAAATCTTGGCCACGATCTCTTTCTGTTTGATGTCTTTCTATTTCTGTTTTGTTTTGTTGTTGTTGTTTGGCTTTTTAAAATCAACTGTTATAACTGATTGAGTAAAGCTCAAGGTATTATGTATATGCTTTTCTGAAAGGCAATGTAAAGGTCGAGGTAGGAATAAAAATGGTCTTTTTGAAGAGGAGCTGAATTTGAGTCTCATTAGTGTCATGCCAGGCTAACAACCCACAGTCTTCCTTAATATAGTGGTTCCTATTTACATACCATATCCTCAAGTCACCTCTACTATAATGTTCTCAATGTTTTTCTTTAAAATGATTCATCTTTCACTTAAATAAACTTTTTAAAAATGGAACTTTTAGATAATGACTTCAAGATGGAAAATCAGTATCCCCTGCCACAGTAGATGCTAACCATGAAGAGAAGTGATGGAGAGAACCAGAAACTATTGAATTCTAGGTAGAAACGGGGGCTTGCCAAGGCACAGGACCTAGGGATTTTTCCGTTGGTGTTTCTCTCTCTTTCTCTCTCTTAAAGATATACTGAAAAAAAAATGGATACTTTCTTGAGACAAAATGAGAAGTATAGGGGAATTGAAATGGTAGAACTTTTCCACATGTGATTTAGTGGTATTAACGCCTTCCCCTACTGAAATCATCTTCACGTTAGAAATCAGTGCCTCAGTAAAACCAGGTCAAATCCCCTAAGTTTAACAGGCGGGAGTGGCAGGATTCAACTCTACACGAAAAGCCAAGCTGGACCCATGACTCTTTCTCCAACATTCTTCCTCTGTAGGGGATTCTCACTAACCGCTGCTGCTGCGGCCACCACGGTAGCCTCCAGATGTGCTGTCCAGGACATTCTGGCTCAAGCATGAACTCAAGCTTCCTTCCTTACTTCCTTTGAGGATACCTGAGAGGGGCCTGGAAATTTAAATAAGACTTTATAAACAGATGTGATAAATTGGAGTTTCTGGAAGACAGTGGTCTAACTGCCTTGCATGGAATTCACCTGGAGGGCTTATTAAAACACTGCGTGCAGGGCCCACGCCCAAATATTCTGATTCAGCTGCTCTGGGGCTGACAATCTGCATTTCCAACAAGCCCCGGGTGAAGCTGAGACTGCTGGTCTGGGAATCGGACTTGGAGAGCCGCTGAGCAGGGGAGACCCACTGCTGCCGGGCACCTACCTCCTGCCTGCCTGTAAGCCAGGCCCATATTTGAGGTACGTGGAGGGACTCCTTAAAGGAAAGATCCTAATTCTAAATTGGAAAGGCAGCTAGTCTCATAAGTAAGATTAAATTGAATTCTCTCTCCCAAGCTCGCTACCCACGTTTCCCTCTCATCGAGGTCACCCAGCCATGTTTCCTCAATTCCTTTCCCTATATTTTCAAGTCATTAAAATTGTTCTGTTTCACGTGGCAAATGCCTGAATATGCAGAAACCTGGTCGTAGTTGTTCAAGTTATCATTACTTTATGTGCATTATGTGCATATCTGGTACTGCGTGAGTGGGTTTCATTGCCATTCAAAATGTCCAAAATTATGTGGTTGAGCATTGAAACAAAAAGTTACTGTGTGTGAAGAAAGGCGTGGGAATGGGGCAGTGGGGCTTCTTACATTTGGTACTGAAGCAAGTACTTTGTCACTAGAAGAATGATTGCAATTCCGTATTTTTACAAAGATCTATG
The DNA here is from genome assembly GCA_028533065.1 of Trachops cirrhosus. Taxonomy (NCBI): domain Eukaryota; kingdom Metazoa; phylum Chordata; class Mammalia; order Chiroptera; family Phyllostomidae; genus Trachops; species Trachops cirrhosus. The sequence continues at coordinate 134,908,946 of CM052540.1, read as the reverse complement.
ATTTAAGTTTTATTTTAAATAGCAGCATTTACAGCACACCCATACATAGTTTCTGGTTATTTAAATGATGGTGAAAAATGTTAATTTCACCTTAAAAATAAGGCACACATATAGTAAATTTTAAAAATTCTTATAGGAGATACAAAACCAAAAGAAAAAAAAAGAAATGAAGCCCTCAGCTCTGGATTGTGATTTCCCAAACGGCACTCACAGTGCTGGCACCTGGCCACAATACATTAACTGTCCATGGCAAAATGAGAATGTAGACAATATATTGATTTTTTTAAAAACATGAAGTGGAATGTTTTTAGTTTAAAGTTCTGTCCTATATTCTGAAATTAGGTCATTTGTATATTTTTGGGAGGGAGGGAGTTAACATATCCTTTAGTTGCAATATTATGATGTTAATACCTAACAGGCTTTTTTCCTTTTATGACATTTCCTTTTAAAGCAACACCCATATGCATTACACTCTGCATCCATACGAGGAGTTTGCACATAAGCAGATAAAGCAGTGTTTCATTTTCTGAGACACACACAGAAAAGGATGGCATTGCAGTGGAAAGCAGAAGTTGCCACATTTCTGAGAATATATGACATAAATTTCAAAGACACAGGGCTACCATTATAGGTGTTGTAGCAAGTTTAATTATCATCATTTTTCTTAGCGGTCTAGAAATGGTGCAATGAACAAACGGTGATGCTTTAGACGTGATCAGTTATCCCAGCACCTAGAGAAGACAGTGCTCAATACTTATGTGCTGAGTGAACTGATGACTACAGGACTGACTGGAGCTCCTGCTTGGGTGTCATTTTACATTGACCCCTGTGACTGCGGTAGAGCTAATGCCCAGCCTTTGTCAGGGTGGTGCCTTTAAGGCAGATCCACATTTTAGGTGAACTGGGAACCTGGCCAAAGAACAGTGTTAAAGAGTACATTTACAACAAGCCCTAGAGCAATGAAGAGGATTCACATACACAGTTTCTGTTGGGAGGCAATAATGTAGGAGGGAAAGGGGTACTAGGATGGAGAATCAGGTGGTAGGCAAAGTAAAAATTCTGACAATTGGGCGATGACCTAGTGAGAAAATAAATACACTCTACCTTTCTTTATGTCTTCATTTATATTTGCTTGGGTTCGTGATGATACACTGGCTTAATCTGCTTCTGATGATTGTATTCTTCCTGGGATAAATGGAACAAGTGACTAATACCTGGAAAGAGAGTGGCAGACAGGCTGGGGTGAATGGAGGCAGAGCCAACACACGTTTTTGTGCCAAACACAATATTTCCTAGGATAAATTGTGTTTGGAATTTGTTTGTATTGGTTCTTTCATTATAACTTACACAAACAGGGCTGAAAAACCAGATCTGGTGGTTCAGCATGGAATCACACGTTTTAGTGTCTTACAGACACAAGGGGTCAGCATTTCAACACAGATGATCTGTTGGCGGCTTGCCTTTCTTCCCTGTTCAGCTCTGCTCTCTGTTGGCTTGCTGGGCTTCTGTGTATGAAGGTGGATAGAGAAATAAAATTCAGTTTGTCTTTTGCAAATCACTTTATTTTCCAGTTTAAGTTGTTGACATCTGTCTCTTATATTTAATCAATCTGCCATTGCATTGGGAAATATCTAACAGTGAACCTTCCCAGTCTGTTACTCCCATTGTTTCAGCAAGCTTCCATGACCTGATTTACATAAATTTTCCTTTCTCCAAAAGAGGTTTTAACCTGAAGAATCCTTTATCTATGCTCGCTTAATAAATGTGTTGGGTGATTTCCTGGACTGTGCTGTTGATGCCAATTTGCCAGGAAAGGGGGCCATGGGGATCATGAGATTGTATGTTCAGTCAGGATTATCTGGGGCTTTTGACTTGGCGTTGGGATTCATGATTGGAGCTCTGTGGTCTGCCTTTCACTTGCCATTCCTAACTCAGTGCAAATACATGATGTTTCTTGGGACATGCCATGTTTTTTTCCCCATCATTAAAAATTTACATGTAGTAAAATTCACCCCTTTTAGTGAACAGTTCTGAGTTTTGACAAGTGGATAGGTCTACTCATTTGTGAGATATACTCTACTACCTCAAAGTGTTTCTTTTCGCCACATGTTTGTAGTCAACCTCTGTTCCCATCCCAGCCCTTGGCAACCACTGATCTGTTCATTGGCCCCATTGCTTTATCTTCTCCAGAACAATATGCAATTGGAATTATATAGTATGTAATGTTTAGTCTAGATTCTTTCTCCTAGGATGATGCATTTGAGATTTGTCTATGTTGCATGTACTAATAATTTGGTTTTTTCCATTTGTTGTTTTTGTTTGCTGGCTGGTATTTCATCATGTGGATATACCACAGACTGTTTATTTTCACAAGTTGAAGGACATTTGGATTATTTCTGGGTTTTGGTGATTATGAATAAAGCTACAACAAACATTTACTACATACAGGTCTTTATGTGAGCATAAGTTTTCATTTCTCTTGGGTTGAGGGATGAGTTAAAACATTCTTTAATTTAAAAATTATGTTAATACATAACAGGCTTTTTGTCTTTTGCACGTTTCCTTTTAAAATAACAGCTGTGTGCTTTACAGGACCTGCGCAAGGACACTACTTATAAACGGATGAAATTGAGTTTCCTTTTGCTATGAGAGACTCAAACGTGTAGCCTATAACTTGCTAAGCATTGCAGTTGGAAGCACCTAAGAGGAGAGTTGCTGGGTCAAGGGCTTTCTGTATTTGCAATTGCTTAGTTCATTCTCTTCAACGCCCTTCAAACTCTCATGAAAACTGAATACATGTATACAAACAGCAGAGAATGTTTGTGCATTGGTGGCATTTAGACTGAAACAATAATAACATTTTTAAACCAGAAGAGATCTTATATGACATTTAGACCTCATTTTATAACTGAGCAATGTGAGGCCAACAGCCAGGAAGGTGTCAACTCCAGGCCATGTAGCTGACCAGCCGTCACTAGGTCCCTGGTCTCCTGGCACTGATTCCAGGACTTCCAACTCTAATTTTCTTACCATCTGGTAAATAATTATATTGGCCCCAAGAGAGAAGTAACAACAATAGCTGTTAACCAACAATGTATGCTTTGATAATGTTTTCAGTTTATTAAAAGTATTTTTTACATCTACTGTAACCTGCCCCTTCTTGGCCTTCCTTATCTGGGTCAACAGCATCACCATCCTCTCATTTACTCAGTCCAGAAACTTCATTATTACCCTTGATGTCCAGAGATGAAAGTTCCTTGTCACACAGCAAACGTTCAGTAAATATTTGTTGCGAGAAGGAATATTTGAACAAATATATGTTCTCAAATGTCTAAACTCTGGAATAATTCACACTGTTGTCACAGCATAGGCTTAAAAGACTTTCATGTGAACAATCAGTCTTAAATATTCGGCATGTAAAACACTTGGGTGCCTTTTGGTGTGCTTCCTAAATTTTACAGTGGCTTGAGATACTTGATCATATTTTATAATGTGATATGAAAGATTATATTCTTATAATTCATTTTTCCTTTCATTCCTTCCTTCATCAACTATTTATAAACTTCTTATTAAGCAGCAGATGCTGCGCTAGCATCAGTGATAAAAACCTCTGCAAGGGAGTCATCTTCTCTGCCCTCAGGGAGTTTACCATTTGGCAGGAAGGTCGGAACAAATAGTGACAAATGCTCCCTGTTGTGTTAGTGTTATGGGGTGTGTAGCGGGTGGACTTGACTTAGTCTGGAGTGGGATCAGTAGAGCCCACAGAGGTGACATCTGAGGGGGGTCCAACACGAGGACAATGACCAGCAGCTGAAAAGTGAGGGGATGCACATTCAGGCAGAGGGAACAGTGCGCATGAGGTGGGAAGGTACACGGCGCATTAAAAACAAACAGCCAAGCCTGGATGCAGGCCACATTCAGATTGGTGGGAGTGAGGTGAAGAATGTATGAGACTCAAAAAGCAGGCAGGGAGGAAATCAAGAGCTTCAAGGGCCAGAAAGAGGATTTCAGACTTAATTCCCACAATACTAGGAGGCAATGTAAGGGTTTAAATAGGAAAATGACAATTGAATTTTCACTTTTAAAATAAGAGTTTGGCTTCTTTGAGAAGATTGATTGAAGGAGGTAAGAATAAATACACAAGTGGAAACAAGTTAGGAGGCTGCATTCAGACTCTATTACTGCGCCACAGGTTTCTCCAAAACCTCGTGTCTTACAAAAAACCCTACCTCATAGTCTGTGTCCGTCAAGAGTGCATGCAAAGCTTAGCTGGTAGCCACTAGCTCCAGGCCTCACAGAGCGGCAATAAGGAGTCAGCCAGGGCTGCACTCACATTGGAAGTTTATCTGAGAGAGGAGTCACGTCCGAGCTCACGTAGGTGGCAGTGGTGGGATTCAGTGCCTCGTGGACTGTTGGACTGAGCACTTCTGTTCCTTGCTGGCTACTGCTGGAGGCTTCCCTCAGTTCCTGTCCACAGGGCAGCTCACAACATGGGAGCTGGCTTTCCCCAGAGCAAGTGAGTGAGAGACCGAGAGTAAGAAAAAAGCCAGTCTTCTTGTAACCATTCTTGTAACCAGAAGTGACAGCCCATCATTTTTCCTATATTCTATTTATTAGAAGCAAAAAGAGAGAGGGTTCCACAACAGTGTGAATAGCAGAAGGTAGAGGTCATTGGGGACCATGTTAGAGGCTGCCAACTGAGAAATGATGTGGTTTGCTCTTGGGTGGGGGCAGTAGGGTTGGAGAGAAGTAATACTGTTCCTTCTCTTGGAAAATATAAGTGATATTCAGAAGAGAAAATTGATAAAACTTGACAGTTGGTTGGATATGGTGGATAAAGGAATAAGAGAGTTTCAAGGAGACTCACGGTTTCCGGCGTGAGCTCCAGAGGCAGAACCCTTCACTTGTAATGGTATATTGTAGGAAGCAAAAGATGATAAGTGTGGTTCTGGATGTCTTAGGTTTCAGATGTCTGTGAGGTATTTAATTTGAAAATCAGATGGATGTTTGTATATTCGGATTTGGAGCCCATAAGAAAGTTATGGGTCAGATGATAGATTCGGCATTTGTCACCATAGAGATGGTCATTAAAGCCTGTCTTTGGTCTGGTTCCCAAGAAGCAAAAATTTCCCAAGAAACAAGCAGGACACTGGGAGTTAGATGGCTGGATTCTTTCTAATTGCACCCCATGGCTCCCCGATTCATATATTCTGCCTCTTGGAGACAGAGCAACACTCAGTGACCATTGGCATAAGGTATGGGTTATATCCTGAAAGCAGCACATCGATCTCATGGGGCTGCCCTTCAAGAGGCTGTTCCAGTCTCTGTCAGGACAGCAATGTCCGGGCGATGCAGTATGTGGGAGACCAGCGGCAGTCCATTTTCCGTTTGTACCAACATACCACACTGATCCACTTATGAAATGGGCCTATTTTTTTCCTCCTCCATCAGTGGGTGTTTTCTCAGGTATTGTATAAGCACCATTCTAACGTGCCCACATCTCTGGGCCTTTCCATATTTTCCTCAGAACTGTGCTGAGGCTCCTCTGACATCTGTACCTCACTTAATGTGAGTCAGCCCCCCTACTCTCGAAGGTAGTATGAGTCATACCAGAAATGCATTACAACCACCTCCAATGCCCCAAGGAAAGTCTTCTGTCTTCTGGAGGGCCATTTAAAATAAAAGCAGATTAAAACCAGGGAAGAGGCCCACAGAGTGGTACAGATGATTTGAGGGGACTACAGACCACCAATGGTGTTTACTACCAAGCCATAGGAGTGGATGATATGGAGAGAGAGTAAAGGGAGAAGAGCAAAGAGCTTCAGGCAGAGCCCTCCATACAAGACCCCAGTATTCAATGGTTAGTGAGAGTAAAACAAAGAGTTTGGGAGCAAGGATTAGAGCAGACAGGAGGCCAGGCAAGACGAAACAGGGCACTAAACAAACAAACAAACAAAATCTGTGCTGTGATTTTTTTTCTGGTGTCTTTTTTTAAACCAATAAAGACACTAACCAATTTTCCAACTCTTTGAATACAACTTAGGTGTCCCACAATTCAATTATGATACTAACTACATGGATTTAGCTCAGTCCCCACAGGTTAAGAATTTCGCCATGTAAGAGTGAGCCCCTGCCCACCCAATCTCAGATGTCCATGTTGTCACCTGTGGCCCTGACTGATCAGCAATAACTTAGAGGTTCCCATTACCCACTCATCAGGTTTGATATTTTGCTAATACAGCTCATGGAATTTAAGAAAACAGCTTACTTAAATTATAAGTTTATTATAAAAGGACACAACTCGGGGATGGCCAGATGGAAGAGATACACAGGGCAAGGTCTGAGAGAAGGGGTTTGGAGCTTCCATGTCCTCCCAGTACCTCCATGAGTTCACCAACCCCCAAATTCTCCAAACCCTTTTAGTAAGGATTTTATGGAGGTTTTATTATTTGGGCCTGACTGGTTTAATCATTGACCAGTGGTGCTTAACTCAACCTCTGGGCCCTCTCCCTGCCCTGGAGGTCAGGGGGTGGGGATGAAAGTTCCAACTCTCTTAATCATTTGATTGGTTCTTCTGGCAACAGCCCCATTCTCTGAGAGTCACCTCATTAGCATAAACTCAGGTAGGGTTGGGAGGGGCTTATTACAAATAACAAAAGACACCCCTATTGCTCAAGAAATTCCTAGATTATTAGCAGCTGTGTACCAGTAACTGGGGACAAAACCAAAAATACGTATTTCTTATTACATCACAATACCACAGATGGGGACAGAGTAAACTGTGGGTACACAACTCACACAATTGGCAGCTGACTAACGTCCCTGATTTGTCACATTATACTGGGAAGGTTGGAATTCCTGACCTGATGTTTTCTTTCACTACACCCACTTCAAATTCAGCCTCCCCGGTACATCCCCAAGTATCTTTCAGAGCCATGAAGAATCTGTGTTACAAGGAACGGCACGTTTACTGACACTGTAACATTAGAAAGGGGATGGAAAACAATTGCTTAACCACCATTACACAGTCACAGCTGGAAATGATTTCTCCAGCCTGAAAATGGCTCTTGGTTTCCCCTGGTGACATTTGCAGAACTTCATTCCGAGTGGAGAACCTTGGTAGCCATGTCACACATTTTCCTGTGGCCTGAAACATTCATTTAATGAGGTGGTGACCTTTATTTATCTACAAAATGTGACACCATTAGCTGTTTAGTTAACAAACATACAAAGGTTGAAACAATGACTTGGGACTTTGAATTTCAGAATTTAAATGTTTTTCTAAACAACATCTGGACAAAATGGACAGAAATTTCCTCTATTTTAGGGATTTTGATATAAGCGGATGTATCATAGCTTTGTGGTTGGGCGGGTCAAATAGACTGTACAGCTGTTAACTAATATTCAATGCCCCACTTGCAAAAATATTACACTCATCTGACCCTTTGCAGCTAGGTTAAGTCACATGACTTGCTTGGCTTCAAGAAATGTAATGGCAGTGACATGCAAACCCCTTCCATGTTTAAGAACCTTGGCAAGTGACAATGCAGCCAGTGGGTGCTGTCACAGGCTTGGTCACTGGGTGAGGACAAAGCAAAGTGAAGCAGAGCCTCAGCTAGCATGCGAGCAAAAGGTATTGAGCAAGGAAAAAAATCATTGTTGCTTTAAGCCACTTTTTGGAGATTTGGAGTTGTTGCCACAACCACAATGTAATCAAGCTATCTTGACTGATAATGGAGTATAGTTCTACTGCACACCTGTATAATATACCTGGAGTCACGTTTAAAAGAAAGAAACATTGGCAAGAAAAGGCAGTGTGGGTGTAGCAAGGAGAAACTGGTAGAAAATAGTCTTTAAATTGTCACTAGAAATTGGTGAAAACTCACTTGTTCTGTTATGTTTGACTATATACTGCTATAAAAATCATCAAATATTTTGTTTAAGTGCTTAGGGATAGAGACAGAAATGATCAAATATTTTATTTCAAGTGCGTAGGGGTAGAGAAGGAGGTGGAAGGATTGGAATTTCAAAAAAATAAATGTACCAAGAAATGAAAAGTTCTCTAGATTTTTTAAAAAGGATCAGAGAAGGGTAAACTAACAGAAATGCCTTCCACCACAGACACCAAGACAACTGTAGGCCAAGGGTTCGCTTTCCTGCCTCCTCATCTGAGATGAGCATTTGTGCATGCTCCCCTCTTTGCCAGTCACATTTTAGAAGAACATTCCAATGCTTAGGACAGTGGGGGGGTCTACCAGGTCTGCTCATCACTCATGAGGTGGGCACAGTGTGATAGCCAAAGACATTAGAACTCAGGAAGAAGTCCCCAAAGAGCCTTTCTCCAAGGTGGTTAAGACTTTTTCAGGTTGATATGTTTCCTTGGTTAGAAAGGAAGAATCCCCTTTGTGTCTCTTGGAGTGTTCAAGGAGAAATGTGTAATGTAGATTAAAGAGCCTGATGAGATACATTTATATGTTGCAATGTGATCACCACCTTAGTATTAGCTAACGCTCATCAATCGACATAGTCATCAATTTTTTTGTGGTGACAATTATTAAGATCTAGTCTCTTAGCAATTTTCAGTTTATAAAACAATGTTGATGACTATAAACATATATAAATGTATCAAATTAACACATTGTATACTTTAAGCTTTACACAATGTTACATGTAAATTGTATCTCAATTAAAAAAAAAAGTCTGATCAGAGGTTAAAACCAGGGCCTGATTTTAGTGTTACTTTGAAGAAAGTAAGCAAGAATTGTTTCAACTGACAGAAATGTATTTACCTGTAATTGCCTTGGGGTGAGTGTGTGTGAAGTGAGCTTCACAGAATTAGGCATAAGGTGACTGATATTAACAATGTACCCGTCAACTGTCTCTAGGGGGTGCAGAGGGCCTATTTAGCTGTGTTATGTTAGAAGTTTGACATCCATAGGAAATCTGGTTTTAACATTTTCTCCAAGAGAAAGTATGTTTCTGCCATAGAAACATACTTTAGGTTTAAAAGGGGTTATAACATCCCTTTTAACAAAACACCTAGATAGAATTAATCCTGCCTAAAAGAACCAAAGTCTAGGTAAGGCGTGCTTCAGTTTTCTGGACAGGTACGCAGTCTCACCTGGTCATGGTCAGCATTTGCTGACAATACCAGACAGAAGCAAACCCTTGCAAATAATGATTAATTTAAAAAAAGAATACTTAACAACTTTAAATACCTAAACAAAACTAAGTGTTTATTACTTATAAAAATAAGCAAAAAATGACCATGCTGTTTAAAGGGGGAGGTAGGGCCGTGAAGAGACAAACGCCAATTTTGTCTGCAGCACAGCTAGAACAGAGCTCCGGACTTGTGTATGTAACCTGCCTACATCCACTTCCACTTCGATGTCTAGCAGGCATCCAAAGCCATGTGGCAATTGCACTCTCTATCTTCCCCATCCCGCTTTTCCTGTCATGTCCCTCATCTCAGGAAATAGACATTTCATTTCTCTAGCTGCTCAGGCCAAAAACTTTGGAGTTATGTTTGACTCTAATCTTTATTTCACATGTAATGAATGCATCAGTAAATCTGGTCAGATTTATTTTAAATGTGTTCATTATCTGACTGTTTATTGTTACCTCCATTGCTCTCAATCTAGTCCAGGCCATTACCAGTGCCCTTCTGGATTAAGCAAGAGCTCATCCCTTTACCCACGATTGTGCCCTCTTAGAAACACTGCTCCGCAAAGCAACCAACAGGCATTTTTAAAAATATTTATTTTTAAAAATAAACTATGCATATGCATAATTTAAGGAGTTGAATAATTTCATAAAGTTGTTGCTAAAACAGTGGTCCCTCAGCACAACGCTCCCTCTCTTTACTGCTTCCCAGAGGTGGCCATTTTGAACCCCTTTTCATAATGGCCACATTTTATTAAATCAGCAATATCCATGATTCTATAATGCAATGAATGCAGCAAGTCACATTGTGACACACCATGGGTTGAGACATAGCTAATTATGGAAATGTTGAAACAAGAAAAAACAATGTCTCAGGACCTGTCTGGTGTGACTCAGTGCATTGAGTGCCAGCTTGTGAACCAAAGGGTCACCGGTTCGATTCCCAGTCAGGGCACATGACTGGGTTGAGGGCCAGGTCCCCAGTGGGGCGCATGTGAGAGGCAATCACACATTGATGTTTCTCTCCCTCTCTTTTTCCCTCCCTTCCCCTCTCTCTAAAAATAAACAAATAAAATCTTTAAAATAAAAAAAAATGGCTCAGAATTGAATATTCTTTGAATAATATTACTATATACTTGTGTATATGTATATTTACAAATATACATCGGTGTGTGTATATATTCTTGGTTCTTGTAATGTTTAATTTTTTCTATTGCTTATTTTTATACCTTTGCTGACTTTTCTATATTTTCTGTATTTTGACTTACTTCCTTAAAGATTATCATAAAAGCTTTTCACTGATTTTCCCCCTTTTTCAGCATTTTTAAATTTCTTTGAATTGTTTTACCCTCTAAATTTGTATTTAAACATTTAAATATCTATTTCTTCTCCCTCTGAAGATACCAAATTTTTTTTGACATTTTCTTCTCCTTGTAGTCTTTGTTTCCTCTAGTAACTTTTTGCTTATTGGCTTTGTCTTCTAAGCTTGATTAGTGGCTGCTTCAAATATCTGATAGTCCTGGATGCCTGCTTACATTTAAGCATTGGACACCAACAATCTCTCTTGGAAGCTGTGTGGCTGGGCTTCCCTCTAACATGATCTGGCCAAGCCACTTTGTTAATGAATACTCAACATCAGTACCTTTAGACCTTTCTTCTTGAGATAATCATATTCTTCAGGGAAGGAACTCCTATTAATCTTTCAAATATCTAATCATGCCACTGCCAGAAATCCTGCAGTGAAGTATGAGAAAATGGCTGAGAGTCTCAATGTTCAGTAGATAAATTTCACTCCGTTCCTCTCTTTTCAGAATGGTACCCCTGCCCACAAGTGATTCTGTCTCTTTATCCTGCTTTATTTTTCTTCTTGGTGCCCTTCACTGATTGAATGGTTATATTTTTATCTGTTAATTCGTTTATTCTTTGTATTCCCCAATAAGAATGAAAGGTCAATGAAAACATGACTTCATCTCTTTTTTTTTGTTTTTGCTGTGTTCCCAATATCTAATAACAATGCCTTGCACATAAGAAAGAGGTGCTCAGTAAAAATTTATGTAATGAGTTAGGCTGAATCATATGAAACTATTGCTATTCAAGTATTATTGACCTTCAAAATGTAACTTTATATCTTTCAGACTAAATAAAAGAGGATCTAAAAGGCTAAAGAGTATCATCATTTTTCTAGTGATATGAAGTGATAATAGGAGCCGTTGACTATCTTTTATAGTTTATTGTAGAAAAGTAATCTAATAAATACTAAGTAAGGAAACTCAAGCCCAGAGAAGTTAAGTGACTTGTCCAAGGTCAGTCTGTGTTAGGCAACAGTAGAACCAGGCACTATTAGAGGCTTTGGGGCTAAACAGTGACTAAAATAGACATGGTCTTTGCTGAGTATTTCTGGAAACACACACACACACACACACACACACACACACACACAGATGGACAGACAGAGAGGGAACCAGGTATAATAGGATATTGGATGAAATTATTTTTATTATCTTATAATTTGCATTAAAGGCCCCAAACTGGGAACTACAGGCAGTAAGAACTATGATAGACCAGAGAGCAGTTCGGAGCTGCCAAGCACCCCTGCAGCCCCAGACTGTCCTTCAGCTCTTACCCCCACAACTGTGTCTAGCCTCCAGACTCAGAATACTGAAATCCACAGGGAAAGGGGCACTGACTCACAGTAAAGGGTAGGCCGAGGAATGGAGAGTACTGTTCCTTTATCTGTGCTCTCTCCGCATTTAGAATGAGAATATGGTGAAGAGTTTGGATTGTAAATGCCCAGTCTGACTGCTTCTACATGGTGCAAATATTACACTGGACAGATTTAATTTGATGAAATTATGAGAGCACATAAATAACAAATCCTCAAGCAATATGATAGAATATCCTATCTCACATAGAAGAGTGATGAGAAAGCTTGAGGTACTGAGTCATAGATTCACCTGTTCATGATTTAAATCAAACGGAGAGCTTTCTAACTATGTAGGCCTGAAAAAGGAAGGTTGATGTTCATAATACACTCTTCCAATTCCTGGTATCTTTCTTCATATTTAAAGGAAATGAAAAACATTCATGAGCAGATGTCAGTCTACATAAGGGCTGATGAAATACACCTGTGTCTCACAAGCCACAATTACAATGGGAACAGCTGTTGACCTGGACCAGCGTGTGTTAGTTTTCCATTAGCTCACAGTGTTCAGAGGGCCATCTGTAGCTCAGAGCTAAGTAAATGGAGTCATTTTTCCATAGGTCATTATGTAGAAAAACTGATAAAGCATGGTTGCTTCAAAGTGGGGAAAAACCCTCAGAGATTCTGGCAGAGTTTCCAGGAAGGTCATCATTAACAAGGCTCTTCAATAAACTCTGTCCATGGGTCCTTTACTAATCCTGTGGCTGCCTATGAGGGAGGGTATGTCTACTTGGATTGCTGTCAAATGTCAATGAGGTATGGGGCAGAGGCTTAGCATATTCACATTTATTTTATTTTCTGATGGCACACTTCCTTCTCCATCTCTCCTTTCCTTTGTTTCTTCCTTCTTTCATTCAGAAACATTTTTGCCAGTGATGTGGCGAAGTATTTTATAAGGTGATTGAACTTTCAAGGTTTGAAATGGCACTTTCCTTCAATTATCTTGCAGAATGAGGCTCTGTGTCTCTTTCACCTGTTGAACTATACTCTCCATCAAAGAAGAAAACACTCTGAGTATTGGGTCCTTATTGCCTATCATAGCACATAGTAGGTGTTCAATAAATATCTGCTGGCTGAAAGTACGAACAAATTATATAAACATTGGGAGGAACTTTGGTAGTTAGCTTAGATGGCCAGACAATCTATGTTAGTCTTTAAGTAGCACACCAGATTTATAGGCTGAAAATAAGTGAAAAAAATGAGCACAAGCAGAAAAAAAATTTAAATACAGCAGGATTTATAATCAATATAGAGGTAAAGTCATTTTATATTCTAATACGAAGGTAGTATAACTGATTGCCTTTGTTATCACTGATACAAATTTTTCTTGCTCACATTCTGATTTTTCTTTCAATAAGTTGCCCTTGATTAAGTTTTTTAAAAAACTAACATTTATTAAGTGAAGATATTGTGCAAAGATGCTTTACATTTGTTTTCTCCTGTAAATTATGGAAGCAAAGATATCACTATTTTGCAGATGGAAAAATTGATGCTCTGACGATTTTAGTGACTTTCCCACAGATGGTAAATGAAATGGCTAGGATTTGAACCTAGGTTTATTTGACTGCTACAATACACTGTCTGTTTAAGGTGTGCTGGCTCCTTCAGTGCATGCTAGACATACGTCTTAAATTTCATATAGGATAGAATTTCCTGAGAGCTTTGTTCTTCAATCCTTTATATTTTCCTTTTCCCATGATTTGAAAATACTTAATTTGCACCCATGACTTTGAGAATTTGACCGTAAGAGCCACAGTTGGCTCAGAGTCGATGAGTACTATGGTAGCGTTCTGCAGAAGCCAGGAGAATTTGTGGAAGGAGGACTTCAGGAGCATGAACCCCACTTGTTCCAGGACACAGCTGAACACTCCTAGGGACACTACACTGACCAGAGAGTGCTGCATTGGCCACAGATGTGGATATCACAGACTTGGGCACAGGATGAACAAATCTGGTGCCAGGTGATGGGTAGCGTAAAATCCTAGCTATTTCCATATTTCAATGGTGTCCCTGTCTCTACAAAAGCAACAAACCCTGCTGGGGCTTCCCTCACACCTTCCTGGTTGAAATCTGCAATGGTTCTGCTTCTCCTCATACTGCACCTTGGGAACCACTCTCTTAGTTCCTTTGTCTTCTGTGACCCTTCTTCCTTTGCTTTATTAATAACCTCAGCTGAAGCCCCATTGGTGCACACTGAAGAAAGCATATTCCGCATCATCATCATCATTATCATCATCATCATCATCATCATCATCATCATAGAAGATTAGCTCTGGGTATCTCTTTCACCAAGTTATACTCAACCCAAACAAACAGAGCTTTGCTGGACTTCAGGTCAAGTGGCAGCATAGGTAAACACAGCTCGCCACCTCACACAACCACATCAAAATTACAAATAACATATAGAACAACCATCACTCAGTACCATCCAAAATTGAGTTGAATGGATATCTGACAACTATAGAATTAAAGAAACCACATCCATCCAGACTGTCCAGACTGGTAGGAGGGGCAGAGATGCAGAATGGGCTGGTCCAACATCCATGTATGGTGGGTAAAAATTTGAGAGGGATATCTTGGGAACAAGGAGTCCCACCTCACACCAGGCGCCCCAGGCCAGGGTTCCAGTGCCAGAAAAAGAAGTCTCCATAATGTCTAGCTGCAAACACAAATGGGGATTGAGTCAGGGGAAGAAACTTTTGGAGTCCCAAGAAGTTGTACTTAAAGAACCTATGCACAAACTTACTCAGATTCACTCCCACTGAGTTCTAGCACTGGGTTAGCAGCTTGAAAGGCATAGTGGCATACAGGGAGAAACTGAAGTGTCTGGCATCAAGGTGAGAGCAGGAGGACAGCTTTCTCCCATACAGAAAGGCAGGCAGAGACCATTGTCCCTTTTTGGAACCCTCTTCCACTGAGCCACAGAGCCAGCAGGCTGGTGCCATATCTGAGACTCCACCAACCTGGCTAAAACTGTTTGCCCCACCCTGGAGATCCTCAGAGACTCCATCCCACGAAGTTGCTTTCCCAAATGAATGGTTGATCTTGGCTCATATTTCATGACTTCCTAAATACTCTCAAACAAGCACAAGCTAGCCTCAATAAGCCCCTGGCCCTCCGTATGTCTTGCTAAATGCCCCAGGCTCAGCACTAGCAGCAGCCAGCCTAGATACATAGCATGGCTTGCCTGGGAATCTCCAAGTAGCAGCCATCTCAGATTGCTTTATAGCTAAGGCAAGGTGGCCCCAGGCAGAACACAGGTTTTGGCTGACCATGACCTGCACCACTCAGGAAAACCCAGAGTCTGTGTACCTACTGAACAGCTATAGACCATATTAGAGCACCACCACCCTGCCCCTGCACCACTGATCCTCCACAAAGGGCGAGGCTGATGGTCAGTGGTCATAGCCAGTCCTTGATCACAGCTAGGTTCCTAGCCTGTCACAGACTGTCCTAGGTAAATCCCTTCCATTGACTTGCCAATGCCAATCAAGGCTCAACTATAGAGGAAGGTCTACTCAGTCCTCACAAAGGGCACACCTTGAGTACCCAGCTTGGGTGATAGGTGGACCTAAGCCACTGTACTCTACAGGACACCTAGTACATGCTACAGAGACAGGAGTCATAGCAGTTCTACCTAATATATAGAAACAAACATAGGGAGGCTGCCAAAATGAGGAGACAAAGAAACATGGCCCAAATGAAATAACAGATCAAAACTCTAGAAAAAGAACTCAACAAAAGAGAAAAGCAATCTATTAGATGCAGAACTCGACACTGGTTATGAGGATGTTTATGGAACTTAGTGAGGGACTCAAAACATAAAAAAGATCCAGTCAGAAATGAAGGATACATTAATTAAAATAAAGAACAATTTATAGGAAAACAACAGTAGAGCAGATAAAGCCAAGAATCAAGTCAATGATCCAGAACATAAGGAAGCTAAAAACAACCATCAGAACAACAAGAAGAAAAAAAGAATCCGAAAAAAAAAACAAGGATAGTGTAAGAAGCTGCTGGGACAACTTCAAACATTTCAACATTCACATCATAGCTGTGCCAGAAGAATAAGAGGAAGAGCAAGAAATTGGAAATCTATTTGAAAAAAATGATGAAAGAAAACTCCCCTAATTTGGTGAAGGAAATAGACATACAAGTCCAGGAAATACATAGAGTCCCAAACAAGATGGATGTAAACAGGTCTATCCACACCAAGACACATCATAATTAAAATGCCAAAAGTTAAAGATAAAGAAAGAATCTTAAACCAGCAAGAGAAAATAAGTTAGTTACTACAGGTGAGTTCCCATAAGACCGTCAGCTGATTTCTCAAAAGAAACTTTGCAGGCTAGAAGAGACTGGCAAAAAAATATTCAAAGGCATGAAAAAGTGGACCTACAGCCAAGATTACTCTACCCAGCAAACATATCATTTAGAATCAGGGCAGTTAAATGGCTTCCCAGACAAGAAAAAACTAAAGGAGTTCATCAAACCATTATTATATGAAATGTTAAGGGACTTATTTAAGAAATAGAAGATCAAAACTATGAACAAAAAATGTCAATAAACATATATCTATCAACAATTGAATCTAAAAAACAAACTAAGCAAACAAGAAGAATAAAGAGAGAATCATGCATGTGGAGAGTATTTTGGTGGTTTCCAGATGGGAAGGGTGTTTGGGGGAATAGGTGAAGAAGTGAGAGGATTAAGAAGTATAAATAGGTAGTTACAGAATAGCCATGGTGACATAAAGTACAGTTATAGAAAATGGAGTAGCCAAAGAAACTATACACATGCCCCATGAATATGAACAATGGGAGACAGGGATGCTGGATGGAAGAGGGCAAAGAGATAAAAATTGGGACAACTGTAATAGCATACTCAATAAAATATAATTTAAAAAAAGAAACAGAACTTTGCTGATTTCCTGACCATCTGTGTCTCTGCCCAGCTTTTGGAGAACAAGTACAGAGCCACCACCTGATGCTTCTTGTGATCACTGCTACTCTCAGTTCCTCACATCACCGAAATCCCACTTTCAAAGCCCATCCTTCTCATAGTTCTTCATGATTAGGCTTTTAAGCAGAACTGCAGCAGTTCTTTCTTCAGTGGCTTTGGCAATTGCATTTTGATTTTATTTAATACAATGTCCAGACATAGCTAAGAAAGGAAACTGTTTGCTAATTAGGACATGCCTCTCTCACTCTTTTTGAGCTGATCCTCTATTTCCTTTCCTTCTTTATCATTAAAGAATTCTTAGCATCTGTTTGAATTCAGACATGCATATCTTTCTGCTGTAATACTTCTCTTTTCATTTGACAGGCTGGGTTGTCTTACAAGGAAAAGCTGAGCACTCCGATATCTGATTACATCACATGTTTTTTAAATGTTCCTCCTCAAAGAGCACTGGATGACAGTGATGATGACCTATAAAAGCCAATTAAGGCTTCAGGATCATTTCCACTTGTGAGCTGGGGATGAGATGGCAGAGAGCACCAAGGGACTATTTATAACAGAATAAATAGGCTCTTTGGGTAAGGCACAGGATAGGACGTGAGATAGTTCAGGTCTGTAATACTGTGTTGTTTTTCTCTGCCAAAAGAGTTAGAAAACACAATAGAACTGCCTAATGCTGGTAGATCAAATTAATCTTCTCTATTTTTGCCAAAAATATTCCACAGGGAATGTAGCCATTCATTTTTTTCAGGAACAGCAAGTTTCCTCTTTTACTATGGTGTATTGGTTCTAGAAGTTGCTCAATATACTGGAAGATTTGCAGCCTGGTGGACATTTTCATAGGGAATAAAAGCAATTGCTCCTTTTAAAGATAGACTTGTGAGTAACATCACACCTAAGAATCAAATTGTAATGTTTAAAGGGATTACTTGAATAGTGTTGTCATCTGTGAGGCTGGTTGTGCTGGACATTGAGCATGTGCTTTCATGTTGGTAGAATCTGAGTTGTTGGAACAGTGGGAAGTCCTGTTATTCTTTGAATCACTGGAGGAAGTTACCTTGACAGATTATTTTTGTAACTTAAATAGTACTCAAAAAGCCTAACTGAGAAATCTCAATCTAGCGGACTTCCAGTCAAGATGGAGGCATAGGTAGACACACTTTGCCTCCTTTCACAACCATAAGAAGCTTCAAAACTAATTTCAAAAACAACCAGAACTGCCAGAAAATCAAACTGTATGGAAGTCTGACAACCAAGGATTTAAATAAACTGTATTCATCAAGGTGGTAGAAGGAGCAGAGACAAGGAACCAGGGTGGAGAGGATGCAGTGTTGTGGTCATGGCAAGATGGCTGGTAGAACGGAAGGTCCCACATTCATATGTGGTGAATAAAATTGGAAGGGATACTATGGAAGTGAGAGATCCCTGCTCTAGGCCAGACCACAAAGCCTAGGGTTCCAGCCCCAAGTAAATAAAGCCTCATAACTTCTGGCTGTAGAAACCAGTGAGGTTTCGGCAGCAAAAGAAACTGCTGATCTCTTGGAAGAGGCTGTTTAATGGGCCTATACAGTCCTAGAATGAACACAAAACCACCTAGGAACCACTCTGGGAACCACACCAGGGCAGCAGCTAGAGGGGTGCCAGTCACATATGGGAAAGTGGGTGAAGTGACTAGAAATGGGAAAAGTGCCAAGTAAGCCTCAGTGGCATTGTCCCCTATCTGACCCCTTCCTGACATACAGAGCCACAAAGTGGTGAAGCAAGTTGCCCTGCCCTAGTGAATACCTAAGGCTCTGCCCCATACAACTTAATAGGTGCACCAAGACAGAGAGTCAAAGCAGCTCTAATATACTGAAACAAAAAAGGGAGGCTTCCAGATCAAGGAGACAAAGAAATCTGACCCAAATGAAAGAACTGAAAAAAACCCAGATAAGCAAAATGGAGATAGCCAATCTATCAGATGCAGAGCTCAAAACACTGGTGATAAGGATGCCCAGAGAACTCACTAACTACAGCAACAGCATAAGAGAAGAAATGAAAGCTATGCTAAGTGAAATGAAGAAAAATCCACAGAGAACCAACAGGGAAGGGAAGGAAGCCAGGGTTCAAATCAACAATTGGAACATAAGGAAGAAATAAATAATCATCCAGCACAGAATGCAGAAATAAGAATTCAAAAAAAATGAGAGAATAAGAAGACTCTGGGACATCTTCAAAAGTGCCAACATCCAAATCATAGGGATGCCAGAAGGAAAAGAGGAAGAACTTGAAATTGAAAACTTATTTCAAAAAATAATAAAACTTCCCTAATTTGGTGAAATAGACATACAAATACAGAAAGCACAGAGAGTCCCATACAAGTTGGAACCAAAGAGTACCACACCAAGACACATCATAATTAAAATGCCAAAGGTTACAGATAAAAAGAGAATCTTAAAAGCAGCAAGGAAAAGGCAAAAGTTACCTACAAAGGAGTCCCCATAAGACTATGAGCTGATTTCTCAAAAGGAACTCTGCAGGCTAGAAGGGACTGGCAAGAAGTCTTCAAAGTGATGAAAAGCAAGGACCTACAACCAAGATTACTCTATCCATCAAAACTGTCAATTAGAATGGAAATATAAAGTGCTTCCCAGACAAGGTAAAGCTAAAGGAGTTCATCATCCCTAAGCCCTTATTATAAGAAATGTTAAAGGAACTTAATTAGGAAGAAGATCAAAACTGTGCTCATTAAAATGACATCAGACTTACAACTATCAACAACTGAATTTAAAAAAGAAAAACAAACTAAGCAAACAACTAGAACAGTAACAGAATCATAGATATGGAGATCCTTTGGAGGGTTATCAGTAGGGAGGGGGAAAGGGAAGAATTGGGCAAAATGTACAGGGATTAAGACGCATAATTAGTAGATACAAAATAGACAGGGTGATGTTAAGAAGAGTATAGGAAAAGGAGAGGACAAAGAACTTATATACACAACCCACGGACATGAACTGAAGGGCGGAAATTGCTGGAGGGAAGGGGAATAATGGGTAGAAGAGGGCAAAGGGGAGAAAACTAGGACAACTGTAATAGCATAATCAATAAAATATACTTTAAAAATAAAAATATGAGTCAGAAAAATAAAAATATAATAAAACATTTAAAAAAAAATCTCAATCTACCAGGATTCCAGAAAACTTTGGCCTTACATGCTACCCTCTTGAACTGGTTGTTTTTGCTGAAGAGTTGATATTTTGCCCATTCTCAGTATGATTAGGAGGATTTGCTGCTCCATCAGCATATGAAGTTGATATAAAATGTGTAAAAATATTAAGATTGAGTACCTTATGTAGAAAACTTCTTCCACTAACTAAAAATTGAATAATTGCCAGCCATTCAAATATAGCTGATGGAGAAAAGATGAGTTTCCATGGCACAAAAACAATGTCTACCTGAACCATATCTTTTACAATCCAAATACAGGGTGTTTTTTTAAAAAATTCAGAATGTTCTCCCCCTTTATATATCTGATTTTTGCTGATGTGACAAGTGGGAAAACAGCAGGAAATATTTAGGATTTTATAGCACAGATTCATTTCCAAAAACAAAGCCAGTTCTTTAAAAAAGGGACATCCCAGAGGAAAAAAAAAACCCTTTATATGCCCATGAATATTTAATCTATTCTGGAACTTTTGGCATAGAGAAGGTGTAATAAAAAGCATGTGGGGACTTCTGGTCAAGATGGAGGCAGAGGTAAACATGGCTCACCTCCTTGCACATCCACATCAAAATTACAACAAACTACAGACCAAAGATCACTTAGAACCATCAGAAATTGAGTTGAATGGAAATCCAACAACTATGCAACTAAAGAAACCACATCAATTGAGTAGGTTAGGAGACACAGAAGTGTGTAGACACAGAACGGGTGGGTGAAAACTCAGGAGGGTTATCTTGGGAGTGAGGGGTCCCAGCCCCACACCAGGCCTCCCAGCCCAGGGTACCAGTGCCAGGAAGAGAAACCCCTAAAACTTGTGGCTACAAAAACCAATGGGTTTGGAGTTGGTGGGAAAAAAAAAAAAAAAAAAACTACTGGATTCCCTGGCAGTTCCTCTTAAAAAGCCCATGCCAAACTTACTCAGCTGCATCCCCTGTGAGCTTCAGCACTGGGGTAGCAACTTCAAAGGCATTAGTGGCATCAGGGAGGAACTGAAGTGTCTAGCATCAGAGTGAGAACTGGGGGACAGCTTTCTCCCAGACAGAAAGGTAGGTGGAAGCCATTGTGCCTTCTTTGAGCCCTTCCCCCACAGAGCCACAGAACCACAGAACCGACAGGCTGGTGCTGTATCTGAGACTCCATTAACCTGGATGATACTGTTTTCCCCACCCTGATGTTGATCTGAGGCTCCATCCCACCCAACTTATGGGCCCTCCCACAGCCTTGTACCTCTTGGCTAAGTGGCCCCAGGCCCAGCACTAGCAGCAACCAGATTTGGATCGCAGTTTGACTCCACCTGGAAACCTCCAAGTCCAGCACAAGTAGTAACCACCTGCAGATTGCTTTGTAGCTCATACTGGGTGGCCCTGGGTGGAACACAGGTGGTACCTGACCCTGACCTACACCACCATGGAAACCCCAGATCCTGTGTATCCAGTGGACAGCTACAGATCATGTCAGAGCACCACTATCCTATCCCTGCATAGCTGATGCCCTATAGATGATGGAAGTTGGTGTTAGTGGTCAAGCCAGTCCTAGCAGCTGACTGGTCTGGGTATATCCCTCCCATCGATCTGCCAACAGCAAGTAAGGCTCAACTACAAGAAGAGGATATACTTACCCCACATGGAGGGGGCACCTTGAATAGCCAGTTTGGGTGATAGGGAAGGCTGTGCCACTGGAGCCTAAAGGGCCACAGTGCCAAGACAGGGAGTCATAGCAGTTCTACCTAATACATAGAAACAAACACGGGGAGGATGCAAAAATGAGGAGACAAAGAAACATGGCCCAAACAAAAGGACAGATCAAATCTCCAGAAAAAGCCCTAAACAAAGTGAAGACAAGCAAACTCTCAGATACAGAATTCAAAACACTTGTTATAAGGATGCTCAAGGAACTCAGTGAGTACTTCAACAGCATGAAAAACAGCCAGGCAGAAATGAAGGATATACTAATGGAAATGAACAATTTCAGGGAATCAATAGTAGAGTGAATGAGACCAAAAATCCAATCAATGATATGAAACATAAGGAAACAAAAACAACTGTCAGAACAACAAGAAGATAAAAGAATCCCCCAAAAGGAGGATAGTGTATTAGCCTCTGAGTCAATATTCGCATCATAGGGGTGCCAGAAGAAGAGAATGAGCAAGAAATTGGAAACATATTTGAAAAAATAGTGAAAGAAAACTTCCCTGATTTGGTGAAGGAAATAGACATGTAAGTCCAAGAAGCACACAGAGTCCCAAACAAGATAGACATAAACAGGTCCACACTAAGACATCATAATTAAAATGCCAAAGGTTAAAAATAAAGAGAGAATCTTAAAAGCAGCAAGAGAAAAGCAGTTAGTTATCTACAGGGAGTTCCCATAAGACTGACAGCTGATTTCTTAAAAAGAAACACTGCAGGCTAGAAGGGATTGGCAAGAAATATTCAGTCATGAAAAGCATAGGAAATGGAGTAGCCAAAGAATTTATATGCATGACCCAGGGACATGAACAAAGGTGGGGGATTGCCTGAGGGGACTTGGGGTGCTGTGTGGGGTATAACAGGGGGAAAAATTGGGATATCTGTAGTAGCGCAATCAAAATATTTTAAAAAGAGAAAAACATTGCCAAAAATGATTTCTGATTTCCACTCTCCAAGTGAGGAGAGGTAAGAATGATACCCAGTGAGAACACTGTGCCAAGCCTTCTTTTTGGTTCATCATATAATCCACTTTAATCTAAATAACCAGTGTGCCAATGGGTACAGTTGGCATCTATTGATTCTCAACATCTTTTGAAAACACTCTCTTAGGTCTTCATAGTTTCCATGTTTTGAGTCCTGCATCAAGACATCATGCAAAAGACTGCATCAGAATCCCTTGTGACTTAAGGCACAAAAGCTCATGACTTAGATTTCCCCATTTGGAGGTCCCTGGACAAGATATGGATGAGGAAGGGAACAATGTTAGGACGTGGTCCTGCACAGATCCTGGCAAGTGTGGTGGCAGAGGGGTTCTGGTCCTCCAGAGTTTGTGGTGGTGGCATGTCTGGCCACAGGTGTGCTTGAAGATAAACAATGGGGGTGGCAGAACTAGTGCTTTCAATAGGATGTTTCCCCACAGGTGTATGGGCATTGTGCTTTATTTTAGCTACTTAGCATTTTAAGTCTAGTTTTCTGACTCTCCTTGAGATTCAGATGAAGTTCTTAATATACTTTCATAAATATTTTGTTTAAATTAGTTAGAAATCACCCTGTGATTTAGAATTAAACTCCTGACCAGAACAATGGAAACAAAACATGGTAACAGAGAAGTAGTTTAATTTCAGCTATGATGGATAAGAAGGGCATTGGAAGTGGAAGATGCAAAATCTCCATAGAATAAAAGAATCTAGTAGATTTCAGAGATCTTTAAATTTGGAGGTTCCCCTTTTGATTAAATATGGGATTTCTTCCCTTAACCATCCCCATAGGTGTACAAGGAAAAGCACTAAGGGGGGAAAACTTGAGTATATTCAAGAATTTTTAAAATCATGTAAAAAAATTGTCCCAAATCATCATCTGGGAAAACTTATTATTAGCTCCCCCACCCCCAGGTTTATTGAGATATAATTGATATATAACATTGATTGAGTTTAAAGTGTACAACATGATGACTTAATATATGTATGTATGGTGAAATGATTACCACGATAAAATTATTTAACACATTTATCACCTTACATAGTTAGTTATCTTTGTGCATGTGCATGGTGAGAATTTTTAAAGTCTATTCTCATAGCAATTATTCACAATAAAGTACTGTTATCTATAGTCACCACTTGTGCATTCAATCCCCAGAACTTATTTATCTTATAACTGGAAATTTGTACCCATGGATCACCTTTACCCATTTCCTCCTTCCAGCACCCTGCCTCTCTCTGACTGATTCCACTTAGCATAATGGCCTCAGTGTTCATCCAAACTGTCACAAGGCTGAATGATTACACACACACACACACATACACACTTTTCTTCATCCATTCATATGTCAATGGATACTTAAGTTGTTTCCATGTTTTGATTATTGTGAATAATGTTGCAATGAACATGGCAATATAGATATATCTTCAAGATAATAATTTTATTTCCTTCAGATATACCCAGAATTAGAATTGCTGGATCATATGATGGTTCTGTTTTTAATTTTCTGAGAAACCTCTGTGCTGTTTTCCATTGTGGCTGCACCAATTTACATTCCTACCAGCAGTGAATGAGGGTTCCCTTTTCTGTATATCCTCACCAGCACTTGTTACTGCTTGTCTTTCTGATAACAAGTATTCTAACAGGTGTGAGGTGATAACTGGTAGTAATTTTGATTTGCATTTCCCTAATGGTTAGTGATGCTGAGCATCTTATCATGTACCTGTTGGCCATCTGTATATCTCCTTTGGAAAAATGTCTGATTATTTTGCCTATTTTTAAATCAGATTGTTTTCCTTTTGCCATTGAGTTATATAAATTTCTTATATGTTTTGGATATAAACACCTTAATCACCTATATGATTTGCAAGTATTTTTTCTCATTCTGTGGTTTGCCTTTTCATTTTGTTGTTTCTTTTGTTGTACAGAAGCTTTTTAGTTAGAAGTAGTTTCACTTATTGATTTTTAGTTTTCTTGCTGTGCTTTTAATGTTATGCCCAAAAAAACCATTGCCAAGGCCAATGTCAAGAGGCTTTTTCTCTGTTTTTTTTCTAGGAGTTTATAGTTTCAGGTCTTACATTTAGGTCTTTATTTTAAGTTTGTTTTTGTGAGTAGTATAAATAGGAGTCCACTTATCAATAAATATGTTACATAGCATTAATAAACTGAAATATCAAATATTCAAAACTATAATTATCTTAATAGATACAGGAAAAACATTTGACAAAATTCAACATCCTTGCATAATAAAAACTGAACAGACTGGGTATATAAGGAACATACCTCAACATAACATAGACCATATACAACAAGCCCCCAGCTAAACACAAAACCAGGGTGTCCACTCTCATTACTCCTCTTCAACACAGTACTGGAAGTTCTAGTTCTCTCAAAGCATAGTCCACAGGCACCTGGGAGTCCCCAAACTCTTGATAACCTTTAAGGATGTCTGCAAAACCAAAACTGTTTTAATAAAAATCCTTACATCATTTGCCTTTTCAGCTTGTTGACACTTGCAGTGATGATGCAAAAGCAATGATGGCAGTTTCTCAAGAATCAAGGAAGTGGCACCAAACTGCACAAGTAGTCATTGTATGCCTCCCCATCACACACTCATAGCTGAAACAAATAGACAAACAAAAACCCAATGACACTCTTTGGATACCCAAGGATATCTTTGGTGATGCATTAACAATTAAATATCAACACTAGAATATGTACCTTTTAAATAATTTAGGTGGCAAAATGGGAAAAATATATATAGTACTTTTCTGTATACCAAGTTACCGTGTTTGTTTTGAGGAAAAGCATTTGTGCAATTCTTTGAGTTGCAAGTTGAACTAGCTAGATTTTGTTTTTGTTTTTTTTTTTTATTTTTCATGGCATACCATTTTTACTTGAAAAAATGACTACCAAACCATGGTTATTCTGATCTAGATATTTGGCAGAAATTTTCTTGTAAATAAAATGAACCTGTCATTTTAAGAACAACTGAGTATTTGTTGCCAATGATAAAATAATAAAATATGAGCTTTCAGGGAATTTAAAGTTTTGGAAAACTTATTGATCATCAAGAGCTTGACAGCTTCTTAACACTTGAAGACTTTTATGAGATTGGTGATGATATTAACTAGTTTGCTTTTTAAAGTACTATCATATGATGAAATGTGTCAACATTTGGATTATCTGCATAACTCATTGAACCAATATTTTCCAAATAACAATGTATGCTGTTACAAAGTTATGCATGGGTAAAAGTTCTGTTTAAAAATTCAAAATATTTTGTCCTGGCTGGTGTTGCTCAGTTGGTTGGGGTGTCTCATAGACTGAAAGGTCACAGGTTCAGTTCTCAGTCAGGGCATATACCCAGGATGTGAGTTTGATCCTGGTTGGGGTGCATAGAAGAAGGCAACTGATGGTAACCAGTGGCTGTTTCTTTCTCACATTGATGTTTTTTTCTCTCTCTCTCTCTCCCCTCCTTCCTCTTTCTCTAGCAATGAAAAAAATGGCATCAGGTGAGGATAAAAAAAGATGAAAAAAATCACTGTGTTTTTTAACAGGAAAATATCTTAATGACATTTTCATAGCACAAAAAATATTAAACTGAGATAGGTAAGAGAGATGTGAGGGAATCTACAAAACCATAAGTTATATTTCTTTAAGTCTCAACATAACCTAGATGCTGAGAATGATCAGGTCTCCTATTAGCAGATTTTCATTGCTTTCCCAAAGGCACAGTCTGGGTGATACATCCAACAAAGAGATCTTTCTTGGGCTCCAGCCCAAAAAAGACTTGTCATTTATGGTATTATAATATTTGAGATTCTCCATCTCTGCAGATCCAAATGGCAGTCTGTCTGCCTAGAACTGACTTCAGTTGCTCCTCAGGCCCTATCAGGCAGGACTTCTGATTTCTTTTTTCTTTCTGACCCTGAATTCAGAAGAGCTTCTTCGTGAGGCCCTTTTGTCATTCAGTTTCTTCTTCCTGCTGTTTCACTTTGAAATGTTTTCATTGTGCAGATGCTATTGCTCCTTGGCCTTCCTCATTTTCTGACAGTGCACTGTGCTCAGAGTAGATCAGTGGATGATAGTTTAAGAGAGTGCATGAAGTTTATTGATATGGTTTTAGAGTCTACATTGTACCTACTCTTTAAGAAACTAATTGAGCCTTTGTGTAAGTATACTCCTTCATTTTCTAACTATATCTATGTGAAGCTACATTTTCTTTATATGTTTTTACCAGAATATTCTGTAGCAGGTTGAACGTTGACATAGATAATGGAATCTAGCTTTTGTCTATTAAGCCAGATATGAAAGAGATTTGCAAAAATATAAAAATAATACTATTGTTCTCACTAACTTTGTTATTTATATTAGTATGCAATTGGGTTATTATTGTGATTTTTCAAATAATAGATATATGTATATTTTAATTTTAACAAGTTTTAATAAATGTAACCCACATTAACAAAAGTTCTTTAAGGTGCTCAATAACATTAAATATAACATTGATTCCAAAAACTTAAGTACTGCTAACCTAATAAATTATTCTTAGAAAATTTTGCATGTTAACCAAGCAAGTTAATGTGTTCAGCAATAGATTGAAATGACCTCCTCATTTGAATGTGAAATTGGGTGTAATGACCAATAATGGTACCATAAATAATTGATTAAGAGAAGTCAAAAAGGAAAACAAAGCTTTAAGAAGCCTCTGTGATACTCTGTTCATGTGCACAAAGCCTCTGAACTTGGCTCCTGACACGTGATGGTAAACGCAGCGCTGGTCTCCTAGGTGAACTGTTTGCTTTGCCGTGTCACATACACACTTTTGTTTTTTTATATATCAGATATTAGTCTTCTGTCTGGCTTCCTTGTGTTTAATACATCTGACATATGGCTTGTTTCTTTGCCCTTTATTATTTTATTTCATCAGGGTACTTTGAAATTTGTATGAGGAATAATCAGCAGATTACAATTCAGTTTTAAGTGCCCTTCCTTATCAAAATACATAGGATTATATGGCAGTCTTAGGATTCAGTTCTTCAGCTGATGACATATAATATAATGTTGAATAAAACTGTACAGCCTGACATAGTTAAGCCTATTATTACCTGATATAGAATATAAAAACAGAAGAGAGAAAAAAGTGGACAAGAGATATTTTCCTGCTGCTTTCCTGATGTCAGTGTTTCCCTTGCTGAGCTTTGAATGTTTCCTCATTTCCCCTCCCTGTGGGACTCTGGATTCTCAGAGTTTGACATAACTTAAGGTGTGTCAGTTAGTGAAGTTACCCATGTTCCAATGCATTGTCACCACCTACTAGCTTTGTGACCTTGATCGAGCGACTTCAGCTCTTTGTACTTCCATAAAATGCAATAATAATGAGGGGTTCTACATCAATGAATGAAGACTAAGTGAAACTATCCGTGTACCATGCTTAGCCTTCTGCCTGCCACCCAGTGTGTCCTCCACGAACATCAGCTATGATTCTTCTTCTCCACTTTCACTCATTGTCACTTTTATCTTAACTGTATGCTAAATGAGTGGGAAAATAAAAAAAAACCATATTGGGTAATTCAACAAATATATATGAAACTATTATATAGCAGGTACTGTGCCAGGACTGGGGATACAAAGATGAACAAAAGAGAGTGGAGGCCGAGTCCACCTAGCACATTACTCCATTCCTGGCCTCTGGCAGAGCACCTGGCATATAGGAGATGTTTAACAAACATGTGTTGATAAGACAACAATGAAGCTTAGGAGATAAGTATAGTTACTCTCACCATTTTACAGACAAAGAAACTGAGACTTCGGAAGGAAGAGTAATTCATCCAGGGTCATCAGAGTAGTACGTGACAGGATCAGGCGTGAAAGCACCTTGGCTTGACCCAGGTTAGAGATGGTGCCTATGCTACATCTGAAGGCAGGATGTGCTCACACCAGCTATCTATGCTGCTTGAGGAGTGGGAATTCGGCCTCCCAAATTCTAATTTCTAAAGTATACCATTGCCCTGCAAATAAACCAAATGCTCAACTAAATATTCCTCAATTATACACTAAATAATCACCTTCTTGTGCACTGTACTGTTCTAATCTTTGAGGATGTAGCAGCTAACATGAGAGATGTTAGTGAAATTTACATTCCATTCAGAGAAATAGACACTGAGCAATTAATTGTATATGTGACTGCCCTTGTGGTGAATGGTGTATGGGAGCATATGGCACAGATTCTGACCAGGTCTGGCACAGTGATCAGAGGGCTTCCACAAAGAAGGGAAGTTAACATTGAGCTCTGAAGAGTAAGTAGAAAAAAATTAACTAGAAAAGAAATGAAAGAGAATTTCTTGCAGAATAATATGTTTTCAAGAGTAACTTGAGACATTGCAGTAAACGGAAAAAGACCAGTGTACTACACTGAGAGAGAGAAAGAGACAGACAGACAGACAGAGAGAGAGACAGAGAGACAGAGAGAAAAAGAGAGAGAGAGAAAGAAACATCCATCAGTCGCCTCTCATACATGCCCATAAGCGGGTATAGACCCACAACACTTTGGCGTATGGGAAGATGCTCCAACCGACTGAGCCACCTGATCAGGGCTTATCTCCTCTTTGATAACTGTTTTCTGTCAGCTGTGTGGTACTGCAGCATTTTGTAATGAGGCAAGGGAAAGGCATGATCTGTAACCTCTCAGAAATAATCAGGCATGTGGTGATTATAAGCCTTACTTCTGACAGAGCCCAGAATCAAGCTGGGAAATTATTAACTGAAGGTAGTTATGTGGAAGAAAATGTCTTCTCAGGTGAGCTGAGAGAACACCAGTTCTAGAAGATAGTCCAGGAAAAAACTTCTGTCTGGTGAAATGCATCCCTCTCTTGAGTCACAATGTACACTGCAATATTAAAGGAACTTCTAAGAACCACAGTGAAAAAATATGAAAAACTCAATTCTTCATTATGTGTTTGACAAATGTACATGAACAGGGACATGAACAAATGTCCTTGTCCACACACATACACACACCACTAATTGGTATGCTGAAGAACACAATTTGGGAAATTTAAAAAGAAGAAGAAGAAGACACATTGGCATCAGGCAGGAAGGCCAAGCAGTCGGGGGAGAAATAAAATGGCCCAGCATCGTGGAAAACTCCTGCAGTTGGTACCCACACTGCAGTGTCCTGACTCTCAATATGTTTTGGCAGCCCTGAGTCTGCACAACCCACGAATTCATATGGGGTTGAATACCAATCCAAAGGCTGCCTGAGCTATTGAGTTGGCCTGTTGCTCCCTTAAGAGAAGAACTTTTGTGCATTTCAAGATAATCAAGCAGCAATGACTGATGAAGACAACTGCCTGTCTTACTTTTAAATTCCAAAATTTGAAGTAAAGAAGCAGTATAAAATCTATTTTGTTGTTCCTGAAAGTATGAGATTACCTATTAAGGTATCAGTTTGAAAAATTTGAAAGTGAAGTTAAAAAGGAGGGAGTGACATAATGAAAAGATGGGGTCAGATAGACTAGTTTTACAGTCCTAGCTTAGCTGTGTGACCTTGGGCAACTGACTTAACTTCTCTGAACCTCAGTTACCATATCTGTAAAAAAACACTTCACTTGCAGAATAATGCAAGCATTAGAAATAACATATTCTCATGAATTATCTCATCATTCTGAAAAATATGTATGCTTAATATATAGTAAATATTCAGTTAATAAAAACTATTTCTGTTATATCCATGAGCAGAAAAGAATTGGTAGTATAAGATAAACAGTACTCATTTGATTCCCACACTGTAAATATCTTCTAATATTATGTCATTTTTTCCACTTTGTTAATGTAAAGCATAGCCTAGGTTCTAGAATAACTGCCAGTTTAAAAATCTCAACTCTGTGATGTGCTGTTTGACCTTGAACAAAACATATTACCTCTCACTGCCTCAACTTTCTAATATATAAATTGGGACACTACTATTATTTATTTCCTATTTTTTTACAGTTCTTGTGAGAATTTAGTTAAATTGTATATGGTGCTGTGGATATACTTAAGAACTCACTTTCCATTGTTGTTAATATCAACAATTCTCAATGCCTCATAAAATGTTTGCATTTGAATAATCATACTCCAACAAAAAAAATGATGGAAGTAAGACAAAACCAAACAAATGATTTTCTTTTTTATCATCTTTCTCTTTACTCGCCACCTCTGGCATTCCTTGGCCCCAGGTAAGTGCTCTTTGAGTCTCAGTTGTCACTTCGAGCATTCCTTCCTGGCTGAGTGTAGTCTATATGAGCTACACTGAAATGATTTCCTCTGCGGCCTTAGGAGGAGAAGGTTCACATTGGAACAACAATTCCCAAGGCAGCACCATCTTGACTAGTGACAGTTTATGGTATTTCCGTCTTCTTCATTGATTATAATATTTTCTCCTTTATTGAATTTGTAGATAAGAGCTACCAGTTCAAATCTGTTTGGCTCTAAATTCCATTTTCTTTTTACAACATAACAACAGCAACAATCTCACTAATCATAAAAACTAACATTTATTGATTATTTACTAGGTGCAGAAACCGTACCCTAAATTACCATAATCATAAGTTATTTACTTGCATTATCTCATGTAATCATCACAGCAAAC
Source organism: Trachops cirrhosus (assembly GCA_028533065.1). Lineage (NCBI taxonomy): Eukaryota > Metazoa > Chordata > Mammalia > Chiroptera > Phyllostomidae > Trachops > Trachops cirrhosus. The sequence goes on along the minus strand of CM052540.1, from coordinate 134,877,621 downwards.
CGATTCACGGTAGACATCACTGTTCTAGATGAGGAACCAAGGCCCCAGAAGTGAAGTGAGCTGCTGCTCAAGGGCACACAGCTAAGAGATGGTAGAACCAGGATTCACATTCACTTGGGGATGATTCAAGAACCCAGACCTCTCTCCACTTTTTGTTGCTGTTATGTTTTCAGAACGCTTTTCCTCCTTAATGATTGGAACAATATAATTTATAACAACTGATAAGCCTAAATCTTGTGTGTTTTTCACCTTTGTGAGTAAAAATAGCACTATGACAAGATTGCAGCAGCTTTAGGGCCATTCATTCATATCATGAAGGCTTAGTGAACACTGGTAAATTACGGCCAGAGCCAGGGAATGGATGTTCAGACAAGCAAGCTGGGCTCATTCCACCCGTTGGAGCTCTGTGGAGTGGATACGCTCTCCCGGGTGGGCTTTCTTCATTCCAGTTCCCTCTGACAAGAGAACTTGAAACAACTCATACATTCCTCTTTCATTATAAATCCCCCTTATCTTAAAAATTTTGGTTCAAAATTTACACTATCCCAGAAGCATTTTGTGATGACTGTAGCCACCTCCTTGTCTATCCAGTGATGACAGAGCCATGCTTATATAATATCTGCGTGTATCAACATATAGGCACTACACATTCTACAAATGCACAAATTGCAAGCCAAAACTCAGGTAGGCAAAAAATTGCTTCATTTTTTAATTTTTAAAAATTTTTATTTATTTATTTTTAGAAAGAGGGGAAGAGAGGGAGAGAAACATCAGTGTGTGGTTGCCTCTCACACATCCCCTACTGGGGACCTGGCCCTCAACCCAGACACATGCCCTCACTGGGCATTGAACCTGTGATGCTTTGGTTTGCAGGCTGGCACTCAATCCACTGAGCCGCACCAGCAAGGGCTTTTTTTTTTTTTTAAATAACAAAACTTTGTTTCTGTTAAAAGTTGCCTTTCTAATAAATGTTGTGAACTTGCTATCAGTCAATATGTTTTCTTCCCTTACCCTAGGGTTGCAGCTAACTTCTGAAAGAAGCTAATGGAAATACCAAGGCTTTGGATGGGGCAGAGATGGGAGAATGAGGAAAGCATGACTGTTCTGAGTTATCTCCTATGAATGCCATCATCTAGTGAAATACCCATTCTGGTTTTTCTTAAGTCTTGTGCTGGTCAATGTTACTCCATGCTACTCATGAGCATATGTGAACCACTTCTGCTCTCTGCTATTACTTCCTAAACAGACTGCCTGTATGCAAGTCATTCATTATCTGAGACTCTCCTTACAGGAGGAACTAAGCTATGACAGACCTTTAAAAATAGAAATTTCAAAGCCTGGGCAGGGTCTTTGTTTAGCTATGAGATCAGCAGTAAGAAGTGTATGATTTAACACTGGCTCCTTTTTTTTTTTTTGTATTCTAGGCTCTCAACCAGGTACAATTTGAAAGGGTGGTATTGGTAGTGGAATGAAAAAAAATGGAACTTTTATTTTTTAGTGAGTTTTGTTGACATAGTAAGGCTATATAACAAAACACCTCAACACTCAGGTGCTAACAATACATTAGTTCTCATTCTTATAAATTGGCGAGATAACAAGTTCAGCTTATTTAGGCTGTACTTACCTGGATAGCCCTGTTTCACGCTGTAAGTTGGCTAGGTTCAGAATGTGGATCTGCTGCATATACATTTGTTCTAGAAACAGGCTGAAGGGGCAGTAGTTACCTGGGGCATACTCCTCACATAGCCCGGGATCACTGGAGACAAGAGCCAAGCCAAACTGTGCAAGTACGTTTAAAGCCCTTGCTTGCATCACATCCACTAATATTCCACTGACCAAAGCAAATCACAGGGTCAAGGTCAACATCAGTGGGCTAGGAAAGTACACTCTTCTACAGGGTCAGGGGAAGTGGAGTGAATAATTATTATCATGTGTATTAGTGCTCTAACCTTGCAAAATTATGAGGCAGTTAGAAAACTACTCTTCCTCCTTATGGGTTTCAATTTGTATTTAAGAATTAATATGTATCCTTGGAACATGTGTGTGTTTGTGCTTGTACTTGCAGCTTGCACATGGTTTATCTAAGTATTACCAAACAGGCATTCAAGAAACACAGACATATCTTGAACCACTCTGGTGGGAAGACTTTGAAAATGGCTAGATGTAGAGGACAAAAGCTGCTTAGAACAGTCTTTCTGGAATTCTTGGGAAAATATTTTAGTTTGAATGAATAATGACTTAGGAGAAAGAACAGAGTTTGAAGGAAAACCACCCTCCCTGGGTAAGAAGGTAGGATTCTGAAAAGGTGGGTGGGAAGTCCGGGGATGGAGGTTTGAAGCAAGAGAGAAAAGTGGGCCTGAGGGCAGGTGTCCGCTTAGGGAATTGGGGCTTCTGATGAGGGCCTTCCCGGAGGCTTTAGTGCTGAGCTGCTGTAACCTGGCCTGTAAACAGTCATGTTTAGTGAACTGTTGCAAACCATTTCTCTCACTTGTAGTCAGTTCCTTTAGGTTTTTTTTTTCTCAGCACTTCAGTTAAGGCTCAGTCATACGTTTTATGCTGTCAGTAAGTAAAAGACTGAGCTATTAGGAAGAATAAAATATACCTATTCAAGTAATTCTTAAATTGCCTTTTAAAAAACCCATTTTTCATTTTAAATTTATTTTTATTGTATTTTTCCATTACCATTTAGTCCCCTTATACTCCCTACCACCCACAATCACCACACTTGTCCCTGTCCATGAATGCTTTCTCGTTTTTACTCAATCCCTCCACCGGCTAACCCTGCCCCCCATCGGAGCTGTCATCCTGCTCTCTGAGTCTGTCTCTATTTTGCTTGTTAGTTCAGTTTCCTCACTAGATTCCACATATGAGTGAAATCACATGGTATTTGTCTTTCTCTGACTGGCTTATTTCACTTAGCATAATGTTCTCTAGGTCCATCCATAAGGTTGCAAAAGGTAAAATTTTCTTTTTTTATGACTGAGTAGTATTCCACTGTGTAAATGTGCCATAGTTGTTTTATCCACTCATCTGCTGATGGAACTTGGGCTGCTTCCAAATGTTGGCAGTTGTAAAGTATGTTGCAGTGAACATAGGGGTGCTTATACTCTTTTGAATTTGTGTTTCACATTTTTCTAAAAAGGATTTAACTTCTTAATGTAAACCTTCAAATTTTCTTTTTGACACTTCATTTGGGAAACACAATAAGTAAGAGGAGAGCCTATTTTTGTTGGAAACATGAGCTTTTTCCTTTTTGATTTAGTGATAAATCATTTATTCTTCTGATTTATAAGCATATTTTACATATACTGATTAATACATCAAATGTATAATGTGGGAGTTCTCTTAAGAATGCTAAGACCACATATGTTAAACTCAGCTACACATTATATTGCGCTATTAGACAAATGTCACTTTAATACAATACATACATATTATACTTTTTTTTACTGACAGAAGAACATGCCTTTCAAAAAATATTTTATTGGATGAAACTTTCTTATTCTCATGAAAATTTTGGTTCTTGAATATAATTTATTATGCCTTTTAAAATTGTTTGATAAAAGCATTGGTACATTATAAATACCTGTAAAGAAAATATAGTTTAAAATTTTGAGGGAAGTATTATATAATTTTTCTCTTTTACATTTTCACAAAAATTCACACAGGCACTAAGAAAGACTGACAAAAATATTTTTTGTCTGAACAATCTACTCCAGGTTGGAAACATTCAAACGTGACTTTATTTAAATATTAAAGCTTCTCTAGAGTGAACCTTTGGCTACAATCCAATGAGCTGTTTGGGGTTTTAACCAGGAAAAGATACTGTCAGAAGAATAAAAGAGAGCTTCAGACAATTAGCACTAGGCTAGGAATGAGGAAAGGATGAGTTTTCATTTATTATTTTTATTGGGCTCTCTAGGCCTTAGCTTTGTTTTTAGTTGAAAATTTTTCTCACAACTCCCTGGTCCTTTTCAACTTTAACACTATTGATGTGCCGCAATTTTCAAAATTCTATCTAACACTCCATACCAAACAGCATGGGAAACTTTCAAGAACAGTGTGATACTACAGTTCTTTTAGGAGAACATTCTGAAAGCTTCATGGGTATTGCTCTGGAATTACCCTTATTCTGCACAAATTCATATGGTAGAATAGGGGGTGAAATTTTGTCTTACTAACCACATTTCAAACCAAAGCAAGTGACGGACTCTAGTGTTCTCTTCTTAGTCTAGTTCATGTGTAGCCTGATAGAGTTGGGACTTCATGGAAGAACTGCAAACAGCACACCCAATGGGAGAATGCCACTGCAGGTGACTAGAGCTTTTGTGAGCATAGAGAGAGTGGGCAGCTTGTGGGTTGGCAGTAATAAATTAGAAGAAATGGACATCCAGGGCTGGTGAGATTAAATGAACATGTCAAACTAGGTATCAGAGGTACATTCAGGAGATTAAAATATCATTTTGGGAGCCAATAAATTAATTAAGTCATGAAAAATTCTCATAATTATTATCACTCAGATCCTGTCTGAAAGAAGTTGAAGATTTTTTTAATGCATTTACACTTTGAACATGTTCATTTAGTGCAACAGCGGGCAAAATAAAATGCCTATTGAGCGCTCACCAGGGAGGTGGCTGCCATAAGCAGCACAGAGCAGAGCACCTTGGGGACTGGGCATTCAAGTCTAGCCGGGCAGCTGCTACTTAGCTCCAAGCAACTGTCGCCACAAAGGAAGATGGGTCTGTGAATCAGGTTTTATCTGAAATCCCTTATTTTCAATAATCACTCACATTTTAAAAACATTTTACATGCCAGACAAAATCTACCTGAAGAACAAATGTGGCCTGTGGGCTGCCAACTTTTGTCCTCTGAGTCAAAGCTTAAAAGCAATTTGATGAGAATTTGGATACTATTCAGCTATAAGGTTGGGGAACAGTCTTTAGTGTCAAGGAACAATCACTTAGTTTCAAAGATTCTGAAAGACCTATTCTAATTAATACAATTTTAAAAACAAATACCACCTCCTATTGGCTCTTCCCATATGAATATTTTCCTGTTATTAGGTTGGTTCTCTGTATTATGAGTGGCTTTCTGTTATTATTGCTAAAAAAAATTATGGCTAGGAATTAGGCAAGTCCCAAGTGTAAGTTTGTTCTAAGAACGTAGTGTAAATTAATTCTCTCAGTACTTATTAATAGTTTGTGGCTAAGATGAGTGAGGAGAACCTTGAGAAGGGGAAGCAGAGCATAGAGGGTGAGTCGCAGTCACTGTCAGGCCCATGGAGGCTGCCGCATGGCATGCCAGGCAAACGATGTTCCAACCCCGCTCAAACCAGGTAACACAGACTATGATGCCTGTTGATGGATCTAAGTAACCCAGCTTCCCCTCCCCGTAAATGAAAAGATGGTCGTGCTCTGAATAAGTAGTACTTTGGAATAGAAAAGATAGGGTCTGGGTCTAATTGTGAACTCTTTCATCAGAAACTTTTCGAAGCCTTCTGTGGCATCAAAATTCAAAAAACCACAGGGCAAAGACAGAGGACAGTTACCAGAACACTTTCCTTCCTCTTGTTCCTTGCAGATTACTTTTTAAATTAATCTATTGCCCAGTTTACGACCTTTCTTTTGAGAGATGAAATGGGAGGGCCCAAGAAGCTCCTCTAATGGGGTTTGAGGACCATGTGTGAACTGTGGCTCTAGAAAGAACAAACACTGTACTTGTGACAGTAGAGAAGAGATGCTTTGAAAGAGCTGTGATCCATTCAGGAAGTTGGATTTACTATATGAGCTCATCTCTTTCAGATGTCCAGTTTGGGGAAAAAAAGGAAAAGTATCACCAAGGATATTATAAGCATAAGAATCAATGACAAAAACAACTACCTCAGGCACAGGCAAAATCTAAGGGGAAGAAGCATGAATATTTCCAACTCAGGACCAGAGACTTATTTTAATTTTCCTCCTTCAGAATGTCCACCAGAGCTTGCAGCAGGAGGTCATCTCTGTGCTTATAAGGTTTGGTGTTATAGAAAACATCAACGTAGTCATTATATAGACTGTCCTCAGCGTCTTTAAGCTGGGAAGGTTTGTTCAGCTTTTCCAGGGCTTCGTAGAAATTTTCATAAGGGATGTTGACCTTTGCACTTGGAGACTTTGTTGGTGATTGCTTTGGTGGTGAGTTTTTGCTGAAAGCACTTTGTAGGAGTCGCAGCATGGCCTGGGAGGGGGCACCCTCCACCAGCTCATCCCTTCTGTTTCCCACACCACCGCTGCTGCCGCTTTTTGCAGTCAGGGGGTTTTCCTTCAGGTTCTCTTCCAAGGGCTGCTCCTAAAACACAGAAATCCACCAACAAAGGGAAGAAGGCTCATTTTTAGTGCTGGGCAGGCCCGCTGCAGCACCTGCCGTTGAAGGGCAGAGAGAATATGAGGCTTAGACTCACACTAACTCAGGTACCCAGGGCACTTTTTAAATTGTTTTTAACTTCACTTGTAAAATGGGAATAAGAATGCCTCTGTTTCTGGTGGATTTAAAGACTAAAATTAGGTTATTAAGTGCTCATACATATTGGTATCCTTCACTTTGATTAAGTGGAGTTCAAGTTAGGGGATTTAATAATTTTGAATTGATTAGTTTTAATTTCTAAATTCTAAATGAATTAATAAATGAATAAAACAGTAGAGTTTCATCCTATAGAAAATAACTTACCACACCCACTCTCTCTCTTCCTTACTCATGTTTAACTCAGTCCCCGCCAAAAAGTTAGGGGCAGCTTCACTCACCACATTGTCAATCTACAGTTAAAAAAAAAGCATGCCAGGAAGAATGTAGCCACACAGACCTCCCCTGAATCCGTCATCTTCTCCACCCCTCTTCTGTCGTTCTGCACGGTGTTGTAAGAGGTGTACACACGAGGCTGCTTCATGTGCTCTGGCTGAGAGGAGGTCCCATGCAAAATCAGCTTCCAGTTCACAATTCTGCCTTCATTTTGCATTCTCCCGGACTGATGGATAAGCACACATAACTTCAGTGTGTGTTCTGAGTAACATAAAACAAGCTCCTTCAAAATATCTATAAAGGATTTTAGAGTTAAAATCTAATTTAAAATGTCTATGCATTCCATGTGTAGAGCTCTGTGTAAAAAGAAATAAATCACTGGGGAGGGGGATACATGGTGATGGAAGGAGACTTGACTTGGGGTGGTGAACTCACAATAGAACATAGAGACGATGTATTATAGAATTGTGCACCCGAAACCTATGCAATTATATTAACAATGTCACCCCAATAAGACAAAAGACAAAATTTAAAAAGAAAAATAAAAGAGCCCTGACCTGGTGGCCCAGTTGGTTGGAGTGTCATTTCATACACCAAAAGGTTGTGGGTTCAAACCCTGGTCAGGGCACATGCCTAGGTTGCAGGTTCCATCCCTATTTGGGGGCGTGTACAGGAGGCAACCTATCGACGTTTCTTTCTCACATGGATGTTTCTCTCTCTCTCTCTCTCTCTCTCTCTCTCCTTTCCTCTGTCTCTAAAATCAATAAACATATAATCAGGAGAGGGTTTTAAAAAAGAAGATAATAAAAGAAAAAAAAGGGAAAATAAATCACTGGATTCAGTACTGGTATGAAATATGACAGTTTACATGCTGGAGGATTCAAAAAACAATGGATTGTTTCATTTAATTAAAAAATCAGGGAGTAAAGGATAGAAAACTGTATTTGAATAATGATTAAAATAAAAAAAATCAGAACTCTCAGGGGCAGGGGTGGGTGGAGCCGGGGAGAACACCTGGGGAAAATGGGGACAACTGTAATTGAACAACAACAACAAAAATTTTAATTTAAAAAGTAGAAAAGCAGAACTATATTAACCTCCTTTTTTTCAAAAAAAAGATTTTATTTATTTTTAGAGAGAGGAGAAGGAAGAGAGAGAGAGAAACATCAATGTGTGGTGGCCTCTCTCATGCCCTCTACTGGGGACCTGGCCCACAAAACAGGCATGTGCCCTCACTGGGAATCGAACTGGTAACCCTTGGGTTTGCAGGCCAGCTCTCAATCCACTGAGCCACACCAGCCAGGGCTAACCTCCTTTTCTATATGGGGTGTGTTCTTAAAAATTTGACTGTACCTTCTATAAACAGAATTATATTTACCAATTACCAACTTGTGGAAACATTCCATTGGGGAAAAAAAGTCAGCCTCTGCAAAGAATTGCCAATAGCCTTCAACATTAATTAGCCCTTAAAAACTGTATATTAAGGGAAGAGTAATACTTTTCAGAGCTTCAGATACTAAGTTAAAAGTAATGTGCTGAAATCTAAAATATCTAAAAAAGTACTTAAAAGTATAGAGTCAAATTCTGCAGACTTATCTTGGTAAATAGGCTTTCCTAGTTTCCTGGTGGCAAAACTGAGTTAGAGTGGAGGCCGTGTTCGTGAACAGGCCCACCTACAAATAACTTTTTCTCATTCTCTCTATGAGAGCGGGAATTTTTACCACTTCCATTTTTAAATTACAATTTTAGCTCTCTTTAGGAGAAAGCTATTCTTAGAGAAAAAAAGTAACAATAACTGTTACTTTTATTAATATCATTTATATTAATTTAATTGACATCTTCAGAAATTTAAAATCATCTCTTTTAAAAAAGTTATTTAGACATTGAAATCTGATGCTGCTAATATTTATACACATCTCTCTCAGGAGAACTCAGACCAAAAAACACTTTTATTTACATGCTCACCTATGGAAAATGCTGGTGAAACGATGCAAAAATAAATAATTCAGCTATATAATTCAGCTGTATAAGTATTTGGCTTTTTGCTCAGACAACTCCTTGCTTTATTTTTAGGACTGTATCGTATAATTATAGACTGTTAGTAAACAGAGTGAAAGAGAAATACTTTTTACTTTGTTTCATAACTGAAGCAAAACAAAACTCATGTTAAATAAGCTGTCTTGTCTAATAAGTAAGCTACTTCTAAATAGCCACTGCAGTAAATATTTGTAATAGTTCCCTCATGTGACTCCAGCAGAGTGTCATAAGCAGAGCTGTTCTAGCATTTAACTGTGTTTGTGAATATAGCTCATCCTGGTGATTAGGTCATGTGGTGGGCTACGTTCTAACATGGGAACACTTGGATTTGTCCCACAACCTGTCACATTGTAGATCAGGGTATCTTCTCTTCCTTCTTCTGTGGCTAATGCCAAATCTTTTTTTTTTTTGAAATCACCATAGCCAAGTAGGCAGGACTTGAAACACTACATCTTTTCCTTACATCAACTGAGGAGTAATCGAAGTTCCTTGGAGCCCTTATTAATGATGACTCCAAACTTGAAACTCCCTCAAAGTGTTTAAGCTTGTGATTCTATAGCCTTTTCTTCTTTCTTACCATGTCTGCAATTCGCAAAGTCCAGGTGCCTATTGGATTCTCTCCCCACGTGTGAACAGACATGAAGTCCCAATTTTTAAAGCCATTAGGAGATGTGTCCCGCTTTCTTTCAGCCAACAGAACAGTGTTGGTTCCTATTTGCATACAGAAAACACAAGTTAATAAATGTCCTAACAGTTCTGATAGCACACACTCTGGCATCTGATAACTGAAAATGAAAGCTGGGAGAGATTAGCCCTCCAAATTTTCTTGTTGAGTATAAGACCAAGATGGAGACATTCACAAGAAAAAAAAAGTTTTTATCTATAGAACTTTGCACATTATCTGACATGTGTTCTCAATAAATAATGTGGAAAAATAAATAATGAATGACTATATTAAAGTTTATTTGAATAAGGAGAACTCAGAACCACATTTACAAACTATTTTACATTAAATAAGACAGTCAAAGACCTAAAGTATATTTTGATGCAACTATCATTTTAAACTTTAAGAGGAAATTTTGAAAATTTAATAGGCAACTGCATCTATCATCTTGTGTACACATAAAAAATAAAGCTATATTAGTTTAATAATCTTTTATCAAATAAAACTACTTATCAAATTCAAACTTTCTGTAGATCAATAAATACTATTTCTAAGTGAAAGGGTCAAATGAAAAGGCCATCAATGAAAAAGCATTCCACCAATATTTCAGGCCAATTCCAAGATATCTGGAAAATGTAACTCCAAAATTAACAGAACCTACTCTACATCTCTAAGAAGTTCATATCCAAGAAGATTATAGAGCTAGCTCCTCTTTCCTCACATATCACCTATAGACACTGAATTTAGTCAGAGACTGAATCCTACAAAAACATAAAAGTGTTGGGATAGTTTCTCCTGGCTGGATTGTGGTTTGTGTTCACAAGCTCTTTCCCATCCAAGATCTCATTGGAATTAGTACCCTCTCAGGAAAAGCAAATGCCCAAAAATCATATTGTATGGCCTTAATCATATCATTATGGAAAATTTGTTAGTCTTCTCAACCCTCTTTCATGGATCAGAATTCTCAGTTTTTCATTTGATTCCTTGGATGTGTCTGATGTACCTGTCAGCTTTATTAATTAATTATCAGAGTAATTATAAATGATAAGAGTAATTATCACTAATGTGTTATCTGAGAAAAAAGAATGACAGATCAGTGACCTAGGAAAATGAATACAATTTGAAAATGAGTATTAAGGTATTAATCAAATTCCAGAAAGGCTTATTAATTAAAGGTATTATTATTAAAGGTATTATCACTCTTTGCTTATCTAAGGGCCAGTGGGATTGAGCAGGGCAGAATTCTGATGTTAACAAAAAGTACTATATATATAGTTTTTAATCCTCACCTGAGAACATGTTTTTATTGATTTTAAAGAGAGAATAAGAGAGAGAGAGAGGGAAATACTGATGTGAGAGAGAAACATCAATCAGCTGCCTCCTATACATGCACCGACCAGAGACTGAACCGACAACCTAGGTATGTACCCTGACGAGGAATCAAACCCACAACCTTTGGTGAATGGGATGATGCCCCAACCAACCGAGCCACCCAGCCAGGGCATTGGCAGCAGCATATATTTTAAGACCTGAAAACATCTACTGGGAGGGAGTTCTATAAAGAAACAAACTCATTCATCTGAAATAATTTACTTTACAGTTAAAAAGTTACATAAATGGTTTAAAAGAAATTTTTGAAGTTTTAAAAATCTTTACCAGCAGCAGAGGTGAGTGTGACATGAAGGTCTCCTCTTCGAGAATATTCAATTGTTGCTTCAAATTGTACATGTTCCAGGGACTTGATAGCATTTTCCTGTCCTTCACAAGCTCTTGTTGGAATCTCAATGATAACTTCTCCATTAGCTTTCAGGGCTCTAAATATATTAATGAATCATCACTGAATAAAGTATATCTCTTCTTCCTTGCATTTTATGCAAATATGTACACATCAGCTTTGTCTAGATCTCAACTAGCCTTGTTGTCTCTCCCTATTATGAGTAGAACCCAATTCAGGACAATAAATGCATTTTAATGCATAGAAGATGTAAGGTTTTTCAAGAAATAGAAAAAAAAGCAATTCTACAGTTTTTATGGAAACATGAAAGATCACAAATAGGTAAACCAATCCTGAGAAAGAAGAACAAAACTGAAGGTGTCATACTTCCTAATTTCAAAACACATTAGAAAGCTACAATAATCAAAACAGCATGGTACTGGGGGAAAAAAACCCAACTCAGACATATAGCCCACTGGAACAGAATAAAGAACCCAGTTAAGTGTACTTACCACAATTAAATAAAAATTTAATGATAAAGAACACAAATACCTGAAAAAAATTCTATTTACTATGGAATCAAATTCAGGTAGGTTTGCCTTGGACCTATTAAAAAATAGTCTATTATTGCAATAGACTCTCTTAAAATAATTTTTTTAAATGATTTTATCTTCCTAATGCATGTCCCCCATACCTCCCATACTTGGGTATTTTGTGTGAGTGGGTCTTCAGTATAATCATGGTTGTCATGATAGAATCAACAAAACAGACATAGCATATTCTACTTCTGTGGCCAGATGTGTTGGGGCAGATGTGGTCTATGTAAAAGCAGTATGATAAAGGTTCCTTCATGGGGGAAAAGTCATTATTCACCTAGCACTGTGGCATGAAGTGAGGCTCTTGAGTTTTGGATAATACTGGCTGATAAGTATTGTATTTTATCAATCCTAAGATGCATATTTAAACATTTTAACATCTATGAATCTGGTATAAATCTTAAAACTGATGATCGATAATAGTTTAATTAGCAATGATTATTCTTCGTGCTATATAAAACAATGGCCACCTTAAACCTAATGCTGGATAGTAGGTTGGCTATGAGAGGAAAATGCAAATATGCCAATATGATTTGCAGATCTTTGATCTTAATATTCCCCCTGGACCCACAGGGAACACCAGCAAATGCTACCTTCATCTACTTCAGAAAGGTAGGTGAGAAAAAAATCAGGCAAAATGGCAAACATTATAGCAAATAGTGCCATGGGAACGCTTCTTTGTTCAAAATTCCTGAGACACTTACCTGGGCTCAAAGTCATTATCTTTTACAACACACTGTTTCTTCTCAGGCACACTGTTCCAGGTTCTCGGATCAGCTAAGTCCACCAGAGCTTTGGCATTTAGCAGCCCAAATCCAAATCGACTATTTACCATCAAGCCTGCTCCATTCTTTTTCCATCCAGGGTTATTGGCCAGTGGGTCATACTCAGAGGTCCAGACAACCAAGTGCTGCATATCTCGCCAGGTGAGATTTGGGCTGGATAGAGAGTGATCCAAAATATCTTTCAGTGACAAAATGAAGTTTTCTTGTAAAAGCAAGTGCTAAAAACAAGCATCTCCATTCAGAAATTATGAAGTACCTTTTGAAACTGTACTTGTGTAATTTTATTTTGTGTTACTATTCATATGTTTTTCATTCAATTCAAAATATGGTATGGAAAACTTCTTCCCATACCACATAAGTTAAGTTCTTATTTTGGGTAAAATTTTGTGTTCAGCATTGTAAGTATGCAGGACTTGATTCTTGATTTCTAATCAGTTAAAGTTAACTGGAGCAAAACTTTAAAATGAGAGCATTTTTGAGACAGACTAGTAAGCCAGGACAAGTGGAGTAGGGAAACTGAGACAGATAGCTGAACACATTGGCCAAGCAATTTACAACCAGATACAAAAGTTCACCTCCCTAGAGATAACATCTAGGCTTCAGTTGTATCTCATCTGCAGGCTCAGAAAAGCAGCAAAACCTGGTGGGTGATGCCAGGACCAGCTGCAATGACCAAAGACTCCCTTTTGTGGTACTGACCAATCAGTGGAGACCGTGGCACACCTGAAGAACTGAGGAATATTCTACTGAAACCTTGCCCTGAGACCTCCCCTAAGATTCCCACCTACAAGAGAGAAATCAAAACTGAAGATGAAGGACCCTGGACATGCTCTCCCTCTGGGGAGTAGTCTGCACCAGTCTCTTCCCCTGTCCTTCCCCCACAGGCACACATCTAAACTCTAAGGGTACCCACCAGACTGAAGCCAGGGGAGTAATGGGCAGCGACAGCTTGTCCCAGGCTAAATCCGTGAACTTATCTCCAAGGTCCCCTTTCCTCTGACTTTCCAGTGAGCTAAGGCAGCCAGCCTAGGCTCTCCTGTTGATTCTTCTATGGTAGGACCCTCCTTGTTTCACTACCCCCAGCTTCTGTAAACATACTCTTATAGTCACCTGGACTCAAGCTGTGAAATTTTTCCTTCATGACATCAAGAACCCACAGACTTCTGGCTGGCCCTGGGCAGACCCACTCAGGGCCAGGTGTCCTGTCTGGTAACCCTTCTTTTGTGTCTCCTAGTCCTCTGCTGTAGGCTTTCATTTCCTTCTTAAGAAGACTCAGATTTTAAAGACATGGGCTGGCTTCCTACTCAAATACTTTTTGTCTTTTTTCTTCATGTATCAAAAGTGCCACGAAACTCTTAGCTGCTTGACACTTGCAAGGCACTATACTTAATACTAGAAGGATATTTGAGGAGGTGGTTATTGTTTTTAAGAAACTTACAATCCAGTAAAAGAACTAAGTTTTTTTGTAATTATAATAGAATAAATAAAACGTTGTGTTTACAGCATAATGCATTGTAGAAGTTTAGAGGAGAGAGAATTTTGGGATAGGAAGATCTAAGGAGGCTTTGCTGAAAGGAAATAACTGAGTTGAACTTTGAAAAGTGGGTAGCATGTCAAGAGGTGGAATGAGAGAAAAGAGGGTGAGGCAACAGAGCAAAACCTGTGAACCAGGGAAAGTACAGGATGCGGCCTAAGTACAGTGGGTTGTCTGGTTTGCTGGAGCAGGAAGAGGAGATGAGGTGTAAGGGCCCAGACAGTGAGGGCCTTGACTGCCAGGAAAGGGGCTAATACTTTATCATTTGGGCAATGGGGAATCATCGAGAAATTCTGTGCAAGGAAATGGTATAATCGGAAGTTATGATACGATTAATTTAACAACAGTATAAAGATAAATCAGAGGTGCACAGGACTGTTGGATCTATTATAATGCATATGAAACCTTTCCTGATGACCCTATTTAAAATTTCATTTCTTCCCACATGCTCCTGAGCTCTCTGATCCTGCCATACTTTTTTCTTTAGATAGCATTTATCACCTTCGAACATACTGGGCAATTCATTTGTTTTGTGTATTGTTAGTGTTTATCTCCCTGCTAGGATTAGGCATGAGAGGGGCTGAGATTTTAATCAATCTTTCTCTCTGATGTGTGGCTAGCACTGAGAAGAATTCCAGGCACAGAGTATCTGCTGAGTAAATATTGGTTGGTTGAATGATTGAATGTGACTATGTGTTAACCAGCCCCAGATGTAATTTTAAAACTTATTATCATTAGTCATTAGAGTTTTTCAAGATCTCAAGCTTTCCCATATCTTTGAGACCTGCACTGTTTCTATTAAGCCAATGAAACATAATTTAATAAATAAATGCCCGAGTATTTAGTACTCAAGGTTTCTATCTTATCACTAGGTTGTGAAGCAACCCTCAAGAGAATATGGCTCAATTTACTATTTTCTCCCTAGAGCCAGTAGTATATTGGTTAAGTTGCCCCGATATGTACTGCAAAGGCTGCCTGGCAGGCCTCACAGGGAAGCTCCTTCCCCACACCAGCTGGGTGCACAGCCCATCAGTTGGTCTCTCTAGGGAGTTGCAGTCAAGGACTCAGCTCCCTTCCATGGCC
Source organism: Trachops cirrhosus (assembly GCA_028533065.1). NCBI lineage: Eukaryota > Metazoa > Chordata > Mammalia > Chiroptera > Phyllostomidae > Trachops > Trachops cirrhosus. The sequence goes on along the minus strand of CM052540.1, from coordinate 134,862,437 downwards.
AAGCTCTCCCCATCTGTACATTTCTAGCCCCTCACGCCTTCATTCTTAGGTCTCCTTATCTGAGGCCTTAGGCAGTGATCTGCTCTGCTGAGGCCTCCTTATAAAAGGGAGTGGGAGAAACCTTAAGGACATTTTCCCCACCCTCACCACCCAGTACTTCTCCACTCCTAGCCTTCCTCCAAGCCCTACCCCACCCCAGAGTCCATAAAACTACCAGAGCCTTTTGTTGGGGCTCTCTCAACAGTGAGAAGATGCCCATGAATGTAGTGCTCCACTTGACACTCGACTGGTGTACTATTCTTTGGGGGGAAATGAATCTGGGAAGTCAGGGTTCCTCTTGTTTTAGACTCTGGCTTATACCATCACAGTAAGCAGTCAAAGGCTTAACTCTTTTATTTTTGGTGTGTTGCTTTAATCCACTATTGTGACACCTAGCAGCTCAGTAGGCTCTCAGCTCAGCTGAGCTGATGAACACACCACCCAGAGAGCGACTGATGGAGGCCTTAGACAGACTCCAGGTCAGTGATTCCCACAGGTCCCAGACTGCACCATAATACCTGGTACACTTGTAAATACTGATAATTCCCGAGTCCCATCCTAAACCTACTGAATCAAAATATCTGAAGGTAGGGCATGGTTTTATATCTACATTTGAAAAAACTGACCAGTTCTGTGTTAGACCTAAAACAAGAATTGGAAGAAAGAATACAAGCATATAACTAAGACAGTTAGAAATTAACTCAAATCATGAAGGTCAGAATGGGGAGTAATAAAAGGCATATTAAACTATATTCTACTACCAAAGACCTGTGTGACCTTAAGCAAGTCACTTCATCTCCCTGGGCCTGAGTTGACTCATTTATGAAACCAGAGGGATGAGTGTAATCTCCAGAATTCAGACTCTTACTATTCAGACTCCCATCTGCCCAATATTGTAAATACCTCACTACAGATCTTGTCTCCACACTGGCCATCTTGCCACATTCAGGAATAATTAACTAGCTGAGCAGAAATGGCTATTTTCTTAATGTAGAAATAAATTCTAAACTCTAAAGCATTTTACTGAAATTCTTGCATCCTTCCAGTCTTTTAAAGGGAGTTTTAGGCACAAGCCTCTTATCAAGGTTGTCAATGGGAGATGTGCCACTTTCCTAGTTGGACCGTCAGTGTGAGCAGGTGTGTGGAGGCTGGATGAGAAAGTGCACTGAGAACGCATAAGGCAGGGTCTTGGTTATAAAACACAAGGCCAAGACTTCCTGCATTTCTACAGTAGAGCATTTATTTTACACTTAATTGCATGTTTTATTGTTTTTAATGTTACTTTACCTATTCTTTGTAAAATATTCAAGGGGGCACCACTGCCATGCAATTTGGAAAATTAAGCCCATTTTCCTGTTATTGTTCATTTGTGTGATTGAATTTCATAAACAGAAAGGAGCTGCTAATAATAGTACATCTCATTGCTGACAGCCTCCCTTTGTTAATTAGTGCTCACAGCATCCACAATAATTAAAATTTTTAAAGGTGAATTAGGTTGCTAATCAAGGATATGTTTATAGAAAATAAGGACTGTGGAATTAAACACTGAAATTAAGCATTGCTTCTAATTAGAGAGTGTAAGGTAAAGTAACCTGGAAACAAAATTCTAAAATGAAAGTCTTAGAGGTTACCTGGTTTAGCCTCTAATCATACCTCCGTAAGCCTAGTATGTTGAAGATTTTCTAACTTGGAGACTTTCCAACATTTCACAACCCACTAAGTCAGGGATTTCTTTGATGTAATTTATCCAAAGGTTTCATGCCGCATTGAAAGTTTATTTTCCTTTCTCCAGCCTTTACTGAAAACAGAAAACTGGTTCATCTATTTATTTAATATCTCCAACGATATAAAGGGATTCAGTGTTTCACTATAGAATTTGTGCTCTCTATTAAAAATTATTCTGATTCCTTTGCTATCTCCACAGAGGACTGAGGTTATTGTCTGCCATCTTTCTTATGTATACTCACAACATAATGTGCCATAGGCATTTATCCAAGGAATTTCTGTCTTTTTAATGCCTATTAAGTACATGAATGGGCATCTTCATAATTACAGCTATATGAGGTAGAGGAAAAAACAGTTGTAAATTAACTCCTTATAGCACTGTTTCTCTAAATTTAGTTAAGCATTCAAACTGCCTAACATACATGTTTAAAGTGGGGATTCCTGAGCCAAATATCAGACAATTCTGAATCTGAGTTGATAACAGTGAGGCCTGGGAATCGACATGCTACATAAACTCCTAAGGTGGTTATTATGCATGCTGATATTTGGGAAACACTGTTCTAGGGAAGAAAATTCCTCTCTCCATATTTGAGCCTAAATTCTTTCTCCTTCCTTCTCCACTTCCCATCCCCCAGTGCTCTAGCTAAGTCGTAATTAATGCAACGTAGTAAGAGTAGTTTGCTTGTGACAAGGTGTCTTTTATGAGGAACTCATAAACACATGAGCATTATGATGTTCCTTCGTCAGCCTCAGTCTTTTTAACTCCCCTTTGTCTGAGAGGATGATGGGCTTCCACTCAACACTTCCACTCCATCAGGCCATGGGAGGCAGCACAGTGTGTAGCTGCTCATAGCACAGGCTTTGTTGTCAGACACACCAGAGTCTGAATCTATTTGTGGGATGTTGGTTACATTTCTCAACCTCTCTAAGCCTCAGTTTCTTGTTGATAAAATGAAACTAATAAGTCCCATGCCACAAAGATATTGTAATGATTAAAATCAGCATTGCATGTAAAGAGGTTAGCACAGTGTCTGGTCCATGGTAAGAACCTGTTAAATATTGAGTGTTATTATTCTCAATAAATTTAGCCCATAGTTTTACTCCTGTCTCCACAGTTGTTCCTTAAGGACCATCACATAGTTACATGATTCTCCCAATCTTGACTGACTAGGGAAACTTCTAGAAATTCTGGCATTTGGATTTTCTGAAATAATTGTCTTGGTATATAGACAATTGAATATAGTGCAGAAAACTGTCCGTTTGGGAAAAGACATCTCAATAATCTCTCTGTACTTTGGCAGAATGTATATATAAATGTTAAGATAGATTATGTCCATCATACTGATTATTGAATCAAAATAAAAGGAATTAAATTCTTATTATGTGTACCAAGAAGATCACAAACTCTAATGTGTCAAATTATGAACAGTGTGGGAATCTGACGCAACCTACAAACCGTTCCCCTAAAAAATGCCATGCATACACTCACAAATAATTCTGCATCTACTTCCAAAAAAGCTGTGGGCCCTTGGAAACTCATCCACATATTTGATAGAAGTCCATGGAGCCCCTGCTTTAAAAATAGCCCATTAGAAATGAACTGCAATGAACAAGGCTAGATCATTCTTAGATCATTTTCTCCTTGTACAGAAAAAGAAGTTCACAATTTTACAAAGCAGATGTTAAGATTTTAAAATTTCAATTTTTATGTAAAATTAATGTTCAATCTTTTCACGTAGATGGTGTGTTTCTACTGTACTGGTCATTGGACAAGGATGGGCCAGGTCTATTTCCATGTACCTTATAGGTGTTAGGTAGGAAAGACTTAATATTTTAAGGATGGTTTTATTTTAACAGGTCCCTGGAGCTAACAGCTTATGTCCTGAAATCATGAATGTTGTACACCACCTGTGTGTAACCACTTGCCCTCATAGGACCTTATTTTTTCTACTCAGAACTGCTCACCAACAACCTCGACAATACATGTTAGATGATCTATGTATGCTGATACCTTGTATTTCAAGTTGGCTAATTTTATATAGGGAAAATGTTTGAAACAAATCATCTGATCTGACCCCTTTGCTTTATAGATGGTAAATCAAACCCTCACGTGGGAATTAACTTGCCTACGGTCACAAAGTAGTGGCATACCTAAAAATTGAAGCTAGGTGTTCATTGCAATTTTCACTGCTTAGGTAATTTTTTTCTCAAATTAGGTTTGAATCTGCTGATGCCAGTCTTAGCTTGTGTTCATAGGCTTTGGCCTCTGTCCATCCCCTTCCTGTTACAAGTGAACTCAGATTCTAAACATAGCTCTTTTCTTGGTCCCAAGAGTTTTAAGCGTTCCTCTATTTCTGATTGAGCTCTTCCTACATTTGCTGATCCCTTACCAGACATCTTTCCAGCCCATCCAAGGAGGTAGACCCTTAGTAAGAGCCTTGCTAGGCCTACCTTGCTTAGCCACTGTGGCCATCTTCTGGCTGAGAAACCAGGGACTACCTCTTAAATCCACAGGTGGTCCCAGGGCTCCTGGAGCTACTCTGGGTTCTCTTGAGCAAACACAGAGCAGCTTCCAGGCTCTGCCAGCTGTGGCATGAGCCAAGGTATTCTTCTGTTGCTACTCTGAACCTCGTCTACTGAACATGACAGGAGGGGACTGCTATGTCTTCTCTATAGAACATGGATGTTCTTCTAGCCTATCCTCCTTATTAGGAAGATTAATAGTAACGTACAAGTTTAATCACTCCACCTATCATGTAACCATAGCACCTACCTTGATATTTAAATATTTCTCACCATACAACATTAGAAACTAGAAATAAGGATGAATAAAAAGTTGTGAATATACAGTGTGAGACAGTGAGATTTAGAAAAAATGTTGTTAAATCCCTCATTTTTTGAAGATTTTATTTATTTCTTTTTAGAGAGAAGGGAAGGGAGAGAGAAAGATAGGGGGAGAAACATCGATTGGTTGCCTCTCGCATGCTCCCAACAGGGGACTTGGCCAACAACCCAGACATGTGCCCTGACTAGGAATCAAACCAGTGACCTTTCAGTTTGTAGGCCAGCACTCAGTCCACTGAGCCACACCGGCCAGGTATAGATCCCTTTTTAACATCGTACACTAAAGTAAACTCCAGGGGGATTAGGACTTAAATATGGCAAATGAATCATAATAAAAAACATATACATAAATGGTCATCTAATTTTTGGTTGTAAATATCTGAGAGTAAAAACAAACAAAAAAACCTTAAAAAACTGACAAATATAACTGAATATATTAACTTCAATATATTAAAAATTAGATATAAATAAAATTAAAAGGTAAGTGTTGAATTAACCAAGCACTAATAGCTTTTCTAAACTAAGGCTGTTGAACAAAATCAAGGCCATAAATAAGCAATCACAGATGATAAATGGCCAAAGAATATAAAATATTGAGCTTCACTAGAAAAGAAATAAAAGTATATAAAGATGACATACCATTTGCATGTATCAAAATAGCAAATACTTTAAAAGATAATAAAAGTGGCTTTAATAAGAGTTTAGGAAAATGGCACTTTCATACATATAATGCTCATGGAAATATAAAATGTTGTAGTCTTTCTAGACAGTAACTTGTCAGTATGTATCAAATCATTAAAACACATATGCCCTGTGACCCAGAAATTCCAACTGTGAGTGGTTATCCTGAGGAAATTATCAGAGATGACAACCAACACTTATGGACAAGGGTGTTTAAGCCCGATTAGATAACTTTCAATTTGCATTTATATAATAGAATACTACAAAAAAATTAAAATCCTGTTCTTAAATCTCACGTCCTCATGAGAAGCTGACACGTTGTATCAGCTGTAAGACTTGGTTTATATAACATGAAAAAAGGATGTTTTAGAAACTTGTCATTCCTAACACTACCCACAAGAGATGATCTGGATGAAGTCTTTCCTGGTGGGAATAAACAGAAGTGAGAAGGCTTTGCAGCTGAGTGAGAGGAGAATTGGGAGGAGAGCATCAGTTTTTGAAGGTCAAGAAACATTGATTTAAACATGAAAAAGTGCTCTTAACATATTATAGGGTAGATTAAAAAATTACAAAATAATGTATACATGAAGATCCCAATTTTGTAAGATATATGTGTGTACTAAATGTACATTGAGATGTTAACAGGAAGAGAGCTTACTTTTATTATTTTTTGTAGTTTTCTACGGTAACCATGTATTTAGAAAACAATATTTGTTATTATAAATAAGAAGATGCAGCCTTAGTAATGGTGATTAGATGCCTTCTGGGCCTTACTTTGCTTCCAGGGCCAGAGCGAAGATGCCAGCAGCCAGGGGTGCCGAGGCGGAGGTGCCTGTGTGGGTCTCCGTGCAGTCATTGTGCAGGTCAGCACTCGTCTGGGTGGCATCAGGAAGGAGAGAAAGGCAGGAGAACATGTAAGGAGTGTGAGCCCGTCCCTGGGGGTGAACTGTACCTAGGCTGCACCTGCTGTGATCAGGAAGCTCAGCTGATTCGATTCCCGACTTCCTCCTCTAAACCACAGACGGATGTTTGCCATCTGCTGATATTTTAGTTCACTTGCCTCTATATGCAACTTGTCTATAATTCTGGCATCGGGATGCCTTTCTGGGGGATGAAGTACTCTCACTATGAATATTTTCTCCTCTGAGATTCCCAAACAAAGTGCTGTCTGAAAAAAGGGACTGTTTCAAAGTCATTGTGAATCATGCTGGCCGGTTAATCATCAGGTCCATTGTGTTTGGCCTGGCATATTTAGAAATTCTTCCTCATGCAAAATTCCCTTTTGCTTTCAGATTGACATTTGACTGCCTCTTCAGTGCAAGAATATTAAGCCATTCTGATTTTGGCCACTTGAACTACTTGTAAAAAATGTGTTTAGTGTGTAGTTTGCACTCACTGTTATACTTTGATGCCCATAAGTTAGTGTCCACATTTGCACATTGATGAGAATGATGAGTTTTTCAAACAGAAAGTGTACTGTGCTTTGATCTGGGTCCAAATTCTAACACTGCTATTCACTGGATGGGTCTCAAGGTCAAGTCACTTGGGTTCCCATCTGTAAAATGAGGTTGACATTTCCTAACTCTTATTCTGAAGCTGGAATGAATCCTGTCTGTGAAAGCATTTTTACACACTATTATTGAATGTAAGGAATTACCCAGGGTAATTATAGCTTAATTGAAGAGGCTGCCGAGATGCACGGAAGAAACCAAAAAGACTTCCATTCATTCTGCCTTAGAGACCACAGTACTGGTGTTTGAACAACTAGTTGGGCTAAAGGATTACTAACAAGACACCCACCCAGACTCTCCCGCACTATGGTTTTTAGCTAGGCATTTCAATGTGTGGGAGGGAGGTGCAAAAAAATAATTTGTTCTGTTATCACCTCCTTTGGCTTCCCACCTGGAGGTGCTGAATTTCTCAAGTTACAGTAGCTCCGCTCCTCACTCCTCGGAGGGCTGCGGAAGGAAGGTTGCCCATTTTACCTGCTGACGCAAGTAAGCCCCCGGAGATGACTGTGCTGAGGACGAGATTTGCGTATGACAAAGACTATGTTCTTGCCACTGTCTCAAATAGAATCCACCAGCTGTCTCTACAATGGTGGATTTACCTAAGGAGGGATCTTTGCAAAGATAGAAATTCTTCCTCCTCCTTCAGAGCAGAGTAGCTCAGATGAGGGATAGTCTATGAAATAGTGACTCCAAAATGTATAATAACAGGCCATTTTCCCCAAAGCACCTCTTGACACCCATAGGGACAACAGCCAGGGGCTCTCAACACAGGTAGAAACATATCTGATATGCCCCTTTCTAAGGCTATGAAGTATGCCCACCATAAAGAATCCCTGGGTAGAATATCAGTATTATTTGTGTAATTGAAGATATGGGCATGAGAGGGAGGGAAGCCAATGCTTTTCAGCTGAGGCTCCAGTTTTATTGTCTGGACTAGAGTAGGTTAGAGAGGCAGGCAGAGCTCCAAAACAGTGATCCTGTATGAAGAAGACAGTGGTTCTGACAATTTCGTTAAGATGCTATTAATATTAATTTTATAAACACTTTAAGTTCTAATAATTATGGGGTTCACCCACAATCTAATGGGATCATGACCTGTTATTTCATTGAGATTAGGATATACTTACTTTAGCTAGTTGGTTCTTTCTGTGTCAGAAGTTAAGTTTGGGTCTTTAAATTTTTAAACTAAAAGCACCTCTCTGTTCTTAAAGCCCTCAAATAGCCCTTCCTCATCGTGTCCTTAAAGGGAAATCCGATAATTACCCTTGGCAGTCTGACTCATGAAAGCAAAGGCACAGCCAAGCATGGGCTAGAGATGCTCTCTGAGCATCTAACCTTTCTGAGCTGCTTATTTGGATGCTGAGAAGTTCACCTCAGGGGAAATTTAGACTGTTATTTTCCTGCAGGTGGTTTGTTCTTAGGAGACATAGCTGGTGTCTGCTTTGTATTTTTATCATCTGCGAAAGGGCAAGCCAGACTATATCCCTGCTATTAAAAGAATCCACCAGTACAGGGCGATAAAGCCCCTACACCCCTGCAATCTCCCTAGAGGCTGTTCTCAGGGAGGCATCACACAAGTCAAATAGACATTTGGCGTCTCGACCATATGCAGTGACAGATTGGTGGCTTCTCAGGGCTGAGTTTAAAAATGACCGAGTGGCAACATCATTTTGGCAGAAGCATCATTATCCCAGAGAGAGAAAACTTCCCAATATATTCCAGTCTTTCAAATGAGTAAAGGATGAGTCTCCCCAAAGGAGACATCAAGCTTAAACAAACCAACTTTACCAAAGGTACTGGCCAAAGGATTCTTTTGAATGCAAGCCATGCTCTTCTACCTAAGCAGAGAGAATTAGACAAAAACAACATACGATCCGCTGGTCTGTGTAGTCCCCACTGCTGTACGAGGTGGCCAGCGTGGAGGAGCACTTCTCGGCGTACCAGGGGGACAGGCCCTGCTGCGAGGCACTGCTGATGGAGATGGTGTAGATGCTGTCCGTGTACCCATCACAGTCACAATTGTCTCCCTGACGCCCCCCATTCCCAGAAGCCCAGACGAAGATGGAGCCCTTTCCTTGTCTCCCCTAAAAGAAAAACCAAAATATAAAACATCTATTGCCATCTGTTGGGGACACTGTCACACCCCAAGAAAATCTCCAACAAATACATGCATGAAGTTCTCAGGACAGTTATTTGCAGGTCCATTTCAAGACCAGGTCCTCCAGCCTCAATGCTGGAAATCTTGTGAGATGTCAGTGATTGAGTCACTGGGTTCTGGGTCTGCCAGTGCTTCATCTGGGCCTGCTCAGGGATGGGGCTGAGCTGATGCTTTTCTTTATTATGCAGATTTATAATCTGGCCATTAGCACTTGCTCATATTTTTTCATTCCTCCCTTGGCTTATGTCACTACATTTGAGTCTTTGAACTTCCTCTCTTCCTTTCTGATTGAATCTTGGTTGACTAATAGAATGACGAAATCAGGCATTATTCAGATTTGCTTTGCAGCTGCATTAAAAGGGACTCTTCAGTTAAATAGAACTCATCGTCAAGGCTACTCTTTCTATGACTTAGGTCTGTGCTCTCCAGAGTTTCTACTGTTGTTTCATCCTGTACAGAACAAGTCCTTAGACTCCTGGCAAGAATGCCATAAACCCAGTGACAGAGCAATACAACCAAGGCACACGTGTTCACCAGGCACGTGCAGAGTGGGAGGTAGTCCTCTGCTATCTATATATAAAGATACATTTTCAGAGCATTTGAAAGCAATCTGGATAGTAGTTTAATCTAGAGTAAAAATTTAAAAGCAGAAAGGACATAATCCAGAGTATTTTTTAAATATATGTTTTAAGAATAATGAATCTCTGTTGAATGTCAGACCCAAATGGGGAAAAATCTCTTAACCATTAACTTTCATCCCTCTGCAGAATGATTTGGCTCTAAATGCATTTCAAATTGTAAGCAACCACAAGAAATGCACAGCCATTTCTTTCCATGTAAGCAAAATGTTCTTCCCTTCTCCATATATCCACATAGTTAGGTTGCATTTCAGGTGGGTCTGTGTTAAGCATCTCACCTGTTTAACACCATATTCAAAAGCCTTCTGGGCTAGTCGGCCAGGCCCCTCCACAGTTTTCCCATCATCATTAGGACCCCAGCTCGCGCTGTAAATATCCACATGTCCAGGATTGAATCCGATTGAACTGGCTTCAATAGCATCCGTCACAATGCCGTCCAGCATTCTTATACCTGTATAGCAAAACAAACAAATAAGCTGATGTCAGCATGTACATGGAGAATGGCACAGATGCTCTTAATAGAATTCACTTTCTGAAAGGACTCTCAAGAGTCAAAAACAGGGTAACCACTGTATGTCTCAAATGCCCATGTCCTGATGCTAATAGCATAACAGATACAAGTCACTGCCTCCATAAACTGTCTTATCTGCACTTTAGAGAGAACTCCATGTCCTCTGCAATGGCCATGGGCATTGTGCAATGCAGAATGTGCCCTCTCCCTCCCGGACTCCGACAACCTGAAAATGACAGGATAGCTTTTAGAAAGAGGCATCAAACAGCCCTCCCCTGATAGATCCACTCATGACTGTACCACGGATGGCTGTGGCCCAACCTGTGCCACACAAATGACTCCGTACTGGAAACCGTGCAACTTGAAAAGGTCTACTGACAATAAGAAACTAACAAATAGGGAAAGAACTCTTGTTTCTAAGCACTCATTAAAAATAACCCAGAGGCCATTCTTTTATGTGTTTGCTAAGAAACATTTTCAAGGAACATGCTTCCTTTTCTTCTAAATAATCTCAAGGATGAAATCATTGACATGGATTTTGCTCCTGAGGGAGAATCATTTCTCAGCAGGAGAAGGCAGTAGCTCTTCGTGCTTTCCAACAAGCTGTCACCGGCCATCAGACTCATGGACTCCAGAGCCAGCAGGGCAAAGCAACTTAGTTAGAGGCAGCTACCTGGTTATTCCTGGCTTCAGGCTGGTAATGCAGTGGAGTACACAGACTTAGATTTTCACACTGTTATTCACAGAAGAGCATAGGTAAAAGAACATGTAATTGACATGATTAATGAAAGTCATATTTATTTTAAAAATTGTTTAAAAGTGCATTTACTGGGGGTGGAATCCCAGCTCTTCTACCATACTAGCTGCATGATTTTGAGATAAGTCACTTAACTTCTCTGTGCCTCAGTTTCTTCAACTATAAACTGGGGATAATGACAGCTCACATGTATTGAGAATATACTATATTCAGCTACCATTCTTCAGACCTGAAACTTACGAACTTATCTATGCTTACGACAACCATTTGAGGTGGGTCTTACAATACTCCCCATTTTAGAGGGGGAGAAACTGAGGCTAGAGATGAACAGTGACTTGCCCAAAGCCACACAGATTGAAATTGTGAAGCCAAGACCTGAATCCCAGAAATCTGGTAACCAAAATACATCCTATTAACTCCAGGACACACTGCCTGTAATGGGTTGTAGGGTAAGTGATGGATATATAATAAGTGCTTAAAAATGAAAACTATTATATAAAAACACACTTAGAGCTAGGCTACCAAAGGGTGGAGTAATAGAAAAAAGTCAGTAGGCTTGGAATGAGAAGCCTTATGTTTTAATTGTACCCTGCCACACACTGTCACCTTGAAAATCTTGCTTCTGATTCCTCCTTTATAAAACAAAGGGATCAGATGACTCTCTCATAAGCTACAGCTACTTAGTTCATATGACTTAAAAAGTGAATTCTGTTTCTAGGTGATTACATAATTTGTACTTCTTTCATTTTCATTAAATTAACATGGCAGTTTGATGATGCTAGTATCAAAGTCATTAGGAATAACGAAATCTAAAAGTGCGCTGTATTAGCAGATAGGCATCACACATGACAGGATGTCTGCTTATTTGCTTTCTAAAAAGGAGTACAGTCTCTGTGAGACCCTGTATATCCAGTCCCTGCCACCTTCTCCACAGGAAGTGCATCAGTGGGTTTTCTCTCTTCTTCCCACTGGGTTCAGCCAACTGAGGACAGCAGCAGGAGGTTGGGGGATGAGGGGAGAGTGAGGTGCTCATTGTCCTGAATCCTCTTTGACTAGAAATAGCTCAGTTGTTGTGATCGAGGCCACAGCTCCTGTCCAGTGATTCTCTCTATGACCGCAGCTCTCTCTCTCTCCAGTTTCCACTGATGCCTCCCCGTTGCTCCTGTAGGCCTAAAGTTGGTAACATCTGTCTACATTTGTTAGCCCTTGTTGGTTTCCTTGGAACTCTTGTAAATAGTTTTTTTTTTAATCTAATTGTCCTCATGGAACTTACCATATGTTTCCCCATAAAGACACTGACTGAAACAACTCAAGATTCTAAATTCTTGCTATCAAAGGTAACCTTTGGTTTCTTAATACAACAAGTATGTAATTCTTTTTCTTTTTAAAAACTGTTCTTTTCTATGAAATGAAGAGCTGCAGAATTGAGAGGTAGGGAAATTCTTTGCCTATATTTACCTCCTCCTTCTCTCCCCTGAGCAAGCACTCAAAAACAAATCCTTCTAAATCAGAGCACAGAGAAAATTAGATTTGGTTTCAAAGCTATTCAGCATTTCCACACACCCCTCCCCATATGTATGGGTTATCTTCAGTTATCATTTTCTAGGACTCCAGATCCATTGATTCATTTGCAATTCATAAGTCATACACCAAACTTCTCATGGAGTCCGTTCTTCTTCTGGTTGTTGAAAGGCCACCTTATTTACACCAAGTGATGCAAGACTCACATTAAAAGTGCTTTACCTCCGACTTTGGAATTATATGCAACTCCGACCCCACACTTGTGATTATTTGCTTGCATGGCAATTTCTCCTGCACATCTGGTCCCATGTCTGAGGATTAAAAATTAGGAATTACAAAACATAAATGAAGACACACATTGGTCTTGCACATGAATCCATGGTACATGGACACATTAGCTTTCTGTCTGCCTTTAGCGGATTTCAGCGTTAGATGAAGTGTAGGTATCATATGAAGGGCACAAGTATGGGAGCCAGAGTATTTATGTTCAAATTCTAGCTTCTGACGCTAACTAGTGGTGTGACCTTGGGTAAGTGTCCTCAAAGTGTGACATCGCATGAGATACTGTGTATGGAGTACTTAGAACAGTGGTTGGTATACAGTAAGAACCCAGTAAGTGTTAGCTATGGATAGTATTATGAGCAACTCCGACACTTTCAGAAATTGTTTCCAAATAGATGGCTCTGCTCCATACCTCCTGGTAGTGAAGTGGCTACTCACTTCCCCCCTCTAGGGACTTCCTTGGCTTAGGTTATCCTGGACCAGCTCTAGGAGGATGTGCTAGAGCAGAGTCCCCTCTCCAGATGTCCTCTCCTCCATTCATACACCAAACAAAAACATTTGCAGGTTTTCTGGCACCAAAAGGAGTTTGAGATTTTTAGAAGACACTACAGACTAATTGGAAAACTCTGATTGGAACCAGAGGCATGAACAAGATTGGGTTTGCAATCAGGCAAAAAGGGTAATTCATGATTTCAGAGTATTTAAAGGAAAAAAAATCCATCTCTAAAACAGACCAAAGCCCACTGTTAAAGCATAAATTCTGAAATTCTGGGGATAATTAATTGTTTTTTCCCACCATCACCCTGACCCCAGGAGGGCCTGTAAATCAAGAGAACTTTAATGTAAATCCATTTATTTTATGACCATATTGCATTGCACAAGCCCCTGGGAGCATGGTGAAGGCTGTTGGGGCATTGGAGGAGCTGTTCCCCAGACCTGCTGACACGGAGAAGAGAAGGGTTAGCACAGAGCAGCGCTGTCAGCCAGCTGCCTTTAGAACCTATCATTCTAGCTATCTATTAATTTAGCTTAGTAAGGAATATAAAAATCTGAAATTAATTGGGTGATCTAAAAGAATTGTTTCACTTATCTGGTTTTCCTGAAGTACCAAAGATGATTTCCCGCTAAATGATATTCCTGCTTCTTCCAAATATTGGATAGGATCTTGAGTCAAAATGATATAATTATCTTTAATTCTCAAGGTCTTTCCTAGTGCAGCAAACATCTACTTCTTTTTTGTTTCCTAGAATTTTCCCCTTTTGGGAAGTGGCCCTCTCTCACTCCTTGTGATCCTTTCTATCAGGAGGCTCCTTCTCCCAGGTAGCTTTCAAGGATTAATGCAGATTCTGGGGAAATGATTTATATTTTTTCTCCAGAATCTTCAGCTTTTAAGTTCCATCTGAGCCATACAATCTTGTTGCCAGATAAGATTCTGTTGAGAATGAAGCTAAGTTGAGGAAAGCAGCACTGGGAGCTGGAGACAGAGTGTTTGGTGTCTTGATGGCATATTACTGAGCTCCTGAATTTTACAGTGCTTCTGAAGCTAGAGCCTTTCTTGAATGAAAGTTTTTTTTTTTAAATCCTCATCTGAGGACATTTTTTCATTGCTTTGAGAGAGAGAGGGAAAAGAAAGAAAGAAGAAAGAAAGAAAGAAAAAAGAAAGAAAGAAAGAAAGAAAGAAAGAAAGAAAGAAAGAAAGAAAGAAAGAAAGAAAGAAAGAAAGG
>CM052540.1:134809344-134847946 GCA_028533065.1 Trachops cirrhosus | reverse complement strand
AATCTTCAGCTTTTAAGTTCCATCTGAGCCATACAATCTTGTTGCCAGATAAGATTCTGTTGAGAATGAAGCTAAGTTGAGGAAAGCAGCACTGGGAGCTGGAGACAGAGTGTTTGGTGTCTTGATGGCATATTACTGAGCTCCTGAATTTTACAGTGCTTCTGAAGCTAGAGCCTTTCTTGAATGAAAGTTTTTTTTTAAATCCTCATCTGAGGACATTTTTTCATTGCTTTGAGAGAGAGAGGGAAAAGAAAGAAAGAAGAAAGAAAGAAAAAAGAAAGAAAGAAAGAAAGAAAGAAAGAAAGAAAGAAAGAAAGAAAGAAAGAAAGAAAGAAAGAAAGAAAGAAAGGACGAACGAACAATGCAGGACAGAAATAGTGATCAGTTGCCTTCTCATACACACCCTGACAGGGGACCAAACCTGCAACCTGACCAGAAATCAAACCTGTGATCTCTCAATCTACGGGATGATACTCCAACCAACTGAGCCACACTGACCAAGGCTGAAAGTTTGGGTTTTTTTTGTTTTTAATCCCCAAATTACTTAACTTTGTTAGGATTCTCTCACTTGGAACTGAAGCTATCCTGACTAATACACCCATTTTCTAAGAAATGTGTTCACAGTGAATACATAGAAGGAAACTTCTTTGATGGATTAGCCCTCTTTGCCTTTCCAGGAGAAATTCAGTTGCCATCCTCTGGGAAATGCACTCCCAAAAGTCATCAATGCCTCTATTTCCATTTAAATAGTACAGGAGACAGGGCCCAGGGCAGCAAAATCTCTAGGCTGAGCCAACAGAATCAACCTGTTGGAAAACATCCCCAGCATTGTACTTCTCTCCTAAAAATGAAGCAATGTGACATGTCCTATTACTTATCTCGCTTTATATACTGAGGGCTATTTTCTTGAAAGGTGTGGTGGGAACATGCTACAAATAGAGGATGATATTTTTTCCTCCTCTTATCCTCAGTTCTTGCCTTGGGAAGAAGGAAGACTTTATCAAAGTGGTTCTCTGTCATTCTTTATAGACCTGTAGCCTTTTTTGCTTTCCTTAAATCAGGTTCCGAGATAAAATAACCCTCTATCATCTTAGAACAATGGTAGTAACTGGCATTTAAACATAATGATTTTTAGAAAATTATTCCACAAGATAGTTTAAGGACTACTATTATACTGGTTAAAATATCCTTGTCACATATATTATTTAACTAGAAAAATAATCTGTAATTGGTATTGAAATACTGCATACAGATTCATGCCAGTCTAATAGTAAGAGTTACCCATGCTTTTAAGATTTTATTATTTAGTAATTCCTCTTTTGATTTGCAGAGAAGAATTCAAGTGCAGCTTCTATTAATCTCATTTACATAGTAATAAAGAACAGCAGCAACACAGGCAGTGTGGAGCAATATCACGCTGGGGTTGGGAGATAATAGGTATCTGTTATAAGGCTAGATAAAATGGGGCCATTCACTTTCCAAATCTGAGGGATTTCTGACAACATGCTTGAAGGATAATTCTATTTTTTTATAATACCTTTTGCTAAATGATGAAGCAGCTACTACCTTTTTGGTTGATAGTCAAGAGGACCCTGAGAGATAGTTGCTTATTGTGTAATATTCAGAAAGCAGAATCTGAACTGGCTAAAAAAAAACTGATTTGTCTCAGTTTCTGCTCCTATATATTGCATGGTATAATTCTTGTCATGCTGATTTTTCACTGAAAAGAGGTCTAGTCTACCTTAGTTGTTAATGAGAAGCCTTGATCATCATCATTATCATCATCATCATCACCATCATTGTCATCATCACTGTAGTCATCATCATCATAGCAAACACTTAACTTTTTTTATGTAGCAGGAACTATTCAAGCCAATTACATATATCAACTCATTTAGCCCCCCTAAAACCCAATGAAATAGATACTGTTTATTATCCCTTTTTCATAGATGACAAAACTGAGGCACAAAGAAGTTAAATAATTTGCTCAAGGTCACTTAACTATTAAGCGGCAGATCTAATGTTTGATCTAAATCTAGCTGCAAAGTCTGTACTCTTTTAACTGTCTACTCCACACTAACTCTATACTACATGGGAGATCCATGGCAGGCTCTGCTCTGAACCTCAGAATTTTCAGGCACAAAATAAGTACAATTTTCAGAATTTTTCAGAAAGCAGGCTGCTTTCTTAGGGGCATTTGGAGCTCTGTGAGTTGGAAGAATTATATTGAATTGGCCAAAAAGTACATTTTTTCCCCATAAGATGCCTCTATAGTGCTTAGTTGTCTTTAACTTCATTTCAAACAATTTTGTTAGATACTATGACAGCTGTCATATCAGCATGCATTTTAAAAAGACAACAAAATTGGTGAATTTTTGTCTAGCCATTTGAAGATGGAAGAAAATATGCAATATTTTGGGTATATTATGCTTTATTATTTCAAGAAAGGTAAAAATGCAACTGAAACACAAACAGGGATTAGTACAATGTACAGAAAAGGTGCTGTGACTGATAGAATATGTCAAAAGTGGTTTGCGAAGTTTCATGCTGGAAATTTCTCACTGGACAATGCTCCATGGTGGAGTAGGCCAGTAGAAGTTGATAGTAATCAAATCAAGACATTAATTGAGGAAAATCAACATAATACCATGTGGGAGCTAGCTGACATATTCAAAATATCCAAATCAATAAAGTTATTGATGAAAATGGAAAATATGTCTTTTATTTTATGGAAAAAAATAAATTGACTTTTTGGCCAACCCAATATTATAAACACTGTGTTTATTAGAACACTGTGATGTGAGATTTCCCCTTTTGGGAGAGAAAGAGGGAAATCTGAGTCCCCTTTCTCCTAAATGGAATAACGCTGGAGAATATCAGTTCTCTAGATATCCACCTATCATGCAGCCACCACCCATGTTGGATCCGGGGGCTGACACCTCCAGCTAACAGTCTCCTCTGCTGCACCCATGTGGCTGCAAGCATATTCCCTCTTACTCTTGTCCAAGGGGGTGAGGTGAGGGTTGTCATTTTTACTTAATTCCAAGAAGGGTGCCCCTTTCTTTCACGCACTTATTGCCATTTTCTTAGGAAGTTCCTTCCAGGAGAGTAGGAAACAGATGCCTTGTCACCCACTTTAAGAGACAAAATAAAAAGTAGAGGCAGAGAAGGGTGATGTCCTCATGACAGTCTCTATGCTGTCTCTATGCTCTCTAATCCACAAAGCCATGACTGCCAGCCAGGCTGACACTACAGGGCTGCTCTCCAAGAGCCGACCTTGCTCCTAGTGCACCGCCCTGACTCGGACACAGCTGAAAGTTTATCTGGGGACCATGCTCTAAGTTCCTTAGACATCCCACTTTCCTCCAAGGGCTCACTGTTCTCATTATACTGTTACTGGAACATTCCAACCTCTACTGGATGTTTGCAGTTAACCCCTTTAAGAAATAAACCCTAGAAAAGTTAGTGGTACTGAAAGAAGCATTATTTTGGAACCTTCCCCAAGCCTCTTCTTCTCCCCAAGGAAGAAATATACACCCAGAAGTTAAAGCCAAGTCCATGAGCCCAGCTGCCCTTCCTGGGGTTTGTTGGCCTTCTGGAGGGGGGGCCATCCAAGAAACAACTTTAGGTCAATTACGGCATCAGCCACATGTGAATTTTGAGAGAAAGAGAGAATAAGGGAAAGGGAATAAAGGAGAAGGAAAGTGAAAGACAGAGAGAGAGAGAGAGAGAGAGAGAGAGAGAGAGAGAGAACTTGATTGGCCTGAATTGGGTCATAGTCTAACAGAGACAAAGTCATAGAGAGAGCAAAGGGAAGCAGTGTATGTGGCATCCACAAAGAGCTTTTTATTGCTTGCTGTTTCCACCCCCACTTGCAAGCAGCAAGCCCTAATTTTTCCTTGGCTTTGATCTGTCTTGATGTAAGTCTTTTCTGGGTAGAGCGAATGAAGAAGGAAGTGTGAATGTCTCCTTGAAGTCTGAGATATGTCACTGTGCACAAAGATGAGCTGCAGGTAGACACAGAGACCTGAGGCTGCGTGCCTGTACCTACAGGACAAAGCTTCTTTGGACTTAGGAAAGGTTAAATGGTCCTGCCTCTGGGTCTTTATTTGGCCACTTGCTTTGGCAGGTCTGGCTCTTGGCCTCCCTCATCATCCTGTGGCTGCTACAGAGAATAATTTAGGAGTCAGAAGTTATCCTCTCTTTCTTCTTTTGTTAGAATATCCAGCAGGGGCTCTGGAACAAGTTGCTAACTAGTCCAATGCCCCAGAGACTCGGTTGAATTTGAGAGCTGGGCCTCAGAGTACCTTTCTCTTGTCTGGTGTCAGGCCATGCTCTTCTACCAAAACTGGTGAGCATGGCTGTGGCTGCCATAAGAAGTTGCAGGGATCTGTTACCTTGGGCATCTCTATTTCTTTTCATGACTAACATCAAACATGCTAATAGTAGAAGGCTCATAGCAGATTTGGAGGGCAAGGGGGTGTGCTGAAGTTTTTTAGTCTTTATGTCCCAAACCTTCTTTCTAAAGCTATAACTATTTGGTAACATTTGAGGGGAGTGTTTTATAATATAAGAAGAAAGTTTAATTGAAATATGGTTCTATAAGCCAATAAGAATGTAAAAAGAGAAGTTTGGGTTTCTGTTTTAAAAGCTACAGAATATTGTGGTGTGGATGGTGTGCATGAACATTTCTGAGAGCTCAAATAAGATAAAAGCATTTCAAAGTATTAACCCCCTTCTCCCAGTCCACGTTTACTCACTTGTTCTCATTTGTAGGATCATATCGGGGAAATGGATCATGGTCGTTATCATTAAAATCATAGCTAGCCTCTGGATCCTAAAGAGACAACAAAAATAACACTACAACATCATAAAAATAAAACAGCACTTCCCAGGCCTCCTACCCTATCCTATTTTCATCCAGGCTGAGAACTTGAAAGTCTGCATGTCAGAGTTTCTGGCCCCATGGCTGATCATTTAAAATGCCCATAAACCAGGCAGAGACAGAAAAGTGAGCCAGCATCTAATGCTCAGTGAATGTCACCAAACTAATAGCTCATAGAGGCTCGTAGGATGTTAGAACCAGAGGAATCATTTCAGTTAATTCAACCACGTCATGTCTCAAATGAGAAAATTGAGGTTCAGAGAAGTTGAATGACTTAACCAAGCCAGAAAGCTTGTTAGCAACACTTTGACACCCTTGTCTCTTATGAATGTAGGTGCAAAGAGGTGGCTCAGGTCCACAATGATCTCTTTCAGTGTCCCCAGTTATACTAAATAAACTCATAATTTAATTAAAGAGGGTGTGCTTAACACTTTAAACAAACTTCCAGGCTGCACCCCCTTTTCCAACAATATTGCTACACCTAAACAGCTCCCACATAGGAATTCTATCACTGCTACTGCCACTTCTCTGTATTTTCCATATCTTTTAATACTTCCTACTCTTTATCTCTTCTTTTCCTTCCTTTCCCCTTTACTCTTTAGCTGCAGAATGTGGATGAGTGGAAAGGATGAGAGAAAGACAAGGGGCAATCGTAAAGATGAACATTGATATAAATAAAGGCCCAAGATAGTATGGAGAGCTTCAAAAACAATTAAGTTTTTCATTTATTTATTTCCCATTTCTAATAAGCTTTTCTTTTCTCAGCTTGTCATTTTGGCACCATTCATTGCATACTTTAAATTTTCATGTAAGGAATCATATTCATGTAATTCACAGTGTGAGAGGTACTGACACATAGGGGTGTGAGGAGGAAGACTGTGAAAAGATCTCAGGCATCAGACTTGATTTGTTTGCTTTCATGCCCCCAGTTGAGTGGTACAGAGTCTGAATGGCTTTTAATAATCTAGTTGGTATAAATGCCTTTTCCCACCACCAGTGCACATGTTTTTGTACAGTCCTTAGCTCCACTAAATTCTCTCAATACTCCCTGATACAATGAGTTCATATGGGCTGGTGGGGAGGTGAGCAAAGTGGTGATACCTTGGCCCATCATTCCATGGGCCAACATACAAGCAGCCTCCCGCTTGAGGAAAGGAAAGCCCGAACTATGTGTCTGTGTAGACAACTACTTAAGTTGCAAGTCCTGGGAGGGTCCAGACTCACATAGTTGGCATAAATGTCTGTGTGATTCCACTCCAAGCCATCATCCAGTACAGTGATAACAACTCCTTTGCCTGTGATGCCTTTTTGCCAAACAGGTATCACATGGAGATCCAGCTTTGGCAGGGATGCAATCATCCTGGTATCTTGCTGGTAAAGGAAAACAAAGAAGCATTGGTAAAATCATAATCAGCTTGCTGCAAAATGAGAACTGAAGGCACAGTCTGGGGATCCATCTTTCTTTTTCCTAGGGTCACTCTCCTCTTTAGAAGAAGGAATTAGGTGAAACAAAAACAAAGTTGGAGGTAGGGCCAAGTGAATCATCAGAGAGCTGCTTTTCCCCAGTTGTTCCAATGGAAAATCACTCAAAAGAATGAATCACCCTTGTCCCTTCTCTTTGAGCTGCATGGCTTCAAAGAAGCAGTTTGTCCCCAAGTTTCTTTCATTTATAATGACATGCTTGAGCTTTTCATCTACCTAAGCTTTATTGGATATCCTATGTTTCCATTCCCCGCTTCCCCGCCCCAAATCCTAAACCTCTGTTGCCACAATAAACCTACTTTATATTGTCTGGTTCACAGTCATTTGTGGATGTTTTTTATAACTTTTCTAAAAGAAAAAGCAGAACCTGAAATGCCCAGGTCTCACTAGGACTTGCACTTTAATTGCCTATTTACAAATATGAGTGGTTTAGAGAGCAAGTATCTGTGAGAAGTGTTTTGGGGTTTTCTTTTTCCAACAGCATTTCTGATAGTTACATCATGTGGGGCTGCAGGAGAGAAGAACTACACAGCAAGGGAATGCAAGTATGAGAAGCATCTGAGAGAGATGCATTAGAAGAGAGCCAGGTTTCTGGGATCAATAAGGAACTGATAAATAACAACAATCAAAAGTGTCAGTGAACAGACTGCCCCCTGGCTGATGCTCTTCAGAAACAGGTGGGGGGAAATAACACCTTACTAACCAAATTGAAGGTGAATTATAGGAGGTTGGAACTACACACAGATTGTTGGATAAAGCCAGGGAAGAAGGCCTCTATGTCAGCCACAGGAACAGTCATAAAACGTGGTTGTTAAGAGTAGGACCTCTGGAGCTATGAATTATGACCCCACCACTAGTAACCATGTGATTTTGATAAGTTATTCAACTCACCAATATGTCTGTTTCTTTATCTGTTAAATGGGCATAATTGCAATATCTACAATGTAATTTTGTAAGAATTAAGCTAATGCATGTCAAAGATTTAAAATAGTATTTGGCACACTGTAAATGCACAGCTCTTAGCTAATGAGTCTCTTCTGCAATGAGCAAGTAATGCTTAGGTTAAATGGAATACTACTTGGCCATAAAAAAGAAGAAAGTTTTATGCTTTGCAACAGCATGGATGGACCTGAAGAATATTATGCTAAGTGAAATAAGCCAGTCAGAGAAAGACAAATACCATATGATTTCACTCCTGTGTGGAATCTAATGAACAAACTGAACTAACAAGCAAAACAGAGACAGACTCATAGATAGAAAGCAGGGTAATAGTTCTTGGGCTGGGAGGTTAGGGAGTGGAGGGATCGAGCAAAAAGAAAACAGGACTCATGGACATGGACAACAGCGTGGTGATTGTAAGGAGAGGGGAATATAAGGAGGATAAATGGCAATGGAAAATACAATAAAAAATAAAACATTAAAAAAGAGTCAAAAGGAGTGGACCCCCTTCCCCATCCATTATGCAACAAACATAACTTAGCTTATGGCTATCATCAAAATTTATCATTTATAATATTCTTAAAACTTTTATTAATATATATTACTAACATAGAGGCTTTACATTAAAACAGAGGGGAGAATACTTTGCAGGCAAGCAGGAACACTTATAATTTCTCCACTCAAAACCCACCTTCCGATAAGGATTTGGTAACTATATTAAAGATAGAATGGTGTGTAAGTGTGGACATCTGCAAATATTTTTTGTCTTTCCTTGTGTTCATTGCTTTAGCCTTGTTAACAAATTCTTACCTGTAAGCCTATAAGAACTGACACTCAGAAGTTTATATACTGAATCATGTTTACTGTATTCTTTGGGTGATTTAAACGGTTCTGACCAAATGTGATTTTTGACGTGAATACTATTTTGGAACCCCTAACTTGCAAGACATGATCCTTCTGCACATACTCCAGGTAAGCTTAATAAGAAAAGAAGGCAGCCCTGAATGGTGTGGCTCAGTTTGCTGGGCATTGTCCCACAAAGCAAAATATCACCAGTTGGATTCTCAGTCAGGGCACACGTCTGGGTTGTGGGGTTTGGTCCCTGGTTAAGGTGCATACAAGAAGCAACAGATCGATGTTTGTCTCCCACATTGATGATATTTCTCACCCTCTCTTTCTCCCTTCCTTTCCCTCTCACTAAAAATAAATAAAAATAAATAAATAAAATCTTAAAAAAAAAAAAAGAAGACAAGCAGGCAACAACCCCTCCCCTCCAAACCAGCCGCTGAAGACCTGTGTTTCAGACATCCTCACCTAGTAAAAGAGAAAATCCAGATCCTGGAATGTCCCATCAGCCCGAATCTCCAAGTAACCTAGCCCTCTGCTGAATTTTCCATCATTAAAAAAACAAACAAACCAACTGTCTCTTGTGTAGCTGTAACAAAATAAATTACCAGGGTCCTACACAGTCCTTCTGTAGGGACTTACCAAGTACCACTGCTGATTCCACATGGGATCATTGAAGAGATTTAGTGCTGAGTCTCTCAGAATGGAACGTTTACTTCTCTCTTTTTCATACTGTTGTTCAGCCCATATCACCTACAAGAAGTTTCATAGCAAGAAAAATCAACAGTCAAGTAGCCACCTCTGCATAATCATCTTTCCTCCAGTACCTTTCCCATCAGAATTCAGGCAGCTCCACACAGTTTTTGTTTAACTACAGACCACACTGACAGCTCAGTGAGAAGGGATTGCCCACTGGGGAGATGAACATTTCCTCTATTACAGTAAAGTGTACCTTTAGGGGGAGGAGAGGAGTCAGTGAACTGATGATTGCCTCTAATTATTTGCACTGTGATTACAGTGGAAGTAAAAGTTCAGCTTGCTCTCTTTCATCAGCAAATGGACCATAATACCCACTTTTTATATTGAGGTTCCAGGGCTCTGTGGCTGCAAATTTGTCCATTTTCATGGAAGGAGTCAACAAGCTAAGAGATCCCTGAGACTGTTGTTATGTTGCTCTTACAGCTTAATTTCTCTTTCTTTATGCACAAAAGGTAGAAATTGCAAATGTTATACAAGACAGGAAAGGTGCTATGTCTTTGCAAATCTGAAACCCTGGCTCCCCTGTGCTTCAACCGCCTGCTTAAGAGTATTTAATATAAGAAACAGATCCAGGGTGATGAATGAGCACTACTGGCCATGCACACTTACCATTAATTTAGTCTCATGTATTATGCACAGAGATCTGACAGTACAAAAATTACCTGCCCCACATTTACGGCATAATCCTATTATACTTAAGGTCCTGAGAGGCTGAGGGGCTGCCTTGTGGTTATATTCATTATGAGATAATACCCTGCTCTTATTTTGCTGTGCAACATGACTATCTCCTACCCTAATACATGAGGACAGTCTGGTGTGTGGTAGGGTATTGTCAATGTGAGGATATTTATGAATCAGATGCAAAAATAATAACTGAAAAATAATTTGCAATTAAGGGATAAAACCATCCACTAGCACTGAATTTTCAATTAGAAAAACACTGCAAACCTATTTTAAATATTAGAGGGACTTGAGAGCTAGAAATTAGTCACTGTAATTTATTTTTAAAGTCCTTGTATTTTCAAGCTTAATTGTTTTGGCTTAAAATACCCAGTGCCTGGAGTACACTGCCTGTATCTGAGTCAGTCTTTGAAAGTGGGCTGCTAGGAAACAAGTACTGATTTTTGAGGAAGAGAGTAACTTACAGGTGGAGATTTCATTAATGGTCTTGTAAAGATGGAGGATTGATGCATTTCAGAGGGCTAATTTGAAACATGTTATCGCCATTAATAGAACCAATAAAATGACAATCAAAAGCAATTTTTAAAAGTGGAATATAAGAAGAGGCACTCTGCCTCCTGATCACATAAACATCCAATTGTTGGATACAGTGTTATAATCAGTGTCATTCGCTCCGAATCCCATATTAATCTCTATGAGAGCAGACCAAATGGAACAGAAAAGATTGGTGGTATCTTTCTATTATGTACATAATAGGTATAATGTACTTAATTGTAAATAATCCTTTTGATTTGGAAAGATCATTAAAGAGCACCTAGTCCAACATTACACTCAAGCTTCTATGGTTCTAGGATTTTTTCCTACAATTAATTTATTCTGTGGGTAATTTTATAGGATCTTACTTCTTTTCTTATAAAGTTATGTTAGAGAGTAAATTCTTAGCTCCTCTTCATTATTCCTTGAGATTTCTCCCCAAAATCCACTCCTGAGGAAATATCTAAAGAATGGAACTGAGGCATCTGTTCATTTTAGTGTGATTAGTTTGAGTAGTAACAATAGTTAGGTATGCCCCACTCTGTCCAGTTTTGCCCTATGAAGATAAGAAGGGAGGTCAGTTTGATTCCTTGTGCACTAATGTTAGGCATACATTTAGTAAATGAAGAAATCTCTGTTGTTTTGCCCAAGGACTAAACCTAGCCAGAATCCTGGAAGTTGGCCTACTTTTCAGAGCCCACAGATAATAAACCATCTGCCTTGGGATGGTGAAGCAAAGACTTCACTGCACCAGAACCTTTTAAAGTAGCATTCTGGGCTTCCCATTTGGTCTCCCGCATCTAGCTATTTACTTGAGTAAAAGCAAGCAATGGGTGTATATGAGATGTAGGTCACTGTTTATGGTCCTGAGACAGCATTCTTTGTCTAGGTATAGTATCTTTTCTTTCTCAGATTTTATTTATTTCTAGAGAGAGGGGGAGGGAGGGAGAAAGAGAAGGAGAGAAACACTGATGTGCCAAAGAAATATAGATTGGTTGCCTCTTGCACGTCCCTAACTGGGGACCTGGCCTGCAACCCAGGCATGTGCCCTGACTGGGATTTGAACCAGTGACCCTTCGGTTCATAGGCCAGTGCTCAATCCACTGAGCCACATCAGCCAGAGCTGATTGCTTTTTTTACATTTGAACAGTATTAACGCAGATCTGGTCTTTCCCTACCCTCATAATCTCTCTTATTATTTTTTTTAAATTTTATACTTGCAGAACAAATGAAATAGCAAATTATTTCACAGATTTTGAATTCCACAAATTTCAACAGTTCTATTACCTTTCTTTCACTTAATGCTTTACTTTCTGGGAAGTTGAAAGGTTGTGTTCTATCTCTTACAAATCTTCTATAATTCTCTAGACTGTCCCAGGCAACAGAAATCATGTATTCAGGCCCTGACTGGTGTGGCTTACTGGGTTGGACATTGTGCCACAAACTAAAATGTTGCTAGTTGGATTCTTAGTCAGGGCACTTGCTTGGGTTGCAGGCCAGGATCCCAGTTGTGGGAGTGCGAGAGGCAGCCCAATTGATGTTTCTCTCCCTCTCTCTGCCTCCCTTCTCCCTTTCTAAAAATAAATACATAAAATCTTAATAAAAAATAAATCATGTATACAGATATCAGGCCAGCCAGGATAAATTCCATTAGTGTGCACATTTTCTAGACAAGGCAACATTGTTATGCAAATTGCAATACTTCCAATATAATCAACATTTCTATCGATGTTTGCTAACCTTAAAAACAGACTTCAAAAATCAATAAATATATTATACATACATTCAAATTTTCCCCACATTATTTACCTGTATTCATTCTAGAAATATACTGCTGTTGCCTAATCACTGAATATGTATTCAAACCAGGATAAAAAAGAGATCAAATGTTTTGGATCAAACAACATAATACTTATGAAAACATCCTTCTTGTGAAGACATGGATTTAAAGCTCCCTCATAAATACTGGCTTCCTATACAACCAAACTAAATAGAAATAGCAGAATGTTGTTTTCAATTACAGTGAAGTGTTATTAAAAGCAGGGTTCATATATTATATTTCTTTGGCATCCACACATCAGATACTGAATTGCTTGGTACATAATAGGCATAAAATAAAAGGTCGTTGATTGATTGCATTGTCAAATATTTTAATTAGTGCTGCCACTTTATTTTCAATATTTGCTTTCATGCCCTTAGACTGGATTTGTGAGCTGGTGTTATTTATACATGTAATTTTAGTTAATCCAACCAATTCAACCCAATCCAGTTATTATGTGCATTTACAACCCTATGGAAATAACAAGAAACACTACAGATAAATAATTGTGATCACAATAAAGAAGAATCACATTTGTGAAGTGCTCTTGCTCTTGCTGGCAGTCTTGGAGAAAGCAGATTAGTCAGGTGGGTTTGAAGACACTGCACAACACTTACACGGTCATCATCAGATAATCTCTTAGTGATATGAAGGGCACTCCTTCGAGACCTTCGGGGATGGTTTTTATGTCTGAATAAGTAATGATTTTCAAGTGATCCAATCTATAAAAGAAAAAAATTAAAATTAAAATCTACTTTTCAAAATAAGTATATATGGGTCAGATTGCAATCCAACTAAATTAGAGACAGCTTTATCAAGCCCATTCCTTTCACTTGAAGTTAAGTATTTTCCTCATGAGGAAGATACCGATAGAAGCCATTACTCTCTTGTTAGTGTGTTGAGGGAGATGAGCCTCATGAAATTACCATTGGGCTCCCACTATCCATGGGGGCTGGCAGTGCTTCTGTTTCACAAATTTCAGAGGAACTCCACTTGTTTTTCTATGTGACAATATTGTATGGGTAGAAATTTCTTTTTTAAAAGCCAATTTTATCAAATTCATTCTTCCAGAGGACACTAGTTTGAAGAAAACAGGCAAATCCTTTGGGTACTATATGATCAGGGCCACATTCAGCTAAAACAATTTGTTGTTGTTATAAAATGTAATCATTGAATCCATAGTGATAATTCTTATAAGCTACCAGTAGTGACCATTAGACTTTCCACTAGTTAAGGTTTTGGGGGAAAAACTGGCATGCCACATTTAGGACAGGTGTAAACTTCCCTGGGTGGCCCTAGCCAGGTAGCTTAGTTGGTTAGAAGATCATCCCAATATGCCAAGGTTATGGGTTCCATGTCCTGTCAGGGCACAAATAAGTAGAACAACAAATCGATGTTTCCATCTCTTTCTCTCTCTCTCTCTCTCAATTAAAAAACCAACAACAATAAAACAAACCTTTCCTGGGTGACTATCAACACCTTTGGTCCATTTAGAACTATATTTGTTATTCTTTTAAACTAGTGTCTCTATCAAAATAGTACTTAATTTGAAGCCCTGTATTTCTTTTTAAATTAAAAGACAAACAATGGACAATGGGTTATTTCTGAAGAATTATATATTCTTTAAATTGGTGGTTCTCATCACCTAGAGAACTTTTAAATCGAGATCCTTAGGCCCTGCTCAAAACTTGAACCTCAGGGAGTAAATCTGTTGTAAGTCTTGACTGAGTTGGGGAGAAAAAAAAAACACTAGTTATAAAAAAGATCACCAGTGTTTAGCTCTGTTCCTGCAGTTAAACTGGTTTTCATCCCCCTCCATCCTAGCATTATCCTGAGGCCTTAAAGAGCTCAGGATAGTGATGCTAAATTAGTGTGGACAAAAGGAGAAATAAGCAGAACCAGGAAAGCCTTGTTAGTGTTTTTTACAAAGAATTGTTATTTTTAAAGTGTTTGTTAGTAATGCCATTTTAAATGGAAATGCCTAGAGAAAATTTAGCATATGCAAATAATGTATGAATAAAGCCTGTGACTATGTCATCCCTTCCTGGAAGATCCTACCAAGAATACTGGCTTACTGTTTTTTAGTTTGTAGACTTATATTTTGAAAGGCAATTCCCATAATGAATGGTCCAGATTTGATATATGCCTGGGGCTAGTAGGAAAGAAAAGGAAGTGGGATTTACCTTTCGATCTCTCCCACAATCTCCTTCCACACAGTGTTATTTAGCTGTTCAAAGGATAAAGGATTAAGTCCCTAGTTCCTCCCCACCCCCATAGGACACAACAGATTTCCATGATGCCCACAGCACACTCTAGTACAATTCTATCCACTATACACTCTCTTCATTAGATACTCACAATTCCTTTCAGTTTCCAAATTACTACTGGGCAGCTTTCTTTATATCTCTCTGTTTCCCACAAGCTGTTTTCCATGACTGGAGTGCCTTCTCCAATTTCATCATGTTCTCCCATCAACCTTGGACTCTTCCTAAACGCTGTGCAAATGTTCCCTACTTTGTACTGTCTTCTTTCACCCCTCCCCAATTCCCTTCCATCTTCAATCCTTCAATCAAAAAATATTGAGACTCTGGGTATAACTATTACTAACAAATTACATGCAATTACAACCATTTGTTTCTAACCCCCTCTCTTCTAGATTCTTGATTTTTTTTGAAAGCGTCTCTTCCTCCTATTAGTCCTCAGCCCTTAACACAGAGACTGGCACAGAATAAGGTCCGAGCAAAAGCAAAATTCTTGATCTGCTTTTGGGACACAGAGATCAATCTGTGTACTGACTTTCCTGTGGGGCATTTCAGACAGTTTGGCTCATAAAGTTGGAGAATGAAGCCTCTGGCAAACGGATAGCGCATTCCCCAGTGGATTCAATCTATGGCACAGCCTACTCCCACACCGATTACTCATCTGTGACTTCAGCCGCGTCCCTACCACCACCTCCAGAAAAAAAAGAGGAAAAAAACCC
Organism: Trachops cirrhosus; assembly: GCA_028533065.1. Taxonomy (NCBI): domain Eukaryota; kingdom Metazoa; phylum Chordata; class Mammalia; order Chiroptera; family Phyllostomidae; genus Trachops; species Trachops cirrhosus. The sequence continues at coordinate 134,833,021 of CM052540.1, read as the reverse complement.
GCGCCAAAATGTTTTACAACTCCCTCCTCCCCCGCTCCAACTTCTAAGGCAAGGGGTGAAGGCTGATTCTAAGCCAAGGAAAACGAAAAAACTTATATTAGAACTCACAACCCCCGGGTTCCCACGGAATTGCACCAGCTAAGCAGCTCTCTCCTGGTCAATGCCTTAAAGCCCCTACCTTGCCTCCAGCTATCTATTAATCCACCCCTCACTCGGAGGCAATAGTTTCCCTCACAAACGGAAACCCCCAGGGAAGCAATTATGCATTTGGCCGAGAAACAAAGAAATCCTTTCCTCACGTTCAATTCTGCAGTTTGAACCTCCGGGGCGGGGGCGCTGACCAAGCAAAGTTGTGAAGCTTGGGCTTTGCAAGTTTTTGGTGACAACCTGGGGCTCCAGGTAGAGGCGTGAAGAGTTGGTTTACATCTTTTACCCACCTCTTCTCCGGCCGGCTCCCCAGGCCACCCCGTGGGCCCCCCAGCCTCTGGGTCGCTAGGACCAGCCGTTGGCGCTCTTCCTATGCCCTGGCCGCGCCCCTAAAGGCTTCCAGCGGACACCTCCAAGCCTGTTTATCCCCTTCCATCAGGACGTGGGTCTGATGCTGCCATATTGAAAAGAAGGAAACAGCTCCTGACGCAGACTAGCTGAGTCCCAGAGGACAGAGCGCACACTGCCTCTCTCCGGGCGCCTGGTTGGTAGCAGCCTGCGTGTCTCTCAAGTTCTGTGAATAAGCGTGGAGGGATTTTTCTTCAAACCGTGCGGGAACGGATTTCAATTCCAGAGCGGACAACAGCAAGAATAAGCTCTACCCAGCTGCAACGGCTTCGTTCAGCCTGGCTGCGCCCAGCCCAAACAATAAATAATGCAAACCTCTCTCCAAGCCTGCTGGCACGAGAGCTGAAGAAGCTACGGCTCTTTGCCACAGGGCTCAGGAGAGTGCAACCTGGAGCTCACACTTGGGAGATCGTGCTCCAGTCCCGACTATCCCCTTGGGCCCCAGAAAGTTTCTTGAGAGTGCAACTCTTACCTGACCCAAAAGGTCATAGCCCAGCTCCTCAGCTATGGCCGAGGCTGCCTCTGGTCCCCCAGGGATCTCCGCCGCCCATTCGTTGACAAACTGTCTCTTCGCTTTTACACTGTTCAGTGCACACCAAGTGCAAAAGAGAACGAAAGCAGTACACTGCAGAGTCCAGGCTCTTCGCTCCATGGCTCACACACTCGCTTGCACAAAAGTGGGAAGCAGAGGGGAAAAGAAGCAAGATAGGAGAAAAGCCAGAAAGATTCACTCCTTCTACCCTAGGGCTCTGGGCCACTTCTCGCCCGGGTTGCTCTGCCAGGAGATAGGAGCGACGCGAGGAGAAGCTGGGCGGTGGCGAGCGCTAAGTGCAGTTCTTTCGTCTCCCGGCTGAGTGGAGCCCCAGCCTTTCCGAGCTGGAATGGAAATGAGTGTTTACACGTCAAATCTACGAAAGCCATCTCTTGACGTCAGATCTACCTGGACTAAGATCTGGATGGTATTCCTGGCGGGGTGGAGAAGCGGCTAAAATAAGCAGCAAGGGATTATGAAAAGGAAGGAACCGTTTGCTGGGATCAGTTAACTCTGTCCCTGTTGTAAATTCTGTAGCTGTGAGAAACACCTTCACGTCTCAAAGAGAAGTGCCCCCACTTGAATATAACTACCAAGAACCAGAGGCTGGGAGTGCTGCACACTTTCTCTCACTTCCGTCCGTTTTCTTTATATTTACTTGATTATCTACTGTGTGGGGGAAAGGAGGGAGAGGGATTCTCATAATGGCCCTGGGGATGCCAATCAGCACCTGCTATTAAAGAGAAGGTCTCGTAAATCTTTCAAATCGGATAGAGGCTGGAGGGCAGCAGGAGGGAAGCTTCTACTCCCCAGATTCTGATCTAAATTGCCTAAGAAAATGAGCACGTCTGGAATGAGCACAATGTTAGAGCAACATCTTTAAAAATGTATTTTTAACCCATTCAAACCACCTTAATTAACAAATTTACTTTCTTCTTTCTTTCCTCCGTCTCAGTCTCAGGCAAACAATATCTAAAATTCTATTCCAGACATTGCAGAGCCCAGTATCACCCAAATGATTAGGCACACGATTTTTTTAAACAAAATTATTTTCTTTATTCATCAACTGGGGGCGGGGGGATCAAGGGACCCAAATGCTGTTGTGTTGACTCAAGGAGAGAAAGAGCAGGTTTCATTAACTCCGAACTTTCCATTTTTCCTGCATTAGAGCTCTTTACTTTGGTGTTGAACTGAATCTGTGCCATTACTTTCCCATAAAGTGCACAATGTCTTTTTTGTGGAAGGATGTCTTCTGTGGAAAGAGAATAAACAAATGTGTAAATGAACCCCGCACGCTAGGGAAATGAGTTTAGTCTATATTGTTGGAGCCTATTCTGTTCCTGAGGGGTTGAACCCCGCGGGGAGAGCCCGGGTATGTAGTATTCAGCACCGAGGAGTGGACAGCGCCAAACGCACTTGGATTAGGCGCTGCCCTTCCTTCGGAGCCCCAAGGACTGCTGCCCTTCTGCAACTGGCCAGAACCAAGCTGTGTTTCTTTTGTCCTGTGCCTTTCTCCTCTTTTAAATAGAAAACAGAAAATTGAATGCAGGGAGAAATGTGGTTTAGATTCATGATCGTGACTACTTACAGGGAACTCAGGGGAACGTGTTGGACTCAGCCCAAAAGTAAAATTTCTGGGGATCAACTCGCATGTGCGAACGATTTTAATTAGAAAAAAAAAAAAACAACTCCCAACCGCCGGGGGGCGCAGCCTATTTTAGAGAGAGAGAGAAGAAAAGGGATAAGATTAGGAAGAAGGCACATTAACTTGTGGAGAAAGGAAGCAAAAGATATCTTTTGCAGGAAGCAAATGAAACTACATTTAGTGGAGAATGATGCTAAGTAGTGCTTATTATTCATTTGCCTTCATGTTTGCGGAAATGTGGGAGATGATCCTTTCTTTAAACATAATGCTTCTTAACAAAAACAAACGCCAGTGCTAATTAGCCATGTGATGCAGTTAAGTGTATCACAATAATGTGAGTAACTCTCACATAAGATGTTGAATGGGCTCTGATTGACAGCTCTTCTGTCTGCTCTAAAAATTTACATGTGTGAGTGCTGAGGGCTGAGTGAACTGCCTTCTTTTCCCTTCATGCCTCAGCCTGAATGGTGGCCTCAGCCTGAATGGTGGTCTCAACCTCTCTAGGGTGTTTCATTATCACAGTAGACAGATGCTACATGCTAGCAAAGCAAGAGAAACTTTGGCTAATGTTTAATAGTGGTAGGTGTGGTTAGAGTTGGAATAGGTTTGCCCCTTTCCTATTACTGTTCAAGAAAATCAGTTTGGCAGAGTGTTGGCAATGAGGTCAGTGTCCCATTAATGAACCATTTGTCTTAAATGGAACACAATGCAAGCCTGGAATAAACATTTGGTTGATGTATTTCATAAGTTAAACTATTGTAGGAAGGTAATATCTCCATCCAAACAATATATGTCAGTAATTTATTCTGAAATTGACTGAATTTTATCTTATGAACTGTATTTACCACAATTTCTGGGATGTAGGCAAAATGAATGTTTGCTAAGGGTGTATATATAGATGTAGAATCCATATTAACTTTGTCATATAAAGGGGTAGCTAGCCATATTCTGCTGTGTGGATCAGAGTAATAACTTCCAAGCCCATCAGTGTTTAAAAAATATATATATATATTTTTATATATTATATATTTTATTTTTATTTATATATTTATATATTATATTTTATATAATATATATATTATATATATAATGAATTAGAAGAGCCAATTATCACTCTTAAGTTAGTTTTAATAGCATTGCATTCATCTGATTAATTTTTATATAAAACAGGATAATTCAGAAAATGAAGAAGGTTATATTTCTACTATGAATTATCCAGTGTCATTGTCATGTCTTGGAGAGTAACAGGAACAAGGCTGATATAAGCAGGAAGAAAGAATATGTTCTGAGATCTATAGATCACCATACTTCTTTAGTCTTAAAAACAATTTTTAAAACTTTTGTTACTGCGAAATAAAGTACAAGTGCACAAAACAATGTGCTCAATAATTTATCACAAAAAGTAAACACCGTGTAACCACTGAGGTCAGGTAAAAGAACTTTTGCCCTGACTGGTGTGGCTCAGTGGATTGAGTGCCAGGCTGTGAACCAAAGGGTCACCAGTTTGATTCCTAGTCAGGGCACATGCCTTGGGTTGTGGGCCAAGTCCCCACTGGGGGGCACATGAGATGCAACCACTTATTGATGTTTCTCTTCCTTTCTCCCTTCCCACCTAAAAATAAATAAATAAAATCCATTTAAAAAAAAAAGAACTTTGCTAGCCCTTCAGAATAATATACCAAGATTTTCAAGAGGCACAGGAGAAGTGAGGGAATACCATAGGTTTAACATTTTCCAGTTGTGCAGACTTACCTGTTTCCTTTGGGTAACAGTAACTCTGGATTAAGACAAATCTGTGATTAATTAGTCTTTAATTAAACTAGAAGGCATTTAATAACAGAACATAGTATAGAGGCAAATATACCTATAGCAGTGTTTCCCAACATAAAAAATGACAATATTTGTATGGCATGCTGGGGTAAATGGAAGGAGATTTGAGAACACTTGCATGGGGCTTGGTAAAGAAATTCATTATATCATCTTTATATAAAACAATTTTGGTAAGAAAATAAAATATAATATTTGGGAAAGTATATTAAAATTGAATATAGATTACTTTAAATTGAGAAATATGAATATACTTCTATCCATATAACTTTTTGTCTCAAGTTTTATGTTTGAAAGCCTATATACCATTTCTTTTTTAAAAATTTATTTATTTAAAAAATAATTTATTTATTTTTTAGAGAGGGGAAGGGAGAGAGAAAGAGATGGAAAGAACATCAATGTGTGGTTGCTTCTCATGCATCCCCCACTGGGGATCTGGCCCGCAACCCAGGCATGTGCCCTAGATGGGGAATCAAACCAGTGACCCTTTGATTCTCAGGCCAGCACTCAATCCACTGAGCCAACCCACCAGAGTGTGTATATGCCATTTCTAATCAAACCATTTTAATTATAATCTTTTCAAATTCTTGATAGCTGCTGTCAATGAAAAATCTTACATGCAAAAATAGAGAATAAATATTTTGAAACAATTTTACAGTCATCAAAACATTTGATTTTCAATATAGCAACTCTTCCTTTTATTATCTTACTAAATTTACCATTGGAATGTCATAAAAGGAGCTATAGGTTTAAAATTCACCTAAATTTTATATGTCAAGTATTACAACATATTAAAATTCTTGAAAAATACACATGCCTTTTAGAGATGCTGCTATGCACCTACTTTGCTACAGATGGATATGCACTTGTTTAATGTATGGAAAGACAATAGTGGGGCCACCACCTAAATATACATGGCTGACCTTCTCCTTGCCTATCCTCCTGTGGCCAAATTTTGGTAGGCATGCTATGCTAAGTAAGCACTTAGAACATGAACTCCACAGATCCTTTTCCCATGATGGAAAGGACATGCTTGCAACAAGTTGCTGAAGTAGATATCAAGGTGATAGACATTCATTCAACTTGATTGAGCCAGCTGCCATGAGGGATAAGTGTCACTATTATTTTTTTAAGATTATTTACTTAATTATTTTTAGAGAGAGAAGGGAGGGAGAGAAAGAAAGGAAGAGAAACATCAATGTGAGAGAGAAACATCAAACAGCTTCCTCTTGAATGTACCCTGAACAGGGACCAAACCCACAACCCAGGCCTATGCCCTGACTAAGAATCAAACAGATGACCTTTTACTTTGCAGGTCAATGACCAACCAACTCAGTCACACTGGTCAGAGCTGCATCACTAATTATGATTGACTAATTGATAATCTGGTTGGGTCTTCTTCCCAGGAGCCCAGGATCAAGCAACTTGCCTGGCCTTCCCAAAGGACGAGATGACAAAATATCTCTATAATTCCACCAGCTGGGAAAGCTCTGTTCTATGGAAATGGAAGTAAGAGATTAATAAAGCAAAGTCCATACACTGAAAGGCTCTGAGGTAGATAACTAATTTTAAAGGTTTTTATGAATGAACTAAACAAACACTTGAAGTTTTGAATTTAATTTAAAATTGAATTATTAGAATTGAAGAAATTGATGCTATTAATTACAATTATTAAAAATGATCAGTCATTTCTAATGAAAGCTGATAATTAAATGTTGTAATATACAAGTATTTATTAACACTTTTTCTTTCTTTAGAACAGGTTATTTTTGTTTGTTTGGTTTGTATGTTGCTTTTGTTGTTTCATTTTGGTTTTTTATTGTATTTTTTTTTTAGCGTTACCATTTAGACCCCTTATGTGTCCCTCCCCTCCATAATCACCACACTGTTGTCTATGTCCATGAGTCCTTTTTGCTCAGTCTCTCCACCCCCTCACTTCTTCTCACCCTTAGCCATCATGCTGCTCTCTACCTATGAGTTTGTCTCTATTTTGCTTGTTTAGTTCAGTTTGTTCATTAGATTCCACACATGAATGAAATTGTATGGTATTAGTCTGTCTTTGGCTGACTTATTTCATTTAGCATAATGTTCTCCAGATCCATCCATACATTTATGGCCAAGTAGTATTCCACTGTGTAAATGTTCCATAGTTGTTTTATCCACTCATTTACTGATGGACACTTGGCTGCATCCATATCTTGGTGATTGTAAATAATGCTGCAATGAACATAGGGATGCTTGTATTCTTTTGAATTAGTGTTTTAGATTCCTTTGGATAAATCTCCAGAAGTGGGATTGCTGAGTTAAAAGGCAGATCCATTTTTAATTTTTTGATGTATTTCCATACTGCTTTCCACAGTGGCTGCACCAATGTGCAGCATTCCCACCAAGAGTGCAAAAGTGTTCCCCTTTCTCCACACCCTCGCCTGTACTTGTTGTTTGTTGATTTATTGATGATAGCCTGTGATGATTCTGACAGGTGTGAGATGGTATCTCATTGTGGTTTTAATTTGCATTTCTCTGATGATTAATGACATTGAGCATCTTGTCATGTATCTATTGGCCATCTGTATGTCCTCTTTGGAGAAGTATCTATTCAACTCCTTTGCCCATTTTTAAATTCGGTTGTTTGCATTTTTTGGTGTTGAGTTTTGTAAGTTCTTTATATATTTTGGATATTAACACCTTATCAGATGTCAAAGAATATGTTCTCCCATTCTGTGGGTTGTCTTTTTATTTTGTTGATATTTTTCTGTGCTGTGCAAAATCTTTTTACTTTGAAGCTTTTTGTTTTATATCTCACATATGAGTGAACTCATATAGTTCTTGTCCTTTTCCATCTGACTTATTTCACTTAACATAATACTAACAAAACCCATCCATGTTGTACAAATGGCAATATATCATTTTTTTTTATGGCTGAGTAGTATTCCCTTATACCATACCTTCTTTATCCAATCATCTGTCCAAGGATGTTTGGTTTGCTTCCATGTTTTGGCTATTATAAATAATGCTATATCAAACATAGGAGTACATATATATTTATGAATAAGTGCTTCACATTTTTCAGGTAGATAACCAAAAGAGGGATTATTGAGCCATATGGTATCTCTATTCTTAATTTATTGAGGGACCTCTGTACTGTTTTCCACAGTGGATGTACACATTTACATTCCTATGAGCAGTGTATGAAAGTTCCTTTTTCTCCATATCCTCTCCAACACTAGTTATTTCTTGTATTGATAACAGTCATTCTAATATATATGAGGTAGTATCTCATCATAGTTTTGGTTTACATTTCTCTTATAACTAATAATGTTGAACATTTTTTTAATGTACTTGTTGGTCATTTATATATCTTCCTTGGAAAAGTGTCTATTTGATCTTTTGCCTATTTTTTAATCAGCTTGTTTTTTACTCTTATTGAGTTTTATGAGTTCTTTATATATTTTGGCTATTAGCCCCTTGTCACAAACCTTGTTTACAAATATCTTCCTCCATTTGGTTGGTGGCCTTTTTGTTTTGTTGATGGTTTTTTCTGCTGTGCTGACATATTTTTAGTTTGATATAATTCCATTTACTTATTTTTGTTTTTACTGGTCTTGCCTTTGGGGCCAAGTTCACAAAGTTGCCTCTGAGACCAAGGTCCATAAGTTTAGTATCTATACTTTCTTTTATGACTCTTAATGTTTCAAGTCTTATATTTAAGTTTTCTATCCATTTTGAGTTAATTTTTGTGTATGGTGTCAGATGGCAGTCTAGTTTTGTTCTTTTGTGTGTGGCTTTCCAGTTTTCCCAACACTATGTCTGGAGAGATTTTTCTTTCTCACTGTATGTTTTTGGTTCCTTTGTTGAAAATTAGTTGCCAGTATATGTGTGGCTTTATATCTGGGCTCTCAATTCTGTTCCATTGGTCTGTGTGTCTGGTTTTCTGCCAATACTATACTCTTTTGACTGCTATAGATTTGTAGTATAGTTTGAAGTCAGGGAGTGTGATACCTCCAGCTGTGTACTACAGGTTATTTTAAAATATGCATTTACTGAGAGAGTTTTGGATTATCCCAGCTTCTATTTCCAGGCAATGCTCCTGCTTCCTCTATGCTTTCAAACACTGCCACTTTCATATGGAAAACCCAATATATAACTGCTTTCTCTGTTCCTGAAGTGTATTTTTCCATGAGGATTAGACACTTTCAGTATTGAAAAGTGACTTTAAGAGCTATGTAGTCCTTGCTTCTTGAAGTGGAATCCACACACCAGCATGCTACTTATCACTTTGGAGTTTGTTAGAAATTCAGTCTGTCAGCCCTCACCCCAGAGCTACTCAATCAGAATCTGCATTTTTAATGAGTTGCTAGTGATTCATGTGCAATTAAAATTTGAGAAGCTTTGATCTAGTTAACATCCTTCTAGATACAGGAAACCACCTGGGAATATTCCTATCAAGTGGTTAGGTAATTCAGGGTCTCTCCAAATGGTCCATTCTTTGGTTTTGATTAGCTCAAATAATTACAAAGTCCTTCCTCATAATGACATAAATATTCCCTTCTTGCCTGCTTTTCATCAAGTGTGTTCATTTTGCCCCATAGCACCACACTGGTAAACCTCAATCCCTTTTCTGTAGGACACCTCTTCAGACTTTGAAGACATACTATGTCTTGCCTAACTTTCCTACTCTAGGTTAAATACCTTCAGTTTTTGAAAATAATTGCATCCTGGTTACCTCAACTAGACAGGATTTTTTAAAAACATACACTTAAAAATATGGCACCCAGAATTAAATGTGGTATTGTTGGTCAAACCTGTGCTGATTAGAGCAAGCATTTCACCTGTTTTTGGAAACTGTTCTGCCACTATAGATAAAAATTAAGTTAGCTTTATTTTTTCTTATTTAACTAGTAGTTTACTAGAATCATTATTTGTACTCACATGTGCTGCTATTAAGTCACATTTTCCACCTGGCCTTAACACTGTTATGTTTTGGTTATCTGCGTGTATGGAGACAGGAGGCTAAGTGTAAGACTAATTATTTTCCCTGCTGAATTTCAGCCTCTCAGGATTTCTGGAATCTTGATTTCATCATCCAACAATTTGCTCCTAGCTTCATGCTATATTCAAATGCAATCAGCTTTTCACTGGTGTCTTTATTCAGGCTATTATTTAAAGGTTTATGAAGACAGAAGATAGAGCCACCAGAAACCTCCCCACAAGTTAATTGATTTAGTAATCATTATGCTTTAGAAACAGTTACTAATTCACCAATGACTCTTCAAAGACAGCAGAAAGACCTAGTTACATGATGTGCTGAAATCCAGACATGAAGTGGCCACAGGACTGACTTTTGCTGGCAATTGCATGACTTCCTCTGTGTCATGCTAGGTTCAGGAGTTGATACTTGTTTTGTCAGTAATGCAAATAAAATTTTTTATACTACATTCTGAAACTGATGGTACTCCACTAATCTAGTTCATAGAACTTACCTTCTTTTCATTCTTGCAACTGAGAATTTTTGACCATCTCCAGTCTTTCAGGGCTGATCCTTGTTCTGCTTTCTAATATTCTTCAGGGATTGTTGACACTGACTCAAGTACCTCCCTTTTGGAATAAGTTTATCCTTAAATTAAAATTTACCTATATTACCTGCCCCCACCTTTTGAATCAGCCCCAAGAAGTATTGATATGTGAATCAAAAGTATTTGGTTTTAAAAGACAAAGAGCTGTATTCTAACTAAAACTAGCTTAATTAAGAAATGGGAAATTTATTGTCTTGTATAACTAAAGCATGAAAAAAGAAATATAGATCTGGTCAAAGAGACTGGACCTGAGACTTAGAGACTAAATAGCATTAGCAAGTGTTCTCATTCTCTCTCCTCACTTTTCAGCTTTTACGGCTTTGCAGTTCTCATTTTTCAGGCTCTTCCATAGGATGAAGTACATAACTATTGGTACTTCTGGGATCACTGCTTTGCATTTATAATGAAAAGGGAAAAAAGGACTTTCTTTCCATGCTCAATATGAATATCCCAGAGAAAAATTCTAGGTGCAAGACTTGGCCAATATGTTCACCCTGGACCAATCACTGTAGCCAGAAAGTTTTTGTATTATTATTGGCCAGATGTAGGCCATGTGGTCAACCAGATTTTTTAAAATGGGGGAAGGGTGTTAGCTTCCTATGACTTGCAGCCATTATTTCCATGTTTTCAACATGGAAAGAGCAATTCCCCATGGAAATGTGGGGAGGAGGTCCCATAATAAAGGAAGCAAAGTGTTTAGAAATATAAACAACAATCACCGTGCCCATAGCAGACAAAAAGCAAGTAAAGAACAGTCATTGACAATCTATATTTCCTTTTCTGAATATTATTTCTCCTGTAGTTCATGCATTTAAGTATCATTCAAAATTTAAATGCAAATATCAATATTGACTTAGTTAATTCAGACAAAATAATAGAAAGAGTGTAATTGATTTAAATCCTCTAAAATTTTTTAAAGTAGACTTAGGCAGCAGGGCTATAAAAAAGATAACTCCCTTTTCTAACTTTTTATTTGAAATATAATTAGAGTATAAAAAGTTGCAAAAACAGCACACAGAGCTTTTTTACCCCCTTCACTCAGCTTTCCCAAAGGTTTACATCGTATGTATCTATAGCACAATTAGCTAAACAAGGACTTTAATATTGATACAATAATAGTAACTACCCTACAGAGAGTCTTCAAGTTTTCTAATGATTAGATTGGAGCTAAGCGTGTTTTAGCAAGAAGTGATGGTGTGCTGTTTTTACTGCCTTGGTCCTGGAGGTATGGATATTGACATGTCTAATTACTAGTGATCCTATCCTTGATCACTTGGGTAAGGTGGCATTGGCCAGGATATTCTTGATTATAAAGTTACTATTTGAGAAAGAATATTTTTATTTAAAAATAGTTGTTGCAGTCATGGTGAGAACATAGTATACTATAATATCCAGATTTATATTTTTTTGGAGAAACTGAAAATTTTACTTGCATGGACATTTGTGTTCTTGACCCTTGCTACTTGTCATGCCACATGTCAGGTGATTGCTTTCAGTTTGATTCTATTTCTTGTTGGTCATATCTGGGATCAAAGCTGACCCACTCTTTTAACCACAATTAGAGACAATTATCTGAAGCCTGCTTTCTCTCATCTGTTTACTACAGCTTCAATACAATTCTTCAAGGATTACATTTATTTAAACAATAAGCAGATTAATTCAGCATTCATTAAAGAGAGATAAGAAGCAAAAAGGTAAGTTAGATCGGTCCACTGTTGTTTATCCCTCAGCGGTCCTGCTAGAAAGAAATCCTGAGGATGACCAACCCTACAGCCGATGCTGGGAGGGGTGGGGGGGGTCTTATGCCGCTGCCCATCCCAGCACAGATAGCTCTGTTCTCAGTTCCCTATCTCTCTGCCATGTCCTCCTGGGCTTTTTTGATGACCACCAGCTGGAAAGAGAAAACGAATCTGTGAAAGCAGAAGTGATCCACAACACATTACTTTAAAAATCCTAAATTGGTTTCTGATACTTACACTCAGGAGATGTCCTATAAAAGTCTGGACACCATTTTGACAGCAGTAAGCACAGAGATAAGAGCAGACTCTAGAGCCAAACAGCCAGGGTTTGAATCCCAGTTCTGCCACCTGTTAGCTGGCAGGTTTGGGCATGATTTCAACCCTACTTTGCTTTAGTTTCCTTATTTGTAAAATGAGGCTGAAATAATAACTTGCCTGATGCAGTTATTATATGTGAAATATACCTACAACATTGTCTAATAGAAATAAATGTTCATTATTTTTATTGAGAAAACAGCACTCTGGGCATACCACAGTTTGTCACAAAAGTGTTGTTCCAGCAGGGAGAAGGTTGTGTGGCTTCGAGGCATGCTGGATGGGGGTGATCTCAGAGCTTGAACCTGCTTAGCTCTGACACCAAATTCTCATCTCTCTCTCCTTTGCTTACTCACTAGTTTCCAACGTGCTCCCCTTCCTCTTTTCTTTCTTTCTTTTTATCAGACTCTTGCATATTCTTGGTTGATTTTTCCCATAAGGCTCCTGAGACAAGCAGAACAGATTTGATTATCTCCAGTTCACTGAAATGCAGAATAATGAAGAAATTTACCCATGGCTCACACCGCTGACTTCACCAATTTGAGCAGTTGGATTTGCTTTCATGGTGGAGGACAAATGGTGCCTGATGTAAGGGTCATAGGAAGACCTAGAGGGTTGTTCCCTCTAAACACACTTTCTAAAAATGGCACCTTAAAAAATAAAGTACTATGTTGACTCAATATTATTATCAGTAAGTATGCTGGAAAAGTATTGTGTGAAAGCATGAGCCACTGTGTCCCACAGCCAATGTCAGGAGTGGTGGCCAGATTTGGAGGCACACAGAAAATAGTCACAGGGGGCACTTTAAAAACTTTTACTTCCTCCTCCACCTTGTCCTTGGTAGATCCAGCCCATACATTCTACCTGTGAGATTGAATAGCAACACAATGACCTCGTTTCCATTTCTAACTTTATGTGGGAATGTTTATTACATCCAGCCCAGGTGCACCACGATGATGGCAGGAGTGTGAGGATAACTGATATTTACGTGGTACTTTATACTTTTCACAAGGACTTCACATCTACTAGCTTCTAATTACACTATTATGAATCCTGTTTCACAGGCAGCTAACCTAAATCCCAGGCAGGTGAGGCTGTCCCAGTTTGTGTAATGAATGTGACAGAAGTAAAACTGGAACCCAGGCCAGCAGTGCTTCTATCTCCATTTGCATGGAGCAGTTCGATATTTAATAGTTTGAGTAGTTGTTGTTAATTAGCACAATTTACTTAAGCTGAAGCTGAAGCTTTTTCACCTGTGAAATGGGAAATAATATCGATTACTATTTATGAGAACCGAAGGTAACTAAACCATGTAAATCAGTGAGAACAGGACTTGGCACATGGTAAGTGCTCTGAAAAGGTTAGCAAGTCATGATTATTGGTTTGTCTCCTCTTGTCACATTCTTGGCTTTGCATCAGAGATAACTGCCCATGGTTTGAGATTAATCCCAGAAGTGCTATGTCCCTGGGTTTATATTATCTTAAAATATTGTCACCCTTTGCTGCTTTGGTAAGACTGAAAGCTTGAAAAATAAATGAGAAATTGGATAGCACCTCTGGCTTTAGCACCCAGCATATTGTAGGCCAATAATTTTCAAATGGTTTATTATGCATAAAACTCACCTGGGGTGCTTGTTTAAAACTCAAATTTCTACACATCCCTCTTCCCATTGTGATTCTTGGATAGTATGGAGCATAGAAATCTTTGAACTTTAACAAATACCCTTGGACGTCATAGGAAACTGCAAAACGCTCTGAAGTAGTGTTGGCGCCTACCCTACTCTGCTACTGCCTCTCCTCTTCCTCCTCACTGTCCTCCTCTCCCTTCTTCCTCCCTTGTTGTTGTCATTTGTCATCAGCATCCTTTTATCTATCTTCTCACTTCTTTCTTCTTCTTCTCCCCCAACTACTTCCACACCCCCTTCTTCTTCATCTTAGCATTTCAAATAGACTGCCTGAGGTTATTTTCCACTATTAGGCAATCTCTATTATTATCTCTTTAAGAAAATGCCAGTGAGCCTGGAGGAAAAATACAGAGTAATTAGTGAAAGAAAAAAATATATATATATATAACTTCCCTGAAGCCAATTAGAAGCACAATCATTGGCTGAAGTGAAAATCTGCTCACACATTGCTGTAGAGCTCTGGCCCTCTCACAAGAGTCCAGTAGCCCATGTTTGTTTCCAGAGCTTATTTTTTAAAAAAGATTTTATTTCTTTATTTTTTTAGAGAAAGAGGAAGGGAGGGAGAAAGAGAGGGAGAGAAACATCAATATGAGAGAGAAACATCGATTGATTGCTTCTCGTAAGTGCCCCAAACAGGGACCAATCCCACAACCCAGGCATGTGGCCTGATGGGGAATCAAACCAACAACCTTTCACTTTGCAGGATGATGCCCAACCCACTGAGCCACACTGGTCAGGGCTGTTTCCAGAGCTTATTAATGTTGGAGCCAAATTTAATGCCCTTACAGTTAAGTTTTAAAGTATTTCTTATATATATGCATAACTAGATATAAGATTATTATCCTTACAATCCAAGAGAAATTATATCAGTTTTGCTTCAAGTCAGCCAGGTACTCTAAGGAAGATGTTATCAATCCCCAGTCCCCACTCCAACCCCCAACTTATTATACCTAGGTGCTAGGAAACTAAACAAGAGATCCAAGTGCCAAACAAGAAACCACTTTAACATGGTACAGTCATCAATTTGGGTACTATGTCTATGTAGCTTCAAAGCAAGTAGGCATATTGCAATTACTAGCTTTAAAGAAATATAAATAGTCAATTCAGAGTATTATTTAGTTCAAATCATAGATTTGATTATCAGTGGTTGTCGATTCTTGTTGCACATAGAATCACATGAGTAGCTTTTAAACAGTACTCGTTTAAAAGTACGGGCCATGGCCCGTCACCCAGAGATCATGATTGAATTGGTATGGCATGGAGCACATTTGGGTGGTTCTGCTGAGCACGGAGGGATGAAATGACTACTGATATACCTGAGTCAAATTCACTTGACAGTTTCACTTTCTGTATCCCTCTGCAAGGCATAGGTATAGATTAAGACTTAATGTAAAATGAAATGGAACATTTTAACCTTTTAGTCTCAATTCATGCGTGATAAGGAAACTGAGATATAAGGTCTAAGATTTCTTTTTAATTGTCTCAATTCTCCATTTCACTTTGCTAGGGTATACTTGATCTAGTCAAAATACTCTCAACACTTAATAACATGTAGAACCTCAAGGACATTCCAAACGAATCTTACTAATATAAAAAATGAAAGTAAGAAGCAATTAAGTCTGCTGGTCAATAATTTCTCTTGGTTGAATGAGAGTAGATGTAGAAGCAGCTACAGGAGTTGGCAGTTAATTCACCCCACCTCACCCTTTCTGGAGCTTGTAAAGACTAGCTGGAAAGATTTACATAAAGAGAATGTTCTCTGCACTGGTATGCATTTCTGGCTTAGGCCTTTTCAGTTCTCATGGAAAATATGTGCATTGAGATCATGATTTACCAGTAAGTGTCATGTAACCAATTTTTCACTTTCTTGGTGGTAGGCATAAAACTCGCTTAACTTAAAAAGATCGCTCACTAATGTAGTTCTAGTATTTACTGTCTGCCTAAGTGTTCTGGTACTTGGGAATAAATTTTTTGTTTTCTATTTTAAAGTTTAAAGAACTTTTAAAAACAGAATTGTCTTCTGATTTTATCACATTCTGCAAAATATGCTGGTTTAATACTTTAAAATCTCTTTCTTTCACATATTTCCACAAAATCATTGTCTATAATAGATAAAAATGATCTTTTCTCTCTTATTTACAATTCTTTTTTTTCTTGATATTATTTCTGGGAAATATTTCTTAATTTATATTCCAGTCCTTCTACAGAGTTTTTCATTTTCATTTTTGCCATCATACTGTTAATTTCTAGGAAATCTTTTTTGTTTTGTGAATGTTCCTTTTTATATGTCTCTGCTCCTCTCTCATGGTTGCAATATTTTCTCATGTCTTTGAGAATATTCATGCCTGGTTTTTGCTTTTCGGTAATTCTCCTACCCCTGTGCAGCCCACCCCATTGTTTCTGCTGTTGTTTTCACTTCCCATCTCTGGTGATCCTTGGTTCCTGGATCTCATTTAAGAGCAAGGCAAGGAGGGGCTGATTGGAAGTTGTGCTCATTTCAATGGGGGACTGACAACTACAGGCTTTGCTATAGAACGGTCTAGCTGTGTAGTTGAGTTGAGAAAACTCCAGTTCCAGAGTCTTTAAGTCTTTCCTCTTGGGTTAGTCAGGCCCCACAGAGAATACTCCCCAACCTCCAGTCTGGAGGGAGAGAGTGTGGATGCCAGAGGGAAAAGAACCCTGGGGGACTCAGCACCCATTCTGTCTCACTTCACTCCATATGTAAACTCCATTTTCAACTACCTGTGCCCCCCACCCCCCGCACCATGAATTCCTGTTTTACTCTCTCTAGGGAAGAAAGTTTCAGTCAGTGGCCAGGGTAGCAAATGAGGGTGACTTCCAGACAGTGGAGAGTGATAAGATCTAGGGGTATCTTGCTTCCAAAGCAAATTTTCAGGTAATCCTTTTTATTGTAGCATCTCTTTCATCCCTACTTTCAGAGCTATTTGGTGCTGCCACTTCCTAGCCTTAGGGGAATGTAGGAGATGGAGAAAGGGTTAGTTCTTAGCTGTCCCTGCTGTGAGTTTAAGGTTCAGTTTTTTGGGGTCTGCTAAATCATTTACTTTTCTTTTTCCATAATATAATTGTTATCTCTTCCACTCAGGTTCTCCTATTCTATGAGTTTATGCCTTTAAAAAAACTCTTTTACTGTA
This sequence comes from Trachops cirrhosus, assembly GCA_028533065.1. Classification (NCBI taxonomy): domain Eukaryota; kingdom Metazoa; phylum Chordata; class Mammalia; order Chiroptera; family Phyllostomidae; genus Trachops; species Trachops cirrhosus. The sequence goes on along the minus strand of CM052540.1, from coordinate 134,815,998 downwards.
GTTTATGAGGGCTGTTGGGAGTGAATGTAGACACATATTTAATTAGTTAATTTTACCTGGAAGTATAATGGCCAAACAAACAGATACAATCTAAATGACCCCAGATATAAAACACATGGCAATGCAAAGCTATTTAATTGTAAAAAATTATGCAAATAAATTGAATAGTTATTGACATGGAAATATACAAATTTTTCTGTGGAAAATGACAGGTAGTAGATACAAAGTATTTTATCTGTCCTCACCTTTTTGCTAAGTACACTAATGGATTTTTTTCATATAATCTTGCCTGAAAAATCTGCAAGTAAGCTACTGTTACTATCCATTTTATAAATGAGGAAACTGAATGTCACAGATTAAGCAATTTGCCCAAGGTCACAGTGTCTTTAGCCCAGACTTGAGAAGACTATAAGTGGGTTCAAAAATGAGAACCACATTGACAAAGATGCTTCTGACCAAGCATAGTCTCTGGCATTGGTCTTCTGCCCCCAGGGACAGGACAGTGGTTAGCAACATGAGCAGGTGAGAAATCTGACAAGTCTGAGAGGCCCTGGGCGAAGAGTGGTCAGGCTTGTTTTCTTTTCTGCTTTCCACACTGTCCAGTCCCAAGAAACAACCTATTCTACCAGGTAAAGTAGTAATTCTGCAACGCAGTCATCCTGACACCTAGCTTTGTCCACATTCTGAGTCCAGAGATGCTTATTGTGACACACTTGTGTGATTTACTTTATTCTATACCTGAATTGTGCATTTAATAGCTCTCCATAAACAGATCTGACTACAGCCTATTTTATAGGCTTAATAATCAAAGTTTATAGTATATGATTCAATTTCTGTAAAATGAAAAGAAACAGTAACCCATATGAAATCCTCTTTTTTTGGAACCCCAAGGCCCATATCTCTAATTTTGGTTGGGGTTGCACTGGGGTACTGGACACAGGCTATCAGTTTCCTATTCTTCTGGATTGTCCTGTATAGGCCTGAGCTCCACAATGAAGGCATCTACCCCATCCATTGAGGAAGGAAACTCTTCCTTTTCTTCTAAGGAACCACCTTGGCCACTGGCCCCTAGACTGAGCACACATCCAAGTTTCTGGTGGTACATTCAAAACATACAGAGTGAGGTTGGTGGAGAATTGAAACACAAAGGCTTTGTGTAGCTACCTTATCTGCTTGCTTTGCAGAAGGGAACTGGCCTCATTGCCCAGACTCTTGAATTCTCACTAGAGCTCCAGGGGCTGTTACTTCTGTTTTTTTTTCTCCAACCTTAGGTTTCCTCTCTACTTCTTACAGTCCACCTCTCTTTTAAACTTTGTCTCCTCACAGAAATTTTCACTCTCTCTATTTTGGGAACATTTCATCTTCTCTCTCTGGAATCCTCAAGTTCTCAGGTTGGTCTTTGTCTTATAAGTGTCCTCAGCCTCCTGCAGTTTGGGCAGACCTCAGGCATTCTGATTTCTGCACTTTTTGATGTGGGGTTAGGAAGAAAGTTGAGCTCCGGTCCCAATGCTGTGTTTGAAGCCGGGGCAGGGCAAGGAGTTCTGGGATTCTATTTGGAATTGCAAAATAATTGTGTGTCCAAAAGAACATCAGAGAACTCCTAGGACTGCCGCCTTCTTTAGGTCTACATAAGAAACCCACCTTCCTATTGTTAAGTTGACTTTACTATGGTACAAGAATTGTTTGCTCTTGATCCTGGGCTACATTACAAAACTGCCCTACAATTAACATGGCTTTGAAGGGTACCATGCCCAGTTGCTTCTTTGTAATTTCTGGGCTTTCTTTGTGCTTTTATAAAAGGACAGATTGAACAGTCAGTCACATAACAGTTGTGATGTGGCAGGATGAAATTGTGGAGTATTAGCCAGGGTTCTCTAACCTCCTCTCCTATTCAGTCAGTAGCAAGTATTGTTTCACAGAGGACGTGGGGTTTTATGCCAAGAAGACAAAAGGAAAATATGCAATTAGTGCTCAACTTTTGAATTTCTAAAAATAAAACCTCATTGCAGAGAAGATAACTTATAAAGTCAAGGGGTTGCTATTCAATGTCCAGTGCTTTTGAGCTTCACAAGGCCGAGCTCCAAAGGATGTTAGACGTAAAGTTTGTTCTGTAAACAATAGAATGGAAAGAGAATAGATGAAGAGTTGCAGTGCCCTATCCTGGAGACTAAATAAAAGTTGCCTAGGCTAGAGGAAGTTATGCTTGAAACTTCATCTCCTGTCCTCATCAGACCAATGTCTAGGACAGATATGGGGCCACTGAGCTTTCAATGATTTGGGGTATTTGAGAGTAGAGTCATGATTCTAAGTATTTAACAACCAGAAAAGCACAAGGATTGGCCAACTAGATGAGATACCCAATCAATCCATATGATCATTCTGATACATGTTGGCTAAACAATGAGCCTGGATAGAGGGGAGTAATACCTGATGGCCATCTGAGATTTCAGGGTGGCAGCGCTTTGTATACGGGTTTCACAGGAGAGTGCTAAGGAGAAACAAAATGAGCCAAGACATGAGAAAGCATGAGACACCTCTTTGAGCTTCTTTTGGGCTTCTAGTGATATGGTGATAGCTGAAAGCATGCAGCCCCAAGGGGGTCTGGAAGTGGCTGAGAAAACAACAGTGAACTATTAAATGCTTGAACCCATGGTAGGTCCACAGGCAGCAGCAGAAGTGGCCGTAGGTCCAGTTTTCAAAGGGCAGGAAAGAATTTAAGTAGCAGAAGAGAACAAAGAATGCCTGTTGACGACAGACACTGAACACACACAGGTGCACGTGCACAAGCCCTCTTTAGGATTTAAACGTCATTCAGGGCAGAAAGTAGAGAAGGGCAGAATCTTAAAATTGCCTGAGTGTGAAATGAAAATAACTGAGCAATAATTTCACTGAGTTTACATCAGAAAATTTCATCAAGTTTTCTGATTTTAGAAGGAAATGTGGATTTATGAGAAAAATTAGACTAACTTATAGACAAGTAGGTGCAGTTTACCCACTGGATGCTTACTCAGGTGTGTGCACTCCTGCACACACACGCGCACATCTACAAAACTCAGACGTCAGCTGAGGGGCCTGTGCTCTGATTCTAAATTAAATTGGCTAAAATGCTGTCCATTGTGGTGGGACCTCATATCCTTTCTAATGTCTCCTGGAAATATGCAACAAGAAGTATAGCCCTGCTTGACTAAAATATCACATTTCTACATCAGTGGTTTTTAAACATTTTAAGTGGTAGACATGTCATTTTGAATGGAATTCTTATGTATATAAAAAAAGAGAAAGAAACCATAAAACAGGGCCATTCTGGCTGAGCAGACATGAGGGACCAGGAATCAGCTCTGGACCTCGTCTTGAGTATTTTCATGAAATTGAAGTGCCTTTATGAAGAAAGCCATTTTGAAAACTATTGCTCTACTCATTGCCATACTGGGTGTGTTACAGAAAGTGTATTAATGGGTGTATAAGCTATAAATCTTAAAGGCCTAGGTTTAACTCCAAACGGAACTGGAAGTTTGTGCATGAAATATTTCTAATTACGTCCTTTGGGCTTTTGACTTTAAGTCCTTGCCTTCCTGGATTTAAAGAAGAAGTAAAGGCAAGTAACCAAGTATTTTACTCTGGCATATACTGACTATCCTAAGCAGTCCAAAAAGTAATTTGCAGTCAGGGACTGATTGAAAGAAGGCAAAAGGATAAGTTAAAGGATGTATATGAAGAACCCATGGACAGGAACAACGGGGTGGGGTTTGACTATGGGAGCGGGGTGGGCAGGCTAGGTGGAGGGGGGCAATGGGAGAAAAATTCAGACAACTGTAATAGCAGAAACAAAATGTTTTTAAAAAACAAAAACTAATTTGCTATATTTCATTCATTCATTCATTCATTCATTCAACAAATGTTTTAACAATTTTACCAAGTACCAAGCACAGTGCCAACTATTCTGAAAACAGTCTCCCTGCCCTCTAGTGACTGTCACAGATGCTTGGGCCACTGGCTTCTTTTCAGACCAGAATAAGCTGCGGATATTGGGATGAGTTTCTGCCAGGGTTTAAACTCTCGAACCCTTGGTGGGTGTAGTCCCTCTGGAAAAATCAACCCGAAGCCTCTGAACATGCAGAGCTTGTTCAGGTTGTCATTTGAACATGAAGGAAGACTCCGGTCTAAGGCACTGGGGCACAAAAATCACAAACTGATTAAGAGGTGGGCCAGCCGAGACCTCCAGAGGCATTTCTGTTTGCTGTTTAATTGGATCCTCTGCCATTAAAACATGTATCCGTTCTCTAGACCGAGACTCCCAAGATAAATTGTGAGGAAAAATAGTACCTCTAAAAATACCTGGTGTTTTATTTGTATCAAGTTGTACACACAATTAGATCAACCACTTCTGCTGGGTAGATGAAAAATACAAGTCCTCTGCCCTCCTCAGTCCCATTTCCAACTCCTCCAAGATGACCCTTTCTACTTTCTCAGCTTTCAGTATTTCCATTTTATTTCTATGTGTGTAAATACTATTATTTTCCTTTTCCTTGATGTTCTTCAGTGTTAGGCATTATCTAGCCTAAAACATCAAGCTCTCTAACCACCATAGCACTCCAACCATACACAATAACTTCTATCTCTTCAAGCACTTATATCACAATCCTGCTCAAACACATATGCAGTGTTTGCATGATTAGACCATCTAAAGTCTATTAACCCCTGAGGCATATTGTCTGCTATGACTGCTTTTCCACTGTTACACACTTAGTCTTGTGTGTTCTTGGCTTAGTTTTCTGTATAAGTATACTAATTCATCTCTAAATCCTCACCCATTTGTCTGAATCTCCTCTTGTTATATTCAAATGTATCAATTAATCCATCAGTCTCATCTTCCGGGGGACATTCTCTCAGAGGCTTCTGTCCTGTCCTGTCTGGAGGATTCTCTTCATGCCTGGCCGCCAGTGAGCTCCTCATCACCATGAGTGCTTCTCTTCACCACCCGTGTGAGTTGGAGCTAATTCCCGGATCCTACCTCTTTTGCTCTTTCTATTTTCCTTTGTTTTTACAGAGCACTCCTTTTAATAGACTCCTGAAAAATAGTACACATCTGAAAATGCCTTTAATCTACACTCACATCTAAGAATTTATTTGGATGTGAAATTCCCTGTTGGAAAAATAATGGTCCTTGGAATATTGCAAACATTGCTCCAAAGTCCTGCTGCCACCAGAAGTTTTGTTGAGAAGTCCAAAATTGTTATGATTCCCAATTACTTTATTTTATTCTGGGGATCTCAAATTTTCCACAGTCTTCTAAAATACCTCAGTGCAGGGCTATTTCCCCCCTTTAGAAAACCTGAAGGACAATTTGGAAACTCACTTTCTCGCCATCAGTATTACTTATTGTCTTTTTCTGGAAGTTCTATTATTTTGCATGTTAGACCTCCTAGACTTGCATTCTTTGTTTTTATTTTTTAAAGACTTTATTTATTTATTTTTAGAGAGAGGGGAAGGGATGGAGAAAGAAAGGAGAGAAACATCAATGTAAGAGAGAAACATTGACAGGTTGCATCTCACTCACCCCCCAACTGGGAACCAAACCCGCAGGCCAGGCATGTACCCTGACTGAGAATTGAACCAGTGATGCCTTGTAGGATGACTCCTGACCAACTGAGTAACACTGGTTAGGACTAGCCTCATCATTCTTGTGAACAGGGAACTCCCAGAGTTCCAGGTATCTTATCCTTAACAGTTGCTCAATAAGTGATGGTTACATCAGACTAAAGTGAATGAACTGGATTAAGAAAATTCTCTCCCGGGGCCCTCCTTCTACACCATCTTCATGTACTGGCATTCTGCCCACCCTCCAAAATCTGACCCATGTCGTCTCCTCTGATTATTCCACAATTTCCCTACAGCATTCTAGTGCATCTATCATTTACTCCTGTGGTATATCTTTAATTGCTTATATGAATTCACTATACTCTTAGATTGTAAGTCCCTGGAAGGCAGGGACTTAGACTCACACACCCTTGTGTACCACCAACCACCCACCTATTACCTCCAAGGATATAACCAGTGCTGGCCTCTGCCTACTTTTAACAAGTGTCTGTTAAATGAATGAATAAATGAAAGAAAGTAAGGCAATTGATGCCTTTCTAAAAATCTTGTTAGAGAAATTCCAAGCAGCTAAGGAATAACTTTGGCCAATGAACAAACATGACCCCCAACAGTTATAAGGAAAAAAAAAACCTCTTGAAGAAAGAGTGAATACAGAGAAATGGGCCTGCAAGGTATGATAAGTAGGTCCTCAAAGTCATTGTTTCTGAATCTGAAAACACAGCAGAAACAGTTATTAAAAGTTACCAATTGAATATTTGTTTTTCTGTTATTTTACACCATTAGGAGTATACATCAATTCAATTTTGAATCCTATTGGCATTGATTCAAGCAAATTGTATTTAAGAAAAATATATAAATAATAAGATAATTGGTCTACAAAATTATTTTCCAAATTAATATTTTTTGCTACTACCTATATGTGGTAAATCTTTTTTTAAAATATATTTTATTGATTATGCTATTACATTTGTCCCATTACCCCCCTTCATTCCCCTCCACCATGCACACCCTCTCCCACCCACATTCCCCCCTTTAGTTCATGTCCATGTGTCATAA
>CM052540.1:134685677-134808844 GCA_028533065.1 Trachops cirrhosus | reverse complement strand
ATAATTCGGATGTTGGAATGTTTAAAGGTGTCCCGGAGGTTCCTAAGCCTCTCCTCATTTTTTTTTAATTCTTATTTCTTCATTCTTTTCTGTGTGGTTATTTCTTTCTTCCTTCTGGTCCACTCCATTGATGTGAGACCCAGCTTTCTTTCCATCACTATTGGTTCCCTGTGCATTTTTCTTCATTTTACTTATTGTAGCCTTCATTTTTTCATCTAATTTGCAACCAAAATCAACCAATTTTGTGAGCATCATGATCACCAGTGTTTTGAACCGTGCATCTAGTAGGTTGGCTATCTCTTGGTTGCTTAAAAGGATTCCTTCTGGGGCTTTCATTTGTTCTTCTGTTTGAGCCATCTCCCTCTCTCTTTTTTAAATTGGTCTGGTCAGACCTGTTTTGTATGAGGGGCGGAGCCTTAGGTGTTCACCAGGGTGGGGCACCCCAGTTACTGGGTTGTGATGCTGTATGTGGGGGCAGGGTCTGAGAGGGAACAATGGCGCTTGTTCCACCCTCAGTCAGACTTCATTCCCTTCCCCTGCTTTCCCCAAGCAAACTGGACCTTTCTGGTGCTAATTCCAGTGTGGGTGGGACTTTCCAACGACCTCTCCGGGGAAGCTGGGAGTCTTTCCCTGTGTCTCAACCCCCACAGATGCTTTCAATCAGTGCCCCAGGGCTCTATTTCCCAGCGCTGGGATTCTGGGTTGCACGCAGTGCTTTGCTTCACAATCCCCGCCCCACTGGGTCTGCTGGTTGCCACCCCTCAGCCAGGGTCTGCCAGCCACCACCTGTTTGCCTAGAGTCCACCCACTGTGGTCTTATGTGCCTGGTCCCAATGCTCTTTGTGCTTCGTGACCCCTCTCCACCTGGCTGCCTGACTCCACCCCTCCTACCCCCGTCTGGATGAACGAGTCTATTTTAACTTCTTGGTTGTCTGACTTTCATACAGTTTAGTTTTCTGTCAGTCCTGGTTGTTATTCTGTTTCTAAATTGTTGTTGTCCCTGTCTTGGTTGTGCGAGGAGGCACAGTGTGTCTACCTATGCCTCCATCTTGGCCACAAGTCTATGTGTGGTAAATTTTAACAGAGTACTTCCAGAGGGGTCTGTGAGTAAAAGAAAAAGTGACTTTTAATTCTATTTATGAGAATTGAATTTCTTTATGAAATCAAGATGGAACAGTATGAAAAGGAAAAAGGCAGTCCATTATCACAACAATGCATCAATGTAGCTACAGGGGTACTTGGACGTCACTGTAAAGCAATGTTGGAGGAGATTCAAGTGTGTTTTTCCATTAACCACACCGGTCTAAGCTGCTTTCCATTGGTAATGTGCAGCTGAGGTCTGAGTGAGTGATTGTTTCCAAAGTGTGCTTGGGGTAGGACTCATTGACCTTTCAGGTAACTAGACTCAGTTGAAAGTTTTGGTATATTGATCTAGTAAGAGAAATGCTTTGGCATTAAGTAAAAACCTAAATCTAAAAGTAGTCCTGCAATATGCAGAAAGATCCTTGAAGCAAGGATGGGCAAAGTGCCGCCTCTGCTGCTCCATACTATAGGCTGTATCCAGTCTGCAAAAGAGAGAAAATTTTAGAAAATCATGCAGATGAATCAAGACCAAAACAAACCAATACAAACTGGCCTTGGTTAGTTCTAATGAGTGGGAATTTTGATCGGGAATGTCTGCATGATTTCCATAAGGCTTTTGTATGTGTAGCAATGATTTTTTAACTTTGCCTAACTCTCTAAATATATTTTTCCTTTCTCAACTAAAATATATGGCCTTACAGCTATTACAGCCTAACTATGTGTTATCCTCAAAAATAGCTCCAAATTATTGAGTCCATACTATGTGACATCCATATTGCATGTTACCTCATTAATCCTGATACCATCCCTCTGAGAAAGGTATTATCAGACACACATGAGAAATGAGGAAACCAAAGGCAGAGAGATGAAATAACCTAGCTAAGGTTAGAAACTAGTGAGTTCCTAAGCTTAGATCTGAACCTAGGGTCACAGTTATTTTTCCCTTTAAAAATACTACATTGCTACTTTTGTGTCATTATAACACAAAAGAAGTATTGGTAATTCACTGTCAAATAATTCCAGTACTATGATTGTATTATCTCATGATGCCCAAATCCTTGTAACCAAAAGAAGTTTGAGGATGTGTAGCAGAGGCAGGAATACAGTCTCAGTGATAGACACCAACTTGGCAATTACGAGATATCTACCCTGTACCTAGCTCTGGGCTGAGCCTAACAGAATGCACAAACACTGGAAGATCAGCCCCGCTCCTTGGTAAACCAAACAAACAGTGTTTCTTTGAAAAATCCCGCTATTTTCCAAGCACTTCACCAGTGGCAACTGAAATGATTTTAGGTGGGTCACCAACCCCTGAGTTAAGTAATATTGAATCTCAAAGAGACATGTATTCCCTATTTTAGCCTCACAGTAACCATCAAGAAGAATGGCTCAGTGTGGGGCTGCAATGCTTTTAAAACTCCTGCTAATCTCATTTGCCAATAAAGTGAAAGCAGGCGTTTGGCTCAGAGGCTTTGGCAAGCAACAGAGCATTTATTTTATTGATATCCTCTGTTTATGACAATTGACACTGTTTCCATTTGTGATAGTTATATAAGTTATCCTTTCTTAATGATTTGGAGCTAAAAAGCAGGTCAATTGAAATACAGATATTTTAAAAATAATAATGCCTATTAATAATATAGGCTTCTGGCAGTAATACATGTGAAGTAATGAAACAAGAATATGACAGAGGAAGAAAAAAAGGCCAGCCCTGGAATCTGAATGATGGAAATTTGACCAGAAGAGAAGAGGCAGGGCCCGAGGTGGCCTTCCTGCAGCCTGTGCTGGGCCGTGCTCTGCCCGGGCTCGGTGGCAGGGAGAAGCTGTCTCCAACTTCTTCTGTAAAGAACGAACAGAAGTGAAAAACTCTTTTCACAGAAGAGAAGTAGTGTGTTTTAAAAAATTACTCATGTAAGCCTCACTCTCAGTAATTAGGTGTGATCATAAATGAGCAGAGTGACCAAAGGTGACTTTTATTCTTGGCAAACCATAAATTACCTTTGGAAATAAGATCCAGTTGTTTATAAAAAAGATACAGATAATAAATCTTTATATCATGGTTCTAGTAGTTAAAAGAGTTTCATTTGAGGAGATAAAACCAGAATAAGTAGGTAATCTGTCGTCAATTTACTTAGCTGGAACACCTAAGGGGCATCTTGCCTTCTGCACAAACTTCCTCCTTAGAATACAAATACAGGCAAATTAATGATAGTCCTACTGCCCGATATCAGCTGAGAGTTCATTCCACAGAAAGCAAACATCCCAGTTCCAAAGCTGGGTGATCTCATCCATCATCTAGCCTGAAACACCTTCCACATGGTGACATGCCTACCCAGTTCCGAAAGGGTGGGACTTTTGTCTCTCTGTTACTGAACATGTGGCGAACAGTCCTGAATATTTGCTGACTGAATTAACTAAGCCGCCACTTAAGTTCCTGACTGTCTATAATCATTCCAGAAAGAAGACCTTCTCTAATTTGTTTTACCCTGCCCCAGTTTCTCAAACAGACTCTCTATAGCATGGCTCAGCTTCCCCTCCACGTGTCAGGGTGGTCACCATGGAGTTGAACAAATAGAGCACAGCCACACATTGTCCCCTTCAGGTGCCCGGCAGCCTCAGGAAGCTGTTTCCCTATCCTAAATGGCCTCAGGTGGATACGTCTTCCAAACTTTTGCTGCTGCTTTTTATATTTTCCTTTCTCTCCCATGGTTGCAAAACTGTCTATGTATACAAATGTAGATATATACACAACTATATATAATGCATATAACAGAAATATTTCTGGTTGGAATCAAATGCTCTGGAGAGGCAGAAGGGAGCTTTTCTACCACATGATTAGTGGAGTGCTGTGTAAGCGTAATACACAGGCTTTGTGACGTGTGTTTTAGCTGCTGAAAACTATTTTCTTTATTTCTTCATTCCCAGTCTAATCAGTCCAGTTGAAGTTTCCAGATAAATTACCTCTGAATAAGTGGGGTGCTGGTGTAAATAATAAATAAATACAGCCTAATAAAAGTTTTAAAGCTTATTTTTCATAGTTTCAATTTAATCCTGTGCCGAATTGTTTTCCAAGGTAGAACCTCTTTTACCCAAGTATATCATTTCGGAGATGATGGGTCTTCATATTCCAATCTCCTTGAGTCCTGCTATTCATTTCATTTTGCCATAGTTAATTTATTCTTTTAATTAAAAATTTTGATTAAAGATTCACCTCTACCAAGAGAGGTAACATGGTAATTCCCACCAGTACATTTAGTTTAACATGAAAACATTCCAAATCCTTTTTAAAGCAAGTTCTGATCATTAATATGGATCAGTATACCCACCATGGGTACCTGGAAATAAATGGCACTGAAAATAAAACAAAAAATCTTCCCATCGTCTACAATGTCCTACAGGATTTGACTTGCCTGCCTCCCTTCTGATCTTCTCATGCTCTCTCCCGTGGCTCAGAATCTCCCAGCCCCCTTGGCCTCCTTTTCTTTGCGCCTAACAAACGCCAGGCTCCTGTCTGCTTCAGGATGGCGGTTGCCCTGTTCCCTCAACTCACAGCCCTCCTCTCCCTGGCTTTTCACACACCTCAATGGTCACCTCCTCAGAGAGAACTCCTCAGAACAACCTACTTAAATTATATTTTTCCTCCATGTGTTCTCGCATTGAAAATCATCTTTTTCTCTATAGCTTTTACCATACTTGCAATTATTTATTTGTTAGTTTGTTATTTTCTTCTGTCTCTTCCCTTATACTTTAACACCGGCAATAGCAAACCTTCTGTCTGTTCAGAGACTGTCATATCTCTGTCATGTGGCACGGCAGGCCTTAAATAAACGTTGATGAAAGGAAGGAAGCATGTGGCTCCTGAGTTCCTGAAGGCTGAGGAAAAGAAGACTATGTGGGGAAAATGACACTGACTACAGAGAAAAAGCTCACTCTGGAGATACAGTTGACAACATACATTCCCTCTAGGTTTGAAACAGAAGATATAAGTGAGTGAAGAGGGCTGGCAGGAGATGACAGAAAGGGCCCTAGCCAGATGGCTCAATTGGTTGGAGTGTCATCCTATACACCAAAAGGTTGTGGTTTGGATCCCCAGTCAACCCCCAGTAGATCCCCAATCTCCTCAAAGTTTCTCTTTTACATAGATCGATCTCTCTCTCTCTCTCTCTCTCTCTCTTTCTAAAATGGAAAGACCTGGCCCAGACTTGGCACACTGTGGAAGGTTTCTTGGAAGAGGACATATTTAATATTAGCCCTGAAGGATAAGTAGGAGATGTCAGGCTGTAGCTGGAAGATGCATGTGTGTGTGTATATGAGTGTGTAAATGGGTGTGTAAAGACCTCAATGCAAATGAGAGCATGATGGCTTAAAAGATCTGAGAGAACTTTTTATATTTCTATAATAAAAATGAATAAAAGAAGAGAAATAAATTGGTAAGAAGAGTTTGAAACTGTGGAAAACCAAGCTACTGATATACTTAAAGGTCATAAACATGCTGGCTAGTATTGTCAGATCTTTAGATTTTTTTCAAGAGAAACTAGATTTTGAAAAATTGGATCAAATATATAAAAACACTATCAGACCAAACAAAACATACATACATTAGGTGGAGGTCCTGATAATTCCCTTTCAATCTCCACAATAAGATATAATCTTTTAGCTTCCCCTAAGCTCTCCTCTAACCACATTTGTGACTTTAATTTTAATTATTCCTGTGCCTAAATCCAATCCTTGGACTTATGCATTGTCTTTCAAACTCCACACATGTGTTCTCACCTACACAATTTTGCACAAGTGAGTCCTTTGGAATTCCCATTTTTTTCTCCTATTTCTATCTCAACCATGTTTTCTTTAAGGGACCATATGGTCTCTTGTCTTTCTGAACTCAGTGTGGATCAGTCACTGCTCTCTACTTGGAATTCACCCCTTCCAGCAAAGGAATTGTGTTGGGATATGCACCTAACCAGGGACATGCACTTAACCAAGGCCATGCACCTAGCATGAACATGCACCTAACCAGGGCCACCTGGACATCCAGGTATAACTCCCTCTGTGCTGGTTTATAACTCACCTGTGCAGCTTAGAATATGGATTTAAAACTTAGTAAATTTCACATTCACTGATTTTGCTTTGAAAAATTGACTTAACATGATATATATTTACATAAATAAAATTTGTCAGGACAAATCTTATTGTTTCCTGTTCTCATGGGTTCACAGCTTGTCCTGTCTGTTTCAATAAGCTATGGACCAAGTGTCAAATCTGCTTAGTCACCTCTTTGTGTACAGCCTGAGAGCTAAGATTGGCCATTACATTTTTAACTAGTCAAAACACTGAAAGAACAATATTTTGTGACACATGAAAATTTTATGAACTTCAAACTTCAGTGTACATAAATAAAATTGTATTGGAATGTAGCCACACTCATCTGTTCATGTACTGTACTCACTATAGTAGCAAGGCTGAGTAGTTGCAAAAGATACAACTTTAGCATACAAAGCCCAAAATATTTACTATCTGGCCCTTTATAGAAATTTAGACCCAGAGAAATAATTACTATACTAGACTTTGGGATTTCATGGATCAGTAGAATTAAAGGGCTGGAGAGGAGGGTAAACAAACGGAGCTGCCAGCTTTTCATTTATTGCCAAGACACTTAAATAAATGTCTCTGTTATCACCAGAATACCTATATAAATGAAAATATATTTATAGCACCAAGAAATAAAAATGGACCTATACTCAGAATAAAGGGAATATTGTGAATTTAAGAGCATGAGTCCTTAGAGTTAAACTTAACCGGTTTGGGTGGAGGGTCTGGTTTCTCTATCTGTGGGAAATTAGCCTCATTACTTAATCCTTTTAATCTTTACTTTCCTTGATTTAAGAAATGCCCTGAAATTTTTCAGAATTAATCCTTTTAAGCATTATTATAATAAACTGAAAAGTTTCTAGTTTATCCCTTTTTTCCATGTTATCTTTACCCAACTCACACCCCTGGGTCTCACCCTACATGGGAATGCATTCCATTTTTTGGTATTTATTGTTCATCCTTTTATTTTTGCATTCCAAGTACCAAATGAGTTTTAGTATCCTGGAAGGTAGAGACTATAATTCATAGTTTTTATCACTGTTTTAGCACCTAATGTGATACCAAAAATATAGTTAGTGCTTTTATACTATATATAATTAATCCCCTTCACTGAATGTTCTCTTGGCTTTCAACACTGTCTCTTCTGCTTTATCCATAGAAAATGCTGGGCTTGAGAAACAAAATCATCAGTCTTTTCTACTTACCAAAAGTAAATGGCTCCATTCCAGGTCTAATTAGGTGGTCCAGTGTTGGCAACACAAACAGGGCAGAGTGCCTCCTTATGTCTGCTTTTTATATAATGATGGTCACATAATGTGATATGGATTGCAAGTTCAGGAGCATTTTGTGTCTCAACCACACTGCACAATGTCAAGTAAGGTCCCTATCAAAATGGGTAACTGGGTTAATAAAGCCCATGATCATCCACAAATAATATTGAGAGGAAAATTAATTTAGTAGTTGAAATATATAATTTGCTGGTTTATGAAGAATGGGCCATCATGGCTCTTTAAAAACAATATTTAAATAATTACAGTATTCAGCTACTTAAGCTTTAATTCGGCAGAGGACCAAAGAGCCCTCAGAACTCACGTGGAGCTCTGTCTCTCTCCTCTCCGTTGGAGCTAACCCTTCAAAGTAATTAAAAAATAATTTCAGAGTAGCCACACATGTAGACAATCAGACCCAATATAGGAAACACCTGTTTTTACTTCAGTTCTGGCCTGCTTACTAATAGGGCATATTTGTCTTGGGACATTGTGTTTGCTTGTGTAATTGTGCATAGCACATTTTCAGATTTTACCACAGATGGACCCTGAAAGCAGTTCTGGGTGAGTGTGTCTGGGTAAGCAGGACACAAAAAGCCTACCTCATCTTCTGTACAAACAGACGTAAGCAGCGTGAGGCCTTGCCCTACCCTCTGCCCACACCGTGCAGGGCAAACAGGAAGCAGTCGGTGAACAGCTTTGGTCTTTCCAGGCTTAGCAACCAGGTTTCTTTTGTTTGATCAACAATTGCAGATCCATCCAACCGAAGGGAAAATATACAGGTCAACAGCTAGACAATAAAAGCGCTTATAGGTAGCCCTGATATCACAGAAGCAGAAGAGGCTCTGATCCAGTGGGAGGATGTGCTTCAAACTTCAGTATTGTGCACATTAGCTGCACTTAGACAAGTGTTTTCATGACTTAGCCCAAGGATGTTCTGAATGTCACAAAAGAATGGGATGAGTTGCTTGAGGACATGGAGAACATAGAGAAGAATGGCAAGTGTTAGCACTAGTTAGGCCAGACCTCGGTTCAGCAACCTCAGTACTTAAGTTCGTGTGGAAAGAATTCAGAACCAAGGAACTCAAATTATAAGGGAAAGTGTATTTAGAAAGTTAAGTTACAGAGGTAGTAGAAGGGCCCTTGGAACTTATAAGAAAGAGGGAGAGAGATAAGCACCTTGAGGGATGAAAGAGGGAAGAGAGGCTCCAGTATGCTCAGAAATGTGAGGATGTACTACACAGAGAGAGCCAGGCAGGGTCCTTGTCCTGAGAGCTTTTATCTGGAGGTCTCAAAGGAGGATCTCAATAGAATATTCATCAGCTTTCCAGGTGTGCCCTCTCATGGTCTCCACTGACTGGCTGTCACCTGAGGGTCATTGATCAGTGCAGCTGGTCCTGATGTAGTCATGATGTCACTCCATCTGATTTTGCTGCTTTTCTGGGCCTAAAGCTGAAACACATCTGGAGCCTGGATGTCGTCTTCCAGGGGTTAATGTTTAAGGGAGTGGTCTTGCAAGGGCTTATAGCTTTGCTGGTCACTATCGCACCTGGGGCTCTCTGCCCTGGGGACCTTCTGCACCTGGCCTATCGTTCCTACTCTGTTCATGCCTGTCTAACTGCCACTACACAAGGAGAACATGATTTCAGGAAAAATAAATCTCAAGTCCACAGAACCAGGTCAAAATGAAAAGTTGAATTCAATAGCTTTGCTTGTATGTGTGAGAGGAAATGCAGCAGAGAACAGAGGCAATGGAAAGGAAAAAGTCACACATGAATAAAGTAGCTGCATAGTCATGATAAAAGTATTTTAGGCTTGAATTATCTCATATTTCCATCAATTTTATACTTTGCTTTGAGTACACAGAAATATGTAAAAATATTATCTATAGCCCTGGCCTGTGTGGCATGGTTGGTTGCAGCATCATTCCATAAACCGAAAGGTCTTAGGCTCAATTCCCAGTCAGGGCACATGCCTAGCTTGTGAGTTCGGTCCCAGTCCGGGTGTGTACAAGAGGCAACCGATCAATCCTTCCCTCTCACATCAGTGTTTTTCTCCTTCTTTCTTTCCCTCGCTTACCCTCTCTCTAAACTCAATAAGTATGTCCTTGAGTGAGAATTTAAAAAAGTTAAACATATTTGTGACTTCTATATAAACTATATGTCTTTAAACACAATTTTTAGTAGTTCTATTGAGATTCAGTTTACACAGTGTAAAATCCACTCTTTTAAAGTGTATAATTCAGTGGGGCTTTTTTCATAGACTCCCAGAATTGTACAACTATCACCACTACCTAGTTTTAGAACACTTCGTCTCCCCAACCAAAAAACCCCGCACCTGTTGGTAATCAATCACTTTCCATTCCTCCCCTGCCCCCAGCCTCTTCAACTACTAATCTGCTTACGGTCTCTACCGATTGCCGATTGCCGACATTTGATAGGAGTGGAGCCACGCAACGTGCATTTGTGTCCAGCTTCTTCCACTCAGCATGATGCTTTCAAGATTCCTCCATGTTGTATGCATCATTGCTTCATTCCTTTTAATGCCTGAAT
Source organism: Trachops cirrhosus (assembly GCA_028533065.1). Lineage (NCBI taxonomy): Eukaryota > Metazoa > Chordata > Mammalia > Chiroptera > Phyllostomidae > Trachops > Trachops cirrhosus. Next base: position 134,798,853 of record CM052540.1, on the reverse strand, counting down.
AATATTCCATTGTATGGACATCTCACATTTTATTTACTCATTCATCAGTTGATAGATATCTGGATTGTTTTCATGTTTTTGCTACTGTGAATAATGCTACCATCCATGTGTGAATTTTTGTATGGGTGTACATTTTCAATTAGCTTGGGTACATAGGAGTAGAATTGCTGGGGTAATTGAATGTTTAACTTTCTCAGAAACTACCCAGAATTGTTTTCCAAAGTGACTGCCCCATTTTTTCATTCTCTCCAGAAAAGAATAGGGGTTCCAATTTCTCTACATCCTCTCCAACACTTGTTATTGTCCATCTTTTTTACTATAGCCATTCTAAGGAAGTGGTGAGATACAAGGATTCTGAGTGGCCCCCCAAATGTCCTAGTACAGATATAAAACAGGCCTGATTCTTTTATCTGGTTTTACCATCTGATCCATATTATTATAGGGTTGCAGACTAAATTAATTAAACTAAGAATGAACATTTTATCCTGATTTAGGATTTATTTTACCCTCTTAACTATCAGTTAGTAGCTATCACTAGAGGTCATGTTTAAATAATTATCATGGGCATAATACATACTTGCTTTTGTTTGCAGAATCAAGTTTTGTGTTAACTCCTGATGTAGGAGTGATTAAGCTGATGCCCAGGTTGAAAGAGATAACATTCCATTTGCTGGGGCATGACCATCACTGACTGTAATACTTACTAACCAAACCAAACAGAGCAGCACAGGTATAGACGGCCCCAGTGGTGCCGATCAGGCCTTCTTCCTAATGGAGGCACAACAAGGCAGCACAGTGTGAGGTACTGAAAAGAGCCCTGGCTCGGGAATCAAGGGGTCTGGATTTCAGTTCTGAGAGTGAACTGTACTCAACCCTTTCCCTAGCATTGACTCTTTCCTACCTGGTTAGATATGTCTGCTATTTGCTTACCATAGTCTCTCTGTACTTATGCTGAGTGCACTTCAAAGGTCTTACCTTATTGCTTCCTTCATTGATTGCCTTTGGCCACTAGATTGTCAGTCCTGCGAGAGAATCCTTTGTGTTTTGTCTACCATTTCACTTTCAGCATTTTAGCCTAGGACTTGACATAAATAAGTTGATTATTTGAAAATGTAGAAATCTTGTACAATTCACTGAACTACAAATTCAACTTAACATTAGTATGAAGTATTATCATTTACTTACATAGTATGTCTCTTCAGAGATAAGGTTTCTAATGTATAAAATACAAAATGGGAACATTAGTAGTACTTACACCATTGTGTTATTATGAGGACTAAATTAAATACAAGCTAAGGCATTTAAATTGGTGGTACACAGTGAACAATCAATATTCATTATTACTATTATTTTGATTTTCACACCAAGGTATCAGTTCCTCAATAGAAATTGAAAAGGACTGATTGAAAGTTTCTCTAATGTGCTTCCCACCTCCAATATTGTGATGATATGTTTGTTAGCATAATAACGTATACCCATAGTGTTTATGAACATTCCATTTCCAAGACAAGGGGTATGGTATCTTAGATTGACATGAGGACACCTAGGAGCTTGATAACAATGGAAGTTCTCAGTTTCATACATGGAGACAAAATTACATTTGAAAACTGCTATTTTTCTCTAAGTCATTTGTAATTTGAAACTCAGCTTTGTTTTTCTTTCATACATTGAAGGTCTTCAGTGAAATATTAGGGTAGGTCTAGAAAAGTTTCAGAAAATATCAAGTGTTATTTTCAGTGAAATCAAATCCCGTGTGTTGGTTGCTCTTTAGTTTAGGAAAAACACCAGTCCTTTCCTGGTTTTATAAATATACTCTGAAACTTGAAACTTGAATTTCTGATCTTATCCAGGAGGGAAGCACAATATTAATTCCTGCTCTTTGGGAAGTATTTTTCCGAAAATAATAAACCTCCAGTTAGAGAAAATGGTTATTATTTATATTTGATCCATTCATAGTAATATTGATTCATGTTAAAGGGCTATCTAAATGGCCTTGTCAGTCATATTTAGATTAATGGAGCATTGGTACCACAATTAAACCCCATGTATAAATTTCATTACCCTCAATCTGTCTTTGTGTTTCTTCTTCCTCTTCTGCCTCTCCACCAGAGACTAAATGCTCCATGTCTCTTCTTTATCTTTCTCGGTTTTACCTTCTATGATAACTTCACTTTTGTGTTACCTCCATCTCTTATTCTTTTTCTGAGAATAACCTTTCCCTCTTTAACTTTTATATTTTAATGTGAGGATTCAGAAAGTGATACAGAAAACAGATAGGAAAAAGCAGAAAATGAGAAGAATCTGGAGGAGGATGTAGAAAGATGGTTGTGTTTAAAGAGTATAAAATGAAAGAGAGGACAGGCTACCAAAATAATTTGTAAAACCTATGTGATACATTTTGGGGGAAGAATAGAGCTAAAGGGTTTAAAGAAAAAGTACCTAGGCTAGACGCTGTTACTAACATTGAAAAAGAACTGCAGAAAACACTCTGGTAAAAGAAACATGCTATCTGCCTTTTTAATAAACTTACTTCCTCTTTGAAATAAACAATTATAGACAAAATATTTTCTAGGATGTTTCCCTCCCACTAGGCCTGGGCTCTTTTATTCAGCCGAAAATGGCAGTAAATACTGACAAACAGCATTTACTGTTTCTGACGTATTTGAATAGAGTTTTAGGTGAAGAGCAGTTAACTAATTGAATTCAAGGACCAAGCCCAATATATATAAAGGATATTGTAGTAAAAGTTTTAAGTTTTATGTAGTTCATTCTTACATGATAATGTCACTGTACTTGAGATTTCCATAGCTAATTCCACTCAGGTCAAGGAGCAGTTAGCCAAAATACCACTGAGCAAATCATGCATTACAAGGCTTTGAGCCATTTGCAGTCCAACTACTTAATACCCATGAATAAATCTTGGTTGGAAAGGCAGAATGACAGAAAGAAGGAGCCTTTTTATTTTTTTAATTTCCTTGTTCAAATATTCCCCTAATTGTGAAATGTAACACAATAGAAATCATCTATTCCAACATACAATGAATAAACCTAAGTGTATATCTTAATCTACATTGTGAACACCTGTGTGGTCATTACACAGGTCAAGAAATAGAACTTTGCCAGCTCTAGATGTATAAGAATCTTGATGTCTGCTAAGGTCAGAATCTGCTAAGGTCTCCCCAAAATTGATATCCTAACGCACAAAGGTGATGGTGTTAGTAGGTGGACCTTTGGGAGGTGAGTAGGTCATGAGAGTAGAGCCCTCATGAATGGATAAGTGTTCTTACGAAAGATCCAACAGAACTCTCTAGCCTCCTTCTGCCAGTTAAGGATACAACTTGCAAGAAGGCCTCCACCCAAGTATGCTGGCGTCCTGGTCTCACATTTCCAGCCTCCAGAACTGTGAGAAACACATTTCTGTTGTTCATAAGCTCTCCTGTGGTAGTTTGTCATAGAAGCCCAAACAGACTGGGACAACCTATAACAGAGCAAGTCCTCTCAACTTGTTCTTGAGGAGTGGCTTAATTCTCCATGATTTGTTGCTTCATTTACATTTTAGAAATAGGTTTTCAAATTCTAACAAAAACCCTGCTGGGATTTTCATTAGGGTTGCATTGGATTTATAGATCAATATGGAGAATGTAACATATTTATCAATTATTTATTTAGGTCTTTATTTTTTATGAAGTTTTATAATGGTCTCTGTAGAAGTTTGGAATATGTTTTGGCAGATTTGTTTCCAGATAGTTGATCTTAGAAAGATTGTATCATAAAATTTTATAATTATATGTGCAGAAGGCTTGGACATACTTTGACAGATTTTTCCCTAGACATTTGATGTGTTATAATATTTTAAATTCTCTATTTAAATTTTATTCTTCTTATATTTTGTCATTTAGAAAGAAAATAGATTTTTATACATTGATTTTCTATCATGCAAACTTGTTCAGCCATCTTTTCACACTTTTAATGTACAAAACCAAACATCAGTAAATAAAAATTTCCCCTGTTTTAATCCTTATCCTTTTTTCCTTGCTTTACACCAACTAGGACTTCCAGTGCAATATGAAATTGAAATAGAAGTGTTGATGGCAGACATTGTATCTTCAAAGAAAAACTCTCAATATTTTTATCATTAAGCATAACATACATTATAGGTATTTATAGATAATTTTGTGCATTTAAGGACATTTTATTATTTTCCTCAGTTTGCTATGGGATTTTGTTTTTTAATCATAATAGATATTGAAGTTGGTCAAGATCTGAGTGCTCAGATGCTCATTGTTGCTGGAGTCTCATTGCTTCTAGACCTTTTTAGTGAACAGAGCTAGGAAATAGATACACTCACATATACTCAAATCTATACCCCTATATCCCTTTGTGTGTGTGTGTGTGCCATGAGTTTATAACCGACACTTCCAATTTCAACCTAACACTGGAGCACAGGTGGCAAACATAGGCCAGTGGGCCGAAACCGGCCCTCTACCTTGTTTTTTCTGGCCCGGCACCTTCTTTCTACCCAGCGGCAGCACTGAGCTCTTGCTTAACTATTAAGGAGTAGTTACATTTATACAGTCCTAAAATTACATTCAGCCCTTTGAAGGCAACTGTGAGGCTGATACAGCCCCCAGTGAAAACGAGTTTGACACCCTGCACTAGAGGGTTCATTGTAGCCTTCCTCCTTTCCTTATTTGCAATTCTTTTCTCCAGCTAGAGAAACCCAGGTCTTACTTTCCAGACCATATTTACTTATTTTCTCAATCTAGGACACACATAAAATAGTTTTAGAATTTCTAATCCATAACCCTGTGAAAAACAAATTTACCGACTGGAGGAATATATTTGTGTATAGTTCCTTTTGTCCTTTAGACTTAGAGTTACTGTGAAAACATTTTTACTGCCCTTCCCCCCAACTCCCTTCAGTGTGATGATGTTGTTGGTTTGTATGAGAGTTAGGTACATTTGTTACTGTTTGTATCCCACGTGGGGTTGCTTTTACATCATAGGTGAATTTAATTTTTTCTTTTAAAAATGAATTAAATTCATAACCACAAAACATACCATGGTTCTAAAAGTCAGAGCTGCACAAAGGGGTACACTCAGCAATGTCATTCTGATCATCCCTCTTTCCTATTTCAATTACTCCACTCTTTCTGTGCCATTCCTACCCACCATTTTGGTAGGCTATCTTAATTATTTTCTGTTTTATCCTTCCTGTATTTTTTGGCATTGATAAATACATAAATGTATTTTATCTCATATCCCATTTCTTCTACAAGATAGCTTACAATAGGTATTCCTTTATTTTAATGATATATTCTGGAAATCACTCCACATCAGTTCATAAATATCTTTTTGTTTTTTTGTTACTGCTGCATAGTACTCAGTAATATATTCAATAATTCTCCTTTATATAGGTATTTATAATGTCGCCAGTAATTTTCAATACTATCAATACAACAATGACTAATCTCATACATGATTATTTTTATATTGTTAGAGGTACAAATTCCTAGAAATGGAATTGCTTGGTCAAAAGGCAAATGCATATATAGCTTTGTTTAAAATTACCAAATTCTCCTAGAATCGTTGTACCAGATTACATTTACATGGGCTATGTGTGAGAGTGTTTCCCTAAAGCCTTGCCAAAAGAGTATGTTGTCATACATTTTAATAGTTTCTGATCTGATAGGCAAGAAATGTTATCTCAGTGTTTTAATTTTTAGTTATCTAATTATGAGTAATTTTGAATGTCTCTTCATATATTAAAGGCTATTTTCTACTTTTATGTTAACTGTTCTTTATGTTATTTTCCATTTTCCTACTGGTTTTTTACTCTTGTCCTTCAAATTTAAGAGTTCTTTGTACATTACAAAATGGTCCCAGGGATGTAATGTATGGCATAAGGAATATATAGTCAGTAATATTATAATAACTATGTATGGCACCAGGTGAGTACTGGAAATATTGGGGTGATACTTTATAAAGTATATGATTGTATAAACACTATGCTATACACCTGAAACTAATACAAAATAATATTGAATGTAAATTTTAATTGAAAAATAAAATTAATAATTTTAGACTTTAGGTATATTAGTCATTGGCCTATGACATATGTTAAAAATATTTTCTTCCTGTATATCAGTTCTTTTTACTTTAATTATGGTTTGTTTTCACCATGGACAAATATTTGTTGTTGTATCAAATTTACGAATCATTTCTTTTATACCTTCTGGATTTTAAGACATAGTTGGAAAGACTTCTCCTACAATAAAATCAAAAAGAAATTTACTCATGTTTTTCTTCTAGTAGTTGTATGGTTTTATATTTTACATCTAGGTCTCTAATCTTCTTGGAGTTCATTTTTATGTGTGCACCTAATTTTATATTTTCTCAGCACCATTTATAAGCCCATATTTCTAAATGCAGTGTGGTACCCTCAGACTGAATCCTGGAACAGAAAAGGCTCCACATCCTCTTTGGTAAAACATGGATAGTATCTATTTCAAAATACTAGTGTGCAACTTAAATAATGTAACCTATATACTATGGTGAACACTTTATAAATGCTAGTTTCCTTCATATTAAACAATCACTATTTGTTGGATTGTGTGTCTAGATGAAATGTGCATGCATCTGTCTAGGGCAGTGGTTCTCACATAGTTACATGCATGAGAATCACTTAGGATGCTGGCTCAAATGCAGATTTCTTGGCCCTATTGTTTAGATGTTCTAATGCAGTGGCTCTGGCATGGCTCAGGAATCTGCAGTATACCCAGGTCCATGTGTAATTTTGAGACCAAACAAGAAAGTGTTAGCCTAAGGGGTGTGCCCATCTCATTCAACCCCATGGAATGACTACAAATATGCAAAGACTTATAACCCAGCTAGAATGATGTCACTATTTTTATAAAACTATTTTATATCAGTTATAGATCAATATGTCTGTGACAAAAGTAAGGAGGATTTCAAAAGTAAAAATGTAATTAGAGTTGATTTTAATTTATTTGAAACAGGAAATTTTTGAAACAGATCATGAAAAAATTAGGAATGAGGATGTAAAGGATGCAGTTGTGCTTGTAGGTTTAGTGACTCTGGAGTACATTAGCGTGCAGCCCACACTGAAACATCCTCTCCTAGAATCTGGGAACATAGAGGAGAAAGATAGAAAGATGCAGCTTTTTACTGGCATTCCAAATCTAATTAGAAAAAAATAAAAGAGAAAAGGAATCTCTTCCAGAAGAAGTATCTTTTTGTATTTCAGTTAAACTAAAAATATGTGCTTGATTCACACATAAACTTAAATTTTATGCCAGAAACTCTCTCCTCAGCTACTGACACCAATAAAGAGATTGATGCAACAAGCACATTTACTGTTTAGAACCCATTACAGAAGAATGCTGTCTCGGCTCCAATACCAACATAAGCAGCAGGTGACAGGGAGAACATAGCTGTGATTCATTCACGTGTATTGTGCCTAAAAGTAATTTTTGTGGCAGCTCAACCACAGAGTGATTTAAAATTTCTAAATAGATGGTAAAGTACTTCAGCCTGATTAAATGTACTCCCACAAAACAAGTGTTTGTTCTCAATACCATCATGTAGCCTGTACAACTCTAATTTGATCGTCTAGATGTTCAAAAACACCTGTCACAATACATTGAGCATGATTATGTTTTGTGTGGTGGGATTGTGTGTGGCAAGCTCAGGCTCTTGACTGAAAAGTAAAGTATGAAATGACCTCTTTTCTCCAATAAGGATCCAACTGCCAAGGTGATTTTTCCTAATACCTAGGAATATTTTAAAGATTAGAAACCAACTTTGCATATTTAAAAAGCCTGGCCATTTTATTCCAGTTGGATGATTTCTCAGGTCAATTACTTTGAGGAATCAAATACAAATTCATATTTGACATGAGAACTCCCCTTGTCTCATTCTAATAGGGAAAATATAATGTGTTGAAAGTAACCGTAAAAGTCATATACACATATCTATACATAGATATATATGATATACTCTCCTATATTAGATACTATTCTCTAGTTGGACAATGATATGCAGTCTTTTGAAAAGTATATCTTTAAAGAAACATCCCTCACATAATAGAAGGGGAGAGGAGTGCAAACAGATACATGTATATTATATTCATAGAAATTTTCTAAGGAAGACACATGCTTAAGAAACTTTAAAATTATTATAAAGATGGCATGAATTAAAATGTAAAACATGAGTATCATTTTTGTGAATATGTTATACCTATCTTATTCTATTTCATTACATCCAAGTCTGTATCATTATATCTCGGACTTCTTCAGTATGGTCTTCTTTGGCAGGACCCAACATTCCATGCCATGCCTGCCAACCCATTTCCCACTCCCCAAAGGGAAAAACATATAGGTGAAGACAAGGAGACGTCACTATAAAATCAGATACATACACACAGCATTGCGGGTGAGGGGAGGGGAGGGGAAGGGGAGAGGAGAGGGAGAAGAAGAGAGAGAGAGAGAAGAAACTTTGATTTTAGAAATGGTGGAATGGACAATTCCTACTGAAACCACACAACACAGACACAAAATCTAGTCATTGCAGAAGTGGTGGGCCAAAAATACTGGCAATGCACATACGCATTCCCATGCACTATAGTATTAACCAAACTACCACAATAAATAAACAAATAATAATGTAGTTAAAATATTAATAAACTAGAATGGAAAGGCAAAAAAGAAGAGAATCTAAAAAATATCTATTTTAAGACATTCACCATTGGTGCTACATCAATACCAGAGTTCTGGCATTCAAATTATGTGTATGCATGAAATATTCAAACTCGGTCACATTTTAAAGCATAGTGTGTCAGCTGGTCTTCATAACAGAATACTGAATCTAAGTCCTTAGTATGCTCCATTTGTGTGCTAATTTATTTTGCAAATATCAAATTTAAGTGACTCTAATAGCTTGCCAATTACTCTAGTCATAAATACCCTTAAGGTCCTATGTGAAAATAAAAGTGTATGGATTTGCATATCCCTTAGATGTAAGAATTGAGAAGGGACTTGTATTTTGAGAGAGCTGGGAAGCATATTTCATGGCCCGCTTAGGGCCATGGAGCTTACTTTAAGAGTGATTGGTTACATAGCTAAAGTGCATAAGTTACAAAAAAATAGCCATAAATTAGTCCATGCAGATATTGCAAATTGATTGGCCAGAAAGTTTCACACTGTCAAGAGCTTAATCAGACTTAGTACTCAGTGTCACACTTGGGCTGACCTCAGGGCCTCTCTGCACACAAACACATTATAAGGTTGAGAAGGGCTTTGAGGTCATAGAGAGAGGTCGTTCTTTCCAATAACCCTACAGCTGGATTGGATAGACTCTCAGGTCTGTGTAATTGTGTGAGGGCCTGAGGGTTATAGTAGCGCTAGGTGGCTTAACTGATGTCACAAGCCAGATGGAAGACAGGTCAAATTTGCATAGTTCTGTAATTTACAAACCTTAAGTCAGTTACTCCTAGAGTCATTTTTCTCAGATACCAGCTGACAGGGAATAAAATATTTGCCAGAATATTTACCAGAAAATTCACACTGAAGACATACCTAACCCTGAACCTGTGTCCCCCGAGACTACCATAATATCCCCAGATTTCCCCAGTCTTCAGCCAAAATTATTTTTAACTTTCTTTTTCCACAGTAAAATTATAATGAAAAATAATTTTGCTTTAAGTAGCTGAACAAAGACTTTAGGTATGGTCAGGGGAGGTAGTATAACATGAGTTGAGGTGTCTAGCATGTTAATATAAAAATGCCTGCTCGACACAGACTAGAGAGTATAGCATTATCACAAATACTGAAATTTTATTAATCTGGAAAAGGGACTGCTACACAACCTCTGTTTCTAGTTGATTCTTGACTCTCACCAAATGTTAGAGCTTGCTTGATTGAGATCATGGGAACATAGTAAGTCATCCTTTCAAATTGAAAGTGTGTGACTGTGAGTGTGTGTAATTTGCATTAGAATATTGGATTAGTTAAGTCTTTAAATTTAACTTATATATTTTTTCCTACTATTTCTTATAAGTTCAGCTAAAGATACACTCAACCCCATACCAGCCTTATTCTCAACAACTATCCACAGCTATTATTTTAAAGTTATCTACAACACCTTCCAACATCTAGCCTTTACTCTCTAATGAAAAATGAAATTCTTTGCTTCACTTATGTGTACTCTGAATTTCTTGAGATTCTGATTCAGGCAGAAAAATGTCCTTAACTCTTCCCCTGGGCTTTAACAATCTGTTTGGTGTAGCAATGAAACACACTCAACCTCCCTCCTCAAACTGGAGTCTGTCCCTCCTATGCTCTTTCAAAATGGAAATAAGGAACAGCTGTCAGCAGATATGAGTGGAGTGAGTTGTTTATATGAGTTCCAGTTGTGGAACTGCCTGAAAATCTAATGCTATGACCAGGCCCAGTCTGGAAGGAAATTGTCTCAATTCCTCTGTCCCCTGTTTACTTAATCCATCACAGCACTCTTTCCAACATCAATTCTATGGTGACAGGGATTGGTTGGTTGATTGATTGATTGATTGATTGATTGATTGATTGATTTTGCTCCTTGGTATGTTGTAGGTCCCTAGGACTCAGCATAGTACCTGATGTTTACAATATTTAGGCATCCTATGAATAATTGTTGAATAAATGGAACAAGTGATGGGAATGCAGCTCTAGAATCCTGTGCCACACAATAGTCTAGGTAGTTAAAATGAAATCTGTTTGCCATCCTCGGATTCTGGGTTGTTGCAAGCTGACTTCATGGTGAGGTTGCCAGGACTCAGGATATGGACTCAGCAAATTATTAGTTCACAAAGCAAGACCAGTATTGCTTCTGGCTCTGATCCTCCCGCATTATGGCTCTGGGGCTGACTTGCTCTGAGGGAAATTCTAAGATGAGTGATTCTAATATAAGATGATGTGGTACAAATCTGAACAATGCAGGTATGGTCACTATGTTAGATTCATAGGACTACCATAAGAAATTGCCACCAATTTGCTATGGCTTAAAACAATAGAAATGTATACTGTCCCATTCCGAGATCAAGCTGTCTGCAGTGCCATACTCCCTCTGAAGTCTGTAGGAGAGAAGGCTTCCTTGCCTCTTCCAGCCTCTGGAGGCCCCAGGTGTTCTTTGGCTTGTGGCAGCATAATGCCAGCTTCTGCTTCTATCATCACATGGCCTTCTTTCCCATATGTCTTTGATTCCAAGTCTTCCTCTCTTTTCTCTTTTACAGACACCAGTCACTGGATGTAGAGCCCACTCTAAACCAGTAAGACTTCATTCTAAATTAATTATATGTACAAAGACCCTATTTCCAAATAAGGTCACATTCACAGGTACCTGGGGTTAGGATTAGAACTTAACTTTTTGGGAAACACAATTTAACCCACTTCATTCACTGTCTTCATGGAGCTTACAGTTGACAGTAAAGACACAGACAAGTAAACAGGCAGTTACAACTATGTGTGTTTTCATGGGGGAAGTAAAGTCTCCTGTGAGAATGATGAAAAGGAGCACCTAGCCAGATTGCCTAAGGGGCTCAGAACTGCACTCAAAAGCATATAACAGAAATCTGAAAACAGTGACATAATTAGAGACTTATTTATATAGAAACTGGAGGTAGGTAGTTTGCACCTGGTCCAACTGTTCCAGGAAGTCACTGAGCATCTGGTCTCCCTCTGGTATTTTTTGTTCTCCAGTGTGGCTCTTATTCTCATTGCTATAAAGTATCTACTTCAATACTGGACATCAGGTCTGCATGGCAGGTAAAAAGAGAGGGAGAAGAAAAAGAGACACAGGCAGCTCAAGTCTGACATTTTATATCATGCAGACCCTGACTGGTAGACTTCTACTTCTAGCTGTTTGGACAGGACTGAGTCACCTGGCCATTCACAGTTTCAGAGAGACTGAGGAGTTGAATATTAGTAAGTAGACCACACCAGTCTGCACACAATTGGAGTTCTATCAGCAATGTAAAAGGGAAGAGGGGAATTAGTGGGCAACTAGCAGAATCTGCCATAGAACCCATCTCAATAATAGTGATGCCCAAACTGAGGCTCAAAGGATGAGTAAGGGCCCTCCTAGGGCAGAGGGGCTTTTCAGAGGGCCGAGTATCAGACCCAGAAGTAAGAAAGAGCCAGGCAAGAAAAGATGAAAGACTCTAAATATGTCTGAATTGCAGTGTGTAAGGTGGGAAGTCAAATCAAGAGATGAAGCTGGGGAGGAAATGAGTGGTCAAAACCTAAAAGGTCCTATAAACCATATGTATCATTTTGGACTTTGGGATGCAATTGGAAACAAACTTTGTCTGTTTTAAGCAGAAAATGAAAGTGTTAAAATGTTCTTGGGCAGTTCACAGAATTTTTTAGGCCTAAAATTCTTAGGCCACAAAGGGCTGCACTGTCAGGAAGAAGCTCTGAATTATGACACAGAACCAGTCAGCAAGGGTGCCCCTGCCCCACTGCTGAGTACCAACCCTGTGGGACACCACATACCACCACCAAAGCCCTGCTGTTGATGGCCTGGGAGTTCTCCCCTCCTGGAGCTTCCCTGGTATCTATAACACGTGTCACCCCCCACCTCAAAGCCTATGCAAGAAGTCTTGATGGGTGGGGTCCCTATTGAGTGTTTAAATTCTAGCTTGCAAAGAAGTCTGAATACTTGGGGTTTTTTTTTTACTTTTGACGTGAGAAGCAGCACTTCCTTTCACCAAAACCTCCCCAAAATATAGAAAGAAGCTGTAGATGCTGGGCAACCAGAATGGCCAAGGGACTTTGTGAGACTACAGGGATCACCTGAGAGAAAGGGAGAGGGAGGATCATGGCCAGGAAGGGGGAGCATGTGAATTTAAGAGGAGGGCTCATCCTAGGATACAGCTAGGGTCTTGTTCTCAGGGAGTGCTTTTGAATAAGGAGATGGTATCAACACCAAGACCAGAAACTAGTCTTTCTGAATCATGCCAGACTGCCTTGTGGAGTGAGACAATCAACTATGGTATTTAGCGTTCTGTGTCTGATTAAAAAAACAACAAGCAAAACTATGCTATTGGATGGGAAGAAGAGAATAGGATGCAAGGCATTGCCTGTTCTCTGCCCTTCAGCTGCTGCTGCTGGGTCCAAAGCAGCAGACATTCACTCCCCAGTGCAGGACAGATGGGCAGCACCCCATCTCTGTCCCTGTCCCCAGAGAAAGCCATAAATACAGCTGAACTATGAAGGGTCCGTCAGAAGAGACCCTCATCCCAGCCTGTGGGGAAATGAAGCACCAGGACTGAGTAGCTAGGAACGTAAGCTGGGATCATGCCTCCCAGCTTTACCTCCCTTCGTGGCACCTTCTTCTCAAATGAATTAATAAGGATTTATTACCATGGTACTTTCTTCCCTTCTTCCCCAAGGAACTGAAGACATAAATAATGAAAATCTCTGGATATTCTCCTTTCGCACTCACACCAAATCATGAGAAAGTAAGCTGGATATTGACTTTGTAGCAACTTTCAGGCCCAGCAGCTTTTCCTATTAAATAATGAGAGAATGCTGCATAGCAGGTCAAAGTTGCTGAGTGCCCCGGTGTTGCGGGGTGGGGGAGCACCTCACTAGTGGTCATGGGTTGCCCTTTGACCACACAGAGCAGTTTGCAAAAATCACTAAGTCTGTGTGTGACAAGCAGGGAACTTAGAAGCTTCTGTACCCTCCAGTGAAGGGATGTGGAGTAGCAAAATTTGGGGGTGAAATGAGAGGCTGCTTCAAAGGAGATTGTGAAATGGGGCATGTGCCCAGGACTACTACTCCAAGAGTGAATGGCTTCTCACCTTGAACAGTAGAACTGAGCCAGCTGCAGTTCCAGGGCCACCAGTGCAGGGAGGGAGCAGAGCAGCACGCAGCCGCAGGGAAGTGAGGAGCCAGTGCACAGGGAGTGGACCCGAGACTCACTGCGGCAGGGACACAGTGGGCTTCCTATCATCACCAGAGCCCCATTGCTTCATCTGGGGCAGGAAAGGGAGTCAGAATAAAAACAAGTCTTCTTGATTCATTATTGAATGTTAAGGAAAGTTACCACTTAAACTAGAAGAAACTGAAATATCATTACTGGCAAGTCTTCTCCCTGCTGGACCTGTGAGGACCTCAGAAGGAAAATCAATTCAGCCACAGAAAATTTAAAAGCTGCATTTATTTGGTGGGGGTGTGTGTACATTTGAGGTTAGTGAGTAAATTTAAGGTGCAACTACATTTTTCATTAAGATTTATTTTTGTTGATTTTTTTTGTGCCTAGGGCTCTTTGCTTTTATCTTTAGATGGCATTGGATTTGTTTTTCTTCATGTTTATGTTTGTTTGTGTAACTTGATTGTTTCTGACAACATTAACTTGAAAAAGTATGGTTATATGATGCCAAGCTGACCATTTCAGATCACTTTTAAAGGGGTGCTGGGAATTGTCCAGGAAGATATTTTAGCCAGAGCCATCGTGAGGAATTCCTAAAGCCAAGACAGAACAGTATCTCTCTTTGCCTCCCCGCGTCTGGTTCTCTCTCATTGCACCCAGACACTGGAAACGTTTTTAAGTGGAAGCTCCAAAGAAAATTATAAACACATTTCAAACCCATCAGTTCCTTGGCTAGCCCCTTCTCTATACTTGGCCTGGGAGACTACCCCTATGGGTATCCCTTGGGATAGTCCCATGTTCGTGGCAAGTCAGTCCAACTTCCAGTAGTCAGGAAGAAAATCATGCAGTTTGATTCTTTCCTTTTCTTTCTGTCTTATTCTCTCAAACACACATGCATTCACACATGTGCACACACATATACACTGCACTAACACACCTTTCATATACACTTCACAGTGGTCTCAGAATAAGTGGACAGCTCTCATCTTAATTAATATTTTTCACTGTCAGTCATGACGTGGGTAACTTTTAAAAAACTCTGTTCCCAGAGCCTTTTTAATTAAATCTGAGGATCCCAGCTAGACATCAATTCTCTATTTCCTTCACAGCTGTTGATCTATGGTAGATCAATGTGTCAAAAAAAAAGCAGAAGTTTTCAAAGTCTTAGCCAACTGAAAAGACTACCTTTTATGTTTCATAAGGCAAACAGGTACAAAGTCTACTAATAATTTGCAGGGCCTGTTTCATTTAGGTAGGATACTTATTTTATCAATTTAATGAGATTTTTGTAGTTTACATCCAGCAATATATATATCAAAAGAGAGAAATAAAAACAGATGTATGCACACGTACACACAATATAAGTATTTCTCAACTCTGCTCTGTGTATGTGGCCTATTTATTCCTTCTTTTTACTTCCCTAATTGATTCATCAACCTAGGTTAAGAAGTGCCATTGTGAAGTTACTTCTGGGGGTAATTCAGCAACCACCTTCACAACTGGCTTTCACCGACATTATTATCAGCAATCACTCTTATATAATAGTCACCATTATGTTCTTGACCCGTAGTGCGTCAACACCCAGTGATGGCATCCAGCATTCCCAGGTTGGCGGTACTGGCTATATATGCTCTCAGGGCAACTCCTGGGCTATTGACGGAGATGTCAACACAAAAACCTGCATGTCCTTTATTCCTAGTCATCACTATGTCATCATTTCTTTTGCAGCTAAGAATATTCATTTTCTCTCATTAATTTTATTCAATTATCCAGGTTGTAAGCACCAGACTGGAACATAATCAAGGGTTCTAAAATGAGAATAGATGGCATCAGAGAGGATGAGAGAATGGGAGTATGGAAAGACTTGCTAATTTTTCTCATGAAACAAACCTTATAAGAAGGCGCCTTAGACAGAGAGGCTGGCTGTGATAACCAGGCTAGAAGGCAGGGGGATCCAAAGAACTTGTGCTACTCAGAGACACAAACCAAATGTTCAAGTACTCATTTTTTTAAAAGATTTTTTAAAAAATTTTACTTTTAGAGAGAAGGGAAAGGAAGGAGAGAGAGAGGGAAACATCAATGTGTGATTGCCTCTCATGCATCCGATACTGGGGACCTGGCCCACAACCCAGGCATGTGCCCTGACTAGATATTGAACCAGTGACTCCTTGGCTCACAGGCCCATGCTCAATCCACTGAGCCACAGAGCCAGGGCCAATTACTCATTTTTATGCCACTGAATTACACTGATAATTTAAGCATTTCTTTTTAAGCAGTGATACAAGTATATTTTCCAGGCAATTGATTACTTTAGGTATTTTATTCCCTAACATGTAAATTATTAATATTTTCTAAAGGTTTACCTACCATTTTATTATTATTGCAATTTGCTTTATCAAAATAAAGCATTAATCCCCATTTCATGCCATCATCTCTAAAGAAATTAGTGTATTCTCTATGTTTAAAAGGTTCCAATAAGAACCAATAGTAGCTCAAATAACAAAAATGTTTATTTCCTGTGAAAAACTGATAAAAATAAGGGCATTTTGTGCTTCATTTTATTTCATAT
The DNA here is from genome assembly GCA_028533065.1 of Trachops cirrhosus. Taxonomy (NCBI): domain Eukaryota; kingdom Metazoa; phylum Chordata; class Mammalia; order Chiroptera; family Phyllostomidae; genus Trachops; species Trachops cirrhosus. The sequence continues at coordinate 134,782,352 of CM052540.1, read as the reverse complement.
CAAATTTATGCACCTTAAATATTCCACATCAATTGAAATGAAGCACTTTTGATGCAAATTGGCCAAATTACAGGACTTAGATACAAAGTAAAAATTGTCCAGTTATTTGTTTCCAGTCTTCTGATTACACTCAGTTCTTGATTTTTCTGTGTGGTCCTTTTTCTGAGAGGTCATTGTTCCTAATTATTGATCAAGTTAAAGCTTCATATCCTTTTACTCATTGCTCTTTCAGCTGGTTAATTATTTGACTGTGGTTGCAGTTTGTGTTCAATATACCTACACAAAGTCATTTAAAAACTACATTAAAATAAATTAACACAAAGTAGAAAGAATACTCACTCTTGTATCTAACATCTTAAAGTATTCACCAACATTTATCCAATAAGAAGGTACTCACTGAGTAGTCCGACAGGTCAGGAGCATGACCGTGACTGTGATGTATTGGGAAGGGTCTGTACCTCCCACAAACCATAAAATGAGAGCTGGCATTGGAGGTAGAACCCAGCTTGGCCACTGAATAGCTGTGTGACCACAGATGAGTTTCAGTTTCTTCCCTATTAAATAAGGGGATTAATGACTACTTCACAGGATTGCTAATAGAATGAATTAAACACAGGAAGTGGTACATAAGGCATGATTAGTGATAATAAAGGAGGTGAGAATCAGTTGTAACTGAGGAAACAACAGAATTAGAAGTCCCAGAAGTAAAAAGTGAACACTGAAGAGGAAAAACACAGAGCAGGATCTCTGTCTACAGAACCCAAGCCAGGTCCCCAAGTTACCCCAAGTTATCTCCTCCCCAAAGTTACCTGGGAGGAGACCGCATTTAGAAGGCTGCATGTTTAATATCTACCTGCTGTAGTCTCTTCCCAGGTAACTGGCAGACCTCATTTCTATAGTGGGTCAAAAGCTCAGAGGTCAGTGTTGACAGAATACCTCATTGCTGCTTGTGAATCTGCTTGTTTATTTAATTAAATTACCAATGAACTTAGCCACACTGGCTGAACAGAGTTCCTTAAAAGTAACTATGCACAGTGAGAATATTTTGGAAGAAAGTGGCTGTGAAGTTCGCCTTTGACATTTATTGGATCATTTAAAGATTTACTAAGTAACTATCATTTTCCAAACACCCTCACACATTATGGTGGGGGCGGGGATTACAATAAATTGTAAGAGAGAAAGTAGAGCTGAGGGCTAAAGGAAGAGCAACAGCTTACCAGGCAAAGGCAGTGGCACGTGCCTTCCAGGCAGCAGGAACAGCACCTGCAGCTCCTCCGAGGTGAAGGAAAGCAGGGCTGTATGGAAGAACTGTGGGGAGCTGGGTGTGGGGTGGGGTGCTGGCTTTATCAGAAGAGGTTAGAGAACTGAGAAGCCGGATAAAGCGGGCAGTTTTGTTTTGTTACAGAGTTTGCATTTTATCCTGAGCTTTAAAGACATTAATGGATTTAAGTGGAGAAAAGAACACGATCAGATTTACAGGAAACAGAGTTAACTCTGGCTTCAGGGTGGAGCATGGGTTGTTGAAAATTAAGGCAGGAGTTAGAACAATTAGGAAACTCACAGGGGAGTCCAGGCAGAGAAATCTGGTGACTCAGACAGAGGTAGTGCAATGGACATGGGAAGAAGGGAATTAAATATAGAAATCAGGTATAGAGGACTTCCAGCTGCATTGTACTAAACTGTTTTCAGTCACTGTGAATAAGGAACACAGGGAGAGTCTGCTTGGAGTTGTTGGGGTTGAAAGAGGATGAATTCAATCCTGAACAGGCTGACTTTTTAGTGCCTGCCATACATCTAAGTTGACATGTCTTTTAGGTCACTTTATCAGTGAATCTGGTTCTTTTGCAAGTAGGCTGACCTGGAGAGAGATATTGAAATCATTGACATTTAATAGGAATTGAAGTTATCCAGATGGGTGAAATTACCCAGAGAAAGTGAGAGGCTTTGAACAATTACGAGTAAGAGAGGAGTCAGTAAAGGAGTAGGAGGAAAACCAGATATTGTGGTGCCACAGAAACCAAGAGGGTATTTTAGGAAGGACAGGGTGGTCTACAGTGTCAAGTTCCACAGAGGAGTAATCAGTGACTTCGTGAGAGCAATTTCTGTGAAATGGAGCAGGCAGAAGCCAAACCAGGAAAGAAGAGATTAGAGAGGGTGGTAAGCAAGTGGAGATGATGAGAGTAACTCTTTCAAGAATTTTGGCCATGAAAGGGAAATAGGAATCAGGGCAATAGTTAGAGGAAGGCAAGCTTTTAGACCACAAATAGCTACTCAAAGAACAACATTGTCACTGAAGCTGAATTCATTGGGGCTAATGGATACCTTTCATAGTCTTTTCTGGAGGGAGGCCTACAGCTAAATTGGCATGTGGAGAGACAGAGAGAGCTCTCAACCAGCAAGAGGAGTATGCATGGAAGAAGCAGTGAAGGAATGTTGGGATCATAAGTAGAAAAAGGCAAATAGACTTACATTTTGATTAGGGCATGTTCTCTCATCTCTCTCTCTCTCTCTCTCCCCCCGCCTCTCTCCTCTCCCCTTCTCTGTCTGTGTCTTTCTGTTTCATTTCCCCTCCCTTTCTATTCCTCTCTTATATATTTCATTTAGGAAGACACTCTAGTCTAGCAAAAAAGGAACTCATCAGAAGAAATAATCACTAACAGTCACTAACCATAGTGCTGCCCTGTTTCACAGTCTTGGTATCCAATTCTCATTTGTCACATTCTGCACAACTGCTTCTCCGTTTGCTTTGTAAAGCAAACTTATTGTGAATCTATAAAAACCAAAGAGCCAAATGGCAAGTAGTCCTGATTTATTGTTTTTTAGATCTTTTAAAAGCAGTTTTGAGAATATTTTCTAGCATTTTAAATAAGTATGCTGATATCTAATTTGTAACCTAGAAAGCCTAATTTGTAACCTGACTTAGTCTGAAAGGCAAGTTGAGCTAAATCATCTGTGGATCTGGGTTATTGCTGGCATAGGGTCCAATAAGAAACAGGTATATAAAGTGACAATGTTCGTATTCATTTTCAAAGCAGCAATATTTTAACCTCATCAGAGACATAAAACTTCAGGAATAGTTCTTAACATTCTCCCTCTCTTGGAAAAAACATATTTCCTCTTTTCTCTTCAGGAAATATGTGTAAATATTTGGTTTCAAAATGGTCTCAAACAGTTTCCTCACCTGGAAAATACGTGAAAATATAAATAAGTGGAAAAATACTTCTGAGAATTTCTGGTGCAAACATATCTTCTGGAAGTCATGGAAAGGATTTCAGCTGGTGGTATCAAATAATTAATGACATATTTCTTCTCTTGCTTAAAAATTGCCTACTCGTGTCTGAAGGGGAAATATAAAGTATCATACCAATATAAAATAATAATTGCAATCACTGTGAATCTGCAAAACCTTATTAAATTTCCCTTGACAACAATTTTGAAAAAAACTCTAAGCAATTATCAAGTCTCATTTAAAATTAAAAGCTGGCCCTGGTGCTCCACGTCACCCTTACACACACGGTAATGAAAGGCTTAGGGTGGTTCGGTATATACTTTGCAGAGTTAGCTGACTGGCTACCCTTATGATATAATCTCCTTCAACTGCAATTTAATTAAAACAGTGAAAGGTCTGACCTTTGCTGGAGATTTTCTTATGCGTAGAACTAAAAATATCCCTGGAAGCTATCTGTCAATATGATCTTTCAAGCACATCTTGTTAGTACTGGAGAAAAGAAAGCAAATGAGAAAAACCAGAATGCATAAAGGTTAGCACAGGTTAGCGCATGGTTAGTTCTAATGAAACCAGAGTCATGAGGTTGTCTATAAAGAGCTTAAGAAATAGATTTAAGCCACCTAATTATCTGAAACAATGAAACAATGAAAGTCCTTCATCTAGTGTTCCCATATAATAAAGGCACTCTGTGAGAATTGCCTCTTATATCACCGCTTCTCTTCCAGGAATTACCCTTGTGTCTATTCTGGTTTGGATGGCACTGAGAGGCTTCAGAACCTTGAATTACAGATATTCATGGGAGGCCTGTTGTCTCATCATCTCCAGAATTCGGGGCATTCTGTACCAAAGAATTATGCAATGAAGAACGAGTTCCTCTTTATCGATGGTAACAGGAGTTCACTACCCACTCTCTTCTGATGATTGAGATGTTCCTGCCTAGTCATACATTAAATGTCATTTATCCTCATAGCTATGGTGGATCAGCTTGCGTGTATGTTTTGTGACTAGAATTTTTTTAGTGTTGACATTATTACAGATGCCCCCCATTTTCTCCCCGCTTTGGCCACCTCCAGATTTGATCTTTTATTATTTTTCTTTTGATAAAATAGCATTTAAGATACTTTAATAATAAACTTATTTTTATTGATTGACTATTAAAACCCATTTGTATCTTGACTCATTCCAAAAGGATATGAAAAAGCTCTATCTTGATTTATAGTTTACAAGGAGCTTTATCAGGATTCTTGTGACAACTCTTGAAAAATGAGAAGGCAAGTCCAAGAAGGTTAAGTGACTTGTCAAAATCACACAACTAGTGAAGTGCAGAGTCAGGACTCACATTCAAATCATATGATTTCAAGTCCAGTGTTATGGTGTCTCTGTACCATGAAGTCTCTTGGCTTCCTTCTTGAAGTCAATGCCAGGCTTTTGGGGGACAGACTCAAGTCTCACTGACAGTTAATTCTCCTACTGCCATGTCTGGCTTCTTGCACTCCAAGTGTCAGCGGCCAGAACAGCCCCTGCATACACATGCATGCTTGATACATTAGGACATGTGATCACGAGGACTCTTGGTTGGCCTTTTCACATTACCAGCACTCTCTGCTTCTCCTGAGAGGATGGCATTTCTCAAAGCCTATTCCTCTCTTATGTCTGTAGTTACGATTACCAGTGGCTGTGCTCACCATCACAACTAAGTTTTCCCAACACACACCAGTTGTTACTCTTAAGCACACATTCAACCCAGCTAATGATTCTGTGTAAATAGATTGGTATTGTCAGAAAAGTGAAAGCCATCACAATTTCCCTTGTGATGAAACATACTTTGCCCTATACATCTGTTTTTAAATTAAGTACAAACTTTAATAATTATGCTCAGCAGAGGCATCTGGAAGATGTGTTGATACTTGTTGGCAGCAGACACCAGATGGGTTACTCAATCTGGAACAGATGGCAAATTGATATTAAATAATGATAAGCCTGGACTCTTCCACCATGCATGATCCCCATTATTTATTGATAAGTTTACTACTTTGGTTTAAGTGAGTTTTCTAAATTCTTCTCTCTAACCCATATAATTTTAAGAGGAAAAGAGGCAAAATTTTCTCTTTGATCAGAAAATATCTGAAGCTCTCAAGACAGTCTGGGGTTGAAAAATGAACTTCAATGAGCTCATGATGTTACAGAAGAGCTAGGAGGCCCATTATTGTTTGTGTGACCACAAAGCTAGGATTTTTTCTATTCCTGCTTGTCAGTTAATGCTACCCTCTCCCCACAATCCTTCTCCCCCTATTCTGTACTGTCAAAGAAATTCCCTGGGGGAAGTCTGTGCAAAGGAAAATAACCAAATGGGAGTAAAGCACATTTTTTAATACTCGCATACATATGCAACATTCAAATATAGCTCTCTTTGGAAGGCAGGGGTTGAAATAAACAAGTTAGAGTTAAGTCCTGAATGGGACTTCTATCATTTCTTAAATTGAAATCTTGGGCTAGAGGCATAGAATAAGAAAACTGAGGGAGAAGGGAACTAGTGTTCTGGTTCTATGGAGCTTCTGCCTCATCTTGAGAGAGATGTTTACACGGTCACCAAGGGTAGGCCACTGGTCCACTTAGTCTAATGGATGGGAGAAGGAGAGCTGGTGACATGCAGGGACACTACAAACACTCACAAGTCAATACTGCCCACATTGACTAGCCAGAGCATCAGCTCCTCTTCTCTTGGAAACAGAGAAGTATCTAGGAAATGGTAGAATTGGTGTAGAAAGAAAAGATAATAAATCCAGGGTTATAGAAAGTTAACCAAATCCAAAATTCTTACTTAACTCTCTAATGCTTGGAATTCTGCTAACATAATCTATTTATTATTTTATTTTAAATATCTTACAGCTAATAAAATATAGTTAAAAATGATCAGGGAGCTAATTTGGTGGCCTAAAAAAAGAGTGTATGCAGGTATTGGGTACCAAAAATGAGGGAATGGGGGGAGTGAGGGAGAAGAGTCACACAAATCTAAGTGGTTCAAAACTAGAACCATTGAGGAAAAGCATGTTTTCATGGCCTCAGAAGTTAGGTAAGGAGAGCAGAATCTGCTGTGACACTTCTTTGCTCACTGCCCAGAGTGGAGTGATATATCAGTGAACTTGTTCTGTGGAGGCAGGGAGAGAGAACAGAGAGGGTGCATCTTCTCTGGTGCTGCCTCAGTTAAAGACTTTCCCTCTGTGTTTAAAATAGACCACTCAGGCCTAAGGGAAGCATCCTTGTTTGTGAACTATCCATCTTATCAATCACTGGGTGTATGCAAGGAGCACACAACAAATAGAAGTTAAGCTTTCCTTTTGTCTTGGGTTTTGTTGCATTTTTTTCTCTCTAATTTTGCCAAGAGACAAAGACAGAAGTTAGATGGGTGGTTTCTGGGACCACTGAAGAATGCTTCTAGACTTCTAGAGAAGTCAAAAATAAATATTTATGAAATTAAACAATAATATAAATATATAATACTTAAAGCAGACATAAAAAGCCACCATAAGGAAAACTATATCTCCAAAGATAGAGGAGAGATAATTAAAGATATTGCCATATCTTCTGCCAAACTCAGAAGTAGGAATGGGCACTGAGCACCGTGGGCATGAGGGTCTAACAGTGGCTGTGGACCGTCCCAGAAGTGCAGTCCCAGGAAGGCAGGAGCAGCCTGTGCCCCTGAGTAAAGGTAGTCAGGTCAGTGAATTCCCAGTTCTAAGCACAGTTTCCATCTTCTTTTGCAGATTCCTCACATCACGCTCTGGGCAGAGACACACTAGCAAACAAGTACGGTTTTGACCTCAAATCCACATGTGATTGCCTACCTTAATGAGCAGGGCCAAACCCTGCATGGGCCTGGATCACCAGAATGTTTCCATTTGTGTTCCTCAGAACCCTAGGGTTTCACACAATTATCTCAGGGCTGCCTCCAGGAGGGAATACCAAGGAAGTTGAGCAGGCAGAGCTTGCCTGCCCCATCACCATTTCCCCTAGAGTAGCTCACTCACATCTGTTTATTAAACTGGAGTTCTACATGAAATCCCTTGGGGACAGATTTTCCCACTAAAAATGTACAAAAATGCACTGGCATTGATAAAGTTCACCCTTAGAGTCAGCTCTTTGGATTTTTCCCCCATGGGCTCCCTCCTTGGTCCCCAGGGCTCTATCCTTGGTCCCCCATGAGCTCTATCCTTGGTCCCCAGGTGGCCTCTAATGGAAGTCCCTTGGTTATTTATATCTATGACATAAACCTCTAAGACATTTTCTAATGAAAGAGAAGTCCAAGGCCATCTCAGAAATTAAGCCCATCAAAAAAGTGTACATACTGTGCAGAAGCAGAAGCTTTTAACTTTTTGACCCTTTCCATTAAAGGCCAACATGTGGATCTCAACTAGAAATAAACCCGTCCCTCCAACAAGGCATTGAAAAGTTTATGAGGCTGCTTTTGGCTGTTAAAATAATTGGGGAGTGTCATTGTAATCTATAATCAGGGCCAGGAATGCTAACCATCTGTAATATGTGGAATAGTTCTTCATGATGAGATTGGACCTCTTTACTAGAACATCAATGCCATACTTGTTGACAAATACTATAGAACCACGGTCTATTCCCCAACATACTAAAGTCATGGGGAAGGCTCCTAGAATTCTCATTAGATGTTAGAGAATGCAGATATTTGTATTTTAGATAAATGGATGCATTATACTACCATGGCATTATAACATTAAAATCTAGTTAAATCACTATTTCCTAACTCCATACTTTCTGAGTATCATTTGGAAATCCACACGGATTTGCTGATGACTGTTCCACCCCCACATCATTTACAGTCTCACCATGAATTAATACATTAACCATCTGGTTCTTAAACATTGGAATCTCATGAGCTGGAGTTAAACTCAGTTGGTCCATGAGACACATCTATTTTCAGATACTTATTAAATCAGTCTTCAGAACAAAGGACTCCTAGGTTAAGGATAACTTACAAAATTTAAGCCATTTTCGGGGGTTCTGAATAGCCTGCCAACCTGCCCTTATACCATCCCTGCCTTAACCTGAACCTTCCTAAACTCTAACATAAACATTCCTCTTGAAGAAAGTGCTTAAACAAGAGTAGATTCAAAATGTGATTGTGGAGTATGACTTTTGAAAGCATGTGAATGAAACTTAATTTATTTTCTGTCATGGCTGTGAGTCAGGATGGTATAAGGAAATGGCACCTAACACAATGTTAAGCAGAGGATTGAGGCATATGATATTATACATTAGGAACCAAAAATGCAAATGCTTTTATGCAAGATCTTTCTCTAGTTTTCCTCTGACCTCTTCCTTTTTTATGTAACTTTATTGTGTAAATTTTATACAATATGACTAAAATTTTAATAGAATTGGACACATGGCTAAAAACATCACCTGTTACTGTAATTATTAAGTAACTTTGTGCTTAGTGGGAGAAACTAGTGAGGTTAGGAAAAACAATTCCTTTGAGAAAAGTTAGTTGTTTGTTAATTCATTGTGTTATGGGGAAGATTGTCCTTAAGTCAGTAGTCTAACCCAGGGTTGAAGTGACTGTAAAAGACAGAAAAGTTTAGTTCCTTTCCTGGGGAATTAGTGTTCTGTGAAAATATTTGGTAAGTATTCATAATTGGTAAGAAGTCTAAATTACTTCCAGAATTTTAAAAAACCTGAGTAATTGCAAAATGTACATTGATAAAGCATCAGTTCTTTCATTTTCTTATTTTGTTACATCAAATGATGTATTTCTAATGTGGAAAATAATGTGTGACCCCAAACTAATAGCATCCTAATAAAAACTGCCATCTTTTGGATGCTGGATATAAATTTGAATAAGTCACTTTGCCAAATGCTTTACATATTGCAGAGTGCTTAGTGAGATGTAATACACATATATTTGTATATGACATATATTACATATATGTATGTGTGTATATATATACATACATATATGCATTTTGTTCCTCACCCTAAGAAATTTTTATTGGCTTGAGAGAGAGAGAAACATTGGTATGAGAGAAAAACATCAATTAGTTGCCTTTCATACGTGCCCTGACTAGGGATGGAACGTGCAACCTAAGTATGTGCCTTGACTAGGAATTGAACCCTCAACCTTTTGGTGTATGGCATGATGCTCCAACAAACTGAGCCACCCAGCCAGGGCAAGATGTAATTTTTTTTTAATCTAGAGAAGCTTCTAGGCAGTTGTTGCTACATGGAAGTAGGAGGTCCTCTGGAGTATTATAGATCCTTGTTTGAAAGTGCTCCATTTCCTTGATGTTTGAAGTTATGCAAATGTACCAGAAGTAAGCAGTAACTATTACTTGGAGGAATGATATAGCAGAACCTCCTGTGACCTAACAAAGACTTTTCCTTCCAAGCAGTAGTATTAGGAACATTTTGGTAAATTTACTTAGAGAATCATGTTCCTTTGGGGAGAAATAAGAACAGACCCCCAAGCTCTTCTTTTGAGATTCAACTCTACTCAAACTTCTACAATAAATGAAAATGTCATAAACTGAAATAGATGTTCAGGCAGAAAGACACCAACATCCCTGAAGGGCATCTTGGCTTGAAGGAAGGAGGCATAGAATAGTGACCTGGATTCGATACCAGACCCAACCATCTTTGTACAGACTTGACCTCAGAAGAAGTTAACTATTCCCAATGATCCTGGAAAATCCCTTTAGTTTATATGGCACATGCTCAGCTCTCCCAAGCTCTTTGGATGAATTGGGTGAAGGAATGAGAAGTTTTGAGAGATTCATTGCAAACACTTTTCCTGCCTTTGCAACTATAGATCTACATTTCAACAGAAACTCTTAGGCACAACAATTTATGTTCTGTTTTCTAAATCAGATTGAGGGTAACTGGGGAGTAACTAGGGTTAGGTTTTTCTGAGGTCAAGCTCCTCTTCTTTCATGGATACAAAAACTCATAATAGTACAAGTGTTGCCATTTTCAAATGTGCAGATTGGGTTGTGTACAATCACAGAAAATAATGTCCTCATGGACTGCAAAGGGAATGAATGGCTCTCCTGGTAGTGCAGATTGTATATAATAAATTCATTACAGGTCCAAAAGTACCTAATATCATGCACAAACACACACACATGGCCCAAATCCCTAACAAGGAAAGGCTCTTACTCCTGGGTTTCCAGGATGTACCGTGTGTTAGGGCAGCATGATCACAGATCAGTCATGGCAGGCAGTGGATGTCAGACATGAGATTCAATTTGCATGCTTCCTTTCTCCTTCCTGCCCTTCCCAGCCTGACCTCCACCTCCATCTCAAGACTATCAATAACAACAATGCCTAGGGGATGTGTACCCTCCCATTTGCTGACAGGTTGTGATACCACTTAGGTCATAGCCCCCAACAGCCTGTAGGAGATGCTCCCCTCTCCTCACAGAGCTGGGTTTGAAGTGGAATCCTTGTCACATAGAGAAAAAGGCCACTAAACCGACTATGGCTTATTAGTGAAACTTAATTCAGGAACAATGAATTTCAGGCTCTGAATAAGGAAGAATCTACTTTGGAGATAGACTTGGTGACTTTGAGAGGTTACTTCTATGTAACTTTAGGCTGCGATGAAGAGGAAAATGCCACCACAGACCAGACTTTACAAGAGATGACATCTGGACATATGTGCTCTCTGGTGCTTTAGATGTCCTCAAAGCAGAACTCATGCTCACACAGCCACCACTAGGGAGAGCCTGGTAATCATCTCCAGTGATTATTACCTCCCCCTGCAATGGCTTTTTGTTTTATATTACTATACTTTATTTATTTATAAATATCTTTACATTTTTAATTATAGTTGACATACAATATTACATTAGTTTCAGGTATACAAAATAGTGGTTAGACATTTATATAACTTACTAAGTAATCATCCCAATAAGTCTAGTGCCCACCTGACACCATACATAGCTGTTATGATAGTATTGACTATATTCCCTGTGCTGTACCTTACATTCATGTGACTTTACAACTGGCAATTTGTACTTCTTAATTTCTTCACCTTTTTCATCTGTTCCCTTAACCTGCCTCCCTTCTGGCAACCATCAAAATGTTCTCTGTATCTGTGAGTTTGTTTTTGTTTTGTTTGTTCATTTTGTTTTTTAGATTCCACACATACATGAAATCCAATGGTATTTGTCTTTCATTGCCCTTGGAACAAAGCTCAAAATACCTAACATGATGTATTATGCTCTTTCCTATCCAGACCCACTTTCTTTCCAGCCTCCTCTCTTTTCACTCTCCACCTGCTATCCATAGAGAACGTGGAAGGCCACTACCCAAATGATCCAAATATTCAATAAATCTCAACAAAAATTTCAGCAGAGGTGTGTGTGTGTGTGTGTGTGTGTGTATGTGTAAGCTGACAAATTGACATGCTGACCAAAATGCATGTAAAATGCAAAGGACCAAGGAATAGCAAGTCAGAGTTAGTGTCAAAGAATAGCAAAGTGGAAGGAGTGTCCTATCCACTAAGATTATATGCATATTATAAAGCAATAATAATAGTGTGGTATTGGCATAATCACACACAAATATGCTATTGGAACAGAAATAGGGAGTTCAGAAACAGATCCCCACATGTTCGGATACAACAGATGACAAAAATCATGCTGCAGTGCAGTGGGAAAAAATAGCCATTGCACAGTTGTTACTGAGTTAACTGCATATCCGGATAGGGAAAAAATGGACCTGGATGCCCACTTTACACTGTACACAAAATCAGCTCCAGAGAAACTGTGTATCTAAATATGAAGTGAAAACAATACAACTTTTACATGAAGCATGGGACATATGGGTGGGGGGAAATAGAAATTTCTTAAAAGAATACAAAAAGCACCAGTATTTAAAAACAAAAACAGAACACTTCTGTTCATCAAAGAACACAATTAAGATAGTGAAAAGCCAAGCCATTTGTTGGGAAATACTTGCAATACAGATGTCTGACAAAAGACTCATATCAAGAATAATTCGATAAGGAAAAGATTCAATAATCTTGTAATTCAATAAGAAATTCAATAGAAAAAAGATACACAAACCAATAGAAAGATGGGTGAGAGATTCAGAAACTTACAAAAGAGTATGGAAACATGGAAGGATACTCAACCTTGTTGGTCATCAGAGACACGCAGAGTAAAATGATAATGTGGTATCTCTCTGCACACTCACTAGAACAGCTAAACTTAAAAATACTACCAAACCCTGGTGAGGATGTACGAAACCTTGAATTTTTATGTACTATAGGTGGGCACGTAAACAGAAACAACCAGGTTGGAAACTGACAGTTCATTTCAACTGATTATATACAAAACTCGTGGCACAGTGATTTTATTCCTAGGTATATACCCCAAATGAATACTTATATAGGAAATATTTATAGCAGTGGCATGTGTAATAACTGCAAACTGGAAACAACCCAAATGTCTATCAACAGTAAAGTGGATAATATTCGTACAATGGAACACTGTACACGACAAAGATGAATAAACTAAAACTACATGAAACAAAGTAGATTAACCTCATAATGTTGAGAAAAAGAAACCAGACACAAATAGCTCATGCTATACACTTCAGTCATTTGTATAAAGTCCTAAAACAGGAGGCAAAACTAATGGGTTGCGTCAGAGTTCATGTAATACCTCCAGAGGGGCTAGTAACTCAAAGGAGGCATGGGAGAGTCAGGGGGCTGGGGTGGGGGCTGGTTCTGGAATGCTGGTAACATTCTGTGTCTTGACCTGGGTATTGGTTTACACAGGTGTGTCCAGTTAATAAAAAAAGTCACTGAGTGTTGTATTTGATTTGTGCACTTTTCTGTATGTATGTAATATTTGAATGAAATAATTCACTTAAAGAAAAAAGCATTTTGGAAAGGGATACAAAGCTGCCACTAATACTTGCTTGAGGGAGGCCCTGACTCTCTTAAGTAACAGGAGTTGCAGGGAAGCTGTGTTTAAAATAAAAAAAATAGCCCTAGCTGGTGACTCAGTTGTTTGGAGCATCATCCATACACCAAAAGGTTGCAGGTTGGATTCCCCAGTCAGGGCACATACCTAGGCTTCAGGTTCGATCCCCAGTTTGGGCACTTACAAGAGGCAACCGATGGGTGTTTCTCTCTCACAGTGATATTTCTCTCTCTCTCTCTCTGGGTCATGGGTACATGTGATTTCATTATATTATTTTCTCTAATTTTGTATATGTTTTAAATTTTCTATAGTAAAAGCAATTCTTTTCTAACATCTATAAAATATCAAACCTGATTTCACCCAAATCAAACTGTCAAGCACTGCATTCTCTTTCTATGCCATCTAGTATGTCAGTCCCCTAAAGAAATGTCCACCCAAAGCTTTTTGCTCATGTAGGAAAGCTCTCCTCCTGGTCACCTGAATCTTTGGAGATTCTTTCTTGTGTGTTCTGTTTTTCACTCCTTGGAAATAAGGATGTTCATTATTTCCTCTCACTCAAGATCCCCACCAGCAAATTACATTCCCTTTCCCCCCAGTGTTAGTGCCCAATGAATGACTGAATGATGAATATAAATTTCTATGGTGAACACACAGGGAAGCATATAAAACTGAAGAACATGAGCCGAGAAGAGGAGACTAGGTGTCAGGCTACCAAGAGACCCCATGTCAAATCATTCAAAAAGGAAGTGATTAATTATGGAAGTGGAGCATTAGAGATGCCCCCAAGGTCTTCAGTGAAGTGGAATGATCCAGGTTAGGGTCCAGAATAACAGGCCAATTGATTTGGGAGTGGAGAAAACATTCTTAAAAAATTTGTTTGTCACATACAGATGGCCCTATTTTTACAAAAAGAAAATCAAGAAATGCTTTAAAAGATCAGTAAAATAAAACTACAGATAAAAGCTATAGATAATTTTATTTTCCATATGCCAAAATATTCTTTGTAAACTAGGTGATAGAAACTGATTTATTTTTTTCATCATGAAAAAATTAGTTGCCATTTAAAAAGTCTCATATCCCTATATGTAAAAATACCTAACTCAGATTTGCTTTTACTTTGAAATTAAATTTTTACATACCTTTTATGACATTGTTTACACCATTTTTCACTTCTCTTCAAGGTTGAACTTTTGTGTGTTTTTTTCATCTTTGCCTGAATGAAGAACCCTGCCCTCCCAGTTATGGAGTCAAATTTTCCTTTGTCTTGCAATCTAATCCTACCCCCATCTTGCCTCTTCACCAGAGAGAGAATAAGGGGCAGTGGGCTCAGTTTCCTCACGAACTAAATTACAGCTCCCTGGTTGAAAGTTGAGCTAACTGCAAAAGTAAACCCTTAAGTGTAGCTCCATCCTTTGGAAGTTCTAAGGTAGTGTGTACCCCACTGACTCCAAGCCCTCTGCTACTCACACTGTGAGGTGCTGGGCTGGAAACATGGCAGGCAGGAGATTTAATGATGTGGCACAGGGAGTAGCAGAGGGTCTATGTTTCTTTCCAATGAGGAAATCCATTGGCATAAACCAAGAAGAGTCAAAACCTAAACATGCCTTTTCTTCCTCTTCAGCGGTGTCAGGACTTCCACTGGTCAATCATGACATAGAAGTAGACGACAGGGCAGGGCAGGGGAAATCAGAATAGCAAGGCCAAGCAAAAAGAGGCTGAACCATTGCCAAGAAAAAATCCTCAAGACACTGAGCTCCCACGTAACAGTACCATACCATGGAAGGGTAATGGTGGCTTGTGCTGGTAGTTTCAGCATGTATTAAGGATGTACCCTTCCCATACTCCAAAAATATCCAGAAATTAAAATGAAATAAGAGTAATCACATGAGTTGGTGCTGAGATTTTTCTTTTTCTGCCAGTGGTAGTAAGACTCCTAATCTAAGAGCATAGTGGCAAAGAGGCATGCGACGGACAGAAAAACAGAATCAAACCAGAAACAGTCTTCTTAACCATACCTACTAAACCTTTTTAACCAGTTCCTCAGTGTGAAGGAACTGGGTGAAACTGGTGTCAAAATGAACATAAACTCCTTTATAGATATGCATGTCTTTATATAATTACTTGAACTGTAAAAGAATGTGTTTACAAATAGCTTCAATCTAAGGTGAGTGCTCACACATTCTAAGCCGCTTTGCGTTGGTGCTGTAGGGAGAACAATACTTGTCTATGACTGGCAGAAACAACAGATCTGGATGTAGCTGGTTTCAGGACTGATGTGATCAATAACCCCAGATCTTTCTACCTTTCTACTCCCATGCTCAGCATACTGATTTTTATCTCCACGCTTGTCTTCTTATGGTCACAGGATGGTGATTTTGAGTTTGGGCACCACTTCTGGATGCAATTACATTCTAAAACTGGAAGGCCAGTTTCTCCTCATGTATCTCTTTTCTTAAAAAATTTTCAAAGAATCTCTTGGCAGCCCTGCCGTATCTCATTGGTACAAACAAAGTCATCTGCCTAAGTATAAAGCTAATCACCACTGAGGAGACTGGGATTACAGTTCCTCGTCCAGATTAATCATGATTTGTCGCTTGGAGCTGGGCTGTCTTCCTTATGTGCCATGCCTCTTAATATCTAAACAAAACTGCGGTTCTGTTAACATGAGAGAAGAGGAGATCAGCTGTTGAAATGGCAACAAACTCCATCTGCCACTAGTACCTTCAAAAAGTTCCGTATTAAGGAACCCACTAGGTAGATACTGGGACTAGGTATTACCTGTGGCAATGACAGTTTGGTTTCTCACAGCGGGACAGCCAGTACCTGGTAGTATGTAAGTAAATATTTTCTGATTACCTACTATGTTCCTCCCACCTGTGTAGTAATAAGATACAATGATGAAGAAGTCAGTGTCAACCCTCAAGGAACTCATAACCTAATAGAGTCTTCAGGTGTAGTCAAGATTTTGGTCAGCAAGAAATCAAGGTAGAAAGATGATGCAATTTTTTTTAAATGCACAAAATTCTCTATGATAAGGGGCTTACATTCTATGTTGGGAAATAGGACCCACACTAGCAAATATACTAGGGAATAATCAGACGAAGCTGAGATATTAGATTAGGATGCTTGGGAATGCTGCCATGAGGTCAGATTTAACTTGTTTGGGGAGCCATTGGAAGTTTTTGTGTTGGGTAGTGACCACATTCCTCTGCTAGAAGATGAACATGATGGTGGGGGAGAAAAATACTGTATCTAGCAGAGTCACTGTATTAACTATTAAATGTATAACTATGAAGCACTAAAAACCCGAACTGGGGTTGTGATAGTGGTTATGGAAATAGAGGATGGAAGAGAGAGAGATTTTAAAGAAACAATGGTCAGAGATTATTGACTACACAAGGTGGAAATGAAGATGAACCCAATAACTCGATCCCAGATGACAAGAAGT
Source organism: Trachops cirrhosus (assembly GCA_028533065.1). Taxonomy (NCBI): domain Eukaryota; kingdom Metazoa; phylum Chordata; class Mammalia; order Chiroptera; family Phyllostomidae; genus Trachops; species Trachops cirrhosus. The sequence goes on along the minus strand of CM052540.1, from coordinate 134,765,716 downwards.
GCCTAATGGCCTTTCCCAGAGGGGCAGTGGCCGCAGGGACTGGACTTGTCCTGGCCCCAGGGCAGTGTGGGATGAGCGGAGTGGGCTGCAGAGTGTGGTGCCAAGTACAAATAAAAAGAATATTAAAGTCATAACCAAAAGAGTCAAATACAGGGCCTGACTGGGTATCATCCTAAAGATTTAGAAGGAGAGGCTAGATCCAGGTAAAAAGCACAGGCCAGATATCCAGGGGATCAAACAGGGCACACACTAGAAGCAAACAATGAATGCCTAAATAAGTGGAACAACAGATTAATGCCTCTGTCTCTCTCTTTCTGTCTCTAAGAATAAATAAATAAAACTTGTAAAAATCAGTTCGTGTTCATTGGTGCATGTGAACAATCCAAAGATGTCTAAAGAAAAAGTTAATGCTTTTCTCATTCTCACCCTCCCTAAGGTAGTCAAGATGACCCGGTCACATCTGTCTATCTATCCAGTCTTATTTACTACACATTTTTTTGTGGGGAAGGTTTTGGGAGCTTATATTTTTTACTAAATATTAGACCCACTATATATATACATACATACACACACACACACACACACACACACACACACACTTAACAGACTGAGGACATTTTTCCCAGTTAATAAATATAGCTCTGACTCATTTCTTTTAATGTCTTTTAATATAATTTCTTTAATATAATATAAATGCACCATAATTCTTCTTGCCTTCTTGACTGATGGTGTGGGGCTGTTTGTTCAGTTTTCCTGCCATCCAACATGCTGGTGCTTTCATTTCTGTAGGATAAATTCCTGAGAGGGGGATCCTTTTCATTTTTACTTTAAATGTTAGTTCTTCATTGGCTTACCAAAAAGATGTTGTAATTTACATTCCAATAAGCAATGTATTGCACACCCTGCTTCCTGTTTTCTGGTACCATCTACCTTCCAATGTGTATCAGTCTGAAATGTGAAAGCTGGTACCTCATGGGTGCTTTGTTTCACATTTCCCTAGTTACCAGGGTGCCAAGCCTTTTCATACAGTAATTGGACTATTACATCCTTGTCTGTTTATATTCTTGCCCCGTTTTCTATTTTTTGTTTCAGAAACACTGGTTCACAATATATTCTTTTATGTGAGATGGACGTGCAGGCGGTGGTTACCCCACACCCTCTTTGGCCTGAATTACGAGAGCCTTGCCTCAAACCTCCCTTTCACTTTATCTGCCAGGACATGGTTCCATCTCTCTGAGAAGTTGAATACTACCATTTTAAAAAAAAAGGAAAGGAAAAATAGAAGGCAGGGGGAGAAAAGCACTTCCCTACATCGCATAATCCTCTTTACTAACTGTGAAGCCTGCTGCTTCTGCACAATTCATGTGGGATTTATATTCCATCAACCAACGAGCACAGCATAAAACCCACCTGCAGGGACCTCGCGGTCTGGAGTGGCAGTGTTCAGGAACCACGCGCTTGAGGGAGTGCTGCTCTATTGAAGAGGGCGGACTCCTTCTGATAGCCTCATTTGAGGGAATAGAAGCCCCAAGCATAGCCGCCAAAATGACAGGGCTCATGGCCTCCCCTTCCACTACGCTTTTCCCCACCTTTTCAAGCACTTCACAATGTTTATCTTTCCCTCCTCTAGCCTGCACTCCACTTTTCATATTTTCATAGGACTGCCTCACTCACATCCCTAACATTAATGAGCTTCAAACTGGTTTTTAAAAAGCAGAAAAAAATAGAAAAAGAAACCTCATCTTACCAGCCACTATGCCTCTTGCAGGCTTTCCCCCAGAGACAGAAGTGCATCTCAAGGCTGCAGGCAGGCTGACATGCAGGGCAGGAGGCAGCTGTCTGCTTTTATTAAAATGCCACCTTGACCAGAGTCTGATTTCTTTGAGGACTAGTTGACTGTCATTCAAACGCAGGACCCATGACACATGCCCTGCTGCTTTTGTCCATAAGCTCTCTCAGCATGCCAGCTGTAGGGAGGAGATTCAAACTGTGCTGCCAGCCCCCAGCCCATCACTCCCCCACCCCTCCCCCATCCACCACCCCCCACTCCGTCTGGCCGCATCAGCGGCTCCTAAAGGGCTTCACTGGCACATCTAGTTCAGCAGTTCTTGTTTGTCTCTTTTTCTCATTTCCCATGCATGGTGGCAGTTTATTCTCTGATCCTGTCAAAAAGTCCTCCAGAGAATTCCAAAAAGAGGATAACGTGGATGTGCTTGCATATTTTAGCCCACACAGAGGCCAGCTTGAAATGTCAGATGATGGCTGTGTTTAGGCAAATATTAATTTCTCCATGAGTGGATTTTAAAATTAAATCATATTCCAAAAACATAGTTTGTGTTCAGGATACTATTTTCTTTAATATGTATTTGTCTTTAATCTTAAAGGAAGACCACTGCCCATTTTCTTCCCCTTTGCTCTTTAAAGAGGTTGTTTTTTTTGTTGGAGGCAGAATTTACCCGTAAAACTAACCCGTTTTAACTGCAGTTTGAAAAGTTTTGGTAACTGTGTGCAGTTGTGCAACCATTAACGCAATCCAGTCCGGAACAGTCCCATCATCTCAGAACTTCCCTCTGCCACTTGCAGCCAGCCCCCGCTCCCACCTCCGACCTGGGTGGTGACTGGCCCACTTTCTGTCTTGTTAGTTTCGCCATTTCCAGAGTGCATAAACGGAATCACACGACGTGTAGTCCTTTGTGTCTGGCTTCTTTCACTTAGCATGATGTTTTCGAGGTACATACCTGTTGTTGCACACATCTCCTGTTCTTATTTTTATGGCTGGATGGCATTCCGCCGTGGCCAGCTAATGTACATACACCTGGGTTGTGTCAAGTTTGTGACTAAAATACCTCTACTGTGAACATGTGCATGTAAGCCTTTATGTGGAAATATGTTTTCATTTCTCCCGGGTAAATTCCACATAGTAGAATTGCTGGATTGTATGGTATATGTATGTTTAACGTTCTAAAAAAACTGCCAGACTTTAAACAAATTCTTAAGAAAGACAGTTACATCTCACTTTCAAGGTTGTATTTGCCATGAAATTAACCAATCGAAAATAATAAAGAAAACTTTGGAGCATCATTTGGCAAAGTTTTTGGAAATAGAGTCACGGGCAATAAAACTAACAGAACTAAGGGAAGGAAGTATTCTTAAATTCTACTCCATTCCTGCCCAATCTTCAGCCAGGCGACCTTCTTTAGAACTATGCTGACAAAGGAAAAGTGCAGAACCACCACTGCCTCTCAGTCTTTTTGTCTCCCTCTCCTTCCCCCCACTTCAGCTGAAGGTGCTGCTTTCAGATTTCTTTGGTTAAGAGGACTCAGCTGAGCCCTCCGGAGGGCAGGAGCCAAAGATCACAGATGCACAGGTTTGGTCTGTCCTACAGCCACTGGTGGAGTGGGAGTTGCAAGAGGGTGCTTCATTGATTGGGCACCTCCCGGGCTTCCGGGGCTCCTTCCACCTGCCTCTGAATACCTGCAAAGTGAGAGACCAGGAAATCCGTGATCCTGTGTCACTGTGGATTATGGATCCCTGGAATTAGAAGAGAAGCTAGTGGTTTGAGAGGCGACAAGGCCATGGCACCAGAGAAAGAAGAGATTTCTTCAATTGCAGTTCTGTTACTTACAAGTTTTACGACCTTAAGCAAATTATTAGCCTTTATAATGTTCAATTTTTACCCGACAGGGTTGCCATGAGGCTTAACTGGGATAATGATAGGATGCATGTAATGTAAGCTGCTTGATGCTAGGGGCCTTTGTAGGGATCTCAGGAGCCTAGAACAGTACCAGACACATTATTCAGTAAATGCTTATAGAACGACTAAAGTACTTAAACATAATACCTCAAGAGATTATTTATTCATTCAGTAATTTAATCTTTTGTTTAATGCGTATTGAGCACCTGTTCTGTTTGCCAAGAGCTAAGCCGATCCACAACACCTCAGAGGAGCTGATTAAGACAACAAGGCAAAATAAGACTTTTGTCACTTACTGTGACAGTATGAACAAGAGGTTGCACTAGAGAAAGCACAGATTCTCCCACCGGCCCGACCCCTGCATTTTACAGACCAGGGGCCAGGGGCTGGGAAGGAGGTAAGGGTGGAGGGCAAAGAGCTAGAAATGAAAAAATATTCAGTACTAAGTAGAATCGAGAAAAGTGTCTCCAAGTTTTCTCTCCCCCTTTCCTTATTAGGAAGTCTCACTAGAGAGTCCTGATAGGACTTCTACTTATAGTAAATAAATAAATACTCCCAATAAATAAGACTCCAAATAGAGATTGCCGGGCTAGGAACACAGATACAGGGGCAAAGGGAACACCCAAAAACCAGAATTATCTTCTGGACAGTGGGCCCCTTGTAGTACAGGTTTCCCTAACTAGATGAGTGTTCTAGGAACCCATCTGTATCAATGTACTAGCTGGCATTGTTGTGAGAGGCTGTATTGGGCATTAGTGAATTTTTTTGAAGACTCTTTCAATGTGATTGCCCATTTCATGATGGGTGATTTACAAATGCTCCTGCTCACACGGTGCTGAGTGTTCAGCAGAGTTGATCAAAAACAACTAGAAACCTATTCACCTGATCTCACCCTGAGCAACATTTTTGTTTGTTTGTTTGTTTCCCCAATGAAAACAGTCCTCAAAGGGAAACATTCTGCCAATGGGAAAGAAGTGAAACAAAAACAGCAGAAGCACACAAGGTATCAGAATCAAAAGCTGTATAGAGCAGCATAAAAAATGTCTTGACGGGTGTATTGCGTCAGGTGGAGAGTACCTTGAAGGTAACTGAAGTCTAAACATGTAAGAATAAATACACAATTTTTTATAAGTAAACTGTGGGGTTTTGGGGGTCCCCCCTCATACATGCAAGAGCACGAGTAGCCAGGGAGGCCTGAGTCCTTGACTGTAATACCGTTCGCAACTTCAGTGAAGGGCTATGCACCAAGTCAGGTGTGTGGAGGGCAGTTTTCCTCTGTCAGGCCTGACAGGTAGAGCCTTTGTAAATGTCTGTGGCCTGGCTTGAAAAATCACACACAGGCTATTGGCCAGGAGCCAAACTCCTCAATGTTGCTATTAGAATGGATATAGCTTCCAACCTCACAGAAGCATGCAAACCATTGAGTAAGCAGGCCATATATAAGTAAACAAATAAATGCATAATTGCAAATTATGATGATGAAGCTGAAGGTGGGGAGGGGGTGAACCAGTCTCTGGGGAGAGAGAAGAGCCAAATGTCCCTGCATTGGCCTGAATGCTAGCACCACCAGAGGGACTCTTGGGGCTGTTGAGCTGAGTACTGAGGGTAAGAAGGAGCCAGCCTCATGAAGGGCAGGGAGGAGGGGCTAGGACAGTAGAGCAAACAAGCTACATAAATGTTTATTCATTCACTGCTTTGCTGCATCAGGCTTAAACTAATTATAGACGCTGTGCTTGAGGAGGCAATGTGACTTCTGCTGAGGCTCATCTGAACCTGTGCAGTAATCCACAACTTTGTAATGTTTTCTTTGATGTAGAAATTGGTACATCCAGTTGAATTTTATCTGTGGTTATGCAGATCTCAAACACAAATGAGTCAGATGTTCGTAGGATCTAAACAATCTTTTGTAAATTAGAATGAACACCATTGTGTAGCTGTGTATATGGAGAGAACCAAAAGAGTAAGTTTTGCTGAAACTCCTTAGTGTCTATGACCCTCTCTGAGTATTAAAGACTGGGGATGGTCCAGGAAGCGGTGGTTACTTTCTGCTTAGGGAGAAAAGATGGGTCAGTGATTGTTCTCATGTGGAGAGAGAGGGCTCTGGGAGATGCCCTTATTCCTCAGCCTGTCCCCTGTAAGCCATTGACACAAAGTTCACTGTCAAGAATGAGCTGCGTTTCTCAGTAATTGTGAAATGCCACCTCCACATCATAAAGAGCAACTAGCAGTCATTGTAAATCTTGTTTTAGTGAAAGATGATTTATCTTTAATAAAGAACAAACTGACAATGACCAGAGGAGAAGGGGGTAAGGGATAACAAGGGAAAGAAGAGCAAGGGTCAAGTCAAGGAATATGTAAAAGGACTCATGGACAAGGACAATGGCAATGGCCAGGTTGAGAGGGGCAGGGCAGGGGAGAGCAGTGGGGGGAAATGGGGACAACTGTAATTGAACAACAATAAAAAATTTAAAAAACCCACTCCTTTTCACAACCATTGTTTACAATTGGTTCAAACGAGCCAATCCATTTCACAAAGCCCTAATATTAACCTAAATTTTCACAAACTTTGTTTTTAGAGTGCCTTTGAACAAGGTTGGGTTGAGGTACTGATTTATAATTTGTTAAAATAAGGAGAAAATTATGCTGTGAAAGAAGAATAGACTTGGGAGGGAGGCGGACGTGAGTTCTAATTCTGCCTCTGCCCCTTCCCAGCTGTGTGACTTGGGACAACTTCCTCGCAGACCTGACCCTCAGTTCCTTCACTGAATTCATAACATCTCACAGCGATGTTGTGAAGATGAAAAAAAAATTACTTGGAGTTCCTGGCATGTAGTGTGTGCTTGGTAAAATAAAGGTAGCTGTCATTACACATAAAGTAGGTTGCTGATTGCCATAGCTGGGACACAAAGCATACTAAATGCATCACACTTTAAAACTGGAAACATCAAATTGAGTTTTGGTGAGTCTAGAAGATGAGTTTCTGGAACTTTATTCAACTCTCTTTCCCTAGATCTGTGATTGGGAGAACACAGCTTGGAAAAAGAAAAATTCATTCAAAGGCCCATAGATGCCTTTATCGGATATGCAGGGCAGGGGTGAGAGCTGGGGGTGGCTCTGTAAGGTGGGAGGCAGTATAGGCATTGGAGGGTCCAATGAAAGCACAAGTGATATGGTTACCTTTCTGTCCTCCTGAGAAGAAGGCCCCTTGAGAGCCTTCCTCTGTCTCAGCTGGAGACATGAGCTACTGGAAAGGAATCATGGCAGAGCCCTGGTGTCAGAACCAGCTCTGCCTTCATTTGTGTTCTGACTGGAGTAAGTTGCTCACCCAATCCATGTCTCACCCTCCTTATTGGTAAAAAAGGAGTTGAGATGATAATGTTTTCTACCTTAAGAGTGTTGTTTTGAGAATTAAGTTAGTTGATAGATATACTTAAAATAGTATCAGGCCACAGGTAAGTGCTATTATTATCATCAAAAATTCCCCTTCAAAGTCAATCCTAAAGTATTCTTCCCCATTGCAGTTTTAGAAGTTTTTAAATACGGAGTTTCAGTGGGGACATGACTACCTGCCATAATTCGCTTTTAGTTAGGAAGTTTTAATGTCAGACCATCGTATGTGGTTAATTTAGGTCTGAGGCTTCCCCTGAGTCTGTCAGGTTTAGTATGTGACCCCTTTTTGGTCCACAGATATTTTAAAGAATCTCCATCACAATTCATGCAGACAAGAAATAGCAATTATGTTGGGCGAATAACAGACCCCGTAAGCAGCTGGGAGGGCTGCCATCCTCGGGAGGGAGCTCTGCACGTGGTGGGGAGGTGGCTGGTCCACATTTCCTCCACATACAGCCATGGAGGTGGCTGGGTTAATTATTGTAAACCACCTGGCAGTTTAAATCCAATTTGAAATAGTCTGGATGTTTATAAAACCTTGGTTTTTAAATTGTCTCTGAAAAAGTGCTATCTCAATTTAAAAAATTCCCCTGAGCTTTGTGACTCATATCATCAGAAATCTGACCTTTCCATGGAAAAGGAAAAATCTAAGTTGTTACCTTGACAACAAAAGGTAGGCAGGATGCTTTGAGCTCTGGTGTTTCTGCTATAAATAATCCATCTTTGGCCGGACACCAGCCAGAAAAATATTACTGAGAGCATGGAGCTGGGTTGGCTGTGAGGACAGTCTGCATTTCAGGAGATTGCTTTAATCACTGTTTTTAAGAGTCTTTCCCAACGATACTTCTCTAGCAATTAACTGATAAATTGATAAGAAAGAATGAATTCAATTTCTAAAAATGGAAATTTATACAAATAAAGACTGATAATATTTTTTCATCTTGGAGCTTTCTCTATACTTGTACCATTGTTTAATTCTGTTGTTTGCTCTTGGAATATTTATTCTTTGGTTCCCCAACAACCTATAAAACAGAACAAAGAGAAGCTAAGAAAGACCTTTGGTCCTTCAGCCATAATTTGCATGTTACCTGCATGGTAGCAGGAAAGGAATAACAATAAAGTTGACTGGCTCTTTAAGACATTGTGGATTACTAAAACAGAAAAGGCAGTAAGTCCTCTTTTGGTTGAAAGTGACAGAAGATGACTAAATTAAAAAAAAAAACAGCTGTACTCATTGATGGGCTTAAGATTTGTGGCTGATTATATTTTTGCTTGCTGACGTAAATTAGTCTTCTGGGAAGTCCGAGTTACTTCCCAATAGGCTCTAATACTCTGAGTCAGAGTAGGTGCTGCTGATAATGAGTCTCACAGCGTTTATAGCATGGCAAATAGAAAATGGAGGGGCACATCCACCCGATGGCGTTTGGAAACAGTGCATAAAAATAGAGCCTCTGCTGTAGCAGATTCTAGCTGCTTTCCAGTAAATATACTTAACATCCAAAGATGTTCAAAAGTTACCTTGCATTTGGATAAGATTCTCCTTGACTATTAGTGTTTCTTATTGTTGCAGTGGGGTCACAATGCGCACCTTCAGACTCACATTAGCAAAAGAGGATAACTTGATTTATAACAAGCTGAAGCTTATTTTTTTTTCTTAAATTTCTGCTCTGGATGATTGCAGAGGGACTACTCTAGACTGAGACACTTAAAAGACAACAACCAAATGCAGCAGCCTTGATTAAATCCCATTTCAAACAAGCCAACTGAAAATGGCAATTTGAAACAATCAAGGACATTTAAAATAGGCTGTGCATTACATAATCCGTGAAATAATTGTTAGTTGCTTAAGGTGTGATAACAGCATTGTGGTCATCTTAGGAACTGGCTGTGTGACACGCCTAATGAAATCCATACAAGCAAAATGACATGCTGTCTAGGATTTGCTATAAAATATTTTTCAAAAAAGAGGCTTAGGTTATAGAGGAAATGCAAGTGACAAAGTCTATATTAAGAGTGATAGATATGTGGGGGTTTATTATATTCTATCCTTGTGTTTGTTTGAAAATGTTCATCATTTAAAAAAAAAAACTTCTCTAACCTAAAACAGTCTCTCCTCTTTTCCAAGACAGAGCCTTGTAAGGACACGCTAGTACACTCTCTTGTAGGGGAGGGTCATGTGGAGTGAGGCCCCAATGGTATTCTCATCTGTGGGTCCTCCATGGGTTTGTCTCCAAAGAAGTCTACAACATATGGAATTGAGCCAGGTTAGCACACCATGGTTGGAGCCCCATGGTTTCCTCTCGCCCGTTTGTCTCTCATCTGTGCTTTTGTTGGTGCTGCTGATGTCTTGAGGCCTGGCTATGAGTTCCAGTCCACCCCTGGCTTGTGCAGTCTGTGCTGTGGCTCTCGGCTGCAGAGGCCCTTCCACAGCAACTCCTCTAGTCTGGTGAGTTCACCAGCTGAGACCTTCAGCTATTTCCACATGCCACTCCCTTCCCCTAGATGTGTAGAAACTTCTAGATTCTTTTACACTCCAGGGGAAAGCCATGGAGAACCCATGGAGTAGAGGGAATATTCCACACAATCTTTCTCAGCCAGTTTTATTCTCCTCCCAGTGCCTTGTTGGATATAGTGGGTAGTGCTCACCACTGGACTCCTCTGAGAAGCATGCAGTCTTTCCAGAATGGGCCTAAAAAAGGACATATCAACACTTTTGTTCTGAAACCAGCCCAGACTTATCTGAGTACTTCTTCTCTGTCCCCTGGGCTTGACCCTCAGAGTGGCAGGGAACCACTTCTCCTTCAGCCCCTCCCCCTTCTCTTTCTTTTCCTCCTGGCCTGGTGACCTGGTACAGAAAGGCTTTCCAACATGGAATGACACTTACAACCACGTGAAACTATCTCATTTGAGTGTGTGCTCATTGTCTGTTTTCTTCATGAGAATGAAAGCTTGGTGAGGGCAGGGATCTCATCTGTTTTGTTTACTGCTGTCTCTATAGCACCTAAAGCAGAGCTTGGTGCATATTAGGTGCTCAGTAAGTATGTATTAAAGAAATAATCAATAAATAATCACTGTGTGTAGTTTCCCACAGCACTTATTTTGTAAATAATATGTGAATCAGTATAAATGCATAATCAATGTCAATAATTTCCACTTGCCTGATAAAAGTGAACTTGAATACTTAGTAAATGCTGATTCCTGATTCTTTCCCTGTGATTCTGATTGTGTAGGTCTAGGGTGGAGATTAGTAATCTGCATATTTTACAAGTGCCTCCCACCCCCAAGGAAATTGCTCTCATTGGGCAGCTTTGGAAAGCACAGCTCTAGAACTCATCCTCTACAGGATAGGTACTGTACCTGGTTTTAGTCCTCAGAAAGATCTAGACCTTATTGCCTTTGTGCAGAATGAATGAACGACAGACATAGTATGAATACATGCTGTTCTCTTTTCAATGCGGTATTCTTTTTTCAACTACTAGACTGAACTTTCCTATACAGTCTGTAGGGGTTAATGAACAAAAACCATAATTTGGCTTTCTAGCATTATACTATATTTCAAACCTTATGGGTAGATTGCAGTTTTATTTTTTATTACCTCATTAACAAGGGACACGGAATATAGCTATCTGCAGAAAAGAAAGTAAGGTTTTATTACTTGAGGAAGTGGCCCACGCCCAGAGTCACAGATTAGTTAGTGCTCAAAGACCTGGCACTGTGGGGGCTTTCAGGGGACGAGTTACTTTGGCGGTGGGGGGGGGAATCATCAACCATGCTGACTGAGGGAATTAGGGCCCCTAGGGTGGGGTCTCTGCTGATTGGTTGGCGCCAGGGTACAGGTAGCAGATCAGCGCCTCTGCTCCTGATGTTGGTCATGGCATCAGTTCATCTGGTTCCACAGCTTTTCTGGGCTTGGAACTGAAATGCAACTGAGGTCCAGATGTTCCCTCCGGTTTGACTGAAACTCTTTCTCTGTGGTCAACAGACTCAAGGCTTTGTTTCTAAGGTTATTTAATGCTGACCAGAACCTCACTGTCCCGACAGCTTAATGATTAAGGGAGTGGTCATGCAAGGGAGAGGGAGGCAGGTGACTCAGGTGCCGGATGAGGCCAACTTGAATCAAAAGAAGAGAAAGGAGAAAAGTTCATGTTAAAGAAATGAAGTTTCTACACAGTTAAAATGTCATCAACATAAACCAAATTCGTTTTCAGTTTTGTTCTAAAATCATTTAGCAGATACATAATCAGATAAAAGCTATCATTTTTCAATTATCATTCACACTTCTGTACTTAAGATGTAAACTCTCGGCCTCTGTTAGCAGGGAGGCATCCTGGAACCACAGAGTAGGCACTGGGGGCAGAAAATCTGGTTTGCATCCTGACTCACTCAGCTAATTGGTTGTATGACCTTTGTCAAATCGTGTGGCCTCTCCGGGCCTGGTTATTTTCCTCCAGGGTTAAAAAATTGTGTCAGTTACATTAGCTGATTTGGGGGATTTATTTCAGCTTTTGCCTACCACAGTTTCTTTATTCCTAGGCATGGCACTGCTCTAGGCATTGGGGCTACCACTGTGAACCAGAGACAAATGCCTGCCCTTGGGGAACAGATATTCTAGTAGGAGGAAGAGAGGTTAAAATAGGCAGATAGATGATAGATAGATAGATAGATAGATAGATAGATAGATAGATAGATAGATGATAGATAGATATGGAAAAAATCAAGTAGGCAATACAGTGGGGGTAGCAATAATAAAGAGATTGGGCAGATAAATCTCCACGGAGATTTCTGAGTAAAGACCTATTGGCCTTTGACAACACAGAATTCCATGGTCAAGTCCATCAGGTAAGGCTGTGGCCAGAAGCAGAAAATAAAGCCCCTTCTTAGCTTCTGGTGGTGGCCAACAATTCTTGCCATTCCTTCGCCTGCAGCTGTATGACTCCAGTCTGAGCCTTACACAGTTTTCTCCTTCGTGGGCCTGTGTCCCTTCTTTTCTTCTCAGAAGGACACCAGTCATGTTGAATAAAGGCCCATCCTACAGTTGACCTCATCTTAACTAATTATATCTGCCACGGCTCTCTTTCCAAATAAGGTCACATTCTAAAAGATTGGGGGTTTGGACTTCAACATATATTTTGCAGGGGGGGCACAATTTAACTCACCACAACTATCATTTATTATGTATTAATTTTTTGTATGTCAAATAAATCATATATGTGGTTCACAGGTTATTCATTTGCGAGCTCTGGGCCAGAGATGAAGGACCCTACCAAAAGGGCTATCTGAAAGAGCAGCCGTGGCTCTCTCTGACCACCTCTGTGCCCCAGCATTTAGTGCAATGCCTGCCTAAGTCTTTGCTGAAACAGTAAGTGAATGAATAAATGTGAATGAATGAATGGTGATTTTCTCTTATGTACCCAAATGTCTGGAAAAGTATTCTGTTACCAGAGGGAGAGTATAACTCACTTGCAGTTAATCAAAACTATACTCAATATGTAGTATGTCCCGCAGGTTTCTACCCAGATTTGAGCAGAGCTATATACAATAGCAGCCCCCACTGCTCACCTTAACACGCCTGTCTTCCTTCCTCTGCTTTGGAATTCTCTGGGTCAGGAGACTGGGTCTTGTGTCTGTGATGCTGCCCAGCCACCCTCTTCTGATTTTTACTCATTCTTAAGTGCCAGTTTTTCTTTTTCTGTGACAGAGATTGCCCAACACCCAATCTTCTTTCCGTAATGCAATTTGCCCAGCTGATAAACAACATTTTTCAGCCTACTTCATTGACAGGAGTGAAATTAGCTGTGGGTGCAGTCTCGGGGCAAGGTTTCTGGACAGCTCTTCATGCCCTATTCAACTCCTTCAATCTCACCACAGTCTTCCTTTGCTTCGGCTCCTGGGAGTCCACTCCTGGAGCATTTCCTAAGAGTGTTCAATCAACAGTTCAGAATCTTCTGGCACTTAATCTGCAGCCTCCACAAAGATCATCAGCTCGTGCCATCTGAGACCTGCTCCTCTGGAGCAAGCCTCACTGCTTTCCTACTCCTGGTACCCAGGCTCTGGCTGGAGGTAGCAGGCTGCCCTGGATGGTGACCAGTCCTCCCACTAATTCCGGCATTCTACCTGTGTACTCCCCGTGCTGCCCCAGGACTAAGTCAGCTGCTTTAAGTTCTGAAATAGATGACACAAAGGTTCATAGTCCCCCTTCCTCCAACATCTTCTGTAGGAAATCTTCTGTGGAATCATACTAAGGAGACTTCCTATTAAAGCATAGTTCCAGATTTCTACTGAGACATTATCCATTCTCTCATTTTACAGCCCCGCAGGGCAAATTTCAGTGCTTGATCACATCTGTCCCCTTCATGTTCCTCTTCATGGGAGGGCACACCAAGTACACATACAGCTCAGACTGGGCCTGCACATAGTGGGTTGGCATGGTACAGTGGTCCTGGCTTATTTCATCTGGAGTGGCCAGTGCTTTTACTGTAGATCACCAACGCCACCCTCCCATGTCTGTTAGGTATAATCCATTAGAAGAATGAACCCAGATTTATTCATAGTAGATCACAGACATGCAAAGTGTTCAGAAGATGGTTCAAGTATTCATTTATTATTCCCACTGAGGTTTATGTTTAGACCATACAGAAATAAACGAGGCTTTACGCTGGGAAGTTCTTTTTCCCTTTGCACTCTCTGCCCTGTCCTCAAGGTATCTGGGTCAAGGCCAGCAAGGTGGGTCCCTGTTTCTAGCCCCAGGAAAGCAAAGATAAATTTTTAAATCCTTCAATGTCCAGCACCTGTATAAGACAAACAAAACTCTCTTTGCTAATATTGATCACTTTTCATAACATAACTTCAGTGGCTCCATGTTTTGGAAGGTATCCCCTCCCCTTCAAGGGCAAGAATAGGGAGGAATAATGAAATTGAAGGTGATGGCAGGCTCCATCCTACTATAGAAGAGAATAACCAATAGATTAATTTTATAATAATGGAGCAAAATCAGAAAATTAATTTTTTAAAAAAATTTTAGGGTAAAATTTAGGGTAAAAAAATATAGGGTAAAAAAAATTTTTAGAGTAAACAGGGATGGGAAAGTCCAAAGGTTTTCTAACAAACATCCTTTTTTTCTTTAACCTTTCTCTATGTAGTTATTGTTTCATAAATAAATATTTCTCAAAATGTACAGACAGATAGACAAATAACCTGCAGTAGACACCTAGGACTATTGATAATGAAACTGTGCTAGTGAGCAATGCTTCACATCAGAGCCACTGAGTGGTAAAACAATCATCTGTGCAGAAAGAAGCCTCGTCTAACAGGTAAACAGGCCTTTCAGGGGTGCAGGAGAGAAGGAGTCTTATCTATATTCTTTCTTACAAAAGCAATTCTTTTTCTTCATATAGAAACTGTTGCAGGGGCATACAAATGCTGTGAACTGAAATGGAAACATCAATATGTTGCTTCTGCTGAAAACATCTCTGCCCAGCTCAGCGATCTCCCACACTCCTGAATCACATGAATCTTTGAGTTACGTGAAAATAACAGATGAGATTTGTTCTGAATAACTCCTTATATTTTTTAGCTTGTTGTTTTTTTCTCTTGCTATGAGGCAGAGAAATAAGTCGACCTGGTGCCTTTTAACATCCATTCTCATTTCTCAGGCAAAATTGGGAGAGTGCAGAAGTCTACACACCAGAGTCTCTTACTGGGGTTGAAGGTGTTTGTAATGGTAGGGTGATATGCTCCGAACCATGCAGTAGCTTTGAAAAATATGTATAACTCACTCTCACCCATTTGCCCAAACAGGTTTTCCTTCTTCAGTGAAAATGTTGGGCAACAACCTAAGTGAGAAGAATGCGTATAATTTAAGTCAGTTAGCTGGAGTTCAAGACTTGACCGGTTGCTTGGCTCTCTATCACATCCACAAATAATCAGCTCTAAATGAAACACACCTTTACTTCCAATCTGCATTTATAACTGGGAAATGAAGCGTGATTACCATCTTCACGGTGAACTTGGGTGCCCCTAGGGAAAATGTCCATCTCTACTACAGAGAACCACAAACATTCAGTCTGGGAGGAGCCACCGCAATCATTTTATTCAGCCTCTGAAACAGGTGAAGAAAATTGGGATTTTAGCTCTAGAAGCCTCATGTGCCAGGAAACCCCTCAGTCCTGAGACTGCTGGTCATGGTAAGGTTAGATCTAGATTTCAGGTCTCCTGATAACTGGACTCAGTGAGGTTCCTCCTACAGAAACCTCACATTTTTGTTTTTACTGAGATATTAGTTGATCTACCATTAAAGACAGATTGAAAATAAGTTTAAATGCTAATTATACATTCCTTACATATTTCAGGGATAGAATAAAAATTTTGGTTTTGGTTTTTCCCGTATATTTTTTTTAGAGGCTTATTCCCATATAAGACATATTTAAATAGTATTTTATATCATTTTCTCTGCTGTCTCTCCTTTCTTTTTATTCCTGGAAAGATGCATATTTGTGTTGTTATGCATGGCTTACACTGATAAACAAATCAGTAGATGTTTCAAATAAACAAACAGAATGAATTTGAGAGGTTATAAGTGTTTGCAAGTGTCACCGTGGAGACCAGAGAATGGATCGTCACCATGGAGACTTGCATAACACTGCCGGTATGATTTTCATGTGAAATCAGATATAGAGGAGATTTGGGAAGGAGGATATATAAATGGAGCTGGTAACGAGGACGGCTGGAGGGAGTCATGTGAAATGGCTGGGGATGTTAAAGCAAGTTCACAGTCTAAAATGTTTCTGTGCTCGTCATGGCTCCATCAACGAGGAAGAAAAGACCTCAGGGAAAACCCCAAAGTTTAGAGGGTGAGAAGGGTGTGTTTCATCAGCTACTAAAATATTACAGGAGTGAAGGTGATTTCTAAACACTCCTTTATTTCTTGGTTCACACCGACTATCTGTCACTGCCATTATAACAAGTTTTGTAGGGTTACGATGTGATAAGAATTACAGCTAGTCTTGTCATATGGCAGGGACTGTGGTAAGCCCTTTATTGTTATTAGTACATTGAATCTGAACACTTATAAGGAAATAAAAATATTCTCATGTTACCAATGAAGAAACTGAGGCACAGGGAAGTTAAGTATCCTACCCAAGGTCACACAGCTGGAAAACGGGGAAGCCGGGATTCATATCAGACAGTCTGGGGGCAGAGCCTATGTTCTTAAATACTGTACTCTGATGAGAAGATGAGGCTTTTGTTTTGAGGTACTTAAAATCTAAACAAGGAAATAAACATAGAATTAAAGGGTAACAGTATGTATTTCTAGTACACATACACATTTTAATTAAATGTACACATACACATTTTAATTAAATCTAGTATTTAATTATAGGTTAATATCTACATGATTCTTATTCCTTTACTCTCTCTCCTCTACAGATACTATAGCACTAGGGTTCTCAGTTTCGGAAAATAGAATCCACATTAGCAAGCTAAAGGCGAAGAGAACTCTATTAAAGGGTATCAGTTTGGTCATGGGCTAGAACGGTCAGAGTCACACTTGAAAACTACAGAACCCAAATTACACCCCATTCCTATTTCAGTGTATATACACACACCTGTCAATAGACATTTACATCAAATCTACCTTAAAGTGTACACATTTAATCTTTCAGGTGGATTGAATCAAAGGTCAGGGGTGTCCAACCTTTTGGCACCTCTGGGCTACACTGGAAGGAGAAGAGTTGTCTTGGGCCACACATTAGATACACAAACAGTAATGAAAGCTGATGAGCAGAAGAAAGATTTTAAGTAAATTTATGATTTTGTGTCCCAGGCCACATGCCACCCCAGGGGCCACAGGTTGGACACCCCTGGTCAGCTGGAGTAATGCCGACTTCTCTTTCTAAGCTCTGATTCCTCATAGGGCACCCGTGGACAGCGTCCCGGGGCCAAGCTGTTAGAATTGTTACAAAGCTCTAGGTAAGGGACTCCTAGTGACTTCAGGAAACTTTGTGTTGAGCCAGCCAACCATCCTTGAGAAGCTTTGTCCAACAGCAGGGTCAACAGTATTTATTGTCTTCTGAAAGAACAGCTGTGTGTACCAATAATCTTCAAATCTTGTGGAAGATTCTTTTACCAATGATTGATATGCACCATGAGACTCAACCTTGACTTCATGTTAAGTACTTAGTAAACAGTAAAGTATGCAGGACCTTCTTTTTTTGAGGGGAAGTAAAGGACAGTGTAAAGTGCACTGGATTTGTATTAAGAAGTTGTTTTGCATATTAAATTGGAAAATATGGGAGGAGTGCCTGGCCCCCCGCAGACATCTGTAACTGGGAGTTCATGTCTCCACCACATCTAACCTCACAGCCCCTCCAATCATGAACAGAATTCTGGCCTGGGCTTCTATAAACCCGACTGGGAGCAGTGAGTTTGTTTTAAACCCTTTCAATACTGTCAGTTACACAAGGAGATTGTTTCCCATTTGCATTGATTGAAAGTTTATAACCATATTTGTGACGTTTATGACCCAACTTTATCTAGTAAGTACATAGACTGTTATGGCATGATTTTTAATATACTGCATACCTAGCTTCATCTTATTTTCTAATCCTCTTTTCTCTTTTAAAAACTGTTTGTATTTTATCTCACTGCATTATACATGTTTTTCATGCTTAAATCCACTTTTTGGAAAAAGTGGCAAAACCACTTGTCACTGTGCTTTTGGAAGAGGAACAGATCATTGAATTGCTTGTGCTGCTCACACTGGAGATAACAGGACAGCCTATCAATAAGTGAAGTCATGTTTCATTCTCACTGTTGTTGACTGGCTCCCCTCCCCGATCCTGAAGAGGTAGCTAACTAAGCCTTTGGTTTCCATGGGCAGGCTCTTGTGTTATGGGGCCAAAAGCAGAAGTTACCAGGTACCTGGTAAGTAAACCAAGCCTCAACTCTGGTTTTCAAGGCATAAGCTCATAAAAAGCAATGGTAGCAAAATATTTGAAGGAGAAAGGGGACTCTAAAGTCTGGAGATAGTCCAATTGGATCAATTTGAAGGAGAGAGAGGCTTTATGGCTCCTTTGAGGATGAAGGGGTCAGGGTTTTGCTGCCCAGACAGGGAGTACAGACGAGCACCGCGCTCATTCAGACAGCTTCAGCGCACACACATACCCTACAAGACAGTGACCGTGCGTTGTGACTCAGGCAGCTGGAGGTGGGCACGGAAGCACTTCCCAACCTTGGAAACGCTGCCTATGCCCAAGCTGCCCACCGTCCAGAAAGCGT
Organism: Trachops cirrhosus; assembly: GCA_028533065.1. Classification (NCBI taxonomy): domain Eukaryota; kingdom Metazoa; phylum Chordata; class Mammalia; order Chiroptera; family Phyllostomidae; genus Trachops; species Trachops cirrhosus. The sequence goes on along the minus strand of CM052540.1, from coordinate 134,747,355 downwards.
GACCAAGATGAACCCAACAGCTGTGTGCCCTTCCCTTGTATTCTGGACTTACAGGTCAACCAAAACTGCCATCTAACCCCAAGAAGTAGAGGCAGCTCCCCCAAACGAGACCAACAATAAATTTTCTTCCACCCTAGGCAGATATAAACTTGGAGAGAATCTTCTTATTTTTCAACATGGTGGGTTTTAAACCCAAGTATTAACATTTATTCTTGCTACAAAGGGTAGGGCTGGGAGAAAAATCCAGGCCTCCAGGGTATTAATCTTGCAGTGTTCTTGCGTAGCTCTGCCATCTCTGAGGGCCCAAGATAGAATTAAGTGAAACGATATTGATCACTGAAGAGTGATTCATCCTAATTTCTCATCTTGCTTCCTTGGCTCATCATTTGCTGTTTTCCCACATTGATTTAATCCCGCGTGGTCGCTTTTTAGGCTATAAACTCCTTGAGGTCAGGTGCTTGGTCTATTCTATGATACAGACTGCAGGTGTGTTACCTCACTCAAACAGCTTTCATTTCATTGAGCCTTCATCAGATCATCACGGCTGCTGAAATTTCTTAGCCAAGATTTGTCTCTTTGAGCTGGATCATTCAGAAGTCAGACCCAGAGAGGAGCTCTCTCCCTGACAAAGCTGTGGGTAGTGGTGGGATACTCACCATGGTTCTTTCCCTGAATCCGGGTGTTTGTTATAGATTTAAATGCCAGAACCAAGTCTCCAAGGGAAACCCAAGGTGTTTTAACCAGTGATACCGATGATTTAGTAGATAATGTTCTTTCTCTGAACTTCAGATGAAAGCAGTAGGTTATGAGGAACCATTCTTCAGCTGAGTCATAAAGACAAGTTCTTACTCTCTTGCAGTTAAAAATTCATGAAGCATTTTCAAAAGGCTCTTGAGAATCAGGCTTGATTACATTCTTTCCTTTTCCTTACTTAAATAGTATCTATATAATTATGGTTTTGGAGGTATTCACTTTTAATGAATTATAATCTGGTGTTTTTAGTTAGTCAAGAATAAATGTTAAGCCTGGTAACCACTTAGTTAAACTAAAGAAAAATATAAGCAATATAGGGAACCATGTAACAGAATAAAATATAAATGTATTACTGTGCTTTGCTACAAAGACTGGCAGGCTTTGAAAACTGGCATGCCAAGGTTGTCTGTCTCCCCAGGGTGGATAAACCAAACTGCTAACATGAGGCTGGACACATTGGTAAGCTACTTCCTTTTCCTGCCTCACAGTAGTTCTTTCCATCAGAGGGAACACTGGTTCTGGGGTGGGATGGCCATTGATTCCTGATGATGAAAACTGGTCTGTGCCTCATAACCGGCCTGCATGCCACAGATTGCTGGTGCCTGCATTAGCACCTCACAAATGGGTTTCAAATAGCAGGTTTCGCAGCCACAGTATTCTCTGAGATGCCATTGCTTTGCTTTCAGAAACATAAAAATGCATCGGAATATTTCCCTCTGGCGAATATTTGAAGGAAGTCCAGGACCTTGAATAACTTGCTTTTTCAGGATTGATGATGTCACATGACTTGCTGCCCTCTTGTAGTTAAAAATTAATGAGACATTTTCAAAAGGCTCTTGAGACACAACACTAGATCTTTTTCCCCCAAGTTGCTCAGCTCCTTGACCCTGACCTCAGAGTGTCTAACCTGTGGGGAATCCTGTGAAGAGTCTAACCTTATCACTGTCCCCTACTCTCATGGAGAAGTTCAATAAGTCTCTTTGATCTATTTTTCTTTTTTTGTGCAGCACTTACTACTCTCTTCACAGCAGGCTCACAGGTGGTAAAAGGCAAATGTTAGTACTCTCCAGAAAACCTAGAACTGTTTTCCAAAATAATAACTACAGTAACAGCAACAATGATAATAACGATGATGATAATGTCATCTTCCTTCTGAAACCTCTCTTAGAAAAGCAAGGATGCTTTTTCCCCCCAGAAGTCCTGAGAAATCATCTCAAGTCTCATTAGATTAAATTAGATCACAAACCTACCCTAGACCAATACCCATGGCCAGGGGGTGGGGTGGAATTATGCTGATTTACTTAAAGCTCAGCCAGGTCCCCCCATCTCTGAGAGGAGGGATATGGAGCTAAGGGTGTGTAAGCTTCATGCAAAGTATGGAGGTCTTGTAGGGGTGGGTACTCAAAACCAAACAAGAAGGGGACATTTCAAGAGAAGGATAAATGGCAGGAAGATAGCTGCAATGTCGACATCAGTTAACACTATTTATTTAGCACTATTTTGTTACTGTCAGTGTTTAGCTAGATATTGAGGAGTGAAAGAAACTAGACATTTAGCTTAATAAACTGGGAAGCAGGAGCCTGTTTGCTTCACAAGGAAGCTACAGCTTTTCACACTCCAGGGGATCATAGCTTTGCTTCACCAAGGGGACAAACACTCCTCCCTTCCCCACTCTGGTACTGGATTGTTAGGGGGCAGAGGAGGATGTGCTAGACCATAGAGGTCTGTCAGTCTAACTGGGGGATGGGCCCTATCCAAAGTCTGCAAAGACTTGGGAAGTTGGTTGGTCACTTTGAGAAAGCACCTGGTCTGTCCCAAACCCAACCTCCTGGTTACATCCCCAGGGGAACAAAGAAGCGCTCTCTCTCTCTCTCTCTCTCTCTCTCTCTCTCTCTCTCTCTCTCTCTGGCTCTCTCTCTCCCTTGCTTGTGAGCCATACACATAGGTGCACACACCTATTTTCTCCATGGCCAGATGGCATTAGCAGCCACATGGCTCATGGCCTCCAGGAGGGAGCCTGAATACCGAAGCACAGCAATGGACTGCAGCTGGAAACTTAGGCTAAGCTAGTTGGATGCTGGACTGGACTGGACTTTAATATGGAGCATAAACTCTGGGCAGTGGCCTTCATCCTGGCCCTACTGAAGACAAGATTGGACTTTTTCCATGGTGAGAAGGATGGAGATGGGACATTGGGAAGTCAGGAGGGGAACCTTCTTAACTGTACATCATCAACACACCATACCATAGAGCCTCCCATGTGGGTATCGGGAAATTTTTTTCCTTGAGACACTGCAAGAACCCCCACTTTCTGATAACAATATTTTTAAATTTTTTATTGTCCAATTACTGTTGTCCCTATTTATCCCCCAATTCTCTCCCCTGCCATGACCATCCCCCCTCCCACATTCAATCCTCCCTTCCTACTCCATTGTCTTTGTCCATAGGTCCTTTATACATGTTCCTTGATGACCCTTTCCCTTCTTTTCCTCATTATCTCTCTCCCCACTGCCCCTCTGGTCATTGTCAGTTTGTTCTTTTATATTTCCATAGTTCTAAGAACTTTTTCATTTAATCCTCAGAAAAAGTCTGCATAAAGAGGTTTCAATTTTATGCACCCTTACAGATGAGAAAATTGAAACTCAGAGAAGCTAAGTAACTTGGTAAAGTCACAAAGCGGCAGAGTTGATATATAAATCTGAGAGGTCTAGCTCAAACTTATTCATTATCCTTATAAGGAAGCACTTCTAAGTTTAGCCAGAGCTCACTGAGGGCAGCAGGTGTCACTCTGGGCTTAGAAGACAGACAAAGCTGTAGAGCCCAATTTAATTAGCACAACTTCCTCTCCACCTGTGGTTCTGGCAATAGTCACCTCTCCAGGCAACTATGGACACCCTCCACTGGGCCCCTCCTACTTTCCTTTACACCTGCCCTGAGAGCAGAGGAAGGCCTTATAAGGTCAATGATTTCCTGTGAAGAACATCCCCATAGAATAGGAGCAGCCTGCAGAAGACTAGTGCAATTCTGGCAAATGTCTTACTGGATGAGAGGGATAGAATAGATGTTCTCCCCTAGCAGTAGGCTTCTCTTGGATGTGATGGGACAAGCTCTTATTACTACACAGAAGTTTTTATTGCTACACCGGTTATGTACTCTAATTCAAAAGTGGGTAAATGATAATTTCTAAGAATTTTTCTATTAAAACCATGAATTGTAGCATTTAAGGTAGTCTTTTCCTATGATAGCTAATAGCATTTGCAAGTTTAGCCCAAGTGATTATTTCTAGTAGCAAGTGATAATAGAAGGCTTGTGTGGCTCGTGATGACTAGACTGGGCAAAATATCACATCCACAGTCATTAATAATATCTTATTCCATCAGTGTTCAGGGCTTATTCTCAGGATAACCAGTTTTGTGTTTCTGTTTCTCTCCTGAAGAAGTAGGTGTTGGGACTCAAGCCAAGAATCTGTAGGAAGACTATTGACATATCCCTGATGAATACAGCTCCTCCTGACAGAGAGATCCTCTAGATTTGTCTGATCTATTCCATGACATTTTATTTGGCAGGTTTAAAGGATTGAAATATAGAGAGCTATCTGGGTTTAGTAGGAAAGTCTTGCCTCTTTATTGTTCCTCTATTCTCAGGTGGTGTCATGATTCATGATTCATTCTGAACTGAACATTTGTGGGCCTTATCAAACAAACCACATTAATTTCATAGAGTTGGGTCAAGTAAGAACAAAAGGAAAAGACTGACAGAAAAATTATTTGGAGGTATAAGCCTACAAGTGATTAAACAATACTTCAGGAAATTACATATGCCAGTTAAAAGGCACCCATATTTTCTGGACTAAACCATGTTCATAAGTATTATAATCATATATTTTAATCAAGCCATGTTTTCAGGTTTGAATTACATTTAAAAATTAAATAAGAAATAAGATAGGCTATTACAGTATTTTTGAGGTCCTTTAAGGCAATTTTAAGATAAAATAAATAAGAAAGCTTTTTGAGATTTCAGTGTTTATTTTAAATGCTATCTATACATATTTGTTAATTTTCTCCTATTATTCAACACTATGTTAGTATTGGAAGAGCAATGATGAGTAATGATAGCACAGTCTCCAATAATAGGGGGCCTTACCACTTAATAATAAAGAGAAAAAATAAACATAAAAATAATTTTAAACTTGAAAATTTCTATGAGGTTTTATAACCAAGTGCCAAGAGTTATAATTATGGTCTGGGAAGTAAGGACCAACTTATGTAGGGTGATTACAGAAGGCTTCTCTGACAAGATACCTAAGGATAAGAAGAAACTAGCCAGACAGATATAGAAAAAAACAGTATTCTGGGAAGAGAAAACAGGATGTCAAAGGCCATGCAGAAGGAAGGAGCCCTTAACTGAGATAGTAAGCCCCACGGAGGGGAAAGAAGTTGGAAAGGGAGAAATGTTGGAAACCAATATTTGAAGTATCTGTGTAACATTGGAGGTTTCCAGTAGGCAACTGGATAAAAATGCAATTTTCAACCTGTTTCATCTCATGGCACACATAAACTCATTACTAAAATTCTGTGGCAAGCCAAAAAATATATTTTTGGCTGGTCTGACAAAAAAATAGGTATAATTTTAATTCATTCACACCAGACAGCTGTTGTCATGTTGGCTGTTATCATTTTTTTTATTTGACAATCTATGGAAAAATGTGTCAGTGCCCCTGACTAAATAGTCAGGTATTGCATATTTGCAAAAAATTCTTGCAGCACACCAGTGCACCTGCCCTGGCACTCCAGATGAACATTGCTGGCCCAGATCCAGAAGTAAGGTCAGGGTGAAAGATACAAAGTAGGAAACTATTGACATGTAAAGAAACATTGAAAAATGATACAGTGGATAAGGTTATCGAGGAAGAGAGTATAGAGAACACAGAAACTAACATTGAGCTGTCAGTACAGAACAGCAAGGAAGAGTCAGCCCAGGAGGAAGAAATCTGGGAAAGTGGCTATCATGGTGGCCAAAAGAAGAGGGTGAGTCACTCGCTAAGGATATAAAAATGATGAGCACATATCTCTTCCCTTTCTATACCATGACCCTAGTAAATGATAACGAACACATTTTTTTAAAATACAGTATCCTTTAGTAGATAATTGGATGAAGAAAATGTGATACATATATACAATGGAATATTACTCAGCCATAAGAGAAGATGAAATATTGCCATTTGCAACAACATAGATGGACCTTGAGAATATAATGCTAAGCAAAGTAAGTCAGACAGAAAAAGTCAAGGACCATATGGTTTCACTTGTATGCGGGATATGAACCAGAAAGCAACAAATGAACCAACAAGAAAAGCAAATAAAAACTCATAGTCACAGACAGCAGTGTGGTAGTTACCAGAAGGAAGGGGATTGATAGTAAAAAGTTTAAAAGGTGGTCAAAGGTATGGTGACAGAAGATTTGGCTTTGGATGTTTGGGCACACAGTGCAATATACAGATGATGTATCATAGAATTGTGTACTTGAAATCTATATAGTTTTATAAACCAATGTCACTCTAATACATTTTTTAAAAAAGAGCCAGGAAGAGCCGTTAGTGGCTTTATGTCAATGATTTCAAAGTTTTCTGGAGTATGAAGCAGAGAGAAGGAGGAACTGAGTGTGACTGAGGAAGCCACAGTTCAGAGACCTCAGGAGGGAGAACAGTTATGGAGAGACCCGATCTGTACCATGGAGTCCCGCAGCAGCCCAGGACATTCCAGGAATGACAGAGAGTAGAAATGAGACAAGGGGCCGAACACGAAGAACTCATTGAAAGGAAGTACTGGTATACATAACTGCTGATATCCCACCACACCCACCGCTGCATTCTGAATCTCTTGGGGGAAAATCTATAAAAAATTGAAGGTCTACACTTCCCAGTTTCTAGAAATTAGCTGGTAAAAAGAGTCTACCTTCTTAACAAGCACCTTAATGTCTGCTCCTATACCCAGAGCTCACCGTCCACTTTTTTATTGCTTCATTCTCAAAAATGAAAACACAAAGATCTTCATTAAAGAAAGTCTCTAACATGAAAGAAAGTGATCAAATGAACCAATAGGTAAAAATGACACTGGAGAAAGTGAAAATGTAATACATGGAATAGAAAAAAATTTCAAAAAAATTGATTTCTCATCAGAGAGATTTGAGAAAATATTGCATCATAACACAAGGAAAAGCTGCTATGAAAAAGGGGACAGTCAAAAGGTTAGGAAAAGGAACTTATGGTCAAAATGGAAGCACAGGTAAATGTGGCTCCCCTCCTTCCACAACCACAGCAAAATTAGAGCTAAACTACAGAACAACTATCATTCAGAACCACCAGAAAATCAATCTGTATGGAAGTCCAACAACTAAGGAATTAAAGAAACCACATTCATCCAGACAAGCCATGCTACTAAGATGGGGGGAGTCAAAGCAGCTCTACATAATACATAGAAACAAACACAGGGAGGCTGCCAAAATGAGGAGACAAAGAAACATGACCCGAATGAAAGAACAGACCAAAACTCCAGAAAAAGAACAAAACAAAATGGAGATAAGCAATCTATCAGATGTAGAGTTCAAAATGCTGGTTATAAGAATGCTCAAGGAACTTGGTGAGGACCTCAACAGCATAAAAATGATCTAATCAGAAATCAAAGAGAGACTAATTGAAATAAAGAAAAATTTACAGGGAATCAAGAGCAGAGTGGATGAAGCTGAGAATCAAATCAATGATTTGATTCTCAGGAACATAAGGAAGAAAAAGACATCCAATTAGTAGAACAAGAAGAAAAAAAATCCAAAAAATTAAGGATAATCTAAGGAGTCTGGGACAACTTCAAGCATTCCAACATTTGCATCATAGGGGTCCAGAAGGAGAAGAGAAACAGCAAAAAATTGGAAACCTATTTGAAAAAAATAATGAAAGAAAACTTCCCTAGTTTGGTGAAGGAAATAGACATGCAAGTTCAAGAAGCACAGAGAGTCCCAAACAAAATGGATGCAAAGAGTTCCACTCCAAGACATATCACAATTAAAATGCTAACAGTTAAAGATAAATACAGAATCTTAAAAGCAGCAAGAGAAAAACAGATAGTTACCCACCAAGGAGTTTCCATAAGACTGTCAGCTCAAAAGAAACTTTGCAGGCTAGAAGCGATTGGCAAGAAGTATTCAAAGTAATGAAAAGCAAGGGCTTTCAACCTAGATTACTCTATTCAGCAAAGCTGTCACCTGACCTATAATTGAAGGACAGATGAAGTGCTTCCCAGACAAGGTAAAGCTAAAGGAGTTCATCATCACCAAACCATTATTATATGAAATGTTAAAGGAGCTTATTTAAGGAAAAAAGAAGATCAAAACTATGAACATTAAAATGGCAATAAATCCATAACTATCAACAATTGAATCTAAAAAACAAACTAAGCAAACAAGCAGAACAGAAATGGAATCATAGGTATGGAGGGTTATCAATTTGGAGGGGGAAGGGAAAGAATAGGGGAAAAGGTGCTGGGATTAAGAAATACAAATTGGTAGGTACAAAATAGGCAGGGGGATGTTAAGAGGAAGTATAGGAAATAGAGTTGCCAAATAACTTATGCACGACCCATGGATATGAACAAAGGAGGAGGGATTGTTGGAGAGAGTGGGTGTGTTGGGGGGAGAGGGGCAAAGGGAGAAAAGTTGGGACAATCACAACAGCATAATCAATAAAAAAGTAGAAAACATGTCTTGAAAAATAAAATATAACTGCCAAAATAAATAAATTCAATAGAAACATTACAAATCAAAATGGAAATATTACTCAGAAAGTGGAAAAGTCAAAGAGCTAGAAAATGTTACTTAAAGATAAAATTATAAATATAAATTTATATATATATAAATTATATAACTATAAAGATTAAATTATAAAAATAAAACTAAAGAATATATTCAGGTAATCTAAAACTAACTAATGGAAGTTCCAAAAAGAAAACATGATAGAAAATAATTATCAAAGAAATAATGCAAGAATATTTCAAACAACTAAGGGACATGACTAAAGATTTAAAAGGTCTAATGAAGGCTTATCACAAGACATGAAAAAATGGAAAGACCTACACATAGGCACATTATGTTGAAATTTAGAAATGCCAAGGATATAAACATAATCTGAAGTGCTTTCACAATGGGGTGTAAAGGAAACAACTTGTAAATAAACAGGAATCCCCATCTTATGGACTTTGCAATAGCAACACCAAGTGCTAGAAGGCAGTGGAGCAACATAAAGTTTTGAGGGGAAATGATTTTCAAGCTATAATTCCATATTAGCTAAACCATCATATATGAAGATAGAATTAAGATTCTTTATATATGTAAGGACTCAGAAAAATTTACCTCCCATATAACTTTCTCTGTGTTGCAATAAAACCAGGGAGCAAACGACAGTAAAAGATGACATGGGGTCCAGAAAAGAGTAGCTCTGACCCACAGCTTGGAATGGAAGTCTCAGAATTATAGTCCAGAGAGAAAGCAGTCAGACGGTCCTCAGAGGAAAGTCTCCAGGACCAGGCTATATTAGTATTTCTCAAATTGGGCTCCACTGATCCCTAAAGAACTTGGAGACCTTGGCAGGGAGTCTGTGAGATCAAAGCTCTTTTCCTAATAATACAAAGCCATGATATACTTTTCACATGGCTTTGGCATTTGCACTGATTATGCATAAGCAATGGTGGCTAAAATTGTTGATGCTTCAGCATAATTCAGGGTGGTGGCACCAAGTAGCACTTGCAGGCACTGAATCCTTTTCTACCAAACACTCATAAAAAATAAAATGCCACTTTTCATTTATGAATGTCATTGATGAAACAGTGAAAATTATTAATTTTATTAATCTTGATCCTTGAATACATGTCTTTTCAGTATTCTGTGTGTCAAAACAAGTGTGCATAGTTTTCTGTCTTCCCCAGCATGAGGGTATCCTTAGGGATAAGCATTTGTGTAACTGTTTGAGCTGGGAGCTGAATTAGATGCTTTTGCCATGGAACGTCAATTTTACTTGACTGAACAAATGACGGGCAAACAATGGTTATTCAGACTTGGAGTCTGAGCAGACATTTCCTAAAATGAATGAAATGAGCCTGTTGCTTCAAAGAAAAAAACTGACACTATTTATTGCCACTGATAAAATACAAATTTTCATAACAATTTTGGAGAACTTCTATCCACTGCTATGAACCTGAAAGATTCCTCATACTTCAAGATATACCTGATAAGATTAGAGGTGATATTAATAAATGTTATTTTTGATATTGTGAAATCTGTCAACATTTGGACAATCTGCATAACTCATTGAATCAACATTTTCTAAATAATCAATGCATGATGTTACACTGTGATGCATGAGCAAAAGAGCTCTTCAAAGTAAGACAAAGAGTGATAGATTTTAGTGTACTGGAGTATGAAAACTGCAGTGGTATCTCAGATTCCACATTGCAGTTGACCTGAAAGAAACTACTATTTGTCCTGTTCTCATGAAATATTTTTTAAAAATATAAGCCAGTTGGTGAGGAACAAATACCATATGATCTCACCTTTAAGTGGAACCTAATCAATAAAACAAACAAGTAAGCAAAACATAACCAGAGACATAGAAATTAAGAACAATCTGACAGTAACCAGAGGAGAGGTGAGAGGGGATAATGAGGGGGAAGGGATTTCAGGAACAACTATAAAGGACACATGGACAAAACCAAGGGGAGTGGGGGATGGAAACAGAGGAGGGAGGTGGCAATGGCTGGGGTTGAGGGGGAGTGGTGAGGGGTAAATGCAGACAACTGTACTTGAACAACAATAAAATAATTTAAAAAATATTCACAATAGGAAACTATTAGCTCTTCAATAAATAATATTTACAAAGTCACAATAATGTACACACTAAGCACTGTTGATTTTCAATATTTAGAAGCAACTTATGGGCCTAATTATTGTTAGAGAACAGATGGTAAATAGTATCAACCTTGTCAATTCAGTAGAGCAAGCACAGAAGGCGGAAAGTGGGACATACACCTGGGAAGAAGAGATAAAGAACAGGGCAGGAACACTCATTGCCTCACCTCACAAAAAGTCAAAATGTTATCTGTAGTTGATGTAATAAGAACTTGAAAGTGTTTGCATTTTGCTAACTGTAATAAGGAAACAACAATTAATAAAGCAAGTATAATTCTGTTGAGAGAATGGGGAAGTGAGGAAAATGAGGAATAGAAACTATGCAATGGAACTAAATCTTCATTTATTATCACAGAAGCAGAGAGATAAAGTCAAAAATCAAGAAATTTAAAAATATTATTTAAAAATATGGAGCTAACTATCAGAAGAAACAGCTTATAAAAACTAGAAAGTATTGCTTCTGGGAAGCAGGACAAGGCATGGGGCATGGCAGAATGAGTTAGATAAAGTACAGGCCATCCAGTTAAATTTGAATTTCATATGTTAAAAAAGAATACTTTTTTTTCGTGTTAGGATGTCCATGCAATATTGAGGGCATACTTATACTAAAAAAGTAATTGTTATTTATTTAAAACTCAACTTTAACTAGGTGTCCTATTTGTTAAATCTGATAACTGCATGGGTGGTTTTTTTTGTTTCATTTCATTTTTTTTTTCTGATGGCCATTTTGTATGTTTACATTTTTAGCCATATGTTATATTTTAAGATCCTTTTTTTTAAAATAAGGAGGAGTTGGAGGGTAGACCCACAGTGTTTAATGCCAGTGAGAAGTTGAGTAGATGGGATTGTAGACTTGTCTATTGGATTTGGCTGCAATGACAAGCTGTGGTGTCTTTGACAAAAACAGTTTTTGTGGAATGGATTAACCAGCAAACAAAAAGTCAGCAAAGAGAGGTAATTATGTAATCATAACAAAGGAAAGTAAGGCACAGGTATGAGAGCCAAAGAAAATCCTTGAACTCCAGTAGAGGTGATATATTTTTCTATCCCCATATCCCTCACATATCTCAATCTTTTTCTGAGCTGTCATATGGAACATAGGCAACATTCTGTAGGATATGAAATTCTAGCAATAATTTGTGATAATGCCACAGAAGCAGCTGGGTAAGTAAGGGTCTGACCTTTTGGTGGAGGGATGTTTATAACAATATGAACATTCTTTATAGAAAGGAGGAAGTAAGTAAAAATATAATATATTGACTGGACAAATATTTAAGTCAGATATGAGGCTAGGATGGGAATTATAATCCCATTCTCACTGATAAAAGTCACTAAAGCAACTTGTCTTCTGTCATGGGAACCTGGAAGTCCAACTCTCATGAAATTAAATTGACCCAGTGCTTGAATTGAGCACATAATGTATGTAAGGTCCTGGGGAAATACACATGTTACTAAGACATGGAGCCTGCTTCCAAGGAAGGGAATCTTTCAATGTAGTGGCCAGACTAGTCAAACTTCCTCTGACTACTGGTTGACTTACTGGCTTCATGCCAGATGGAAGCCTTTTTTTGCTGAGCTCTGTCCTACACACCCTAACCCTGACTCAGTCACTCTGCTCCACTTTCCCCAAGCTCCTCTGAGAACTGGACTTGAACTGGCTTCTTTATCAAAAGATATAAAACCAACCCATTTTTAGCAGATTTTATTTAAAAATGTCTGAACATGTTTTTCTCTAGTTAGAACAATATGTGAGCCATCCTGCCCCATTTAAACTTTCCACGTACTCTCTGTTCCCTTTCCATTGTCTTATGATTTTAAAAAGCCAACTAATTAGTATTGCTGGAGTCACATATGTGTATCATGAGCCATTGATAGCTTTGAGATGAGAACTTATTAAAATGCTTCAGTTATATTTCTATGAGCCACACAGGAAGAGTAAAAAAAAAATCCCTATCTTTCAACTCTCATGGCAAATGATTCATCGTTTCCTCTTCAAGGAGGGTAACCTCATTTCATTCCTCTTTCTTGCATAGTACCTATAGATTCTGCCATTTTGGAAGCAGAGAAAGAAAGTAAAAAGGAAGGAAGGAAGGAAGGAAGGAAGGAAGGAAGGAAGGAAGGAAGGAAGGAAGGAAGGAAGAGGAAGGAAGGAAGGAAGGAAGGAAGGAAGGAAGGAAGGAAGGAAGAAAGAAAGAAAGAAAGAAAGAAAGAAAGAAAGAAAGAGAAAGAAAGAAAGAAGAAAGAAAGAAAGAAAGAAAGAAAGAAAGAAAGAAAGAAAGAAAGAAGAGAGAAAGAAAGAAAGAAAGAAAGAAAGAAAGAAAGAAAGAAAGAAAGAAAGAAAGAAAGAAAGAAAGAAAGAAAGAAAGAAGAAAGAAAGAAAGAAAGAAAGACAATAGCATCAGAAGGAGATGCAACTTCTAGGAGTGATCAGATCATCACTGAGCTGCTTGGGCCATGCTTCTTTCTCTCTCAGAAGCCAATTTCAGCACTCTTCCCCCATCAAAACTTTAGATGTCTAATGTATATGTTCTCTGATGTTTCTGAGAGGAGGAGGAATTTATATTGCACATCGTGCAACAAAAGCTTCCTTTAAGTCCTCACATCTCAACTCTTCCCCTAAACCATCTCTCTACAGCAGCAGCATCCACTCTTCCAGCTTCCCCTCCCACTTAACCTCTCTTATCTCAGCCCCTCTGGCAAGCAGGCTGTCTGGGTTATGTCCTGCAGAATCTCTGAAAACCCCCTTCAGATCATGTAAACTACACACAAGGTAAGCATGGATTAAACAACAGTCCACAAAAGAAAAATGTTTCTATACAAACCAGGGTCACCTGGAGTCCTTCAAGCCATCCAGTGAGTAGCTTCCTTTCCACCACAGAGGTAATCAACAGCAGTGTGGGGTTCTAAGGATGGATTCCTTGATGGGCACAGATACCAGTTAATTTGAAGCAGTTAGGAAAGTAGATCAGTAAGTGATAACATATATGGGATATGATCCTTATATCATGACCATAGGAGAATTCCTCTTCTATATTTATCTGTTAGAAAAAATAATAGTTGAAAGTCTTTTGGAAACCTACTTGCTTTGGGAAATCATTGAAAAGCATGTTGATTTATAATAACAAAAACTGGGTCAGCAAAGTATATGACTCAGTATATGAGTATAATTACCTAAAAGCATTGTAAAATATTATTAAACTTTGGAACAGTCCTTGATTCATGAATTGATAATATAATTGGAATCAGTGGGAAAACTAGAAAATGTTCAAATAGGTATGAAATGGTCCTAGACAAACCTGAACTTTAAATGTTTGCAACATCTGTCTTTTAAAATCAAAAGAAACAAAGAAAGTAATATTCAATTACTATATGATCAGCCATACACAAGACTTTCCGTACCTTGCTCAGCTGTATGATCTTCTGCTCAGATATTGAACGACCTTTGGAACACTGTCTCTGTTTCACACTCTTGGACAGAAATATCACGTTACCGCACTCTGGCAGCCTGGGGCTCAACATTTTTTTTAAGGTATTAAAGATAAAAATTCAATATTAAGTGAATCATAGAGGCATTATTTTTAATGGTTCTTCTGCTGTCATATCACCTTAAGAGGAAGCTCTTCCTATTTGATCAATATGGTGACACTGCATCATTCTGAATTTAATACAAAAGAGACCACAGAATTTCACTATAATGATCCTGTTATGATGATCCCATCAACCACTAACATTTGCAGTTAAAGTATACCCAGACTTTGTTCCTTCTTATTTGGATATTCTCATAAAATATGTATGAAAACAATCATAGCAAATGTCAAAATACCACCATTTTTGAAATTGGGCAGGACTAACTCATGGTGTTCAAAATTGAGTGACACATTGAATGGCTGAGAAAATTAGTCAAAGTCTTAGGATAACATGCTTACACCTGTTTGAATGACCAATGAAATATATCCTTTTATAATGCCAACCGTTTGAAAGTGAAAAGTTGTGATGTGGCAGCTTATATTCTGACAGTAGGTTATTAAATGTCTAAAACTTTATATATTGTTAATTGACTGCTTTATCATTATGAAGTGATGCTCTTTATCCTGAGTAATATTCTTTGCTCTAAAATGTACCTCTATATTAATAGAGCTATCCCAGCTGTCTTTTGATTAGTGTTATATCATTTTCCATCCTTTTATTTTTAAACTGCTTATGTCTTCATTTTAAAAGTTTGATCTTTCTTTTTTATGTGATCTAAAAGTCTCTGCCTTTAATTGGTATATTTACACCATTTACATTTAATGTTGACATTGATATCTTTGGGTTTGAATCTACCACCTTGTTTTCTATTTTGACCTATCTGTTCTGTTTTAAATATTTTCATAGATGATTTAAATATTTTATGGTTTAAATTTATCTTATTTTTTGGCTTATTAGATAAATCTTTTGTTCTTATTTTAATGGTTGTTTTGGGATTTATAGTATATGTCTTTATTTTATCATACTGTAGCTTTAACTAGTATAGAAAAACAAATCTCACAATAGGTCATTCCCATTTCTTCGCTCCTGGTCTTTCTGCTGATGTTGGCACATAACTTGTACATATACGATAAATTCCACAATACATTCTTTTTGTTTCAAACAGTTGATTATTTTGAAACAGATTTAAATAACAAGAACGATTTCAACCCACATAGTTAGCATTTCCTGTGCTTTTTTTCACTCCCTTAAATAGATCTGGATTTCCATATAGTATCATTCTCCTGCCTGAGGACCTTATTTAACAATTCTTATACCAAATATGTGCTGTTGGTGGATTCTTTCAGGCTTTCTAAGTCTGAAAAAGTATTTGTTTCACCTTCTTTTTGTTCTCCCAGTGACTTTTTAATTAATAGACTTTATTTTTAGAACTGTTTTAGATTTACTGAAAAAAATAAGAAAATAGTACAGCAAGTTCTTATACATCTCTCCACAATATTCCCTATTATTAATATTTTATATTAATATGGTACATTTGTTATAATTAATGAAACAATATTTTATACATTATCATCTCTTTGTTACTGATTTGTCATACTGATTTGCCATTACTAACTAAAATTTGTAGTGTACTCAGATTTCCTTAGCTTTTACTGACTGTCCTTACTCTGTTTCAGGATCCCACCTAAGACACAACATAACTTACAGATCCCAGGTTTCCTTGGACTCCGCTTGACTATGACAGTTTCCTTGTCTTTGATGACTGTGTCAGTTTTGAAGGGTATTGATCAGGTGTATTGCAGGATGCTCCTCTACTGGAAATTGTCTGACACTTTTTTTCATGATTAGACTGGGATAATGAATTTTGGGGAAAAAGAGCACAGAGGTAAATTGCCATTTTTATCACACCATATCAAAGATACACATACTCTCAATGTGATTTATCACTGATGATGTTCTCCTTGATCACCTGCCTGAAGTAGAGTTTGTCAGGCCTCTCTGCCTTAGGGTTGCCTCTTCCCCCTTCCCCATACTGTACTCTTGAAAAGGAAGTCATAATACACAGAACACGCCTAAGGAATGAGGACTTATTCTCTATCTTCTTTAAGGGAGAATATCGATATAATTTATCTGGAATTTTTCTTTATAAGAAGAATTCCCTCCTAATTTATTTATATCAGTATGGGCTCATGAATACCTACTTTATATTTTCTATTATAATACAATACTACTTTTTTTTTTTTGCTTTAGTTCTCCCAGCCTTAGCTATGGGGAGCTCTTTCAGTTGGCTCCTATGCCCCATTCATATACATCAATGTGGTTGTATATTTGTTTCTGAGCAATTAGTTATTGCTGGCACTAAGAGATGCCAAGCTGCTCTAGTCCTTGTAACAGTCATTTCTCCAAGGAGCCAGCCCTGTTTCCTCCTATTGGGAAAAGGCATTAGAAACCAAGGTCAGGGTTACTAGGTGTGCTCGTGCTAATGGAATGTCATTTCATTTAGACCATTTCAACGGACAGAGCGAAGAAATGTGTGCCTACCAATATGTATATATACACATATCTATAAATATTTCTATTTGTAATCATCTGTATCTATATTAAATCAACTTATATACTTCCAATCCTCAGGAAGACAAGAGAATGAGACTCCCTTCTAATCAGGGATTTGAGATCTAGGAATTGACTTAGGTGTAGAAACTGGGTGAGATTCCCCACTGTGGTTACTTCAGTCATTTTTTTGACAACCATTGCTAGAGTTTTATATGTTATATAGATCAGCCAATACTGATCTAATAAATTGCCCATGTAGAGAACTAGGGACACCATGATCAATTAGTTCTCATCATCCCCATTGAATTAGGGAACCCATTTCAGTGGCAGTAACCCCTACGATCACACGCTGCCCACAAAGACGAAAAAACATAGAGTTTTCAAGGATGTGGGTGTTCCTCTTTCTAATTTATTTCTCAATGCCTCATTTGGGCAGTATCTTCTGAGTAGGATTGCCCGATTTAACAAATAGAGAACAAAGATGCCCAGATAAATTTGAATTTCAGGTAAATAACAAAAAAAATCAGTATAAATTTAGCATAAGTATGTTCCTGCTCTGGCCCTGAGTTTTCCCCAGACCAGAGGTAGCTCAAGGCTGGAAGGCAGAGTCCGGTGGTCAGGGCAGGGCACTGAGAGTCAAGACTGGTAAGCACGAAGTTCTCCACATGAGGGTCAGCAGGCTGAAACTGGTAGACAGGAAACCGAACCTAGGAAATGGGCAGACAGCCATAGCTCAGGTCAGGAAAGCCTGAAGGTAAACATCACTGGGTGACTTGCATGCCAAGAAAATTACAAGGAACCAGGAAGAGAAACCCCTTCCTTCCGCAGTGACTCTCTTCCACCCTCTACTGGCAAGGGAGGAGCAATTACAGGAGCCAGCTCCAATATCTCTGGGCAATGAAGGACAGATAGATTTAGATCTGACTTTATTTGGCACAGATACAAATGATAAAATTCTGTGTTACTAGCACATGGCACACACACACATACATCAATAGAACAGATCAAAACCACCGAAATAATGTAAATGCATTCTGACACTTGGCATATGAAAAATTAGGCATTTCAAATAATTGGGGGGAAATAGATTATTTAAAAATTGGTGTTAAAAATAGCAGAAGGGCCATTTGCAAAAATAAATTGAGTTAGATCCTCATTTTACTTCTTATACTAAAATTGTAGATCACAACTTAAATGTTAAAAAAATCAAAACATAAAAACATGGGAATGATACATATGCAAAATCTCAGTGGAAAAGTCTTTTTCAGTGTGACTGAAAACGTAGAAGTCATTAACGAAAAACGTCCTACACTAAAAAAATACATGGGGCCCTGGCTGGTGTAGCTGAGTGGATTGAGCGCAGGCCTGCAAACCAAAAGGTTGCTGGTTCATTTCCCAGTCAGGGCACATGCCTGGGTTGTAGACCAGGTCCTCAGTAGGGGATGTGTAAGAGGCAACCACGCATTGATATTTCATTCCCTCTCTTTCTCCCTCCTTTCCCTCTGTCTATAAAAATAAATAAAATCTAAAAAAAAATACATGGGGTAAAATATTTTAAAAATTCAATGGAGAAATTACAACTGAGAAAAATGCTTGCAACTTATATCACAGACAAATCAGTAAGAAAGGGATGATAACGTATTAAATTATCTGCAAAGTTACATGAACAAATATTTCATAGAAAAAATGATACACATGCTTCTGTAATGTATAAAAATGCTCATCATAAGGTAAATATAACTTTCGCTCATAATTTGGGAAATATAAATTAAAATTGCAATGAAATGCAAGTTCTAACCTCTCAAACTGAAGCACCAAACAAAAAGTAGTATAACACACTGTGATAGTAAAAGTGTGGGAAATGAACTCCCATATATATTGGGTTAGAGTAAAATATGATACAACTTTGATCATAGACAGCTTTGCAAAATTATTAAAATTACATGTATGTACACTATTCCACTCAGCACTTGCACTTCTACAAATTTTACTACAGATATACTTGCGCTCATCGCACCATTGTTTTTTAGAGCAAAAGCCTGAAAACTACCTCAGTGTCTGTTATGGTCTGATTGTGTCTCCTCAAAATTCATATGTTGAAATCCTAACCCCCAAAATGATGGTATTAGTAGGTGGGGTTTTTGGGAAGTGCTTAGGCCATGAGGGTGGAACCTTCACTAATGGCACTAATGGAATTATTTTATTCTTAGAGAGCTCACAAGGACCCCTCACTCCTACCATGTGAGGAAACAAGAAGGTGCCAGCCCTGAACCAGAAAGGGGACCCTCATTTGACCCTGCTGGCATGCTGACCTTGGACTTCCAGCTTCCAGAACTGTGAGAATATATTTCTGCTGTTTCTCAGCTGTCCAGTCTGTGCTGTTTTGCTCCAGCAGTCTGAACAAACTAAGACAATGTCCGTTAAAGGGATTGGTTAAGTGCTTATGGTATCTCCATTCAAGAAATACTATGTGGCTCATTTTAAAAATGAGGTGACTTATTCTCATTTGGAATGTATGTGGGATGATGTCCAAGAAATATTTCTAAGTGAAAAAAATCAAAGTGTAGAAAGTATGCATAGTATTTCCATGAATATGTATAAGCATCTATAAGCACGGGATCCCTGGAAGGAGACACAAGACATTGGTAATGGTGGCCTTCTCCAAGGAGGTGAACACTGGATTGTTGGGAGAGGGAGTGAGGCATACTTGAACTGTGTCCATATTTAGATACTTTTGGAATTTTGTACAGTTACATGTATTACCTATACAAAAATAAAAGTTTTTTGTCAAAATGTTTACAGATTACAGTATACTGGTGATGCTCACTACCGCAATTACTGGATTCCATTGTTAGCTGGATTTTAAGGAACACAGTTTGGCAAGGAGCCTCTTCCCCATACCAAGCCTGCCCTCCCTGTTCAAGGGTCTGGGCAGAGGACTTTGGTCAGGTCTCTGGAGCCTCCACAGACCCACGTCCTGATCTGATCCTCATGTTTCTTTGCATTTTGCTGACTGCGTTGCCAACACGCTTTGCTGTGAGCAGTCTGTGGAGAGCATTCTTCTTAGAAGGTCTTGCTTGAATTTCTGAGCTGTGTAGTGATGCAGACTCAGTAGGAAAGGCCATTCCTAGACCATTATAGTTGCAATTTTTGTTCCACAAGAGGCTCTGCTTCATGAGACATTTCATAAATAACATTGTCTTCTACATAATGGCTTCAGAAGGCTGTCATCTATACTTCTGAACAGTGATTGGTATGCAAGAGTGAGATATGCTTTTATTAACCCCCCAGAGTCACCAAATACCTTAGTATTATAGGCAATAGGGGCAGTAAGGGATCCTTTTATGCCCTACCAACTATAAGGAACGTAGGACATTTTTCTTCAGTATCTTTTTCTTTATTTGCTTTGGAAATTAAAGGATGCCTCTCACAATGTATCAATTCCAGAGAAAAGGTGAATTGACCACATGTAAAATCAACTTTTTCACTTGGGTTTTCTCTGATTCCAAAGACTAATTTCGGAAGCTGGCTTTTTTTCCAGGGTTTTTTTTCCTTTTTTGAAACAGAACCCATCCTGGTGTCAAGAAAATATTTTGAGTTCAAGAGGATTAATACATATGGAAAGAGCAAGCAGGCTTTCCACCAGATAAGACTTTGCTGTAATGAAAGTCCTTCAGCCTGACTTCAGCTCTGAATCACCAAGGCATTCAACTGGAGAACATAGACATTAAGACACCAACTTAAGCATCACCTCCCCTGGGACATACCTGCCTATTCACTGAAACTTAGTTACCCTCTCTTTCCTCTGAACTTTCAAAATATGCCCATAGCTCAAGCATTTGACTACATACTTCATCCCACCCAAATGGACCTCTCCCTCTAGCTAAACCCACAGTTAAATATGCTGTTTAACATGATGCTTGGCCCATTATAATACTCTTCAATTAATAAATGAATGAGTGAATAAATGAAATGGTACTGAGCCTAC
Organism: Trachops cirrhosus; assembly: GCA_028533065.1. Classification (NCBI taxonomy): domain Eukaryota; kingdom Metazoa; phylum Chordata; class Mammalia; order Chiroptera; family Phyllostomidae; genus Trachops; species Trachops cirrhosus. Next base: position 134,726,642 of record CM052540.1, on the reverse strand, counting down.
TGAGAAGGCAACATTTAAATAGGTGGACCCCTGGGTGAGCCAGGGAGCGGGCATTGAAAACAAACTGCCTAATTTTTCTGGAGCCAGCCAGCCAGCCAGCCAGCCAGCCAGCCTGGAGAATGTGCAGAACAAATACAAGAGAGCTCTGTAATCTCCCCACAAGATGGACAGGGGAGAAGGGAATACCTGCCCTCCCACAGGGGTAATTGGTGCTCAAATCAAACCTGGAAATCCTATATTCACTCTCCTTTTAGGGGGAAGCACTGTCTGTCTAGCTAGAATTTCAACAGACGTATTCCCAACTGGCTTTATTATCATGACCCAAATATAAATATCATGGCAGGAGCCCATGAGGTGGGAGCACAATTTATTCTAACTGAAAATAGAAGTGGAAAGCATCAGCCTTAGTATCCTTGATACTAGAGTAGGGTTGCCATAGCAACCAGCTGAGTCACTAATGAAAAAAGAACAGTTGCACTATGACTAGACTGACATTCTGTGACATTCTCTTATTTTACTGTAGCTCTAATGATGTCTTCAGTAGGAATGACAAAGAGAAAGTGTCTGACCTCTCTATTAAACCTGCAGCTGCCTTGACACTCTCTGCCTTTAGCCTAATGAATGTGAATTTCTGTGTGCAAATTCGGCCTTGGAGAAAAGCACTTTAGGAATTTTTCTGATTCGTATATTAAACTTGTTGATTCTATTGTTCCTTTAATGCAGTCCCTTCTCTTGCCAATTAAGATGACAATGAAACAGATGAGCCTGAAAAGCAAAACAGGAAAGGAAAAAAATAGTGAAAAAATGTGAGGAGGGGAATACTAATCCATCACCAATGATGAGAAACAGAAGAAAACAACCAAAAGCAGTTTCTTCCCCTTCTCTAAACAGGATGGTCCACAGACAATTAAGCAAGAAAGCTAGGAGCCTCTGCAAAGACAGAGGAATCTGCTGGGTACGATCTGAGAGCTTCTTGCTCCACACACTCACTCGCCAGTTGGCACAGTCAGAGCACCGAGCCAGGCACTGTGGGTGTTACAGGGATGGTATATCCTCAAGTCATCTCAAGTCTAGCACTGAAGCAGGGGTGAAAGGGATCAGTAACTGAAAATGTAACCACACGTGACGCCTACCACTGCCAGGAAACATGTGCAGGAACCGGCATATTTATAATTGTAAGTTTTAAAAATTGGAGTTGATAACATAAAAGACTGCCATAACTTTGAGTATACAAATGAAGTTTAAAAATAGAACTGATCAAGACACTGTTACTGAGTTTGTAAAACAGTGCAAATGCTTTATCTTTTTTTTATTTTCCCAAATGTACTTGTTTGCAAACATATGAACTTGTTTTAAGCCCAACATTGGGTTGCTTTCATCTGCACAAGAAGGGCCACAAGAACTGGTGTCAGCATTTGCTGCAAATCATGTGGGAGTTTCTGAATTCAAGTGTAGGCATACACATCTCTTTACCAGCAGGAAAGAAGAGCGTTCATTCATTATTAAAGCAGCCTTCTAGCGATTCTCTTTCATCAGTATAACACTGCTAGACTAATTTTCTAGGTCTATGACTTGAATCACGTTATTCTCCTCCTCAAGATCTTAACTGACCACTTTCACCATGTCACTCTCCTAGGTGACAATGGTTCCCCTGCAGAACAAGCCGCACCCAGTTCTGCTCCCTGATTTGAAATGCCCTTCACACTTCAGCCCCAACATACCTATCCACACATACGTCTCTTCCTGCCAGCGCAAGCCCTTCCTTCCTGCCAAGCTGGCTCCTGCCTGACCACAAAATGGCATTACTAATGCTCAACTCAATCACTTTCTCTCTACCTGTGCAATCCTAACTCACCCTTCCAGAGACAGCAAGGGCCACTGCCTCGGTAAGTGTCTCTGAATGGCTGTTGCTTTTGTAAACAAAGGCAACCACACTGCACTGCTCACCGTCTTCCTAACATGTTCTTATTTTTCTGTTGACCACATTGTTTGCTCCTTAAGAGCAGGCCTACATCGTATCTTTTCATACACATGTTCTCCTACTTCACATACAATCAGTCACGCCAAAATGCATTCATTCAGTAAGCATCTACGAGCATTAGGCCAGGGAAGAGCTAATAATGCAGAATCAAGAATGTAGAGGGGGCGATCCTGGCACGGTAGTTTGGAAGCAGACAGTGAAGATGTTTTGGAGTCACCTACGGATTTTGGTACTTAATGAACCCTGCTTTGGGCAGAGCTTCAGAGTCTCACAGGCAGCAGGAGGACAGCAGAGATGGGGACAGGGGAAGTTGACCTTCTTTTTTCTGACTTAACCAGAGCAGCTTTGCTTACTTCTGTTCCATTGATTTAGATTTCTTGGACTTTGGGCTAGTTTTCTTTTGAAATAAGGGCTGTTTATGCTGAACAACATTTGAAAACCTCTTTTTCAGGTATAGGAGAGCCTTTAGTGTTTGTAAGTGGGGAGGGACAAGCAGGTTTTGGCTCTGAGTCAAGGCTGACCCCACACCAGAAATCGGTATGCTGCTCGGCCCTCAGGAGGCCTCTGCACTAGCAGCAGCAGATGTCTGTGATAGGCGTTCTTTCACTGCTTGATTGCTATTAAGAGATAGAAGGTAAAGGTGGTCGAATTATCCCTTTAATATTGACAGGGTTTGGGGAGCATTCTGGCATTATATTTTGCCATCATTTACCAAGAAATAAGGTGCTTCCTTCTTTATTCTTTATGTGCATATTTCTTTTGTTTTCATGGGGATGTCTTTCTTGGCTCATCACACGAAGGAGTATTTTAAAGGACTGGTAAAAGACAACTAAAAATGAATCTCTATCAACATGTATAATAACTAAATCTATACTTATGTAGAATATTATTAAGAAAAGACAAGCAGAAGGGACAGTGGAAGTTGTGTGGGAAGGAAATAATGTATGTATGAGAAATCAGCACAGAATCGACCTTTTCTCTGTGTCAGAGCCAAAAATAGAAGCGCATGCTGGTAAAAGCTGCAGCTACCCTCTGTACAGACCAAGTCTCCTCTGGACGCCGCTGCTCCAGACGCCAGCCTAGCTAGGGCTGCCGCCCCCTCAGTTGTTGCCGCTATACATCTTAAGATAATGAGTGGAAGAAACTTCCTGAGGTTTCTGGGAGCCAAACCAATAGGAGCAAACTTTATTTTATAGAACACCTCCATGCTGAAACAGACATTCAAAAAGCATTCCTAACACAGCCGCCCCTTAAAGAAAACAGACACAATGAGAGACCTCTCACTCATAGATCTGTTTCTGTTACAGAACTGTGACATTTGTGGCAATCAGGAAGAAGCGTTGTGTCAGAGTGGAAATATTCATGCTTGAAAGTCATATGGTGCTATGTTCAAATTCTGGCTCAGCCACACGAAGATGAGGAGCAAAAAGTAGGAATATGTATTTTGCTCCCTGTGACTTGTACACAGAAAGTCCACTGGGAAACCCGCTAAACACTGTATCTCTGAGCACTAGAGGCCAATCCCACCCTGCTGTCCTCGTAAGCCACATCTCTCTGTGCCTATCACCCAGTTTCAAACACCACTGTGGTTGAGAACTACAAGTTTACGAATTTGTCTGATTGCCTCACAAGACTGTGAAATCCTTGAGATCCTTGGAAAAGCACGTGTGTCTTGTTCACCACTGAGTATCATGTGCTGAACAGATGTCCTGGTCTTCTCTTCCCCTACCCCCTCTAACTATAGCTGACTTGGGTATCAGAACAAGGCTTGCATGGGTACTTTGGCTGAAAATAGAGCTTACTTGCTGCTAGTCTCTGCCCTTTGGACAGGCTTACTGTTTCCTCCAGCATGTGTGAGCCAGGAGAGCAGCTGTGAGCCTGTCAGAGCTGAGGGGAGCTCTGTATTTGTCTACCAAGTGTCTGCAGTCCTGGGGGGTATGGCTCACAGCACCACACAGAGCCTGGTGGGAGCTGGTGAGACAACAGGAAGAAAGGTTAAATGAATAACAAGTGTATCCAGGACAAAATAGAAATAAACTAGACAGGAACAAGTAGTGACAGGAACAAGTTACTTGATGACTCATTGGGGAGAAGGACAAAAGCTGTGATACTGAAGGACAAGGAGGAGCAACACATGATGTAGGTAACTGCTGTGGTTGCCGAGTCTATCCCATAAAATAATTTTTTCTTTTTACCTTTTATGGTTTATGCCCTTGAACTGTGCACTGGGTGTGATTATTCAAATAGTGAGGAGCCAGATGGTTTTCTACCATAGCTCTATGGGAGGTCCCACAGGGCCAAAATTTGAATTTTAAGGTATTTTCTGTTACTTTACAACTGAATTTTCTTGATTTGTCTTTTTATGCTTTTTACAAAATGACAAGCACAGATCATAAATATAACGTGTACAATCTGATGAATGTTGACAAATGCACATACCCATGTATCGTGTGCTACAAACAAGATGGAAAATATTGACATCAACTTAGAGAGTCCCCATGTGTCCCTTCCCAGGCAATCTCACCCACCACTCCCTTAAGCAAGCACTTCTCTGATTTCCATCGTGACAGATTACATTGGCCTATTCTGGTGTGTCATATAAATGGAATCATAGTATATACTCTTTCTGGCCTCTTTTGATCAGCATGATGCCTTTGAGATTTTTTCATGATATATGCATTAGTATTTCATGAAATACTTTATTTCATCATTGTTATTGTTGAGTAGCATTCCATTGTAAATATACAAAATTGGTTACCCAAACCCTCATATATTTTCTCCTTTTCTAATTGAATTAATTAGTTTGGTCCTATTGGATTTTGTTAATTCTTTATATATTCAAGATACTATTCCTATATTGACTACGTGGTCTGCAAATATTTTTCTCCCATTATTTAGCTTATCTTTTCATCTTTTTAACAAGGGCTTCACATAGAGCTTCACAATAAAGCTTCACAAGGGCTTTATTTTGGTGAGATCCAAAGTATCAATATTTCCTGTTACAGATTGTACATGCTGTGCCAAGTCTAAGAACTCTTTGCTTAGCTCTAGATTCTTAAAATTTTCTACTTTTTTTTCTAAAAGTCTTATAATTTCATGTTTTACATTTATCCCCATGATCCATTTTTGGTTAATTTTTATATGACGTATAAAGTTTAAGTCAAGCTTTATCTTTTTTTCCTATGGATGTTCAATGGCTCCAGCATTGTTTTATTGAAAAGGCTGTAGTTTATTTATTAAATTATTTTTTCACCTTTGTCAAAAACTAGATCAGCATATTTGCGTGGGTCGATCGCTGGGTTCTCTATTATGTTCTATTGATGTATGTGTCTGTCCCTTTTTCTGTACCTTTCCAAATAAATGGTTGAATAAGCTCATCTATTAAGTAAATAAATGTATGCATATATAATAAATAACCAACCTTGCTAGGATTTTGACAGAAATTGCCTTAAAATATAGATCACTTTTAGGAAAATTGGAATCTTTAGTCTACTGAGTCTTCCAATCCAGAAACATGGTAAATCTCTCCATTTGTTTAGATCTTTTTCAGTTTCTTTCATCAGCATTTTGTAATTTTTAGTGTACAGATCCAGTACTTATTTTGGTAAGTGTATACTTAAGTATTTTATTCTTTGGAATAATTGTAATGGTATTGTATTTTTAATTTCTGTTCTACACATTACTGTTAGCATATAAATATGATAATGATTCTTGTGTGTTGATCTTATATGCTGTAACCTTGCTGAACTCGCTTAGTTCTCTGAGGGTTTTTGTGTGTGTGTTTGTGTGTGGATTTCTTGGAATTTTCTACACATACATCACGTCATCTGCAGCAGAAACAGTTTTATAATATTCCTTCCCAATTTGTATATTTTTATTTCTTTCTTCAAAGTATTGCAGTGGGTGGATGTTCCTTCCAGTGCTGTGTTGCCTAGGAGTGGAGCGAGCGACACCCTGACTTTGCTCCTGCTGACTTCTTCAGGATTAAGCATGATGTTAGTTGTGGGATTTTTGTAGATGTTGCTTATTAAGGTGAAGTAGTACCTTAACTTACTGAAAGTTGTTATAATAAATGATGTTAGATTCTGTTAAATGCTTTTTCTGTGTCAATTAATATAATCATATAATTTTTCTTGATTTACATAAACTTTATTGATATGATGGATCACTTGGATAGATTTTGAAATGATGAACCAGCTTTTGCATACTGAGAATAAATTCACTTAGTCATGGTGTATACTTCCTTTAAATAGTTTTTAGGTTTCATTTGAGGACTTTTTGTTTTTGTCTAAAGACATGAGAGATATTGGTCTGTAGTTTTTTTGTGTGTTCATTACTTGACTGGTTTTGGTATCAGGAAAATACAGGTCTGATAAAATAACTTGGAAAATATTCCTTCTTCAGATTTTCTGAAAAGATTGTGTAAAATTGGTGTTAATTCTTCTTTAACTGTTTGGTGGAATTCTCCAGTTAAATCATCTGGGCCTGGAGATTCCTTTCAAAAGCTATAATGAAATGAATACAATGAAATGTATTGGGAATAAGGGTAAAATCTTTTATTCAGGTACAAATGTGTGTTAATAAATACATAAATGGGGAAACAGTTTAATGATAGTTTAGTTGAAATCAGAGTAAAGAACTTAGTTACTATGACCTAAAAAGCTATGATAATTTTAATATAAATACCAGAGCCAGGGGTAACAATTAAAGGCCCTCCACGCTCTGCAGCAATCTTTCTCAAAATTTACTGTGTATGCAGATTACCAGGGTATCTTGTAAAACTGAAGATTCTGATTTAGAAGGCCTGCAGGAAGACTTGAGAGCCTGCAGTCTAACGATCCGCAGATGATGCTGGCTCTGTTGGTCAGTGGACCACACTGTGAGGTCCTTCTGTGCAGGTCACTTCTAGGATGAGATATTCATTTATGAGCAAGCAGCACATCTTAAGAGAATCATTGAGAAATAAACTTGTTCAGAGAAGATAAGGCAGGATAGAAATTAAAACTTAGTTCCATGAGTAACAGTAGAAATGTTAACCCTTAAGCAATGAAGAGTTCTTTCAAATTGATATCATAAGCCATCCAGAGACAATAAGCAAACAATTAACAACAACAAATCACACAAGACCAAACACAGATAACCAACTGACATTTATAAAGATGTTTGCCTTTAGCAGTGATCATGGCATGCAAATAAAACAACTGAGATATTTTTTCAGCTCATGGAGAGGCAAAAGTTTAGTGGGAAAATGGGCATTGTCATACCTTGTTGGTGGAATGTGAATTAACACAATCTTTTTGTAAACTCATCCAACATTAGCTATTAAAATAAAAAATGTGCACATATACTTTCACTCAGTGATTCTATTTGGAGGAAGTCTTTGCTGATGAAATAAACCTAGCTCACAAAGATGGTTATTGCAACATCGTTGAGAAAAACTCCTGGAAACAACCTGGATGTTCATCAACTAGTGATGGACCAGATTGTGTCTATGCAATGTAGCAAGAGAACTTGCTATGAATTCTTGTCTTCCAAGGCTGGAGTGATAAAATAGGCAGCTTGTTGCACAAGAATGTTCAATCAGAGACCATCAGAAATGTTATTTAGGGAATTCTCCTAGAGGCAAGACATAGTCTGCATGAGTTTCAAGTTTCCTTCTGACTGTGAAATGCTACAGTTCTATAAACTAGGCACAATGACCTTTAATGAAAGAAAGAGAAAGAAGGAAGGAAGAGAGGGGGGAGGGAGGGAGAAAGAAAGGAAGAAAGGAAAAGGAAAGGAAAGGAAGGAAGGAAGGAAGGAAGGAAAGGAAAGAAAAGGAAGGAAAGAAAGAAAGAAAAGGAAGGAAGGTAAGTTTACCACCCCATTTTTATCTGCTTTCCTCATTTTAGAATTGGGAATTTGGGACCAGGCTTAAGGCTGGGATATTTTCATTAGCATGCATAGAGGCCATAGACTAAAGCTATTTCATTTAGAGACATAAAAAATGAAGAAAACTGATTACTGGCTTCTCTTTCCCTAATTGTTGAAATGAAATCCATATTTCAAGAATGCCTCCTTTATATTCGCAGTCACTAACAGAAAGTGACTAATTTGTGACTGAGCAGGGACACAGCGTCAAACATCTGAGCATATGGATAAGTGACTCTCTGTGTGTCTAAGATCAATGGAGCCTGACGCCTGCTGCTTTGCCTGGAGCGCGGGCCAGCATAAATGCACTCCGGAAGGGGAGACTGCATCTCATTAAGCACCGGGGTGGGGGTGATGCCTTCACTTCCCTCAATTACTGGTATGCAATTTGTGAACTTTCTCAGAGGTGCTTCTGGGGCCCAGCAAGCATTTGTTACAGTGTTTAAAATGTGTTTTAATGATTTTTTAAACAATTTAGTTATTTTAAAGTAGTTATTTGAAAACTGTAATTAAAAACAAACCAGAAAACACATTCAAATGTGATACATGCTCAATTTTAACACACTGGAAAACACCAAAGTATTAATGTACCTTCTGATTGATTGTCTGTTTAGTAACTAAATATGAATATCAATGCTTAAATTAAATTTGTTGAAAAAGTACTGTTTTGGCCTTGGTTGGTGGGGCTCAGTGGATTAAATCCTGGCCTGCAAACCAAAATGTCACCAGTTTGATTCTCAGTCAGGGCACATGCTTGGGTTTTGGGCCAGGTCCCCAGTAGGGGGCATGTGAGAGGCAACTGACTGACATACCTCTCGCACATTGGTGTTTCTCTCCCTCTTTGTCCCTCCCTTCCCCTCTCTCTGAAAGTCAATAAATAAAATCTTTAAAAAAGAAATAAAATAAAATAACTAATTTTTTAAAAGTACTATTTTGCTTGTTTTATGATGCGATATAATATTTTACTTAGAAAATAGAAAATTACACTGCAAAAATTTTTGATAATCAGTGCCCCAAATCACAAGTTAGGGAAGACACAAAAGTAAAGGTAAAATGAGAGTAACCTGAGAAATTACCATTAGAATTATTAATTCATATATATCTCAAATCTCTAAATGGTCCTCACCTCCTTCAGTATATCCCACCTGAAAACAAAAAGTTCTTTATTCCACTTTAGAATATTTAAACATATTTTGTTTCTTTTCAGAATCTGAGATAAGGTTCTTCGCTCATTGTTTTTACTGTCATTTTGTGGGAGAGAGAGTTGGTACTAGGAGCTGGAGCTGAGTTGAATGTTGGTGATAAAGGTTAATGTGAAGACTTGCATGACAGTTTCTGGTCAAAGGTTGGGCTCTCAAAACCCTCAATTCTTTTCCTGTTGCAAACATATTTTGAGAAATTAAATGAACTAGGAAAATTTCCATCATGGGATCTGACGTTTGAGCACCTAGATCTAAATTCCAGGTTCACCACCTTCAAGGTGAAAAATTTGCCTAGGTACTTTTTTAAGTGCTGCCTCATCTTGCCTTTCTGCAAGATGGGGATAATAATAGCATTGACACCATAGGGTTCTCATACAGATTGAAGGAAACCATATATATACAGTGCTTAGCTAGCATAGTCTGTAGCATATGATAAGCATTTCACAAATGTTAACACCACTGTTGTTTTTATTTGCATATAATTTTTGCCCAAATTTACTTTGAAACTATGGTATACCAAACAGAAAAATAAAGAAGACTAAGTTCTTTAGAAGGTAACTATATTTGGAAATAAGACCTTTAAAGAGGTACTTAAGTTTAAAGGGGGCTCTTAGGGTGGGATCTAATCCAATACAAGAGGAAGAGATCAGGACACAGATAACACACGCCAAGGGACAACCACATAAAGACACAGCAAGAAGGCGGCCATCTGCAAACCAAGGAGAGAAGCCCCAGAATGAAATCAATCCTACTGACCTTGATCTTGGATATCTAGCCTCAAGGACTGCGTGAGAAAATTAATTTCTGTTGTTTAGGTTACCTAGTGTGAGGTATTGTTTTATAGTAGCCCTGGCATCCTAACGCAGTGTGTTGCTGCAGAAGCATTTATTTTATGCTGGATGTCTTCTAGACTCCATTACATCCAATTGGACCTCCTGTCCTGAATACTATTTATCTTTTACATGATCTCAACCCTTCAGCCCTGAGCTGTCCCCATTCTCACTGCCCCAGATTAGATCTTTATCATGTCTGTTTAAAAAGACTTATTTATTTTTAGAGAGAGGGGAAGGGAGGGAGAAAGAGAGGAAGAAAAACATCAGCATGTGAGAGACACATCAGTCAGTTGCCTCTCACAGTCTCCCAACCCAGGCATGTGTGAACTGGTGACCTTTTAGTTTGCAGGCTAGTGCTCAATCCACTGAGCCACACCAGCCAGGGTTTTATCATGTCTTGTCTGTAGTAGTCCCAGCTGATGTCACTGCCTTCAGTTTTTCTACTTCCAGTTCATCCTATCTATCAATACAGGATAATCCCTATGACTCCACTGCTGAAGACTCTTAATTAACTTCCTATAACCTAGAATAATGTCCAAACTCCAGTGTGTGAACCACAAGCTGCCTCTTGGCCTTCCAGCCTGCCCACTCCCCAGCTCAGGTCCATTGCTAAAACTACTCAGAACCCTTGTGTTAATATCATACATAGTAATGTTGTGATGGGGTGGCTTGGAGGTTGGGATTATAGAAATGCAAAATGTGTATAAAATGAAAAATTACCACAATCAATCAGGTCTGTGTTTAAAGCATTCTGTTTCTGATAGGGGAAATAGGGGTTAAGAGAGAGAAGGTGTGTGTTTTATAGTCAATTAACATTCAACATAGGAAGCAAGCATATACAATGGGCCAAAGACAGTTTATTGAATAAGTGGTGTTGAATAAACTATTAACACCACTTATTGGGAAAATTGGACAGATATGTGCAGAAAAATGAAACTAGACCAACTTCTTATACCACACACAAAAATAAATTCAAAATAGGACAAAGACTTAAATGTTAGGCTTGAAACCGTAAAAATCCTAGAAGAAAACATAGGCAGCAAAGTCTCAGACATTATTTGTAAAAATTTTTTATCAGATACGTCCCACCAGGCAAGAGAAACAAAAGAAAAATAAACACATGGGACTATATCAAACTTAAAAGTCTTTGCACAGCAAAGGAATTCATCAACAAAATAAAAGTCCACCCACAAAATGGGGGGATATATATGCTGATACATCTGATAAGGGGTTAATATCCAAAACTTATAAAGTACTTACTAAAGTGAACACCAAAAAACCAAACAACTCAATTAAAAAATGGGCAAAGAAACTGAATAGACAACTTCTCCAAAGAGGACAGATGGCCAATAGACATATGAAAAGATGCTCAACATCACTAATCATCAGAGAAATGCAAATTAAAACCACAATGGGATATCATCTCATACCTGTCAGAATGGTTGTCATCAATAACTCAACAAACAAGTGCTGGTGAGGATGTGGAGAAAGAGGAACACTTTTGCACTGTTGATAGGAATGCAGATTGGTGTAGCCACTGTGGAAAGCAATATGGAGATACCTCAAAAAATTAAAAATGGATCTGCCTTTTGACCCAATGATCCCATTCCTGGGAATATATCTAAGGAACCCAAAACACTAATTTGAAAGAACACAAGCACCCATATGTTCATTGAAGCATTATTTACAGTTGCAAAGATATGGAAGCAGCCCAGGTGTCCATCAGTAAATGAATGGATAAAACAAGTATGGGACATTTACACAGTGGAATACTCCTTGGCCATAAAAAATAAGAAAATTTTGCTCTTTGGGACAGTATGGATGGACCTGGAGAACATTATGCAAAGTGAAATAAGCCAGTCAGAGAAAGACAAATACCTTATGATCTCACTCATATGTGTAATCTAATGAACAAACTGAACTAGCAAGGGAAATGGGGACAGACTCACAGGTGGAGAGCAGATAACAACTAGTGGGGGTGGGGGAATGTTAGGAGGTGGAGAGATTGAGCAAAAAGGCAAAAGGTCTCATGGACATGGACAACAGGGTGATGATTGCTGGGAGGAGAGGGGTATAAAAGAACTAAAAGATAATGTAAAAATATACAATAAAGATTAAATAAAATTAAAAAGAGAGAAAGAGATAGAGGAACATTCAGAGAGTGGCCCATTCATCCAAGTGTCTCAGAAAAAAATACCAGAAAGACTAGAAACCATTTAGAAATGTGCACACATGTTTAAAAACTTCTGGTTTTCTAATGTTTCAAAAACACAAATAATAGCCAACCCAGGTTTCTTGAAAAAATGTAGGAAAAAGAAGGGCTGGATTTCTCATCTTTAGCATGCAAGGATTGTATCATTAGTAACTTCCTTAGGTGTGAAGTAAGCAACTATCTGGGGGAGGGGGTTATTATTGTAATACTTTAGCTATAATTAAATGTCTTTTTTAAAATTAAAAAAAATAGCTAACATATATCTGAGCTCGCTATGTGCCAGGTACTACTTTAAGCACTTTACCTACAAATGTTTCATTTATTCTCCTTAAGCTCCCTCTAAAGTAGATGCTTTTATTATCCCATTTTACAGATGAGGAAATTGAGGCTTTACAAAGATAATTATCTTGCCCAAGGTCACACAGCTACCAAGTGGTGGTACCACTAGCTCTCTGAGAGCCAATAAGAAGGTCAGTAACTTCCTGAGAATTGCGTTTTGTTTTCCCTTGTGTCTAGAAATAACTTTTTATATCTGATTTTAAACTTCTTTTTATTTAAATGGTTTTTTAAGGTCCCAGAAAAGAAATTAAATTTACTGATGATTTGGAATTATCAAGAAAGATTGTCATATCAAGAATTACTATAATATAAATAAGTCAAAGTTTGCTTTGATTAAATGAAACTGTTATATCCACAGGTAGAAGAGGAAGCCCCATCTCCTAGCCTAGAAGTTCAGTATTATACTAAAGCAAATTAGAGACAAGCTCTTGCTGCAGCAAAAGTGTGGTGAGGAAGGCAGCTCACCTGAGCCAGTCAGGAATCTAGTAACCAACTTGGCAGCAGACTAGACAATTCATAGAAGCAGCCCTTTCTTCAAGTCTCCTGCATCCACGATAGCTCTGACCCCACATTCAGGACAAGCGAGGGATTAAAGGCTGCTGATCCACATAGTACAGTTTTATTACACTTGACTTTATTGCATCTCACAGGTGTTGTGTTTCTTTTACAAATGGAAGGCAAGACCCTCCACCTGCAAAAAGATTACTACTCGCTTTATTCAGTACTTGATTTATTAGGGTAGTCTGACACTGGAACCGCAACATCTCTGAGGTATGCCTGTAAGTAGGTCCAGTATAAATTGCATACCTACTACAAGTTAATCCAGAAATGGTAGAGAAGAGGAATAATAATAGCTACTATTCATCACACCTTTACTACGTGTTTTCCAGGCACTGTGTTAAACCCTCTCTATAAGTTATACTTGAACAACAATAAAAAAAAATTATCCCACGTTAACCCCAAGTGAATGCCCTAAGGTATTTTTATCTTCGTATTACAGATAGGGAAATAGAAGGTAATTAGACTGCATAACGTGTTCCAGATCACCAAGGCAGGGAAACTGCCTTTAAACCCAGATTTATTAAGTTTAAAGCCTATGGTCTTTCTATTGCTTCAAGCTGCCTCATCTACTATTGAATGTGGAGTTTCTATAATTGCTATGGTTATTTAAGCAATAAGGTTTTGTTTTCAGAAAATAAGACCCTCATTCTCAATTCACCACTTCAGCTAGAAAGGTTTGTAAAGTAGCTCTTGGCTCTGAAAAACAAAATTGACCTATTTTTAACAGCAACCGATTACAGCTGCTGGAGCCATTGCCTGTGTAGCTCAGAAGGTCTCTGGCAGGTGCCTGAGGTTTACAAATCCTGTACAACAAGGTAATAATGCATTTTGTCACTCACAGGGTAAAGACCTAGGATTGAAAGTGGCTCACTGGGGAGAAAAGAGGAAGACGTCCTGACTAGTGAAAGGAGAGTTATATTGGTAAGTACAGGAAGAAAGAAAGAGAAATAGTTCTTGATTGGTTGCTAATCATGTAAGTTGGTAAATATTTTGAGTGACAACTTTGTGAGGAGAGAATTGTTGGGGCACAGAGGGAAAATAATTGTTTCTTAGATTTGTAAAAGATATGTGTCTTAAGCAGAAAGATGGGTACAAAGTGGGTAACTAATAGGAATATTAGGCAAGTTAATCATGATAAATAATATATTTGCTGACAATTTCGGCTCTGCGAAGGTGTCCCAGGGGGGTTTAACTTCAAGAAATAGTCAATTGTATTCCAGTCCAGAGGAAACGGCTTGTTGAGGAACATTGAAGATACACAAATTCCCAATACTACTAAGGTGAGAGTATTTTTTAATTTTTGTTCTAATTGTGACTGGTATTTAAATAAGGAATATTCTGGAAGCTCTGTTTAGCTGTTTCAGAAAAACTTTTATTTTTATAAAAAGTAATCTCCCTTACAGATAATCATTCCTATGAGAGCGAATACTCCAAGTGCCTAGCACGGTGCTTAACACGGGCATGCTCAGCGTCCCTTCCTTAGTGGAACTCGAGCTGTTCGGACTTTCGTTTCCTGATCCAGCCACCACCTGGGTGTAATTACCTGAACTGCAATCATGCTGGAGGAAATAATTGATTCAAGAGAGTCTAGAGTGCTAGTTTTCTCATTAACCAAAATCTTCACAGTTAAAGTAGATGTTATAACACACATTAAACTCCTATTTTCTTCATATATATAAGATATCAGTTCACCAGGTTTTGTCATTTGATATCTATAATGGTCTAATTTTTTCAATGCAAATGAGAAAAAAATGCTCCTTACCAACTGGTTGAAATTACAATAAGATGCCCTGAAAAATGATTTATATTCAGATCCCAAGAAAGTAATCAATTTACGTTCTGAAGCATGAAATCTGATTGCCCTTTTCTCTAACATAAAACACCATGTACTACAATTTATTGACCATAAAACTACTCATCCGTAGTCAAAGCATTTCGTGCCATGATTTCTCTATCATGGAGAAAGGACTGATGTGAGATTGGCCAACTCTTTCCTTCATACAGAGAAAGGCCTGCCCATTGTTTTAGCTCTACATAGAAGGGAGGCCTCCATAAATCTGTAATGGAATTCTGCAGTTCACCTTCATAATTTATTTCATTCAAGTGCCTAGTAATTTTTCAGGCCTCCAGAATCATTAATTTGTTTTCTCACATCATCTTTTTTATTCCCTGAGTTATAAAGATCTGCAACATTTTTATTGATCAGTGTCCTAAAGTTATTGCTACAACAATCCTTCCTTCCAAAGACATTTTCATTAAGAACCAATGATTTCACTTAAATTACTTTACAGATGGTAGATTTCTAAATAATGTCAAATTCACTTCCTATTAGTAAATGTATATTCAAATGTCTCAAATTACACTTATAAGGATTGGTCGACTAAAATTGTTAAATATTTAGTAAACTTTTCAAAGAGGTTGAAGAAAGGTTTTTGGATCTTATATAAATAAGTATTTTGGTAAAAATTTCTAAATTTTTCATCATTTGAACTTGAATAGAAGTATAATTCATTTTCAGTTTCATAGCATATCAATACTTTCTCTTATTCAAAAATGAACTGGTACATATAAAAATAGAGAGTTTACATGTGTTATGTTCAAAATGCTTGAATTTTAAGAATTCATTTTCTCTTCAAAGAAATCATAATGCCACTGAATGTATCTTAAGTGTGACTCTCTGCTTTATTTGAAGGTCATTTTTACAATGGCCTTTATACTTATTTCCATTTGGAAACGAAGTTTATCACCTATGATCTCTGAGTCACATTCATTGATAGAAAGAAACAGTAACAGTTTCTAGAGCAAAAAGTTTTAGTCTCAATCTGAGGAGAAAAGGATATTTTGTTTAAGGTCAAGTGATTCTTTTCATAACTTCTCTACATCAAGGACCAGGAGAATATAATAATTTTTAACATAATTATGCATTTCTTTGAGTTCATTCAATCTAGCAAAAAGACTTGACAAATAATCAGCTCTCACCTCTCCTTTGCAAGTGTTTTTCTTTGATTATAAGAAAACTAAATTTAGTAGTTTTCTGTACTCCAGGCAAGTGTTCTTTATAAGAACAACTTTGTTATAATCACTGTAAAATAGGGTTTAGAGTATTGCCAAGAACAATTTTAATCTTCTAATATAGTAGATGTGCAAAACAGAACTGAGGCAAGTTTTAGTCAAATATGAATGTTGGACTTTACCTACAATTCAAAAGAGGCTGTTTCATATTGTTTCTGGTGTTCTGGTAACTGATATTAAAAGTCAGAAAACTTTATGAGTTTTACAATTTTTCTAAGTTATATTAATTTTTTAAAATTATGTAATCTTTCCATTACAAATTGTACTAATGAATGTTCCAGTTCCCTGTTACACAAAGTATGGTCCATGAACCACACTGGCATGGCCTGGGAGCCTAGTATAAATGCAGGATCTGAGACCCAGTAAGTCAGAGTATGCATTTTTAATGAGATCCCGATGCATTGCATAAGCATAGTAACATTTGAGAAGCACTGAACTAGTTAATACTGACACTTGGAAGGACTAAAGGCTTCGTTACAGCTTCCCGGTTTATGTGCTGGGGCAGGCTGCTGTGCTGCAAATGGGTTGCAGGTGCACTCAAGCGAGGACTCCCATGGCCCACAAAGCAGATGGGCAGGGACCGATGCAGCCAGAACCCCCCACAGAGGCAAGTGCCCTTGCCCATTAGCCCCCGTGTACCACACAGACATAATGATTTTCTATTTTGTGCTGCTACATGAAAAAGGTAGCGAAGCGCTGCCCTGATGAATTAGATTTAAGGGGGAAATGTTTTGATGGGGAATGTTTTCATGTTGGGTACAGACAGATCTAAAGTGAGGAAGTCAGGATGAGATTGGAAATTTGCTTCAATTCCCTGACTCATTGCATAATAAATAGAGTTTAAACAACACCCAAATGATGTTGGAAGAATAGTTTCTGGCTCACAGATTTTTCTTCCCGTAGCTCTTGCTTTAATATAAACCAGCATAGCCAAAAGCATGTTTAAAATTGTTCAGCAGTAAGCCCTTGGCAATGGAAACAAAATGATCAATAATCATAGGATATAGGTGAAATTTTTAAAAATCTCTTAGCCACATTTGTCAAAGCATTTGTCCAGTGCTTTGAAGAGAGTGGCTTAGAAGTTGATTTAAGAACCTAACTCCACAGCAATTGCTATTGCTGTAAATGGCATGGTACATTAGTTGCTATTTTAACTCTCATTCCTTAATGTGAGTCTGCTTTTCCCAACAATTTTTTAAAGGCACAAAATTAAAGAATCCCACCATCTGAGCTTCTCTGTTGCAGAACAGCAACAACGGCTTCAAATTGGTTTCTCCAGCTACAGTCTCCCTCCTTCAACCCTATCATCCACATAAAAAAAGACCCTTTGAAAATACAAATCCTTTTATGTCACTTTTCTGCTTATACTTTTACAATGATATTGTATAGCTTTCTGGATCATTTAAATTCCTTCATTTGGTATTCACAAGTCTTTAAGACTCCTTAAATTTCAACTTTCTTTGCTATCCCACACCCATCTGCAATACAGCCATATCTAACAGCTATATAGTGACCCAAACTTGCAATGCTTTGTGATGCCTCTGTGTCTTTGCACCTGCTGTTTCTCCAACTATAATGCTCTTCTCCTCTTTCATTCATTTGGCTAAACCTTTCTCATGTTTGAAGCTTCAGCTCCAGTGTTACCTCCCATAGAGAGACCCCTGGCTTTCTTCCTTTCCAGTGAGGCGTTCCCATGGAACCCTGTGTATGTCTTCATCATGGAATTTCTCACAGGATATTGTCACCAGCTTCATGAGTATACAACCCATACACCCATGGGACAGGGACCTTCACATTGAAGGTCCCCTCCTTTGCTCAATTTCTGCTCTCACCATCTTGAAATTCTTAATTTTACCTTTGAATTTGTGTTTTGTAAGCTACGTCCAATGGGACAATGCAGCATGCACCTGAACAGAGGGGACACATGCAATGCCTACCTGTCATTTCTTGCCACCCCATTCATATACCATATGCACTGTACCCCAAGAGCACAGAATTCTGGTGGACCTACAATGTATGAGGCTTCAGCAAGACCAAAACAAGTACAAGACAAGTATGTTACCCCTGCCCCAAGGGGATATATGCTCTCTATTTCAGCTACAACTTGTTCTGAACGCAGAAACAAAGCAGTGCTGTTCTCAGAAACAAGAATGAGCAAGAAACACTACCATGCTTTCCTACTCGTACTACTTCCCTGTATTAGCCAACCACTTACACTGAAAATGATAAGACAGGAGAAAAGGAAAGGTAGATCCATCCTTCCTTATTCACCAGTAAGCTAAAGTTAGAGAGTGTTGAGAGAATGCATGCATATCAAGAAGTAAAATAAAGACAATTGAGTTAGTTTTGTGCAGCATTTCCACTTTCCTGGTAAAAACCAAACACTGCTGTTATGTAATTTCAGTGATTCTGAATATGAGCTAAATGTTTTGTATTTGAACTTAAAACTGGCATCCCACAAAATAAAGATGGATGACAAAATCCATGCTAAGAATTAGAACTTAAATTTTTTCTTTGCTTAGAATGATATTAAAGGAGATAAAAATATTATGCCAAATCAAGAGAGCCCAGAGAAGAAAGGAAAATGTTTGAAATTTTTATGCTGCAAATGATACTTTTATCCCACTTCTTGAACGGGAGGCTCCACATCTTCATTTTGCAACAGACCCAGCAGCGTATAGAGCTGACCCTGATGAGCAGTTCTGGTTTACTGGGCTGTGTAGTGTGTTACGTTAGGAGTGTCTTGAAGGTAGGGATTGTGTTTTGCTTCTTGGTATCCCTACTGGTTCTTCCATGTAGCAGGCTCTCAAAAGATGAATTTCAAATGGCAGTTACAGCTAATTATAATGTTTCTGGAAAGGAGAGACTAAAGAAGCAGCTCTTTCTCCATAATGTATCCCTAAAAAGTATATTTTGTCTTGAATGTGCCAAAATGGAGTGAGAAGAACAAAATCAGCCCCCCAATCAATTGGTGCTGGTTTTGAACACACAGTAGGTCAGTTTGAGGCTTTGTGGGAGACTCACATTGTTTTCTGGAGTTATTCGTGATGTGTGGCTACTTACTGGGTGGTTAGTGCTCACAGGAGACATGTACACTGAGGAATAACAGGGGCTGGGAGATTGGCCTCAGATGCCAAAGAGGATGTCTCTCCAGGTAGATGAAAGCATGATTCCTATATGGGCAACTCTGGTGGTTTAAGGTGTGGTATGAAGGTCCTGTCACATGGGCTGGGCTTAACCAGAAGTCCAGGCAATCCCTGGGTCCCCAGATTCCTATCCAATAGGTATTGTCTGCAGAGTTTGCATGCATATGACCTGGGCACTGGTCACCAGGAAGGCTGGGAATTAGCAGAACTCCAGGTGCCAGGGAAGAGCAACACAAAGGATGATGGAACTTCAGTCCTGGAGGAGTGGAGTAAAGGACAGTTCCCAGAGTAGGAGCCTGACCCACAACCAAATCCGAGAGTGGAACTGGGAAACAAACAGGCAAGGACACTGGTGGGCTCAGGCATTTAGTTAGGGAATGACATACAGTCTGTGTGCCTCTGTGAGTCCAACTAAGGAGAAGGTGACCTGGAAGCCAAAGAAATTATTTCAGGGGAACGGAGAGGAAGATATAAAAAATTTACATAGGAAACTTATACTTTAGTTTGAGAAACAAGACAAATGTATGTGTGCAAAGTAGAATTGACTTCAGCATAACATGTAAGAGCCAAATAATGGATTTTTATATTGTAAGTAATGTGAGAAGTCAAAGTGGGATGGAGAAATAAGTCTTCCTGGAAAAGGTAGCATGAGACCTGGTTGTTCAAAAAAGGAGACTCAGTGCAGTAATAAGGAGCCCACAGGCAGCTGCCAATGGGGATGGCCTCCATGAAGAGTCTGTGCTGGGAGGGAAGAGCCATGAGGTAGGCTGAAAAATGGGACATGTCCATGTCCTAATCCCGAGACCCTGTGCACATTACCTCATATGGCAAAAGGAACTGCAGACACGATCTGATTACTGAGGTGGAGAGAGTAATCTGGATTATCCAGGTGGGCCCAATGTAATCATGGTGACCATTACAAGGGGGACAGAGAGGGGCTGGAATCAGAGGAGGAGACATGATGGTGGAAACAGAGACTGAAATGATGTGCTTTGACATTGGAGGAAGCAACCACAAACCAGCAAATGTAGGCAACTGCTGAGCTGAAAAAAAGCAAGGAAACAGATTCTCCCCTCGGAGCCTCCAAAACAAGCCACCCCACCAACATCTTGACTTTAGCCAAGTCAGACTGATTTTGGACTCCTGACCTCCAGAATTATAGGAGAATAAATTTGCATTGGTTTAAGCCACTGAGGATGTGGTGATTTGTTAGAGCAGCACCAGGAAACTAATCTGGACACTAAGGCACATGGACAGGCTCTTCATGATCCCTGTGACTAATGAAAACCAAATGTAGCCACACACATGACAGAACTTGCTGCAAGATGCCTTCTTCTCTCATGTTCCATGAGGGGAATCACTGCTTCAAGAGAAGCCCTGGAGAGTGGAGGCTCAAACCCATCAGCCCACTGCACCATGTCCAGAGTGAGCAGGTGCGAACTGGTTTTAGACAGATCGAGGTGTCTGCAGGTTGGTTTGGGGTCGGGCCCCTATTCCTGGCTTGGAGACAGCTGCCTCAGCACTGTGCCCTCACATAGCCTTTGCTCTGTACGCGCACATGGAAAGATCTCTGCCGTCTGTTCCGCATCTTCTACGGCAGCAGTCAGTCCTATCGGTTACCAACCCTTATGATCTCATTGAACTTTAATTACCTCTTTAAAAACCCTGTCTCCACTATAGCCTCATTAGGGGTCAGGGATTCAATGTGAATAAGGAGAGGACACAATTCAGCCCACACTGCATGGTGAGGATCAGAATGGCACCTGGTCCCAGGATGGCATCTTTTACTTTTAGGGTCCATGGCCACATATTTATCATTGTTATGAAGACCATGTCAGAAAGCATTATGGAAAATACTTCCAGAACACCTTTTAATTTTAAGCTTAATTTTAATCCTCAAGACTTTCCTAATGTCTGCCCAGGAATTTGCCCATCTGCCCTAAGAAAGAGAAGAAGACCAGGTTGAATACTGTCACCGTTTCCTCACTCACCAATATGAAATGCTAATTACAGAAAGTACAATAGAGAAAATATCATCTTTCTGTAAAACCCATGCAACTGGGGCCTGCTATCAGGATGTAATTATACAAACTGAAATCAGTCTCAAGCAGGACACGTAGGTTACCAGCCCAGCCTCAGAAAGTGCCTAGGGAGCTCCACTAATTACCATGGACTAGAGAGTTAGTCTTACATCTCTTTCAGATAATGTCAGCAGCAGCGGCAACAGACTGCCCCTCCGACATCACACTCCTTCATTATTAGTTTACTCTGACTCACGCTCCTCATATCCTACCCAATAAACCTTTCACTGAGTGATTTATCTTTCTGTGTATCGGGTAGCACTCAAGCCACTGCCTTCTTGCTTCCTTCTTTATATTTCTACCAAGCAATTAGCAAGTGTTTCCTCTCTGCAAGCACATTCATATGTGCTATTTTATATAGGCCTCACTGTAGGTCTGAGAAGTAGACATCGCCCCTCCATAAATGGGAAGAGTGAGGATCAAAGCAGTTACGTGATTAGGCAACAGTACTGAGTCATCCTTGTGGGCATCCGGAGGGATGGAAGTGGGAGAGAAGAGGGAGGGACAGGTGGAGGAAGGAGGAGAGGGGCAAGAAACCTGCAGTAAGGTCAGCAGAGCCCTGTCTCTGCCATCCTCCCAGATCAATACGGCTCTTCACATTCCCTGAGTTCTATGCCCAGAGACTAATTTTATGGGAATTCACTGTAATAGGAACTTGAACAACCTGCTTGATGAGAATTGGTTGGAATTGCTGTCCAGACACAGCAAGACTGTAGTGCAATTCTATAAATAAGCTCTGGCTCCCGTGCCTAATGAGAGCATGCAGTCAGCCCAAAGGAAAATACACTCTGTTGCTGCTGTCAATTTCTTTTTGTCCCAATGTAAATGCAAAAGAAGTGACTTTTCTCCTTTTCTTTTTTTCTTTTTCTCTTCTATCTCTGTCTCTGTCTCTTTCTTTTTTTATTTCTCTTCTTTCTGTTTTTTTTTTTTTTTTTTGCCTTTCTCCCATATACTCTTTCTCTATTCAAAGTGGAATAGGGCCCCAAGTCTGCCCACAGGCCAGCTGGTTTCCCTGTTCCCAGCCTCCACCAAGACCAGGACCAGGGAGGACTGTCATATCCCTCCTACTCAAGCACTGGGCGACACAAACTTATCCCCCAGCTGACCTTTCTCTAGGGCTATAGCCTTAATTTCTTCAGGAAAATAAACAATGTCCTGGCTCTAGTTTCTTTCTTCCTCTCAGCGGCCTCTGAGCTGGGCCACAGGACCTGGGTACCATGGGACAAACCAACGAACATTGCCCTGCTGCTTTTTTTTCTACAGAAAAAAGTGATGATCACTGTTATGGACTGAATGTTTGTGTCCTCCCCAAACTCAGGGTGGAACCCTACCACATACTGGTATTTGAAGTAATGGCGGTAGGAAAGGGACTTTTGAGAGGTGATTAGGATTAGGTGCAGTCATGAGGGTGGAGCCCTCATTACAGGATTAGTGTCCTTTATGAGAGTCCTGAAACAGCTTGCTTCCCACCCTGCTGTCTGCCCAGGAGGACACATGAAGTCCACTGCAGTAGCCCAGGAGAGGGCCCTCACCAGAGCCTGACCATGCTGACTCCAGACCCTGAACTTCTAGCTTCTAGGACTGTGGGAAATACATTTCTGATGTTTATTACCTACCCAGTCTATGACATTTTTGTTATAGGAGCCTAAGATGATTAAAACAATCACTGAGCCACAACTTTGTGAGAATTTCAGTATGAGTTATCAGACAAATGCACAACATAAAAACCATTCTTCAATCAAGGTTCATCTTAATATAGAGAGTCAAAGAGAAGGAGGACCTGACGGTTAGTGTCCCAGTCTCCCCTCAGGCTGTGGAGTTCATGGTGGTCCTCAGTGCTCCAATCAGTGCAGGTAGTGTGGTTTTCAGCCTCTAATTATTTGGGGGACTAGGGAAATATCCATTTCTCTAAATCAGGTGAGGTTTGAGCTCAAGTGCCCATCTAAGCAGCTGAAGGAAATTCACCTGAGGTAATATTGAGACTGGCCACCTACTCAGGTCTGATAAGAACCAGAGGTCTTTGCAGGGGTGTCCAACCCGGGGGCTGAGGGTCGTATGTGGCCCAGGGCGGCTATGAGTGAGGCTCAACACAAAATCGTAAATTTACGATTTTTTATGCTCATCGGTTTTTGTTAGTGTTTGTGTATTTAATGTGTGGCCAAGACAACCCTTCTTCCAGTGTGGCCCAGGGAAGCCAAAAGTTGGAACACCCTTGTCAGAGTTTACAGAAAACACTTCTACCCTCCATCTGGCCTCCTGGGGTCTTCATCCTTGATCCATCGTGGACACCACTGACATCTACATTGCCTGAGCTCACAAAGGCCCCAAGAAGTCTGATAACCTAACGTCAGGTCACACAGGAGGTGCAGAAGTGTTTGTGAAGGCTGGAAATGTCCCCTTCATCATCTCTTTCATGTATTGTCACCCACTCAGGGCATAGAGATGGGTGTGGGTTACACCACTACCCACTGCCCTCTCTCCCTTTCTCACCACAAGGAAACCTTTTTCCTTTCTCTTCTCTTTCCCACTTTTCCCTCAGAAAGCTTATTCAATTCCTGCATTTCTTCTTCTCCTCTACCCCAAACAAGTCTGCATAGTTGTTTCACTGGGCATGGTTTAAAAAAAAACCTCAAAGATTGCTGACTTTAGACTGCAAGTCTGAAGTGTTTCGTATAATTTCTACTGGATGTAGTGACTAACCTTAACTTTGAGTTGGTGAGTGCACAGTAGGGTCTTAACTAGGTTGGATGGGCATTATTGAAGCCATATGCCTAAAAGAAAAGGATGATATGCCTGGTGAGTAAGGGTTGAATGCGTTAGTCCCAGCAACCAATGTGCCTTTCAATTTTATTCCCTCCTTTTCTGGATGCCTGCCACACACACAGTCTCTCATACACACGTTTACCCCATGGTCCTTCCACTCTGATCAGACTCGGTTGAACCATGGGTGGGCACCTGGCCCAAGGCCAGCCAATCACCGACATGGCCTCAGGCAAAAGCTCTCTGCCTAGTAAAGGTGCCCTACATGAATGATGAATGACCAGTCCTGGATCCTCCATCTTACCAACCATGAATTCAGAGACAAAGAAAATCACTGGTAGTGGGAGGAGCAGCAGAAGCAGAGATGCTTTCCAGAAATGGAGTAGAAATGAAATGACAGAAATGGAGAAAAAGCAAAGAAACAACAATAGGTTTCTTGTGCTGGCGTAGTGACAGGGCACCTGGTGGCTAGAACTGTGTTCTCATCTAAAAGGTCCACCAGCTCCTGTTTCCCTGAAAGGCCTAGCTGCACGTTTTCCTTCTCCTCCTGCATATCCTTCCCACACATTCTAATCCTCTGAGTAAACCTGAGCCTCTCTCAGGTCCTTGCAACCTGGAAGAGGCTCACTTCCATTTATTTAGAGAAAAGCTTCTAAGACTTGAATATTAGTGCTGTTAAAGAGCAGTAAACAATGATTTCTTGATTAGTAAACATTTCAAAGAGCAGCAAATGACAAGGGATTTTATTCTGAGTTTGGAGGTTAAGCTGTCCTAGCCAAAAACATCTCAAAGCTTACTAACCCCCTTTCTCTGCTCCTCCTCCTGGTCTGTCTCTGTGTTCCTTCTGCTTCTCTTCTCTTGTGTTCCTACTCCCCATCTCCCTGCTCCATTTATCTATGATGTGACTCCCGTGTTTTCTCTCTGCCTCTTGCCTTTCCCTTCTCTCCACAGTCTCTCCCTTCTGTATCAATGTATCTCTCCCATTCTTCAGTCTCCCTCATTCTCTACTCTTCCTTTCATTCTCTTTTCCATCTCTGGTTGCCTCTCCTTCCATTCTCCTCCAATTTCTCTCCTTACCACCCATTTTTAAAGACCACAAAATGGAAAGGAAATATATTTATTCGTGCTTAGCATATTGTGTGTTCTATTTTTTATTTAATAGCAGGTGAATTAAAACATTTCATTTTTGTTTAATAAAAGGAAATATTGAAACAATCTGCTTTTGCATGGCCCTCAGCCCATGATTTTCCCCAATATTCTTTTTTTTTCAGAGAGAGGAGGAGGGAGGGAGAGAAACATCAGTGAGCAAGAGAAACATCAGTGGGTTTAAATATCAATTCATTGCTTCTTGCATATCCCCAAGTGGGGAGCTGGCCTGCAACCCAGGCGTGTGTCCTGACCAGGAATTGAACCAGAGACCTTTTGGTTCACAGGCTGGCACTCAATCCACTCAGCCACAGCAGCCGAGGGAATTTTCTCCAATATTCTGTGGCTTTGACGGAAAATAAAGGTTCTCCAAGTCTAGGACTGCACAGTAGGTTACCAAGGAAACAATAGATTCCTTGATCAGTTTATATTTGAAAGAAGTTTAAAAAAATTTCCCTGGCATTTAAGTAAAAGAGAAAAGAAAGAGAAAAATACAATCAATTATTTAGTAAATTAGATTATTAATCCAAAAGTTACAGAGCTGTTATTGCAGTGAAAATAGCAATTTTAGTTTCATTATACAGATGTTATCTCTCTTGGTGGCTCACTGGAGCTGACATTGATTTTTCCCCTCGGTTAGTTTTGTAATGTTCCCATGTTACACACTTTGTGAATCTGAAAGTAAAGTTTCAGAATACATCTTACTCTTCGTAGACCAAGTCCAAAGCCCTTATCATAATTCTGATCATCCTGTCAAGTTATTAAAATCCCTTTTGGCATTTAATATCAACAGAGAAATTTATCCAGCATTTGGTAAGTATTTTTAATGCTAATTACTCCTGTGTCCAAGAGCATAGTCACCTGCCACCTAGTGTCTTAATAAAAGATTGCA
Source organism: Trachops cirrhosus (assembly GCA_028533065.1). NCBI lineage: Eukaryota > Metazoa > Chordata > Mammalia > Chiroptera > Phyllostomidae > Trachops > Trachops cirrhosus. Next base: position 134,700,507 of record CM052540.1, on the reverse strand, counting down.
GTAAATGCTCCATCCCGTCAAGGTCTTGTGGGTTCCCTCTGAAGTTCTCCTTGGACTCTTAATGTTTAGCTTCAGATTCTTCTGAATGGCAGGCAGGTCTCTCTATGAGAGGCTGCTAGACCTGACTTCTCTACTCTGAACAGCAGCATCCCATCGGCCACAGTCAAGTAGGTTCTCTCTGGTCTGTATGTGAGTCTATCCAAAGGAGTGCTTAACTCAGAACTTTACCAGGAGAGCGAAGGATGGTTCAGAATGGCTGAAACATTCCCAAACCATGACACAAAATGTATATAAGGTGCATACACTGAATATTATATTGTTACCTCAACAATAGTTATATGTAGCAATTGCCATGATATTTTCATTTAATATTTCACAAATGTTTAAATGTATTATGAGCTGGGCACCATGGCAGGAACTGTGGATGAGGCAGAGAGTATCAGACAAGGGACCTGTCCACACAAAATATATGTTCTCTGGAGGAAAACAGATGACAAACCAAATAAGATAAATCCATATTAGGGTATTATAAAAGTAATGAACTGGGTCACACAATGAACTTACTGGAGAAGATGACTTTGTTTAACGTGTTCTGGGAAAGCCTTTCTGAGAAAGCGGCATGGAGTGAGACTCAAATACTAAGAATATGCCCAGTATAAAAGTCACTGGGGAAAGCTGCTCCAGGTAGAAGGGCCAGCAAGTGCAAAGGCCTGGAAGAAGAAAGGGACAAGATGTGTCCAAGGGCCAGAAACATGGGTGATGTCATTGAAGTGTGATGAGTGAGAGGTTGAGTGGTGTTTGTTCTCTAAATGTTGCTGATTTAGGACATGAAAAGAATAAAATTGTCCTCTGGGATTTAAATTTTGAAATCAATGCATAATGGATCATGTATTTGTTGGGACTTTTTAAACCAAGTCAAATTAAGAGGAAACGAAACCATGTGGCAGGAGAGGGAGAGGAATGCATTGGATTATGTAGCTGGAAAGGACGTGGAAAGTTGCATGTAGAGGTCAGTCTTTCCTACCACTAGGAACATGTGCTGGCCGCTGTGAGCTTACAGCATCCTCCCAACTCAGGGAAGGACTCTGATCGCCCTGGCTTGTTCTCAGTCCTTGGACCAATCGCTGTGTCCAGGGACATGAGGAACCATGACTCACCTTGCCTGCATCACATGCCCACCCCTGGGGCATGTCAGTCATTACAATAGAAGGGAAGTGTGTGGTAACACAATACAGCCACTGGGACAGTGAGATATTTTTGCCTACCAGAGATGAGAAGAATGGTATACTAAATGGTATTAAGGCTACAATGCCAGAAATATGTTTCTTTTTGAAAATTTTATTTTATTTTTTTAAATGTTTTATTTATTTATTTTTAGAGAGAGGGGAAGAGAGGAAGAAGAGGGAGAAAAACATCAATGTGTGATTGCCTCTCACACACACCCCCACTGGGACCTGACCTACAATGCAGGCATGTGCCCTAACTGGGAATTGAACTGGCAACCTTTTGGTTCACAGGCCAGAATTCAATCCACTGAGCCAAACCAGCAGGGTAGTTTCTTTAAAAAATAAAGAGGAAAAACAAGAGACTGAATGATATTAGTACTATCCAAAAAAAAAAAAAAAGAATGTGTTCTTCTGAAGGAGCCTTGGTCAGCCATTAAAATAGACAAAGGGAAGTCATTGAGATAAGCCTTGGTGAGTCTCCCCAAATGCTGTCTGGCACAGAGGAAGGCTGGGTCTGGCCCTCACGGTAAGGCACGTTGTTGAGCTCGCCACTGTCTCTGAGCTAGCCCCTCTGCGGTCCCTCCCATTTTAATTCTGCGTGATCAATGAGTGTCTGATATTAATTTGAAGTACATCCTCTTTAAAGAGCTTAAGAATCTTTACCATAGTCACGGTCTGTCTTAGTTCTTTTCCCAACCAGGTCTTTTTCTTCCTGCATAATTCAGATTCTGTCGATGTGCTTCTATGTCCCATACCAGTTCAGTGAAGAATTCGCTTTCCTGTAATATTGTTAACAGAGAAATCTAAGTCTCTGCATCAACAAGTTCTGTTAGCTCACACAAAATCTGGCATATTTTTTGCTAAGGAGACTTGACTTCCCCTGACAGGATCCTACAAAGTGCCCTCCTGCCAGTTATCTGTTACAGGAAAACAGCTTCTCCGTCTGTTTCTATGGGGCTGCTGTGTATGGGGGTGTCCCTCGGCTCCTGGAGGCCTTGTCATCAGCATGAGCAGCATTCCATTTTGGGGAGAAGGTTTTATATTGCATTACTTGTGACATAAAAAGTAACATTTAACCCTGCTGAAAACAGACCCAAGTTTGGACAAAATTAGGACTGACAGTAAAGATCAAGTATAAAATATGAACCGACATTCTAGATTGTATAGAGTTTCTTCTTCAACTTTTTTTCTTCCATTTATTCACTCACTGACTTAACTAATATTTATTGAGCATTTACATCATGCTATGCACTGGGAATAGAAAGGGGAATATAATACATACATATATTATGTGTATATATGTGCATATAATATATACATATATATTATAACAGAAATGAACAGGGTCTTCATTATGGTCACAATCTACAGTAATCACCTTATTTCCAATAGTATGGACTACTCCATGTCTGGAAAAAAGATGAAGAATAGGACTTGGACTCTTGGTCTTGGTCTTCAAGACCGTTTAGGAATTTGGGATTGAAACAGAAAACTGTATGTGCAGATAATGATCACGCTCGGTCAGCACTCTATGGTGATTTTAAACAGTGTGGCAGAGAGTGTCTGGGAGGGAAGAGCTCGCTGTGTTTGCAGATCTGTGGGAAGAGGCACTCAGCTCATAGTAATGGAACCGGCCTTTGTACAACTTGACTAGATCAAATAGGTGAAGGAGAGGAAAAGAAATTCCAGGTATAGGGGACAGGGCACATAAAAGGGCTGGAGCAAAATGTGGACTAATTTTGGAGGTGAGAGTCATCGAGTCCATTTGGCTGGTGGTGGGATTGATGGGGAATTAGACTGAGAGCCACAGACAGAAGAATGTAGACTACTCAGTTTTCATGCATAGGGTTTAGATTTTGTTCTGGAGCAAAGGCAATCCATGAAAGCTGTGTAAGAAAAAGAATATCTTTGTTAGCAGCGTATAGGATGGGCTCAGGAGATAAGAGCAGAGAAGGATGGAGGATAAAGTGCCTCTTAGCTACTGCCTTGTCCAGACAAAGAAGAAGATGGAAACCTGACTTAGGTGCCTGTGGAAACAGAGAAAAGAAATGGGTTTGAGAAAGGAAGCAGAAAGCGAACTGGCAACACTGCTGTGATGCAGAGGAGGAGAGGTGGGTTAGGGGAGGGGCACTGAGGCCGCCTTCAAAGTCTCTCACTCTTCAGAGGGTGGAGTGATGGTGGCACCACACCTGAGACAGGACACTGAAGAGGAGGGTAAGTTCAAGCTTCCAGCACAACCCTGAAATGCCAGGGAAACATGCAGGTTCAGCTGTCCAGGTTTGAGTTAACAATGTTACCCCCCCACGTCCTGGACTGCACCTACTAACAGCTGTCTGTCATCGTCTGTCTGCTGTCCACTGTGTGTTAAACTTCATAACAACTGGTCTAAGTAGATGTCCACAGACACACTTTTCAGACAAGAAAAGCAAAAACTCAAAGACATTAAACTTGCCTGAGTTTACACAGCTAATTAGGAGCAAAACCAGAATTTGAATTCAGTTTTGCCTTATTCTAACCTTCATGTTAAGTATCTTGCTTTCTTCTGCTCTTACATTTTCCCTTTATTCCCTGAGGGATAATTCAGCTTAATTACTTTAATTAGATTTATAAATCATGCTCAGCCTGAAAAGAAAAATTTAGGTCATTCACTTCATTCTTAGCAGGGAAACAGGGGAAAGAACACGCATACGTGGTATACCCCATGGTGGAAAGCATACAGCTGACTTCTCCAGGGGGTGGTGAGTCCAAGCAAACAGAACACAGTTTCTTTGAGTTGGGCCCTAGGAACAAGCTTGTGGAACAAGATATTTTATTAATGAGAAACTATTATTTACAGAAAGTTAGATAACCATCCTCATTAGTTCCATGTTAAACAGACTGGGGCTCTACTTCTACTGATAAATCTACGGTAGTTACTGTGTTGCAAAAATTTACTATTTCAAGGATATAATCTCCCCACCCACTCATACAGCCTGTGTTAACCATGTTTTCAAGACGCTTTTAGATGTTTTAGACAAAACTGCTCCTGTCGGTAAGATTTGAAATTAACTCTCAAATATGCAAATATTGGGATAATTCCACCATTCCTTTGAATCAATGTCAGAGAATTGTGAGGATAATATTTATATATATACATATATGTAATATATAATATATATGTGTGTATATATATATTCCCCCACCCCCCAATAGAGTCACACAGATACCCATAAAGCAGTGATTCCCAATCCTGACAGCACACCTGAATAACTTGGTGAGCTTTCTAAATGACTATAGCCCAGGGCCCCACCCTGAGATTCCAGTTTAATAGATCTGGGAGGGCACAGGACCACTGTGATCCTAGTAGGTGGCCCACGTGGATGACCACTGACTCCACATGAGTGAAACAGAAGAATGAGAAAGAGCTTTGGAGGCAGATCCACCTGAATTTCAATCCTGCTTCACTACCTACTGGCTTTGCCATTCCAGTAAATTATTTTACTTTTCCACGTCTCAGCTTTTCATCAGTATAATCAGAATAACACCTATTTTGTGGCGTTATCTTGAGGTTTAGGCACAAGAAGTGCCAGTGCAATAAATATGAATGGAGTGACTGAGAGCAAGGTGAGGGCAAGGACAGACAGAAGGGCCTGAGGGAGGGTGAGAAGCCAGAGCAGAAAGGCTGAAAAGGGGGCCCACAAAGCAACCTTAAACCTGCCTCAACCCTATAACAATCATCTCTTGCCTCTCAGGTTTTCTTGAAATCTAGGTAAAAAGCAAGAGGTTGGCTAGAAGGAGTGAAGGATTTTACCCTGAGGAAGCCCTGCAGTGTGGAAAACCCTGGTGCTCCCAGTCTCCCTTCTCATTTTCCTTGACTTGGGGAGGTTCACACCACCTGTGCATGGCATGCTGACTCTAGGACATCACACTCCCCAGTGGTCTTCAGGATGGAGTCCCACACCAGCAGCAGCGATAGCAGCATGTGGGCATTTGTTAGAAATGCTAAACCTTGGGGCCCCCGTCCTGGAGCCACTGAGTCCTATATTCTGGGGATGGGTCCCAGGATTCTGCGTTTTCCAAGCTGCCCAGAAAATTCTGATGCATGCTAAAGAGTGGTAACCATGGTATTAAATCACTATAGCAGGTGTCTTCAGCCATAAAAGTGGTTAGTAACAAGTAAACACCACAAGACTCTTCGTTTCATTCACTATTGCTAAATGAACTCCTAATTCTTGCCTCCTTGGCTCAATCAATTGTATAAATGAGTAGATATCCAAATCAGTAAATCCTCCCTCAGAAAGAAGTGAGAAATCATCCTTCTGACTTGCTAAAGCTGTTGGACAACACTTAAAATTACATTTTTACACATTATCCCTGGGAGATCTACCTGTGTGTAAACATGCGTCCTTTCTGTCAATTAGGTCTGTACTAGATTTATTCATTTGTTCACCGTTGCAAGGATTTCCTTTCACAATCACTCTTCTAGATGTCTCAGTCATTCTGCTATTCTTCTGATTAAGTGTGTCCCGGAAGTCAGGCTGGTCTGTCACTCACTGGTGAGTCTATCATATGCCCACTTTGCTCTTCACAGTACACGGAGAACACCACTGCAGGACGTAAAAGCTTAGATTCTGGCATCAACTGGGAATAGGTTTAATCTCATCCCAATGTTCCTCATATATAATACTAGCTTGCATTTTGGGGTAAATTACTTAAATTCTCAGAGCCTTGTTTTCATATCTATTGAAATGGGGTTAATAATATTATTGATGTCTGATTCACAGGGTTTTTGAGAAACATGTTAAATACTGAGTAAAAAAAAATCCCTATTGGTACTATGACTTCCAGAAGCCTCTTTTCTTCTAATGATGATATGAAACACTTGCAGATTTTTGAAGAAAGAAGATATGATTCCCTATGAGTGGAATCATAGGCCTTTTGTAGAATGTGAGATTAAGTATTTACAGTAGTGCTTTTCAAACCTTAGCATGTATGTGAATCACTGGAGGATCTTGTTAAAATGAAGCTATTGATCCACAGTGTCTGAGGTAGGATCTGACTCTCCTCGTTTTCAACAAACTCTCAGGGGCACCGATGCTCCTTGTCCTGATTTAAAGCACTGAGGTTATGTGCTAGCACATGGTAAATACCTAGTAAACATTGGCCATTGGTATTGTGACTTCCAGAAGCCTCTTTGGCTTTAACAACAATTTCAAATAGTTGCAGAGATTTGATGTATATAGACATTAAGTGGAATCCTTATCTTCCAAAACCAGGAGATAGTTACAAGATCTAGCTTTCCTTGATTTCTTTGTTTGGAAAAAAAGGGAAAGGAAGTATTTTTTCATCTTTTTAATGAGCTGCTTCTGCACAGAGGACTTTTCTACATGTGCTTCCCTTTCCCTTCTAGCTGAAATGCTTCCCCCCACTTCTCCTCCTTGCCCACTCAAATGCTAACCTGACCTCAGGGTCCAGCTCTTTCAGGAGAAATCTAGCTCTCAGCACACGAATGTTCTATCATACAACATTGCATCATGTGATAACATTACATTTTAAGTTAAAAACCACCCCCACTAATACACTTGACAATGAATGTTGTTCTCAGTACCATCTTAAGAGATTGGGTTTATGATGCTGCTGTCATTGCTTAGAACACTTTTGGGACTTGTTTTTGGGAATTGCCTCTGCATTAGTCAGAATGTGCTAGTCTATGGGCATGACAAAAATATTCTAAAATGTCATTAGCTTAATGCTATAAAGCCTTATTATTCTCACTCTCATCATATTCCATTGCAGGTCAGGGGCTTTGGTGGAGGCTGTGCTCTGGCTTCTTTTATTTTGTGATTCTGCCATCTTAGAGTTCTTGGCTATGGGCTGAGGAGGAAGAATGTGGACAAACACTCCGGAGGTCTGTGGTCAGGGTTGAAAGGGGTTCCAGTACTCCAAAACCCAGTCAGGTAGTTCCAAGACGACTGCTAGCCGGATCCAGCAAGTCAATGTGCCTGGGTAGAGGATACGGTACCGGAGAGCATTGGCCAGGTGCTGCCACCCCCTGAGCCAGTTTGCAGGACGTGCAGGAAATCAGCCATACTGCGTTAAAGAGCTTTTCAGCCAGTGTCTGAGGCACAGTTGTGTGCACTGATTACTTACAGGTATGCGGAGATATTGTACACTCCAGCTCCCAGGGTGGATGGGCAGAGGTTATGGCAGCTGGAGGACCCCCTGGGCAACCACCATTGGTCATAAAGAGTCTCATACAAATATTTTGCCATGGAAAGGAAAAGGAATCACTACCATGTTGTCATACTTAGTTATTGAGCAAAAAGGTGTATTACTGAGTTGACTTTTCTCCAAAATCAAATTTACCTCTAGATATGTTTCTTATTATAGAAACTCATGCTAGAATGCTATACACTCTAAACATAATTCTAAGAGGGCTTCCAACATTATTTTAATTAGTAGGATATATCCAGGATGAATGTTATTATGGTTAGACAAAAAATTCCTTTAGTTTTTTCCGTATGATCACTTTAATAGTGCTTAGTTATCTTTAACTTCATTCAAAACAATTTTATTAGATTGCATTGTGACCACTGTCATATTAGTGTACATTTTTTTAAAAAAGTACCTAAATTGGTGAATTTTTGTGCAGCCACTTTAATATTGAAGATGGGAGAAGACATGCAATATTTTTGGCATAATATGTTTTATAATTTCAAGACAGGTAAAAATGCAACTGAAATACAAATAAAAAGATTTGTGCAGTGTATGAAGAAGGTGCTGTGATGATTGAACATGTCAAAAGTGGTTTGTGAAGTTTCTTGGTACTATTGACATTTTGGCCAAATAATTCTTTGCTGTGGGCCTGTCTTACACATTGGAAGATGTTTAGCAGCAACCCTGGCCTCTACCCACTAGAAGCCAATAGCAGGTGATAGCAGACATATTCAAAGTATGCACATCAATAAAGTTATTGATGAAAATGAAAAACATGTCTATTATTTTACAGAAAAATAATAACAGACTTTTTGGCCAACCCAATACAAGTCATGAAGGGCTACTTTGAAAGGGATCACCTTCATTTTTATGTACAAAATAGTGTGCTTGTGAAAATAGCAGCATCATTACATTACAAAAGTAGACTCCACCCTGCCTGGAATAATTTTCTTTCTTTTCATTCTCCTCCTACTCTTTCTCCTTTTTCTCTCTTATTTCTATATGGTAGAGGCCAGGTATTTTGCCCCTCATAATAAGTAGCTTGCTGCCAGGCCCCTGATAGGTGTCCGGAAAACAAGTTAGTGGTTGATTAATTTGCTCCCTAGACATGTTGATAAGAGAAAATAAATTTTAGCTGCAAGAGATCTTTTAAGATAAAGTATGTTTTAAGTTTTCCTCCAAGAGATAAATATTTAATATTAGAAGGGTTTATCTGAAAGGATTTCAACCCTCTTTAATAATCACAACTGTATTTTAATATGTGCCATTCATTTTATGTACATTATCTTTCTCTCTAGACTGTCTCAAGCATATAAATATTCCAGAGAACATTACAGAAATATATCCAGCACTAACCTAAATTATTAAACACTACAGGTCTTATTGAAATGCTCTCTGTAGTCTTACTGGAATGCTCTCATCTCTTCCTTTGCAGAAGTAGCTACTATCCTCAATTTGGTATTTATTATTCATATGCCTAAATGGTGTGATATTGTTTATCTATCTTTGACAATTGCCTTCTTTTTCCCCCCTGAGCAACATGCTTCTGAGGTTCGTGTTGTTATGTGCAGCTCTGATTTACTCAATTTAACTGGCATTCAGTACCAAGGGAAAATATATTAATCTATTCTGCTGTGTTAATGTACTTCAAGGTGAGTTCTGATTTTCGGCTTTTGTAAGAAGAGCTTCAGTAAAGTCCTTGTAAATGCTTCCTTGAGCACCTGTGCTAAAGCATTTCCAGGACAAATGCCTAGAAGTGGGATTGGGGGCTTTATAAGCTCTTGCTTTTAACTTTCCAAGGCCACACAAGCTGTCCTCCAGGGGTGCTGGTTTGGTTTTCACCCCCACCAACGTTCAAGGAGAGTTCCTACTCAGATTCAAGCTGGTGGTTATAAAACACTGTTTCAGTTTTCTTTCTTTTTAAAAAAATCTTATTGAGGTATAATTGACATAAAACACTGTATTAGTTTTAGGCCTACAATGAAATGATTCAACTTGGCAACTTTCAGATATGCAATGCTGAGTTATTAACTATGGTCACCATGCTCTGTATTGAATGCCCATGACATTCACAACTGGAAGTTTGTACCTTTGACCCCTTCACCCATTTCACTCATCCCCCACCCCTGCCTCGGGCAACCACCCATCAGTTTCCTGTGCCTGTAAGTTCAGTTTGTTTTAGCTTCTTAGTTTTAAGGTTTCTTCTTAGATTCTACACGTAAGTAATGTTAGATATTTGTCTTTCTGCATCCGACTTATCACACTTGGCATAACGCCCTCAAGTTTCATCTGTGGCAAATGGCATGATTTCATTCTTTTTGTGGCTGAATAATACTTTATTATACACATATGCACATATCTATATGTGTGTCACATTTTCTTTATCCATTCATCCATTGTTGAATATGTGGGTTGTTTCCCTACCTTGGCTATTATAAATAATGTTGCAATTAACACAGGGATATGTATCTCTTGTCAAGTTAGTGTTTTCATTCAGAAAATACCCAGAAGTGGAATTGCTGGATCGTAGGGTCATTCTACTTTTTAATTGTTTATACTACCTCATTTTTCAATTTGCATTTCCCTGCTAAGTGCTCAGGCTGAGCACTTGATCATATGTCTAGCAGAATCGGTATTTTTCTTTTGTAAAGGGTATACTCACATCTTTTGTCCATTTTTCCACTAGGTTATCTTTGGGGGTTTTTTTTAATTAATTAATTTTTTTAAACATCAATGTGTGGTTACCTCTCGCACGCCCCCTACTGGGGACCTGGCCCATGACCTGCCCTGGTTCTGCCCTGACTGGGAATGGAACCAGTGACCCTTTGGTTCACAGGCCTGAGCTCAATCCACTGAGACACACCAGCCAGGGATATCTTTCTTTATGTATTCTGATACAAACCCTTTGTCTATGATGTATTGAAATTTCTTCTCCCATTTGTTATCTGGTCTTTTTACCTTGTTTATGGTATCTTTTCATGCACAGAAGTTTTAAATTTAAATATAATCAAATATATCAAAATCTTTTGCCTTATAATAAGATGAGGTTTTGCTTAATATGTTCTTCCCTATACTGTTAGAATGCATGCCTTGATCCAGTAGGTCTAGAGTAGAGCCTCAGATTCTGCTTTCCAAAGTGCTCCTTTATTTAGGCTTTCACAAATGCCTCTCAAAGAAATATTTACTTTTTGCATAATTGCACATCTTTTGTTAGATATAATACTAGGCCTCAAATATTTTTTATTAATTGCTGCTCATGTTACCTACATTTTCTGTTTCAATCTTCACAATCCCATGAGTGAGATATTTTATAACTAAGGAAACTGGATTCAGAAAGATTAAGTAATAAGCCAAATGTCATAGGTAGGAAATGGCCAGGTAATCCCAACTCTGCTGGCCCAAAGAATTCATTTGAGATCATGGCTCTGTGATAGTGTCTGGCAATGATCCTTTAATTAACAATGGTTGAAAGTGAGACCTCCACCAGGTGGCAGGAGAAGCACAGTATTTTATCTGCAGTGAGTTTCCACTTCCCTCTGGCTGCAGTACGTGTTACTGGCAAACTCCTGATCTGTTATAGACTGTTTCAGGAAGATGAATCAGGTTCCCTTCACTGCCTGGCTCTGTGACATCCAGCTGGGTCAGGGTATCATGCCCACAAGTTTCTCCTAAAAAGTGTATTTCAAGAGGCTTATAAACGAGAATGAAAATTTGTTTTCCACCAGTTGCTTTTTCATCATAGTGAGTTCAATTCAGGCACTTAACCAAGAATGGGAGGCATGATTTGAAATATTTGGCAGGATATGAGAGGAAGAAATGGTTCATTCGCTATGGGGGAAGGGAAAACTTTTCAGGCAGATAAACCCAAAACAGTCCAAATATTCAGGGGTTATCCAAGCCAAATGCCTGAGGACCAGTAGCTTCATGCCAGAGCCCAGACCATCCCCTTATTTGGTTCTTTTATTTTCTTTCTGAATATAAAACAAGAAATTATTTTTAATCATGAAAAGGAATCCATTATCACCTAATATTCCTGCCCTGAGCTTAGTAAGGTGAAAACACTGCAGTCTCCTTAAGAAGGAAAATGGACTATTGATTTTTAGTTACTCAAAAGCATAAGCTTGTGTACCGGGGAGGCCCCAGCTTCAGCCATCAATGTACTTTGAGCGATCTCAAGTCCGAGTGTCACTCGGCAGTCCCCGGAGAAGGCCCCACCTCTTCATCTCTCCCTACCCTGTGATCACCACTGATGTCTCAGCATGCTTCTTCCAGAGCACAGCTAGCACAGTGTTTCAGATATCGTCATTGCTGGAAAATGGGCATTGTGACTGACACCAGCACTGATGGAAATATGAACATGCTCCACAGCTGGGGACATTAGGCAGGCTGGCCAGGCAGTGTGAGAGGGGCCAACTGGAGGAGAAAACCAGATTACCAGGGGTCCTAGGGTTTCTGCTTCAACAATTTGCTGGGAGGTAAGGACAGCGAACAGGGTTCATGCCACTGAGGCCCAGACATGGAAACTTAGAGAGTTTTCCCCCCTGGGTCATGTGGCTGCTCCCCAGAGTCATGTGGCTGCACACTGTGGAGCCAAGCTCTGCACCCAAGACTGAGCTCCAGGCCCCAACATGCAGGCTCTCAAACACTGGGCTACAGTGCTCAGTGGATGAGTATTGAATTTACTTATGAGAGAAGTTGTGCTTTGTAACCAAAAAATACAAAAGAAAATACCAGGTGTAAGAAACCAGTCATCTAGAGAGAGGTTAATGGCAAAGAGAATAAGAATGTCCTTAGCAATTGGCTATGGACCCCGTGGACACCATGGCTCTTTCCTCTGCGGCTGAGGATTCCAGTTCTCTCACCACAGGGTGTGGTGCCCCAAGACTAGAGCCTTGAGCCCCACTTCCCTGCTGCTGCCTGGGCCACACCTTCCTTATGGCTCTCTGGCTTCTTTCTTTGATGCATCAGGGCTCTATGGCCTGAATCACAGGCTAATACATGGGGATAAGTTGCTACTGTGAATTGTTTTATAAAACAAAGACACCTTTTCTTAAAAATTCTCCCAAGTTAATTCTTGCTAATTCACCAGTGGTTGTCAATGATCTTTGGGCACAGACCCCCCTGAGAATGTGGTGAAAGCTGCAGACCCTCTACCCTAGAAAGGAGCACACACATACCTTCAGGGAGGTTCATGTACCCCCGCCCCAAATGCTATCCAGAAACTCTAAGCTGCGAACCCCTGCCTTACATGGCCATTATTTAGGTTTTTTATTCAAGTTCAGACACACAAAATCCTATTGGCGCCATTTAGTAAGGCATACCCTAAAATAGGAAGGGATAGAACTTGGAAGTTATCTTAAATTATACCTTTTACATCTTTAGGCAGACATAAATAATAGTGCCTTTAAAATGCCATAAAAAGTATTTCAATAGATAAACTTCAGAGGTATTATAATAGCTTTCAGTGGTTACATCTGGTGGAAAGCAGGGAGAGGGATTTGGAACATTTCAGCATCGTGGGATGGGGACCCAGGCTGCGCTGCACACAGGGCAAGGCTCTGATCCTGAGTGCTCGCTGCTGCGTGTGTGGAGTTGGAGGTCCAAGCTTAGAGGGTAAGGCCGTGCAGAGGAGACTTTAGCTGCATCAGTCTGCTAGGTCTACTCCAGGGCCTTCCTCTAGAGGGGAATGGATTCCCAGGCTGAACGTGAAAGTTGAACATCTTAGAATGTTCTGAGGACATCTATCTGAACTTCATGCTTCTTGGGGCTTAAAGATAGTATAACAGACCTTCACTGTCAGCTGGCTGGAGTGACCAACAATCCTGGTTGGCTTGGTATTCTTCTGAAAGTTCCGCATCTCAGGAAACCCCTCTGTCCTGGGCAAAGAGGGACAGTTAGTCTCCCTACTTGGATCCCAACTTGACCTTGGGCAAGTTGCTTAAGCTTTCTGAACCTCAATGTACACTTCTGTAAAATAAGGCAAACACCCCTGTGTTTCAGGAGCTTTATGAGGATTAGATTAGGGACAATGCATGCCAATGCCCAGTATTTGGTAGGCAGTCTTTTACTGTTGTTCTCTTTGCTGTTGTTATTGTCCTCCTCATCATTGCCTGGAAGGCCAGGCTTTGGGGGTGCCTCAGGACCACTAAAATACATGCAGTTCCCTCATCCCTATGTCCCCTCTGGGGCAGGTTGTGAGGCCCTAAATCCATCAGGATTAGGAGAACAGGCCCAAGATGGAAATGTGATAGAGGCAACGCATCTTTAGCTCTCCCTTTCCAGATCCTCGGTCTCTCCTTCCCACCTCTCTTCCCCTTCAACTTTCCCGTAGACACCTCAAACTCTGTCCTCTACCTCAAAATCTGCCCCCAGGAAAGGAGCGGCTAAAAGTCACCTGTACTTACGTGGTTTAAAAGAAACTCCTGAATGTGTGGGCATTTTAAATCTCTTGCCTTGAAAATAAAAGGCTATGTCTGCTTTTGAAGAAATGCACAAGGGAATTTGACCCTTTCATGGCTGGATCAGTTAGGCAAGATTTAGCTGCCCATACAAAAAACACAAATTATACTAATTTAAACAAGAAGGAAGTTGATTTCTCTTTCTCATAAAAAGATCCAGAATAGCTGACTCACAGCCGTCAGGGACCAAGGCATCTTCCGTCTCTCCCTCCCTCCGTCCCAATGCTGTTTTCCACCTTGAAAGTCACTTCCTCATCCAAAAAGGCTGCTGGAGATCCAGTCACTAGAGGGCATTTAATGGTCAAAGAAACGACAAAGGTAAAAGGGCAGAGAAGATACCTGATAACTGAATCAGTTCTCTTTAAACAGCCTTACCGAAAGTCCCAGAAAACACTTACGTTGACATCTCATTGGCCAGAGCTATCACATGGGCACCACTAATTGCAAAAGATATTGGGAAACGCGTTCTTTCCTGGGTGGATTGCAGTGGTACGCAAAACCCGGGTTCAGATACTGAGGAGGAAAGGGAGAATGCACCTGAACATGCACCCCGCGGGGAGCTGCACTTGTGAAAGGTTTTGCCATTTCCTCTGCCAGCTGGTTTATCGGAGTCAGTGTATCCCCAGCTCTCTCTGTCCCCCATTCTGGTGTCCATTCCAAATTTAGGTACTCATCAGTAACCAATAAAAGAAAGAGCCAAGGGAATTATGCTAATGTTGGAAGGAATTGAGTTAAATTGCTAGTCACTGGGTCAGAGTTCCAGGGGATGTTCTGTCTCAGGATTTAAAAAACCTGCAGTTTACAGGCAAAAAGGGGCTGGAAAGAAGTATTCCAAGTCATGAAAGGCAAGGACCTACCTCCCAGATTGCTCTATCCAGCAAAGCTATCATTTAGAATGGAAGGGCAGATCAAGTGCTTCTCAGATAAGGTCAAGTTAAAGGAGTTCATCAT
>CM052540.1:134632538-134685577 GCA_028533065.1 Trachops cirrhosus | reverse complement strand
GGACAACTGTAATAGCATAATCAATAAAATACATTTAAAAAAATAAAAAACCTGCAGTTTAAAAAATCTTTAGCACATATCTGGGGGTTTAAGGGTTGTTATATTCTTTTATGATTTTATTTATAGTTTTATTGTTGCTTCTCAACTGTGTAATGAAATTAACTTATAAAAGCAGTCAGGAAGTCTTAAAAACAGAGACTGTTTCTTTTCCAACATTTGATTGTGACTCACATAGAAAAGAAATATGGAATGACCAATGAACCTTTGGCTCATGATTTAAGATTGGAATATAGTACTGGTAATACAGTGGTGGCTGATTGCTGCGGGAAAAATAAATCTTATGGGAAAAATTCTAAATGTCCAAGAAGAAGTAAACCATTTCAGTTTATTTGCTATATTCCTGCAGTAGCTGGGATTTCTCAGCTAACATTACTAATGACATCAGACAGATAAAATGTGCATAGTATGAACCTGATGCCAAAAACATTCTCCTAGTTCTTCTTCTCGAGACATATGATTCTTTTAACATTCACATTTTAATCTCAGAAGTACAGGAAATAAACCAAATCACCCTGTCAGTTAAAAAGCAGTGAGAAAATGGAAGGAGAGAAAAACACAATAAAGATCAAATCAAAAATAAAATTAGGCCCTGGCAGGTGTGGCTCAGTGGATTGAGTGTGGCCCCAAAGGGTCGCTGATGCAATTCCCAGTCAGGGCACATGCCTGGGTTGCCGGCCAGTTCCACAGTAGAGAGCGCATGAGAGGCAACCACATGTTATGTTCTCTCTCTCTCTCTCCCTTCCCCTCTCTAAAAATAGTTGAATAGAACCTTTAAAAAAATTAAAAACAAAAAAAAAGTGAGAAATAAGTTCTAGGTTCAGCTGCACAAATAAGACAGCCATGACCCGTAAGGAAAGTACCACTAGTATGAAGAGTCTGACTGACCAGAGAGAGAGTGGGCAACATGAAGTGCCCTAAAGAGCATCCACCTGTTTCGGGAAACCATTGAACACGAAGTCAACCAGGAGGTATATTCACTTTAAACTGAAAAACAAGGATGGAAAGAACTTTTCTGAAGGGTGAAAAGCAAAATGTGATGTGCACGATCAGTTGCCACTTGCTCACACGTGCTCTGTGGAGCCCACAAGAAGGAGATGCTGCCCCGGCAGCAGCTGGAGCACGTGAGGCCCCGTGGAGAGAGTGCTCCGTGCTGACTGTTTCCGGTGTTCAAAGCATTCCTGTCCAGTCGTGCCTCTTAGTGAAATGCCTCATTACACCAGGAATACAAATCACTTTCCTTCACAAACAGATGGTATCTCTAATATTTCATAAATTCCATCCTCTCCAGCAAACTTCAATAATCGTTGTAGCCACTGCTCCGAACTGTCCTCTCCTGTGCTTGCGTTTTAGTGACAGGTCACAGACTCCAGCGCACATTCATAGCATTTGTTTTCCTCATTTCCAAAACCAGTGAAGTGAATGTTAAAGCTAAGACCCTGCTAAATTCATAGCACAGTACAAGGGGTTGAGCATGGAGCCCTTGGGTTAATCCTTTCAAAAGTCTATGTAATAATAATAGCAGCTGTCAGGGGGAGCATCCACCTTGAGCCAGAACCTCTACAAACAGCTTTACGTTCATATTCTCATTTAATTCTCCCTGCAACCCTCTAAGGGAGTATTTCCATCCCATTTTTTCAAAAGTAAGGAAAGTAAGGCTGCAGGTCTTACTGTTATCAAATGGCAGTGTCGTTAGTATTTAAATCTGGGTCTGTCAGCATCCAAATCCATGCTGTTTTCTACAGTTAGCTGCCTCATAAAAGTTCAGATTTCTTTCTCCTTTGATTATTTTAGCATACCTTCTTGGAATAAAAGGAGAGGAATGTTAGAGGTTTTTTATAAGATTATAGTAATTTTGTTATTTTTCTCAGTGAAACTCATGCCATACTATTTTAACTAGATCTAAACACCACAACTTTCTGTACATTTTTCTAGATTACAACTGGATCTGTCTTTTGTCCATGTGCGATACTGGGGATTTCCACAAAGGTTTATGGGCATCATGAGGAAATAACCACAATGATTCAAGGGCATGGCGTTCTGATACCCACCCCACACTGTGTGTGATTGTATTTCCTAGGCACACCTTTCTTTAGGAAAGAGATGGCTCTTCTTAGACAATGAAGCATTTCAATCCACTGACTAAGCTATTACATTGAATAAGTTTAAAAGAGTCTGGAGAAATAGGAAGGGTAGTGGGATTCCAGTCTTGTAAACACATGCATTTAACACATGTGGTTTGCTGGAGAATATATGCATGTAATTATCTAGAAAGAGTTTATACCAGAATCATAATAATAGCTACTACTGAATGGTAGAATTACAGTGATTTTCTTTTAGGTGTTCTATAAATTTCCTAAAACTAATATAATTCCTCCTCACAAAACAATATATTTAATGGGTGTAAGAATTTCCAACGTATGGAATAAGTGGCTGGAGGCACAGCCATATATCATGAGGCCTCTTAGTATGGTACCATCTCTCGTTTATGAATGTAGTTATTAATAATCAAGATCTTTGCTCTCTCTTTGCCACTTTTTCATCAACTGGAAAGATAAACTTGTCCCCCCAAAAATGGCAAAGTCAAAGCGTTGACCATGGGGTTAATCTCTAGAAACCAGCATGATTTAATGAGTAAATAGTCTCCATCTATTTACATGGCTTTGTGTTTGTGTTCCTTTTGTGCAAGAATTATTTCCAGAGATAAGAAATCATAGCATCATTTTGCTTATCTATTTCCATGGCAACACATGGATTCAGGCAAGAGCTCTTGATGTCTTGGCTATTGGTTGTGTGCAATTTTTGCAGACACATGGTCCTTCTAAGTTAGTAAGGTTAATTCCCTGCAAGAGTGCTTCAGTTGTCATTTTTCATGACAATTCTCTCTTAAAATGTCACAAAACAAAAATCTTTTTCGAATTACTACTTAACGTGGAGCACAGGTGGCAAACACAAAGCCTGTGAGCTGAATCCGGCCCTCCACCTTGTTTTATCTGGCCCAGCACCTTGTTTCTACCCAATGGCAGCACCGAGCTTCTTGCCCCTAGTTAAGAAGTAGTTACATTTAACAGTCCTAAAATTACATTCGGCCCTTTGAAGGAAACCTCAAGGCTGATGTGGCCCCCAGTGAAAATGAGTTTGACACCTCTGGTATAGAGCATAATGATAATGGTGTTTCTAGTAAGGGTCTACATTCTCTCTCTTTCTCTCTCTCGCATGCACACACACACACACTCTTAGAAAGTAGGATATGAATTTTCCTTACCCTTTACTCAAATGGGATAAGCCAAAATTTAGTCCAAGATTCTCTCCTTGTAATGTTTTTCTGGTGAGTGCTTGAAACTTGCAGTAAATTTGTGTAAAAAGGTAGGAGGTAGAATTCTGATCTTTTTACCACAATTTCTGTGATCTTAAGCTATTTTTCTAACCTTTTTGTGCTTCCAGTTTCTCATCAGTAAAATAATATAAGCTAATAAAAGGCAGAAAAGCCAGTTTGAAAGAAGAATTTAAAAAAGAAAAGAAAAGAAAATACCTCTGGCCAGGTGCTCGGCTGGTTGGAGTTGTCTTGTGCACCGAAAGGTCGTGGGTTTGATCCCGGCCATGTTCGGTCCTCAGGGCACTTACGGGAGGCAGCCAATTGATGTTTCTCTCTCTCCGCGCCCTCCATAAAGCATATCCTTAGGTGAGGATTTAAAAAAAAAAAACAGAAAATAAAAAAGTAGGATTCCCTCTCCAACACAACTTCTGTTCGTGTTTCCTCCATAAGTGCAGGGCTCGTAGAAGGAAAGAAAGGATAAAAGAGGTCCTTGCTGCTGGCCAAGCTCACACATTAGCCTCCAAAGAAGTTCAGTTTATCATTTACTTAGGGTTCAAGCAATGTATTCCTCACCCCCAAATTCATATGGTTGGGGTTTTATCTAATAGTCCATTGTCTAATGGTCCATTAAATTTGAACCTACCAAGGCTACCTAGACATCCAGGGATATAGTTTCAGATTTTCAGAACAGCCCTCTCTCTTCTTCTTTTACTCTCCCTAGTCCTTTTTTTTTTTTAAGAAGAAAAGGAATTTATTAAAGGATATTAAAGTGCTCATGGAATTCCCAGGAGGGCCAATCTCAGAAGAACAATATCTGAATCACAATGTATTTCTCTGGGGATGACAACGCCAGAGAGAAATAATAGTCACAAATCAGATTCTGCTGGCTGAACAGACTGGTTCATGGCTGTAATCTGGAAAATCCAGGAAGACACAGAGAGGCATGGCCTTGGCCTTGGGAAGATCACTCTCATCTAATCCACAGGTGAGCCAAGAAGAGGGAATTGAAGCAACCAAACTTTATCCAGCCCCTCGGCCAGGTATTAAAGCTCCAGACCCTCCGCTGATAGCAATCTTTTTTCTAGGGCTTTCAGATATCACTAAAATGTCCCAGGTTTTTCTAGCTGGTCAGTAGCTAAGCCAGGAGTCCAGTCCAAGGTCTAGGTCCTTGATGGTCAAAGTGTGCTCTGTGGCAGGGCAGGGTCACCCACCAGAGCTTATTGCTTCACATCTCACAGCCCACATTTCTTGACAGGAGGTGTGAGAGTAACACCTGCTTCACCTGCTTTAGAGGGTGGAAAGTCTTTGGCAAAGCTTTTACTGTTCTGCAGAAGAATGAGAAAATTCAGGATAATGTAGTGAATTTTCCAAAAAGTTAATTTAAGGTTATATTAAGGATTTTTTTATATGAACTGACTGCCTTGCTCCTTTTCTATCATCATGGCTTTCTTTCATGTGTGATGATGATGGAGTACAACAATTTTTTCTCTCTCAAATATCATTATTGAGAAAATACAAAGTTGAACACTCTGTGTTGCTATTCCTTTTTTTCCCCCCTATAATTTTACTGGTCTGTAAAACCCCAAAATCCATAACCCACCATGTGAAAATGTTTGGAAATCTGAAAAAATGTAAAGAAAAACAAAGAAAGAAAAAAACCATGAGGTATTAACTATTTTTATAATTAAGTACAGGCTACTTCATGAGAAAACTCCTGTTTGAAGGAAAGAATGTTATGCTCCACACACAGAAATGTAAATGTTTACTGTCTCCTGTCTTGTGTGGTTGGTCCATGGAAAGGAAGAGAAGGACCCTACTAGGCAAGTGATTTGCAGCTGCGCCCCTAGCACACCTCTAGAAGCTGTTTAGGACCCTCTTCAAGTCCCATGCCTCAGGCTCCCTGAATTTGCTGGTCACAAAGTAATCCCTGAGGGTGAAACTCACATACTTGCCATACTTTAATTTTCCTTTCACTGGGCAGGTGATTTGTCCTAAGGAGTGAAGAGGAAAAACTGGTTGCTCGGTTGATTGTTGTTGGTGACTTTATCGTAGGAGCAGAACACTCCTATGTTGAAAGTGGAAGTAACTATTACCCTTCTTATACACACATTAGTAAAGGAAGTCAGCACTTTTAAGCATTGTTGATTTTTTAAAGCATTCTTTTAAAGTGACTATTTCAGTGCACAAAAGCTTTTCTCCATTTGATTGTCTATTTCTCCTTCATCACACAAAGGCCCTATATGTAATAGCACGCACTCAAGACTTATGGCAATTTACCTTAAATTGTTAAAATTGCTCTATAAAAATACAGTTAATATATAAACTACTCTAGCAGATCAGACACTCCCCCATGGCTAAAACAGTTGGAATTCAAAAGTGTGCCCCCCACTCAACCTCTTGTTGCTCAGAAGAGACTTCCCCAAAAATGGCAATAATCGGTTTTGACCCTTCCATAAATATATAACATTAAAGTGGTGAATATGAACTAAGTAAGGTTTCTATTTCTATGTGATAAGTATGCCCTAAGAGCACAGGAAGCATTAAAAATGGAAGGAAATTTAGAAACCACCCAATCAACCTCCTTGTTTTAAGAATCCAGGAGACTGAGTGATACAGTTGAAATCATGTAGGCTCAGAGCCAGGCAGACAGATCTGCCCTCAGCGTGGCTCTGCTCTTTGCCAGCCACAAGGACTTAGGATGCCATTCATCGTGCCTCATCTACGGTGCGGATAACAATATTCCAAGATAATCTAAGTCACAGAGACCTGGGGAGTTAACTACTTTCTCAAAGTGACCCAATTTGTTTAATCTCCAGAACCCAAATTACAAAACACTTATTCATGCTGTTTTCCCTGCACCATCAAAACATAACCAGTGAAAGGGCTTACTCCTGAAGGGAACTGTCATAGCTGCTTTGTATCTCTGCAGGTCTTCTTAGAGCTCGGTTACGACTGGGGAAAGGGGCTCCCAGTGAACTTGAGGTCTGCCCTGCATATCTCATCCTGAGGTACCTAAAGGAGGTTGGCATCTGTAACAAACAATGCCTCTTCTTCACAGGGGTAAGAGACAGGCAATGCCTTTGACTCCTTGAAATCTGTCACCTATCTTTGAAAGATTATTCCTCCTCAGTAAGTGACAATACACAAAGTTCACCGCAAAGAGCCTGGCACTGCAGGTACACAGTGAAGTTCATTTTCCCCATCCCATTTATTCCCTTTCCCTGAAGATAATAACATTACATGTAGAATTAGACAGCTTCCAGGCAAAAGAATTAGCCTTTCTTTATCAGTCGACGGTCTTAAAAGTCTAAATGATTTTAAAGTCTTATGTTTCAAAAACCAAACCAAAGTTAAGGGTGGCAAAATGTCATGCTCAGCCTACCAATATCTTAGGAAGAGTTAAAGGAGAAGTAGTTCTCCTGCTTGTTACCTGCTTGTTACCTGCTTGTTTAATGATGAAGGAATTTGATATTTTTGTGGGTTAAAAGAAGAGAAAAAACTAGCTTACGGACAGTATTTACAGGGAAAGAAAATAAAGAAAAAAGCCCTGTAACGAATGTCAACCTACACGGGGGTAGACTTGTGTGGTAGGGTGGGGGTGCCGCGAGCACACCCCCCTTAATGCAAAGACTTCCTCCCGCCTTCAGAGGACATGGTCAGCAGGCAGCCCCCAGCGGCCAGCTCCTTTCAGAGGGTCTCAGTTGCCGAGAACTGCTTGAGCTGAGGCCGTGCCTTATTGGGCAGCCTATATGGCCACTGAATGGGGCCAGGGTTGTAATAAAGGCCCATACATTTGGCAGGATGTGTGACCAAATCGCTGAGAAGTTCTCCTCCCAGAGCCTCCTCTGGGTCAGCTAAGGAATTGTCAGCCCTGCTCCACAGTTAATATCTCATCCCACGAAGTCTGTCTTAGCATCTTCTTCAGAGAACCACACCTGCAACAAAAGTGTTACATTTTCCTGAGACGTATGGGTTGGCACTTTGCCTCAGTTTCTCTCTGGCAGTGCTGAACACGAGAGCTGTCATAGGTCAACCAGGCTAATTTCAAACTCTAACTTACATCTCAACCTTTCCTTCCAACCTCATCCTCCAATGTGCCTTCCATGAGCCTTTTACTCAAGTAGCACAAGTTTGCTTGCCTCCCATCTTTAACAGCCATTGTTCTGCTGCCAGAGGGAAATGCCCCGTCCCATCCCTTGCTGCCCAACAGTAACTAATCCAGGCTGAGCCATGAGTCACAGCACTTATTCGGTGTTGACTTTGGCAGAGATGTTTTTTTTTTCCTATCAGGTACTACAAAACTTGCAAACACAGAGTTTTGACTCTGTGGGCACAGCCAAGCCCTAGCCCAGCTAAACCTGGGATATTGGAGACCAGGCTGGACAAGATCAGCTTCAGATGGAAGGCGCTCTGGGCCTGTAATCCGACGAGGCTTGATCTACGGTCCCAGCTCTAGTTAATCATTCATTGGACTAATTTTTATGGGTCACTGTCCTAGGCAGCTGGGATATGTCACTGAATAAAGTAATCATCTTCCCTGTCCTGAGAGCTTACTGTCCAGGGTCAGATACAAAAATCCAACACACAGCAAATAAACACAACTGCCCATGCAGCACACTAACGGAATGCAGTGGCGGGAGATAAAGGTGTGGTAGGAATCTACTAGCTGGCAGGGTCAGGCCAGGCCTCTCTGGAAAAAGACATTAAGTTGGGCCTGAAAGGTAACACGGGCTGTGGAGAGCCAGGGGGACTGCCTTTCAGGCAGAGGGATGATCCCCAAGCATTCTTTGTTTATCGATCAACTAAGTTACTTCTAAGTTGAGGACCAAAATGTAGGAGGGAAGAAAATCATCTTCTAATCAAACAAGAAAATAAGTGCCATGTTTGACTTATTTTAAAAGAGTTGCTTTTTGTGTTTTAGCCTACAACTGATTCATTCATATATAATATATTTTGTATTATATTATATTATTATTATATTTTAATTATATAATTAATAATAAATAATATAATATATTAATATAATTATATTATATTATGTGATTGTGTTATAGAATTGTACTATATTGATATGTTGGTATATTAATAAATAATAATTGATATAATATTGTGTGATATAATATTTTATATTATATTATATATTATATTATAACATTAGATAATATAGATATATATTTTGTACTGGTCTGGGCCTGGCAATAACCAATATTATGGCTGGACCAGCCCTTGTAGTTTTTATTATGACTGCAAGATATTCTTCAGCAAGAACCATCAAGGAACTTTGAAAAGATACAGGATTATTGCTTACAACACCTGGAAATTACACAGCACACCTGGGGCCAGCAGCAAGGTCACAGGTAGAGAGAGAGAGAGAGAGAGAGAATGCACAGAAGCTCTGGCTGGGATTCTGTTTTTACTGAGGTCGAGGGTGGTGACCTAGCATTTCCCAGGCTCACTCTTTATCGGTGAATTTAAACTTAAGAGTGGAAATTTAAAGCATGGAGAAACACAAAACAAATAAGTAGTCCAGTCAGTTATTGAAATGGTCCAAGATCTCTAAAACAAAGAGCTGAAGGAGGTGGCTAGGATCTTTACCTACTCTGTGACTGGCAATGTGTTTATTTCAGATGGTTTTTTTGTTTGTTTGTTTGTTTAAGTGACTGAGCCTCTGAAATTGATGTATCCGCAATCAAGCTTAAGTCAAGCACTTGCACTGAAAAAAAGAAAACAAATGTCAGGACTTACACTGCATGTATATATTTTTTAAGTTTTTTAAATAGTCACTTGCAGAGTCCTGAACTGAATATACAAGGGTGAGCAAAAGTAGGTTTACAGTTATAAATAAATAATACAGTAATTAATAAATAATAATACAAGAATAAATCAACAAACAAGTGCTGGCAAGGATGTGGAGAAAGAGGAAAGTTTTTGCTTTGTTGGTGGGAATGCAGACTAGTGCAACCACTGTGGAAAGCAGTATGGAGTTACCTAAAAATTAAAAATGAAACTGCCTTATGACCCAGTGATTCCATTTCTGGGAATTTATCCAAAGAAACCTGAAACACTAATTTGAAAGAACATAATCACCCCAGTGGTCATTGCAGCATTATTTACAATCACCAAGACATGGAAGCAGCCCAAGTGTCTATCAGTAGATGAGTGGATAAAACGACTATGGTACATTTACACAATGGAATACTACTCAGTCTTTAAAAAGAAAACTTTACCCTTTGCAACAGCATGAATGGACCTGGAGAACATTATGCTAAGTGAAATAAGCCAGTCAGAGAAAGACAAATGCCATATGATTTCATTCATATGTGGAATTTAATGAGCAAACTGAACCAACAAGGAAAACAGAGTCAGACTCGTAAATAAAGAGCAGGCTGACAGCTCTGGGGGGAGTGGGTGTTTAAGGGGTGGAGGGATCGAGCAAAAAGGAAAAAAGACTCATGGACATGGAAATCAGTGTGGTGATTTTAGGGGGGAGGGAGATATAAGGGGGAGAAATTGTAAATGAAAAATATAATAAAAAAAGAAGAGAAAATCAAAGAATAAACTTTTTTGGTGTGTTCACAACTATAAACCTACTTTTGCCCACCCCTGTATTATTTATGGCCATGTGCTTTTGTGTACTTGATATTCTCTGTCTAGAATTATTCCCCCCTGTTCACTCATAGGACCTTTCCTTGCTTATTCTGCATGACTCACTTGAAGCCTCTCCTCTTTTTTAACAGTATTTTTAAAATTGAGATAGACTTCGTATGACATAAAATTCACCATTTTAAAGTATACACTTTAGTGGCTTTTGGAATATTCACTATGTGTGGCAACCATTACCACAATCTAGTTCCAGAACATTTTCATCACCCCTGAAAGAGCTTCAGTACCCGTTAGCCCGCCCTGTCCCTTGGCAGCCACTGATCTGCCTTCTGCTCCATGGGTTTGCCCATTCAGGGCATTTCATGTAACTGGAGCCATGCAATATGTGGCTTATTGTGTCTGGCCTCATTCATTTAGTGTATTTTCAAGGTTTATTCTTGTTGTAGCATGGGTCAGCATTTTCTTCATCTTTATGGCTAAATAATATTCCAGTGTGTAGCCACACCCACTTTTGTTCATCTGTTCTTCAACTGATAGATATTTGGGTTGTTTCTACTTTTTGACTGTTTAATAATGCTGCTCTGAACTCTGTGTACAAGTTTTTGCGTGAACACCTGTTTTCATTCTCTCAAGTATATACTTGAGGGTGGAATTGCTGGGTCTTATGGTAATTCTATGTTTAACATTTTGAGGAGCTGCCAAGCTGTTCTCCACAGATGCTGAACCATTTTATATTCCCACTGGCTATGTATGAGGATTTCAATTTCTCTACATCTATATTTCTGCCAATATTTGCTACTGTCTTTTTCTAAACCATTATTATAGGCATTTTAGGGTTGCAAAGTACTAATATCACATCCTGGTTTTATACTTTCTAAATAGGACTTGCATTTCCCTAATGATTAATAATGTTGAACATTTTCTGCGTGTATCTTCTTTAGGAAAATACCTATTCAAGTTCTTTGGCTATTTTTAAGTTGGATTGTTTGTCTTTTTGTTGTTGAGTTATAAGAGTTATTTATTTATTCTAGATACTAGACCCTTATCAGATACATGAATTGCCAATATTTTCTCCCATTCTGTAGGTTGTCTTTACACTTTCTTAATGGTGGACTTTGATGCATAAAAGTTTTTATTTTGGACAAAACCCAATTTATCTATTTGTTTTACTGCTTGTGCTTTGGGTATCATATCTAAAAAACCATTGGCTAATAAAAGGTCTCTTATTTTTAAATCAGAGACCAGAGTGCTGGGACGGGCCAGGAGTAGCCTCATTTCCTGAATGTCAAGGGTGTCTCTCTTCCAAATCCAAACAGTTTAAAAGCATTAGGTAATGCTCCCTCTGAATCGAGATATGTGGTGCCCAAAATAATTTGCATTTTGACCAAATTTCAAAAATTATACCAGGAGTATAATATTTAAAATCTTTTTGAGCTCTCTAAGCTCATTAAACCTCAAGGGTAAAAATAAGCCTATAAAATTATTTGTGAATAAAAACAAACAAATATTTGCATTTGGATTCAGAAAAGCATCAGGTCAGGTTTCTTAAAGAACTCAACAATCTAGTTGGACAGATAGATGTAATACCAAAGAATCACAGTATAATTTAGTACTAAACTTTGTGATTCAGACTTTAAGTACCATAGAAAATTAGAGGCTTTATGGGTGGAGAGACCTTGAACACTGAGTAGAATATGATGCATTAAGTGAGTGGATTTCCTCAGAGATGAGCACCCCAGCCATGGAAGGGCCATGTGAGCTTTGTGCCTAGAAATAGGTCCTGATGTTTAACAAGGTGAGGAGACTTAAAGCTTTTTGATTGGAGGGGAGCATTTGTGTTGGGGCATTGTGTGGAAATAGTCAGAGGTAGAACCAAATTACTAGACTTTGCTATTCTACACACACATTGAAGAAAAATTTAGATACAATCAGTATCCGAGTTGACTGGGAATTGGGGACTATTTATAGAATCAGAGATTGGATGGGATCTTGAATGGTTGGACTTCATCTCTCTGGGCTAAGGCAGGATAAGGAATGAACCATCCTAGTCTGATTTAAAGCTATATTTTAAAGTTTCTAGATGTATAGACTCTAATATTCATGGTAACTTTTCAATTCCAAAGCAACTTTCACATCAGAAAATTTTTCCCATTGTGTACCGAAGTATTGTATCTCCCATTGTGACCTAAACTCCATGCATTTGTTTAGGTCCTAGTGAAAATTAGGAACAGATGCTCAGCCTCTACCCCATTAACTACTTCAAGACTCGGCTACTGCCACTCAATTCCTTCTTCCAAATATTAAATGGCACTCATCTGTGCTTACTTAGAAAATTGCTTCTGCTTCAGATTATTTTAAAGATTCTTCAATTTGACTCATAATAAATAAAGTTAGATGGCTTGATTCCCTCTGCTTTTTCCTATCATCAATTCCTCCTCTCTACTGCTTCCTAAAACCCTGGTTTCTCTCAATAACTCATGTGTAATCTCGGGAATGCCAGTTTCTATTTTGTGAAGGTGGATGGCCATGTGGAAGGGGCAGGAGGCTGAGAGTCAGACAGGCATAGGTCCCAGTATGATCCCTCTATGACTCGAGTTTCCTTATTTGCAAAAGGATAAGTAGAGTATCAGCCCTATTTCTATTTAAAATCTTAAGTTTCAAGAAATTGAGTTTTTTTCATTATTTTATCAAAGCCTATATTTTTATTGTACATGCATACTATGATAAAGTTAATTCAAAACTACCACCAAAATTAGGGGTGAGTAAGGATCGTCTCTTGACCAATGATGTATATTTTAAGTTATTTACTTTTAAAATATGCAATACATTCACATACATAAGCTTTTAAAAAGGTAAAATGATATCCGGGAAAAGCGTTCCCTCTCGCCCTGTCCTCCAGCCACCTCGTTCCTCCCCAGTGGACAGCTAGGGGGACTGGGTCAATGTCAGCTTCCATAGGACTTCATATAGACTCTAGCACCTATACAGCTTTTCTATTTTTCTCCCCTTTTAGTCAAATAGCAACATTTTCCCCCAATGTTGCTCTGCACTTAGCTTTTTATTGACTACACCTAGGAAAGAATTCCATAGTAATACAGAAGATGATTCCCATTTTTTAAATGACTGTATGTGCCATAATTTACTCAATAAATGCCCTATGGATAAAAGTTTAGGTTGTTTCCAAAACATTCTTATTAAAAGAAATACTTCAATTAAAAACAAAGCCCTGCTCACAGACCATTTTGTATATGTGCAATATATCTGTTATACACATTTCTGGAAGTTATTGCTGGCTCAAAGGGTAGGTATATTTGTCATTTTTATAGATATTGATAATTATCTGATTCCCTGTTCTATCCATTCTCACCAATACATTATTTAATTTTAATAATATATTAAAAAATAGGAAGCTCATGTTAAGCTTCCTCTAAATATAGGTGGATACAGTAATAATTATAGATCTGTGTGTGAGCGTGGGTGAGTCTGCATACATATCTTTCCCAGCTCTGTCCTTAGAGTCTGTCCTATACACAATAATACCTCACACTCAACACCCAGGTTTTGATTTCTAATGCCATTTTCCAATAAAAAGAATCAGGATGCCTTGAAGCGATGGCCAATACCAGTGCTGCAGCAGGACAAGCACAGAGGGGCCTGACGCACCTTGCAGTGCCAGAAAGCGGTGTTTGGAGACAAAACGATGCGATATGTCAGAGGGCAGCAGAGCTGGCCTGAAAGAGCTCCCAATGGCTAAAGCTGGAACCATCTGAGCAACACAATAAATAACATGGTATAAGCTATAACCCAAAGTACAAAATAAATATCCATGAGTCCATACTGATATAAATAAATGGTTGAATAAATACATAAGTAGGGGAGAAGAGACAAATTCCCATACACAAGAACTACAACTAATTTATTTAGATACTTCCTCCTCAAGGAAATACAGCTTAACTCTTCACCCCTTGAATGTGGGCAGTGCCTAGTGGCTTGCTTCCAAGGAGTACAGATAAGTGTAAAAAAGTAAATTTACAGTCGGTGAACCTGACAAACACTACAACTAGCCAGGGGATCCAGATTAACATGATCAGTGATAAGTCATGTTGAAGGTATGTACCCTTGACATGATGCTCTAAGAATTACCTTTGTTTCTATGGTCCCTCCACCCAAATCCATAACCCCAGACTTGGAAAACATCATCAGACAAACCCAAAGTGAGGGACCTTCCTTAAACCCCTGAGCAATATTCTTCAAAAGTGTCAAATTCATCAAATACAAGGAAAGCCTGAGAAGCTTTCACAGCCCAGAGGAGCCTAATGAGACATGGTGACTAAATGCAATGCGGTGCCCTGGATGGGGCTCTGGAAGAGAAAAAGAACATCAGGGGGAAACTAAAGAAATCAAAATAAAGTCTGGTTTACTCAATAGTAGCATACCAATGTGGGTTCATCTGGTGTGACAAACGTATCATAGTAATGTGTGGTGTTAACAATAAGGGCAACTCTCCACACTGTCTTTGCAACCTTTTTGTAAATCTGAAACTATTCTAAAATTTAAAAATTATTCTTAAAAAAGAATTAGTAATAGATTTTCATACAACTATGTACTTGAATCACAATTTCCACAGAGTGGTAAATAACAGAGACAAGTAAACACCGAAGTGAGCATCAGTCCCATTTGTTGGAGACCGTCATATTTTGGGCCCAGTGGATGAGCGTAAAGCCTAGTGGGTGAAGCATAAGAGCTTTAGATGCCCACAGCTGTGTTCGCATCCCAGCTCTGCCACTTACTGTCCAACCTTGAGCAAGTTACCCGATCACTCTGGACCTCAGTTCCTTTATCTGTTACCCTTGGATAATAAAACTAGATATGTACGGAGAACAACCCTAGAAAGTAGTATTACAGCACTTCGTACAGTACATCATGTATAATAATTGTGTACTGATGCTGGTTGCAATTATTGCATTGCATTTATTATTATTAAGTGAAAAAAATTAAATCCCAGAGTATTCTCTGGACTGGGGCAAACCAATTTTGGCTGAAGTCAGAAGCAGCCTCCTTCCAGCTAATGAATGTTGTAGGTCTGTCCCCATTCAGCCAGCATTCCAGCCACTCTCCATACCAGAGGACCACCCACCGCTGGGCAGTGCTCCAGGAAATCCCTGATCCAGGCCCACACTGCTGGCTGAGCTGGCAGCCAGAATGCAGCCTGATGTGTTCATCCTGAAGAATGGGTGCTTTTTCCCTTTCCTCAGGAAATACAAACTTGATTGAGATACCTGTTTTGTTTTTGTTTTTGCTGATATAATGTCTGGTTATTTGAAACAATTCCAGCATTTACTAGACAACAAAGACAATAAGTTTGGGGTGATATGTTCATGGTAATGAATACACCAATCCCAAAGTCCTACAGTGTTCCCATCCTGAGGTGATGGCATGCCCAGTATAGTCCCTCCAACCCGAAGGCAGCACCAGAAACTGAATCACACAATTGCATGTTCTGGCTGGCAAGTGTATCTCTAGAGTTATATCCTTGAAATTTGCCTGCTTTCCTCTAACTTCCATTGTTCTTCCACTCATAAACACTATTTTATTGAGCTGATTTTCTATATAAAAACCATAGCAGCCCGATTCTCTCAAAGACAAACAGCTTGCTTCAGTGGTTGACAAAAACAGATTATCCTTTAATGTGTTCTTAATGTCTGAAATTTACCAAGACCTTAAAGTGGTTCACAGCAATCAACTTTGATTTATAAGAGCCATTAAATTCTTGTGATATAGAAGTGTTCATATGGATTATCTCATCCTTTCTATGTGTCCTAATCTACCTCTCCCTCTCAGAGAATGGTCATCTAGCCTTTCCTTCATCCTTAGCCTCATTTCTTCTTTCAGCATGTCTTTTCCCCATTAATAAGTATTTCTTGTAGTTATATCTTGATGGTATTATAGCTGGACTGATATGCTGAGCAAACCGTATTTCCTCTCTATAGAGAGAAATAAACCACAATTGGTCATCAGCATGACTCACCCAGGCTTTCGCTACCACACCCAAACCGCATGTTACTGCAAATACTTTGGTTAGATTTAACCAAGAAAAAAAGTCATCGTGCAGAGTAAGATTTTGTATATCAACATATGCCTAATGTCACCTCTCTTTGGTGTTTATAATGCTCTTACTGCTTCTTGTTTCAGATCGCTTCACATCACATAAATAGTGGTGTTGGGTTTATTTTTATTTTTTTATTTTTCCATATATTTCTGTTGTTTCAGGCTCAGATTGTCACTTGAGAACAATGTGCCCATTCCAAGAGGCTCTTCAATGGACAACACACCCATCCAATGTCCAGATTTCTTTTTATTGAAAAAAAGTATCTCTTCAATTATAACGCTGTGTCATTCCGGGCACTTTCATAGTCTTGATTTCTTTTTAATTCAGTCGCAGAAGAGTGACTGATGTTTGCAGAGTTGAGAGCATGCAGCAGGACTGTTTGGAGCGTCCTCCCAGCACACTCCAGTTCCTCCTCCCTGCAGTAGTTTCCTAGAGCCTATTATGGCCTCATCACTCTCCTCCCTTCCTCCCAACCCATAGTTGGTGGGACCTAGGGTAGGCCTGACTTGAACTGACTCAAACAGGTTTGCTTTCCTCATGGGGGTGTGGGGACTGGATAGAGAAACTAAGAAGACAAACTTCTAAGTGGTAACAACTGTAACAAGCATGGGGACCTGGGATTCCCTGTGGGAAGTGACAACCCAGGAAGCCAGCCTGCAGAGAAAGATCATACGCAGCAGGTCCCCGAGGGAAGCAGAGAGACAGATGGAGACAGAGGAGGGCGAGCTTCCTTGGAGCCTTCCAGCTCTGAGTTCCAGTCTGCAGTGAGGCCCAGCTGCATTTCAGCTCTTTAGTTCTGGGAGGTCCCTTATTTCCTTGGAACTAATCTGCCCTCTTTGTTTTTGTCTGAATTTACACAGTTGACTTTTTCTGATACTTAACAATGAAAGAGTCTCAGCAAACTCAGAGCATAACTAGAAAATCGCTCCTCTCACTACTGCATATCACATCTATGATGCTCTTTATGGAGATGACCGTGGGCTACCAATCAAACCCATTCCTCCCTGTTTGGTTCTTAGAGGTGATAAAGAAAAGTTGCCTTAAAACCTCGGTTTGCCTGGATCCATCCTTCTCCCAGCCTCACTCACCCTTCCCACAGGAAGCCAGCTGTCTCCCCACTCGGGAGTCTCCCGACTTGGGAGTCTCCCCACTGGCTCATGCACAAACCCCTCTCCTTTCCCCTTCCCTGCAGTTTTCCACATTGCCCTGCCTGGATAGTCTCATCCCCATTATCTAACTCCTGCATATTCTTCAGGGGCCAGCATAAGCCCACCTACCCTGAGGCCTGGACAATCCACTCACCTCCACAGTTTTCTCTTCCTTTCTGAGAGCTTCAAATAATTCTAATATATATTTATTGACACCAAAAATATTCAGGTTCCTGTATTAGGTGAAGAATGCATTGACAAAATAGCATGTATATAACAGAGCTATAGATAAAGATAAAGCCATGTATCAATAATTTAACTACATATTTGGATTTTGGAGTAATCTTTTTTCAGTTTTGTTTTTCCAGTTTTTGTTTTCTTAATTATTTCTATGATAAACACATACTGTACAATAAAATAATAAAAGGAAAAGTCTAAGCTCCTTGACCTGACTTTTAAAGACTTCCATAATTTGAATACTTCCAAAATTTAGCACAAACCTAAATGATATTAAATTTTTCTCATTTATTCAGGTTAGTTTCTGCTACCAAATATATTGCAATATACTTGAAGACTCATACTTTCTTGTCTTTTCTTACTCTTCATCTTTCTGTTTCCACAATGCAGATATAATAGCGAGTTACTAATTGATTGACTTATTCTTGAGTAGTCATGCAGAAGCTTATACTATGTGTGAGTGTGTGAGCTCTTTCTAAAAAATGCAGTAGTCTGCCTTTCGTTGTTGGAGTCCCTGTGACTACCATTTCTGTCACCATCTTTTTTTCCCCCTGGGATACTTCACGTATCACACCTTATATTTTTCATTGCATCATTTTAATGTAGGCAAGAAAATCACATGTCCAGATAATTCGTGTCAAGTGTGAGCCTTAAAATAAACAGATGGTACGCACTCATTCCCTGAGCAGGTTTGGTCAAATGCTGCATGTCGGGGGGCTCTGTGACACAGGAGGTTTAAGTGGAGGCTTCACAGAGGAATCACTAAACATCTATTTTCCACTGTGTAGGAGTGCCATGGGCTGATTGTATCTATAGCTAAACTTACAATTAGGCACGACACTGTGGATTACTCACTTCATTTTCTGCTTTATGTCCCTCCCCCAGGGTTTTAATTGAGCACCATTTAATGCTTTGGCTAAAATGATATTAAATGAATTATCTTTGCTTAAAAATATCCTTGTGAGCCATTTACTTTATCAAACATAGCAAAGGCAAACAAAGTTGGAAGGGAAATGGGGTTGTCTAGAACTTCCATGACCTGAATCACGTGTTCTCTCAGGACCACCCCTGAGAGTGGTCGCCTGACCTCTGCCTAGGCCACTCCTGCAGGTAGGATTGGGTGCTGGTGAAGGGCATGTGCTTTGGGCTCTGTTAAATAAATCTAGGTCTGAATCACAGCTCTGGTACTTAGCTGGGAGTTTGTAGGCAATTTACTTCACCCTGTTGGCAGCAAGGGGCCATCAAGGACTGTAAACACTGAAATGATCCCCGCAGTGTTAGTTGTTGGTCAGCAGATTGTACCAACTGAGAACGGAGCTCTTCATAAACTCATACTCCGAGGATGGAAGTTGCAAACCTAAGAGACATTAGCAATGAAAGCAGAAGACAGCTGTGGGCTCTTAGGGAGCTTCCTGGCAAGTCTTGTACCTACCTCCTTACCTGCTGTCAGACCTCCAGAGCAAAATCTTCCTTTATTTTAATATCACTAGATAAAACTAGAAAATAAACATTTTATTTTCCCTTTATTTCTAACCATTCTTAGCAATCACAATTGCGAAATTGTTGTTTCTCGATATCCAGATCATCATATTAACAGCTTGGCTGCTCTATGAAACAAACTGTTCTTTAGTGGCCCCTCTTGAAGGCAGAAGTCATTATAAAAGGGGGAGAAATGTAATGGAGTGAATAATATTTTCAAAATTAATGTTCTGTTAAATAGCAACTTGACAACATGCTTTTGCAATACCGATTCCCTTCTCCATTCTTGTTGCAAAATTTTATGATGTTATGTGGCATTGAGGAGTGAAGTGAATATGAACAGCTGCCTGGATCCCCTTCAGGAATAAAGGGCCCTGATCTCAGCTTCTGGGAGTGCCACCAGCAGAGAGCCCTGATCTCTCAGCTACCTTAGGAGGTTGCCATCGTTTAAGGGAGCCACCTTCCTCCCCTACAGCCACACCCCTTCCTCCTCAACCACAGCCAGAGACTGGTTGATTGGGGCTTAGAAAGGCTTGGTCCTTTCTTGCTAACTCCGGCCATCTCTAAAGCACATCCCCTCTTCATCATTCCCTGCAGGGTTATCTGAGGCTTCTCCTGGGTCTGCGTCCCAGCTCAACCTCTGCCTCTGCCAGTCCTTACCTCCCTTCCTCAGGTATTTAATCCCAAGAGCACTTTCTAAGAAAGCCCTGAAAAGGAGATATACTTTCAGTCCCCTTTGGTCCACCAGACAAGAAGCAGGAAATTGTGTCAGGCTGAAGAATAGGCCTGAAAGTATTTTGCACATGTTTTACTAACTGGAGGGACATAAAGAATGAGCCATAAATCCCGAGGGCCTAACTGTAGGTATGTGTGTGACTCAAGTTCTTGCCTGGTAGCAGTGAAAATTTCAAACTACTTCATCTACTGTTTATTCTCTTTTTTTCTCTTCTGCCTCCGTCCCTCCATCCTCCCATCTCTGTTCTTTCTCCTTCCCTCCCCTCACCCCATCTGCCATCCATGCACAAGCCCATTTGATCTGAGAAGCACAGTGTCTTAGTCCTTTTGGGGTGCTACAACAAAATACTATGGACCAGGGAGGGAGCTTAGAAACAACAGAAGTGTGTTTCTCAGTTCTGGAGGCTGGACGTCTAAGTCAGGGTGCCAGCACGTTTGCTGAATTGCAGACTTCTTTTTTTCCTCACAGGACAGAAGGGGCCAGGGAGCTCTCTTGGGCATCTTTTATAAGGGCATTAAGCTCTGCCCTCATGACATAATCACTTTCCAGAGGCCCCCACCTACTAATGACATCATTAGGATTTCAACATATGAATTTGAGGGGGACACAAACATTCAGACCATAGCACATAGCAAGGCTCCTATTGTTTATACCTGTTCTGCAACTAGCAAGCACCTTCCTCTCCTTTGTGCATAGAACTTCACCACTGGAGCCATTCTTCTGTAAAATGCTTCATTCTACAGTCAGAAGCATGAAGTTCCTATTCAGATATTGGGTTGGCCAAAAAGTTCCTTTAGTTTTTTCCATATAATGGTTCTGGTAGTACTTAGTTGTCTTTAACTACATTCAAAACAATTTTGTTAGATTGTATTGTGACAGCTGTCTTATCAGCATGCATTTTTTAAAAACTTATCAAAATTGGCCTTGGCTGCTGTGGCTTAGTGGTTGAATGCCAGCCTGCAAATCAAAGGGTCTCAGTTTGATTCCCAGTCTAGGGCACATGCCTGGGTGCTGGGCCATGTGCCCCGTAGGGAGTGCTCGGGAGGCAACCACACATTGATGTTTCCCTCCCTCTTTCCCCCTCCCTTCCCCTCTCTAAAAAATAAATAAAATCTTAAATATAAACTTATCAAAATTGGTGAATTTTTGTGCAGCCGTTTTAATATTGAAGGTAGAAGAAAATATGCAACATTTTTGGCATATTGTGCTTTATTAGTTCAAGAAAGGTAAAAACACAACTGAAACGCAAAAAAAGGTTCATGCAGTATATGGAGAAGGTGCTGTGACTGATCAAACATACCAAAAATGGTTTGTGAATTTTCTTGGTACTCTTGACATTTTTGCCAAATGATTCTTTGCTGTCTTACACACTGGCAGATGTTTAGCAGCACCCCCAGCCTCTACCCACTAGAAGCCAACAGCAGGAGATAACTGACATACTCAAAATATCCAAATCAATAAAGTTATTGGTGAAAATGAAAAATGTGCCTTTTATTTTACAGAAAAAACTAAACAGACTTTTTGGCCAAACCAATACATGTGTGTTACAAGGGAAAGGAGGCTGAGAGCCTTTGCATATTTTGCTCATCTTTGCCTACTTACAAGAATTTGGTTTCTGGTTTACTTGGGAAAACATCACTATGGATGGAATGGAGCAAACTTGACTGAGAGTCTCGAGATGGCAGATAGGACAAGTAAGTTTCAGTGCAACTGGAGGACACTAGAATGACAGCCAGAAGCTCTAGATTTTCTGGGGGTGACTTCCCTTCCCAGGGCACATGGTGGCACTCAAAGTGAAGGGGCTGTCCAGACTGTGAGTACTGCAGGGAAACTCTCTGTCTCCTTCTCAGTTTTACCCACTGGCTGTGTCACCAAAAAACCTCTCAGCTGTCAGATCAAAACGTCAGAAGACCCTCTTCATATATGGTCTGACCCTGCCTTTGAGTGACATTTTATGTGGTAGACCAGCCCCTCCTTTCAGACAGCCCCCTTTTGGCCTGTGGCACCCACTTCTCTGTTAATTTCCTGCTGCTTCACTGAAGCTCTCTTGGGCTCCACTGTCTTCTTGGGACTCTGTCCTGTCTTCTTCTCATTTTATATGTTTCCTGATCAGAAATGATAAATTCCTGAACAATTATGGGGATGAAGAGGAAGAGATAAAACGAGAAGACTACTTGCAGGGGGTTTCAACTCACTCAAGTCAAACATGGGGGGAAGAGTCCAAGCCCCACCCCCCACCCCCAGCTCACCCACCCCTAGGTCAGAAGGAAAAGCCACTCCTCCGGATTCTACAGCATCCTGAAACACCTCTGCTGGTAGTCCTATCCCACTGTCACATTCTTGTTGACTTTTTTGTTTGTCTTTCTCACTGGACTGTGAGGTCCTCGAGTATAAGAGGTCCCTGGTACCTCCGCAGAGCCTGACACACAGCAGGTATCCTGTCACTGAGCGAATAAAGGAATACAATTCTTATAATATGTGCAAATAAAAATGTAGCAAAAGTTGCCATACATATTTAAAATGAGCTTCCCCAAGTATATAGGAGTCTGTTCTGCGTGGCATGGGCCCAGCTCCTACTCGGAGATGCATAGGACCCATGCCCACGGATAGGTTCTCTCATGGGGAATCAGGCCTGCAATGTACCTAGGCCACTTTGAGACTTGATTTTGCTAAAACTCCCTCACCCTGAATTGAGACAGCAAGGGCTTACTGTAACGTCCTAAAGTCTGTGCTAAACCTCCCCAGTATGGAGTATAACCGGTTCAAATACTTTTCCCTTTGCATTTGCAAATATATTTCTTCTGTGATGTGATTAGCTGCATCCTCTCCTTTGTTTTCTGCAAAAGGTAATCACCAAAATCGAACCTGTGCATAGTAATTGAGGACCATCATGTAATGTGGCCAGAAAAGAAATAAAGGCCTGTCCAGGCAAGGGCTGAAGCTTTTTCTCCTCTTGAGAGAGAAACCATGCTGTCCCTTTTCCTCCACAGGACTCAGTAGTCTGTGTGAATTTCTCATATCTCATCCACAGTGTGGTGGACCCCATGAGCTGGGGTCCACATCACCCAAGATGCTCAAATGCTGGTGCTGGTATTAAAATGTCAAATTTCTCACTGAGTACAAGAGAAAGTGAGACTGTCATGCTCTTCTTCAACTTCTTTGAAATTTTTCTCTACTCATAGTCATCAAATCAATGCACTACTTAGCCCACAAATGTTCTGCTTATGTGGGTTTCCTAAACAAAGCCTAAGGGCTAAAGTCATTATCTCTTACAGATTTTGGTATCAACTACATCACGAACACAGTGTAGCTGCTTAATAATTAAGTTGATAAATGGATGGATTACTCCTGAACTTGGACCAGCAACTCCAGCCAGGTGGGCAGGCACCTTTTTATTTCCTGAACTGCCCTAACCCTTTCTTCTTCACTCCACATCCTTTCCCTTCCGATAATTACCAAAACCCAAAAACTCCAAACTCCCAAAGCACATTTAAATTTATTCACACATTGTATGTCTCTCAATGACACCCAAATGATTATAAATGTCATGTGACTTCAGCTGAACTGTAAGTCTCTGGAGCGCAAGTAAGGTGTATTTAAATCTCTATTATCACTCTCTTTACACTTCCTTTCACAGTTATATACATGGAAGACTTTCAGAAAATATAAAACGAACTGGTTTAAATTCTCCTTTAGAAAACACCTCAAACTTTAATGGGAACTTTTTCTTCGAGAGAGTAAGTTACTCTGGGTCCTCAAACCTGAATCTAGGGCCTCTGGGCTCCTGAGTTAGAAGATGGTTCTAGTTCCTGGGTCTGAGGTAGGGCTGTGTAGCACCTCACCCCTCTGGTTTTAGCGTTGGCTTAAATTACTGTGTTGTTTGGTCACAACTATAAGAGCATTTTTTAAGGCTTATGACATTTTCCCCAATTATGCATGTAATAGATGCCATCAGTTTTCCTTGAAATGACAATCATAGACCCCAGAGCCAAGTTGTTTCATCTTTTATGTATAAATTCCTACAAACTGCAGCCTGTTGAATACAGTGCTACATACCTACACAGCAAGCGGAACCCTTTAGGAGGAAATGCATTTAAATCATTCCTCCCTGCTCCCCCCATTAAGAATGAGGCTAGCTAGTCTCTTGAGTAAAGGAAAGTCAGAATCCTTGAAAATAAGAAAAAGCAAGAATTCCGTTCATGACAAATCTTTAAAATCCGGGCTTTCTCTCCAGCTGCCTAAAACACAACACTGCAGAAAGTGGTGACCCTGAAGCCCAAAGTGTCAACGCCATTGCAGGGTAACAGTTTTTGTTGTCAGGTCTGATCACAAACCAGCAGCAACCGCAGCCCGGCAGTCTCTGCAACTGAGCGTTTTCTAGTCAGACTTGTTACATTTCATTTCCACCCCCAAACCAGGAAGTGCTGTTTCATGTGAGTCAAAGACAAAAGCAATCCAGCCTCAGAAACAAAGGCTCCAGGCTCCAAAAGAGCTATAGCATCTTAAATTTGGAATTGCTCTTTGGTTTGGGTTGGGACCTACAGTTTCCTCTAGATAAAACATTATTAAACTTTCCAAATTGTCGCCCCCTCCAAACCCCAAAGTAAAATTACATAAAACATACAGGGGCGCGCGCACACACAGAACGCTAACACACAGACCAATTTGTTTTTGTGATCCGCTTTGTTATCCAGACGGGGCAGGGTTGGGCCAGATTTGAACTGGTAAATTCTTCCAGCCAAGCCAGGGAAGTTTGTAGAACAGGAGTCTATTTCTTAGGAAGAAGGGGCCAGGCGTAGACAGCCACGCCCGTGTCCCGCTCTCCCGTTGCACGACTGCACGATAAGTCTGGGCAAGTCAAAGAAGGAACCCCGAGACCTCCAGCCCCTCCGCTCTGTGGCCCACAGGGGACCGAGCAGTCCCGGGGAGGGGGTGCGGGGACAGTCACTGAGTGGAGACTGGGGGCAGAGCGTGTTTCAGGCCCGGACCGCTACGGCCAGCCGCTGGCAGGAAGGGGAGGGCCCAGGGAGGTTTGGGGCAGCCCCTGCAAGGGCTCGGGGTTGGGTCGGAAAAGCTGCCTCACGGGCGCCTTTCCCCGCCCCAGCTTGCCTTCCAGTCTCCGTTGTGCCCTCCCGGAGGCAGCGCTCTTTGCCGCCTCGCCATGTCCCAGCCGGCCCAGAAGCCCACTGCCTCCCCGCGGCCCCGGCGCGCTGCAGCGGCCCGCCACACCCAAGAGGTGAGTGGCGCTCCTGCCCGAGCCGCAGGGCTGTGCACTGGGAAAACCCCCACTCTGAAGCCCTGAGCGGCCTCCTCTGGGCGTACCCTGCCTGGACTGCCGATCCGTGCGCCCCTTCCCGTCTTTGGGAAGGGCTCGGGACTTGGTGCCCGCTGCACGGCAGGTGGCTGGAAGTGGCCAGGGATTTCCCGGCCGGGGCTAAGCGTGCTGGGCGTGGCGCAAGGCGGATAAGTGGTGGCTCGTGTCAGGAAAAGCTGGTCGGTGAGCCTCGAGTGAAATGTTGACATGAAAGGGAACCAAAGTTTAGTCGGGACCCCTGCCCTCCCCTCCACGCTCCCAGGGTGGGAAGGGGCTATCAGCTGGACTGCAGGATTCTGTCTTCCGAGTGAAGTCAGGGCTGCAGGGCGTGGCAGCAGGGAGCAATAACACAGCTTTTCTAACCAGCGGGGAGCCAAATCTGGGGGGAGGGGCCAGCCCGTTTGGGGCGGGGCCTGTGTCAGGCTTAGCCCAGGTGCCCGCCCACCTGACGGCAGCCGGACCTGCAGAAAACCCAGTGCCAGCCAAGTTCAGAGCAGGTGGAGTGTGAGCCCCGCGCCTTCTGCACCGCACCCCGATTCCTCGCCGGGTCCTGCGCAGCGCGGCTCAGAGCAAATCGGTTATCACCATGGCATTCGCAAGTTGGTGGTACAAGACGGTAAATAGAAGCGATCGTTCCTGGGCAGGATCGGGAAGGGAATGTGTTCTCTTTCCCTTTCTGGGCGTGCGGACGAGGTATTGTTCGTCCGGGGTTTGGCGGGAAGAGGTGGCGACCGGGCTCGACCTCCTCTCAGATCTTCAGTTTAGGCTCCGGGAGAGGCCGAGACTCACCCTGCAGTGGTATGTGGGAGCGCGCCCGGGCGTGCGAGTCTGTGGGAGCTGAAGCACCAGGCTCAGCTCGCACTCAGAAGTTTAATGAAACAGGAATTATGCTGGAGGAATTCCGCCCCAGGACGCGGATTCTTGGATGAACTCGGACTCAGCTCTTGAGAGCTGATACCTGTGTTTGTTTTTTAATCCATGAGTAAAGCTTAAAACTTTAGAGGAATGGTCTTTGTCGTGCATTCTCCAATGCAAAGGAAGCGAGGCAGCTGGGATGGGGGCAAGGAGAAAACCCAAAATTCCAAGGAGCAGAAGCAACTGAGTGAGGTTAAGACCCTTGTGTATGTGGGGTGGGGGGCGGAGGAGGCGGGTAGCACTGCTCTATTATTACTGTGCTTTGGACGAGGGACAAAGATGTTCCATTTGTTTAGTGCTTTGAATACCAGGCCAACTAACTAGGTGTGATATCCAGTCAAGCTGGCACTTGTGTAGGAACCAGAAAGCAGGATTTAACAAGTGATTGCTCCCCACTCCACCCCTCAAGACACAAACGTTTTGTTAACCAAGAGAATGAAAATGTTTACATCTAATCGATTTGTGGAGGATTAAAAAAAATTAGTAAAGTACACCACTCTCTACCAGCATGTGCTATGGAAAAAAGCAATGATGTTGTAATCACACCTCCATTAGAGAGAACTCTTATGTTGGAATTACTAAACTGGCATTTATCAGCAATGACCATTTTCTGAGCATCTACTATGTGCCAGGCAAAGTGCCAGCCTCCAAGTATTCAAGTACACAGTGGAGAACAAGACGATGAGTCAACCTTTTTGAACCTGTTTCCATACCTATAAAATGAGTCTTGTAAGGGACTCACTGGAGTCGTGAGTCAAAATACCGTACCTGCACAACTTTAATCTTGGGAACTCCAGTTTCTCTTGAGATACTTCTTCATAAATGTTTCCCATTATGTATTGTGGGCCTTTAAAATGTAGCATCTTATGAATATGTTAAAAGCAAAAGTTTGCTTTCAGTCACTATTGTTCTGAGGTTCTTATCAAAGTGCATCACATGCATTATCTGCAAATATGGATCAGTGGTTCGGAGTTGATATCAGAATTCTTCCAAATCCATGATTCTCTAAAGGAAGTTATGTGGGAATATTTGGGTGAACGTAGTTTAAATCTGTGCTTTTAACTGTTACTTTTAGGAGTAGTGTGACATTTTTGCTAAAACCTCTCTTAGAATTCGATTTTGGAACTATTGTATTATAGAAATTCAATTATAGTATTATAGAAATTTCCATAGTACTATAGAAATTTTGGAAGTATAGTATTATAGAAATTGTTTCCTAGTAGGAACCTCCTAAAATCAGCAATATGCCTGTGGCCAAACTTTGACTTTTCCTAAACTAGTGCTGTCCCATAGAAATACAGTGAGCCACATACGTAATCTTAAATTTTCTAACAGGCACCTAAAAGCAAAATAAATGGATAAAATTAATACTAATAATATATTTAATTTAACCCACTATATCTCAAACATTATTTCAACATGTAATCAGTGTGCAGAGCATTTATTTTATATCTTCTTTCTCATTAATTTGTCAAAATCCAGTTCACATTTGCCACGTCTCAAGCGCTCCACAGGCATGAGTGACTAGTGGCTACAGATTTGGACAGCCCAGCTTGGGTTCCCGACCAGTTTTGTGTGGTGGCTGTGTGGGGCTGGGGGTGGGGGATCACGGACCATCTTGAAAATTAAATGAAAGTTAAGGACCATTTTTCCACAACAAAACACACACGCACATGCACATACACACAAAAGGCCACCAATAAATCCCCTAAAGGGCCGTGGAACCAAATTATAATGTATATACATACACGATCTATATACATATATACCTATATTTATATATAATACATGCATGTGATATATATATTATATATATCATGCTTTGGGTAAATCCTATAATTAAAATGCCTTTAATGGAACCTTTTAAATATTTTTTAAACTTTTTTATTGTTGTTCAGTTACAGTCGTCCTCATTTTTCCCCTATTACTCTCTCCCCTGCCCATACCCCCCTCACATTCTGTCCTCCCCCACAACACAAACACACACACACACATACACATATTCACTCCTTCCTCCCACCCCCGGTGGGACCTTTTAAATATTGAAAAAACAGTTGTGAATGACCTAACTATAAAAGTCTAGGTGGAATAAAATAAACTAATTAAAAGATATATCTGTGATGTGTTTGGTTAAGGGAATGCCTCAAATAAAGCCAGTTGGTGAAACTTTACAGTGTATGTTTCCGCATCAGTATCATTGACCTGAATATAAAAAGTTAGAGTTGATGAACATCGTAATGATGAAAAGAAAATTTTGTTTTCAGCAGTAATCACATTCCTGAGGCCTAAGTGGACTCCATTAGGCCATGTTAATTAAAGGTGTTCCTTAGCCTAATTAGACCCAGGGGCCGGGTAGCAGTATGATCAAGGAGCCCAGTCATGTGGGAGGCACCTCCCTGCAGCCAGCCTGGGAAGAGTGTCTGTCACTAACCACTGTGGCTGGACAGGCCACATGGCTGCAGTGATGTTGAGGAGTAGGAACGCAAATTACAGTGTCTGCCAGAAGGGCACAGGCCCTAAGGTGTTGAGAGACGCAGGTCCGACACTTCAGTCTTCAGGTTGGCAATTTCTGAGTTACTTGGCTTCCCATTGCAGATAAGGCTTTTAAACTGAGAGTGACATCTGATGATAGTATTCTTTAATCAGTTTTGACACTTCCCAGAAAGTTAATTATATTCTACTAGTGCTTTTTGAAGAATGATACAGCTTTCTGGGATGGAAATGGTGGGTGGTCATTTGGGATTCTGAGGTGAAGGGGTGGATAATTAGTTCTGAGTAGGTTGTCTCAGTGGAATACAAGACTTCTCCAAGCAGCCCATTTTTATTCTATTTTTTTGAGGTCTTTTTCTGTTGTAGTAAAATACACATAACATAGAATTATCACCTTAACTATTTTTTAAGTGTAAAGTTCAGTGGAATTAAGTACATTCATATTCTTATGAAACCATCACCA
The DNA here is from genome assembly GCA_028533065.1 of Trachops cirrhosus. Lineage (NCBI taxonomy): Eukaryota > Metazoa > Chordata > Mammalia > Chiroptera > Phyllostomidae > Trachops > Trachops cirrhosus. The sequence goes on along the minus strand of CM052540.1, from coordinate 134,656,710 downwards.
CTATCTCCAGAACTCTTTACATCTTGAAAAATCGATACTTTATATCCATTCAACATACATCCCCATTTGTTTTACATATATACATTCAAATACATACCATTGTATTCAAGTATCTGTATTCTTTACCATTTTCCTTTTTTCATTCTATTTTAAGAAATTTAGCACGAGATCTGCCCTCTTGACAAACTGTTAGGCGTGCAGTGTGTTGTTGTGACTCCAGGTTCCTTGTTTGCCGCAGGTCCCCGTAGCCCCTTCATGTCGCTCGACTGAAATTTTGTGCCGTTTGATGATTAACTTCTCGTTTCTCTCTCTGCTGCGTCCCTGGAAACCCCAGTTCTGTTTCTATGGTTTTGACTACTCTTGGAATCTTGTACGAGTGGAATCAAACAGTATTTGCCTTTTTGTGACTGGCTTATTTTACTTAGCATAATGTCCTCAAGATTCATCAGTTAGAGCATATATTAGAATTTTCTTCCCTTTTTAAGGCTGAATAATATTCCATTGTGCATATGTATATGGCATTTTGTTTATCCATTCATCCGAGAACGGACACTTAGGTTGCTTCCATTTTAGCTATTTTTGAGGAACCACCTTACTGTTTTCCAAAGTGGCTGTACCCTTTTAACATTCCCACCAGTAGTACACTGGGGTTCCAACTTACTCACATGCTCACCGATACTTGGCCCACTGCCTTCCGACCTTTAAGGTTTCCGATGAGAAACCTGCAATCTTATTGCTGCTTTCAAGATTATTTCTTTGTCTTTTTCTTTCTACAGTTTGATTATAATGTGGATTTGAGTTCATGCTACTTGAAGTTTGTTGAGCTTCTTGTTTATATTCATATTTTTCATCACATGGGAAGTTTTAGGCCATTATTTATTTTTTTTAATCTTCACCCAAGGATATGTTTATTGCTGTTAGAAAGGAAGGGCAGGGGGAGAGAGGGAGAGAGAGAGAAAGAAAAAGAAAGAGAGAAGCATCCATCATTTGCCTTCTGTACACACCCTGACCAGGGATGGAGCCCGCATCCTAGGTATGGACCCTGACTGGGGATCGAACCCACAATGTTTTGGTGTATGGAATGATGCTCCAACCAACTGAGCCACCCTGCCAGGGCAGGCCATTATTTCTTTAAATAATCTACTGCCTCTTTTTCTCTCCTCTCCTTCTGGGACTTCCACAAAGAGTCCTTAGGCTCTGTTCACTTTTCTTTAATCATTGTTCTTTCTGTTCCTCAGACTCAGTAATTTCAATTGTCCTATCTTCAGGTTATTATATTTCTTCTGCCTGCTCAAATCTGCCTTTGAAAACCCCTGTAGTGAATTTTTCATTTTAGTTATTGTATTTCTGTGCTCTAGAACTTTTTTGCTTTCTTTTAATCTTTTTATTGATATTGCCATTTTATATAACATTTTCTTGACTTTCTCTACTCACTGATTTTTAAAAAATAAATAGATTATACCTCTCACACTAGTTTTCTCCATGAATGTGGTGGGGTTTTCAGTATTAAAACCAAGTAGTATGACTAGGATAATGCCTTTGGGTGACTAGGCATTATCTTGAGATAGAAGACTCTAAATTTTTCGAAGATTTTTATCCCAGTTGAGAATGATATAATGAACTCCTCATGCACCTAATGGTAATTAGGTACATGATTACCTAATTATCTGTGGCTTCAGTAATTATCAACATTTTCACATTATGCCAGTCTCGTTTTATTTACCCAACCCTTAGCCCCACCAACACACACACACGCGTGCGTGCACCCCACACCCTTCCAAAGTATTTTAAAACATGGGAATTGCACATTTAAATGTCATCCCTGTGGCCAACTCAGGGTAGGTTGTTTGGAAAATGGATTCTCTATTCCCTGTGTACTTCATTTCCTTAGATATAACATGGAAATGTGGCACCAATACACAGCCATGAGACAGACAAAGTAATAAACTGGTAAGTCCATCAGTTTATCAGTCCATCTGATAAGATGGACCTAGTTCTTTGGTACTTATAAAAAGTAAGAAACAAAATTTCTGCTCTAATATTTATAGCCTTAGAAAAATGAAACCTTTTAAACTTCTGCTTACATCTCATATTCATTTTACTGACTCATAATTCACCACAGTCAGATTGGTGCCAGACAGAAAGAAGGGAGTGGAATAACTTTTATTGTATTCTTAAACCAGGCAATGGGCCAGGCTCCTCATTTACAGCTTCCTTCATAAATATGCCAGCCCCTAGAGGTAGGTACCATTAGCTCCATTTTATAAGGAAGAAAAAACACACACAGAAAAGTTAAATTATTTGCCCAAGGTCACAGCCTTTCAGATCCATGCTGTTTCTGTCCTAGAGTTTGTCAGGAAATGGAATGCAGGGAATAGGTTGCCCAGGTTATAGAAGAGGCTAGCAAGCCACCTGGGGTGGGTGAGGCAACCCAGAGATTAGAAATTGCAGGAAGCCGCCACCATTCCTAGGCTGAAAAACAGAGGGAGGAGTTGAATCACCCTGCAGAAGCTGGAATCGCCCTTGGCCTGTCCTTCTGGAGATCCTCCTGCAGAGGCTCCCACAGGCAGAGAGGCAGGGGAGAGACACCACCTACCCATCACCTCCAGTCTCCTTCCAGTGCCTCTCACTGGCCGAGCCCAGCCTGGGGCCATTAATCCAGAGAGCCAGCAAACACCCTGCTGCACCACCAGGGCAGACTCAGGGCACAGAGTCCACGGGAGGTGACAGGCCCAGGTCTGCTCTAGGGAGGCTGTGTTAAAGCCAAAGCAGCTTTACATCTTGGTCCTGCTTGTTTGCTGAACAATCTTGTTTTAGCAAGCAAAATACATACAAGAATAGAGTTTACGGGGTTTGGCAGGACATACCAGTTTGCACATTGTCTCTTAATTTTTCAAGCTATTTTCCCCCAGCTTTTTCTTCTTTTATTTAGTTTATTGACTTGAATAAAGCAAAGGTGCTTCACAGGGAACATTTAGAGGTTTGTGGAAATGTAGTCATTTAATCAAGATTTGTCACAGCCCCACCACAGGACTAGAAAAAAAGGGTGTCATTTACCACGTGATTAGGAAGGCAAAATATCAGTTATGAAGTAATCAGTCAGCCAGAGAGCCTACAATAAAGTGCTAATTTGTTTGCTTTACTGAGAAAATAGAGACCTAGGTGCAGATATGAAGGCATGGTGAGCCATGTGTAGGGCAAGGCTCAGGATCAGTCAGGAAGCGCTGGTGTGGCACAGGGCCCTGTGCTCCTTCGTGGGTGCTCAGAGCTCACTCAGCAGGCCCAGAGCTGCCCACTCGCCTGCCCAACCCCACGAGTTCCCCTTGGAGGACAACTCAGAGGGGTGATCTGAGGAGCAGAAACCTCCATATCCTGTCATGGCAGTGATTTCCAATCCTAGCTGCATATTAGGATCAGTTGGGGAATTTTAGAAAAATGCATCCTTGGCCAGGCCCTACCCTAAACAAACTCACTCCAAATCCCTGGGCTCTAGCTTGAGCGTTTCCACATGTGCCCCAGGTACTTGTTGCCCTTCCAGAAGGACAGGACCCCCTGCTGACCAAAGGCGGTCTGATTCTTAGGGGGGCCCACAACAAGCCTTTCCCCGTAGGTGCAATGGTGGTGCTCCGGAGAGCTGAGCTCTGTGACCTGGGAAAGTTCAGAGGGCACCAAGATAACTTTTTATTGCATCGTGGTTTTGGAACAGTGGTGGCTGGACATGCAAATACTGATTTCGATGGCCTTGTCTTCAAGTCGAAGAAAGAAAATTGTCAAGTTGTTTTCAAATAACCTTTGCTGGTTTTTAAAACATGTTTTTTTCCATATAATTCACAAATTATAAATTCACATATAATTTAATATCTTTAATATATTCACAGGCTGCAAGCATCACCTCAATTTAATTTTAGAATGTTTATGCCACCCCCAAAAAAGAAACTATGTATTTTTTTTTAATAAAGCAAAGACATTTCAGAAGCATGCTAGTATTGGGTCCTCTTTCACAGCTGGCTTTGGACTTGGAAAAGCTCATTTGTTTCCTCCTTTCTTCTTCATGTGTAGAAGTCTGTTGATTTTAACTTATTCTGTGCAAGGTCTACACTGTCTGTGCAGGTATCAGGGTGCATCTGGGTAACAACTGGGAGGGACCCAAATCCTGGACCCTTCTGTCCTAGCTGGGTAAGTACACAGGCTCCAGGCCTTACTGCTCGTGGCTCTTTTTGACTTCCTGACAGATTTAGGTTTGCCACCTTAGGATATTTTAGCATATAAATGATATCCTAGAATGAGGACAAAAACAGCTGTATTGCTAAATACGTGGTGATGTCAGGGGCTGGAAATAGTTTGGAAGATTATTCCTTTTTTAAAAAAAGATTTTATTTATTTTTATTTTTTTAACATTTTTAACTGTTGTTCAAGTACAGTTTTCTGCCTTTTCCCCACACCCTTCCCCACCACTCCAGACCTCCCCACCTCCTTCCCCTGTTTCCACCCCCCCACCCCAGTTTTTGGCCATGTGTCCTAATTGTTCCTGTAAACTCTTCACCCTTTCCCCCTGAAATTCCCTCCCCTCTTCCCTCTGGTCACTGTCGCCTGTTCTCAATTTCAATGTCTCTGGTTATATTTTGCTTGCTTGTTTGTTTTGTTGATTAGGTTCCAGTTAAAGGTGAGATCATGTGGTATTTGTCCCTTACCACCTAGCTTATTTCACTTAGCATAATGCTCTCCAGTTCCATCCATGCTGTCACAAAGGGTAGGAGCGCCTTCTTTCTTTCTGCTCCATAGAATTCCATTGTGTAAATGTACCGTAGTTTTTTGATCCATTCATTTACTGATGGGCACTTAGGTTGCTTCTAGCACTTGGCTATTGTAAGTTGTGCTGCTATGAACATTAGGGTGCATAGGTTCTTTTGGATTGGTGTTTCAAGGTTCTTAGGATATAATCCAAGCAGTGGAATTACCAGGTCAAAAAACAGTTCCATTTTTAGCTTTCTGAGGAAATTCCATACTATTTTCTATAGTGGTTGCACCAGTCTGCAATCCCACCAACAGTGCACTAGGGTTCCTTTTTCTCCACGACCTCTCCAACACTTGTTTGTTGCTTTGTTTATGATGGCCATTCTGACCAGTGTGAAGTGGTATCTCATTGTGGTTTTCATTTGCATCTCTCTGATGACTAGTGATACTGAGCATCTTTTCATATGTCTCTGGACCCTCTGTTTGTCCTCCTTGGAGAAGTGTCTGTTCAAATCCTTTGCCCATTTTTTAATTGGGTTGCTTGTCTTCTGAGAGTGGAGTTGTGTGAGTTCTTTATATGTTTTGGAGATCAAACCCTTGTCTGAGGTATCATTGGCAAATATGTTTTCCCATATGTTTTGTTCTCTTTTCATTTTAATGCTGTTTTCTTTAGCAGGGCAGAAGCTTTTTATTTTGATGAGATCCCATTTGTTTATTATTTCCTTTATGTCCTTTGCTCTAGGGGACATATCAGTGAAAATATTGCTGTGTGGAATATCTGAGATTTTCCTACCTATGTTCTCCTCTAGGACTTTTATGGTGTCACGACTTATATTTAAATCTTTTATCCATCTTGAATTTATTTTTCCATATGGTGTAAGTTGTTGCTCAAGTTTTATTTTTTTGCAAGTAGCTGTCTAGCTCTCCCAGCACCATTTGTTGAAGAGGCTATTTTTGCTCAATTTTATGTTGCTGCCCCCTTTGTCAAATATTAATCAACTGTAGAGACTTGGGTTTATTTCTGGGCTCTCTGTTCTGTTCCATTGGTCTATTTGTCTGTTTTTATGCCAGTACCAGGTTGTTTTGATTACAGTGGCCTTATAAATACTTTGATATCAGGTATTGTGATCCCTCCTACTTTGCTCTTCTTTCTCAGAATTGCTGCAGCTATTCAAGGTTATTTATGGTTCCATATAAATTTTTGAAGTGTTTGTTCTATATCTGTGAAATATGTCATTGGTACTTTAATAGGTGTTGCATTGAATCTATAAATTGCTTTGAGTAGTATGGGCATTTTGATGATGTTAATTCTTTGGATCCATGAACATGGTATATGTTTCCATTTGTTTGTGTCTTCCTTATTTTCTTTCTTCAGTGTTATGTAGTTTTCTGAGTACAGATCTTTACCTCCTTGGTTAGGTTTATTTCTAGGTTTTTTTTTTCCTGGTTTCAGTTTCTGATATTTCATTGTTGGTATACAAAAATGCCTTTTATTTCTGAATATTGACTTTGTATCCCACTGTTTTGTCAAATTCACTTATTAGGTTGAGTAGTTTTTTGGCCGAGTCTATAGGATTTTCTATGTACACTATCATGTCATCTGCAAACAATGACAGTTTTGTTTCCTCTTTTCCAATTAGGATGCCTTTTCTTTCCTTTTCTTGTCTGATTGCTGTGGCTGGGACTTCCAATACAGTAATCCCTCACCTATCATGGAATTTACATTCCAGAGACCCCAGCGATAGGTGAAAATCCACAAAGTAGCAGCGTTATACTTATTATTTATATATATTTTAAGGCTTTATAAACCATTCACTGCACTCCTATAAACCTTTCCCACTCTCTTATTAACCTTTCCCACATTCTTATAAACACTTGATATGCTCTTAAACACTTTCTATACTCTTAAACCTACGTAATTTTAACAACATATAAAATTCTATATGGGTACTCACCAGTGAAGTATACAGTTGATATATCATGATATACAGTTGATATATACTTCAATCATGAAGTATACAGTTGATATATACTTCAACCATGAAGTATATCATGGTTGATATAGCGAGGGACAGCTGTACTATGTTGGATAGAAGTGGTGAAAGTGGATGATCTTGTCTTGTTTCTGATCTTAGTGTGAAAGTTTTTTGTTTTTGCACATTGAGTATGATGTTGGCTGTAGGTCTGTCATTATGGCCTTTATTATGTTGAGGAATGTTCCTTCTATTCCCACTTTGCTAAGTGTTTTTATCATAAATGGGTGCTGTACCTTATCAAATACTTTTTCTGCATCTATTATGTGATTATGTGATTTTTGTCTTTGCTTTTGTTTATGTGATGTATTACGTTTATTGATTTGTGAACATTATACCATCCTTGCATCCCTGGAATGAATCCCACTTGGTCAAGGTGTATAATCTTTCTAAAGTATTGCTGGATTCAGTTTGCTAATATTTTGTTGAGGATTTTAGCATCTATGTTCATCAGTGATATTAGCCTGAAGTTTTCTGTCTTTGCTGTATCTTTATCTGGTTTTGAGATTAGAATGATGCTGGCTTCATAAGAAGAGTTTGGGAGTCTCCCATCTTCTTGGATTTTTTGGAGTAGTCAGTGATAGGGGTTAGCGCTTTCTTAAATGCTTTGTAGAAATCTCCTGTGAAACATCTGGTCCAAGGCTATTGTGTATCGGGAATTATTTGATTACCACTTCAATTTCATCAGCTGTTGTTGGTCTCTTCAGGCTTTCTGCTTCTTCTTCACTGAGTTTTGGAAGATTACATTTTTCTCGAAATTTGTCCATTTCACCTAGGTTTTCTATTTATTTATTTTTAGAGAGGGGAAGGGAAGGAGAAAGAGAGGTAGAAAAACACTGATGTGTGAGAGCATCATTAGGTGGTTGCCTCTCACATGTGCCCCAACCCCAAATGGGGATGGAGCCCACAACCCAGGCGTGTGCCCTGACCAGGAATCAAACCAGTGACTTTTTGCTTTGCCGGATGATGTCCAACCAACTGAGCTACACTGGCCAGGGTAAAAAATTATTCCTTTTTGAGGGAGGAATGGAAAGCCCTTTACCTGACTGTTTCCCTGCCTCTGAACTCCTGCCACACATCCTGTCTCTGTCCTTTATCTGAGCTTCACGTCTTCTGTGGCCTGTGATCCCAGTGAGAATTTCCTGGCTTTAGGGCTGTCCTCCTGTCTGTGGCTTGGTCTGTAGCTGCTAATACAGGATTACACTTACAGGTATTGTATGTCTGGTCATTTTACAAAACAAACATGTTTAGAATAGAAAGGTTTTTGTCTTGCTTTTGTTGCCTTTTTTTTTTTGGTGGTTGCTTTCACTTTAGAACATTGGATTGAGACTTTCTTGATGTGAATCTCAAGATCTCAGGCAGTTTTTAACAAGTTCCAGCCTAGCCCACTCTGTGGCGATAGACTGCAATCCTGATATGTGGTGTGACAGGAAGATCTCACCTTTCAGATCCCTTATTTCTTTATCCATAGAACAAGGTGACAGTGTGTGCCCCTGGAGTTGCTGCGGGCATGAAGGTGACCACATGGGGAGATGCCTAGCACCCATCCTAGCACAGAGCAGATGCTTAGGACATGTTAGTTGCTTTTTCCTTCTGTGGAAGACTCCTTGGATTTATCAGGTTTGTGGTTCGGGTCTCTTTCCTGACCTATCGGTCCTTTTCTTCTTGTGCTTCTCACCTCTCCCCACCTCATCAGCCTCACAGAGCAGTAGACAAGTTTTTTCTGTTTGCTTTTACAAAGTCTTAGTGTAGGTTCCTAAGCTGGATCAAATTTGACATCTATCTTCCCCAAATATTTCATTTCATCACCTCACTTACGTCAAAAGTACTCAATTATTCCATGAGTTAAAACATCAGGCACTTTGAACATCTCTCAGTGAAAAGATATAACTAATTTTACACCATTAATATAGTGCTCAGGATTGAATAAGTCCCAGGAAACAGTTGGGGTAGTGGTTCATTTATAAAATTGCTATTCACTGGAAACTGAATGGCATTAGTAATTCTTGTTAATTCTCTTCGAGTGACTATGATGTTATATGGGAAAACGTCCTCGATTTAAAGAGACACTTGGTGAAATATCTAGGGGTAAGTTTTCAGAATATTTCCAATTCACTTTCAAATGCAGGTGCGTATGCAAACGTAGATAGATCTGTGCATCTGCTATAATGTATGGAAGTAGGGCACACTGTGGCAACAGTGTTATTAGTTGTTGAATCTAAGTGGTAGGGATATTGGCATTCAGTGTATTCATCTCTCAACTTTTGTATGTTAGAAAAATTTTATAATGAAAGCTGGGTTAAAAAATTAGGAAATGGAAAAGTGCAATCCATAGAGTTCCTAAAAAATTTTGCCACTTGTTTGTGTGATTTTTAGTTATTATACTTTGAGTATTACAAAAAAGCTTCCTATTGAGAGCAAATATTTATTTTGAAATGATAGAAGACCAATTCTTAACATACATGATTTTGATAAATTGTAATTGTGACTCAACATTTGAAAAAGAGTTCATACAGACACACACACAGGCGCACACACACACACACACACACCCCTTCCAAACTATTATTTGGAACCAACATAATTCTGAGGGATTGTGAGCATTTCAGTGGAAGCAAGTAACTGATATTGTGGGTTAAGCTGGAGGACTGCAATTTTGAAACATCATCAGGAAACAATTTTTAAAACATTTCTAAAGAAAAACAATCTGTATACCAATATTTTAGAGGGAAGAGGCTGTGCACTTACTGTAGGGTAATAAATCATAATATATATTTGCCACATGAGCAGAAAGCGAAGTGAGACTTCGTACCAGACAGGAGCCCAACTCCCTAAGTGTGTTCATTTATAAAGTGGAATGATAATAATGCCCCTTGGCAAGTAAATGGGGCACTCTAAATAGTATGCTTAGTAAAGCAGTGGGTATTGTATTACCACCTATATCTAAGCTGATGAAGATGTGGAATTGGAGAGTATAAATGAATGTGACACCATGGTTCTTAATGACCAGTGCTGGAAGAAGTCGGGTTGGGTAAATCTCTATCATTGCAGGTCTGTCCCTCTCAGATTCTATCTCCAAATGTTGACTACTAATTCTTCTGCCTAGTCTGGCCTTTAGGAATATTTTGCCCACCAATTATTCTACAACTTATCAATCCCTACCTTGCTCTGCTACATATGTGGCCTTTTAAGTGGTTCTTTTTTGTTTTCCCCCGAGATTCGTTCACTACTCAGTACTGATTGCTCTCAACTGCGGACAAACCCTTGACTGGGACTTGTAGGTAAAATAAGCCCTGCAGAGGGCTTCATTCACCAAGCTATTGCAGCAGTCGGCCAATTCATGACAGTCTTTCATTTGAGAAGGAACTTTCTATTCACGAAAGTGATTTCTTCCTAGTTTTTCATACAAGAAAACTATTGAAAGATTTCAGCCACGTGTCTGGCATTCCTTGGCCTTTTTTTTTTAACTAAAATATCTGTTGATATGATTAAAGGGACTATTATTCCATTTAGCATGACATAGTGACAAACACCAGATTTTTTTCACACACCAGATTTTAATTCAGAAAACTTGCTTTGTAAAATTTTCCCAGTTACTAGGTTTAAGTCCTTGTGAAAAGTACACCAAATGACTCTTATTCTTTTTTTGTCCACAAAATAACATTAAATTTTTTTATTGTCAAATAAGAATGTTTATGAAAGTGCCTTGTAAATAATAGTGGTATAAATTATTACTATTATTGCCAGTCCTCTTAATTTGAATAATTTCAGTTACCTACGTATCCAGGTTATGATTCTGCCCTAGGGAATGTAATGGAATTGTATATTTTGGTTTATCTGAAGGTGATTGAGATTGAACCAAATAATGAACTTTTATTTTTTATATTTAGGCTTCCTTTACCCACTGTTTTGCATATCTCACAATGTGCAAAAAAAAGAAATAATTCTTCATACCCTCTTTTCAGGAACCTACAAGTTTTTTTCTTCACTTTTCAAAAAAAAAATTCAGTAAACTCCATGGCTTATTTTTCCTTACCATCAAAACAAATGAGCATATAAGCCACTTGAGGCTTTTATGAACCACATACAAATACTTGCATTCATCCCCAATGTCCTAGTGAGAAAGGTACTTCTGTTTCTGGACATCATGACATTCTAAACCCATAGTAAGTGGAAGTTGCAGGTATGTTCTTTCCACTCAGGGTTTATCTTTCTGCATTGGTGAATATTTAGAAGAACTGTAGGGAATTCCCAAGAACCATCAGAAGCGATGGTTGGAAGCTGTGGTCCTCTCTCTTGTCCATGCTGAACTGAGGCTTAAGTATGGCTTTACTCTCAGCATGGTCCACAGACATCTCATCTCTATAAGGAACCAGGCGTTTCCCATGTTGGCAATAAGGGCTTTAAATTTCCATGAGGCATTTTGTCAGAGATGAGATGCCACTTTGGCATCACAACCAGATCTGTGTCTGGTTAATTACAGACTGACTGACTTCAGACATCCAAATGCATGTCTGTAGTTTCCCTTGATTTTTGAAAGCCACCCACATCAGTGGGCGTAGAATTACCAACATTCTCAGGAGGAAGATTAAAGGGGTCCTTGTCCGTAGCGGTCTGTATATTTAGCCATTTGGGATTGAAGTCATTATTATTGTATATCACCTCCTTCTATTAAATACGATCTCTCTTTTTTTTTAATAGCATGCCAATGAAAAAAACAGTGGATCTCCTTCCAGGTCAGGAGAAAAGAAAGGAGAAGATCAGGTAATTTACACAATACTGGATTTTTATTTTCTCTTGCTTTTAAATTGTAAATTCTGATTTGAAACAAAATAATTAGTGGCAAAGAGCTCCTAGAGTATTGGCAAATTTAGTTTTAACTAAGATTCGACTCAAGAGTGTAAGTGGAAATCATTAAAAAATAAAAATTAAAGTGCTCCTGGAAAAACCACTTTAAACAATAGAACTCAGGATATTTTTCCTGTAGGAATTGGTGAATCTTAAATGTTTTGTGAGCATGGAAGATTGAAAAGGGAAAACCAAATACTGCTGTGGAAAAAGAAATCTTTTTATTTTATTTTATTTTTGAATTATAGCTTACTGTCAATATTATTTTGTATTAATTTCAGGTATACAGTATAGTGGTTAGACAATCATATACTTTACAAAGTGACCCCTCCCAATATTTCAAGTGCCCACCTGGCACCATACATAATTATTAAAGTATTATTGGCTATATTCCCTATACTGTATTTTACATCCCCATGACTATTTTGTGACTGCCAATTTGTACGTCTTAGTCCCTTCACCTTTTTTGCCCATCCCTTCATCCCCCACCCATCTGGCAACCATCAAAATGTTCTCTGTATCTATAGGTTTGTTTCTATTTTGTTTGTTTGCTTGTATTGTTTTTAGATTCCACATGAGGAAATCTATTTCATTAGACTGCACCTTGAAAGGAAGACAGCGAGGTCCTAGATTAACCAGTCATTCAAGTTCCTAAACAAAAGGAAGAGAGAAAGAACTATTTTTTATTTGCACTGATTCTGTGGAAATACTAGTAAAACCCAGTCTCCCCACTTTGAGATGGTTTCTGTGAGCCTGTGATTTCTCCTGTCACTGAATGATGCCCCACTGTGAGCACCGTCAAGACTGGCCTGTTTCTCCGTGGAGGGGTCATGTGAGAGTGCTGTCCTTCAAAAGGGCACCGGACTTGCCTCCCCTTTGCTGCTTTTTGCCTTTTAAATCGCAATAGACATGTTTTTCTTCATTCAGTAGAAATTACATCACTTCCAACTTGCAAAACAGTCAGGTCCTTAAAGGGACATGGAAATTTAGAAAGCATAAAGTGATCATTTTATTTTTCTCCATTTTATCAATGCGTTTACAGAAAGTTAGCTCCTCTTTCTGCTTCTTTTCTGCAGTTTTGAAATATTCAATGTGTTTCAATATATTCAATATATAAGGAAGACATAATGGCTAGAAACTGCAGGAATTCTGCACTAAGGTTTATTCCTCTGCTTTCTACTACTGTTTCCAGTAGTAGAAATACTCATGTGGATATAATGTAGATTATTTCTTACCAAGAAAATGTGTAATGAACTTTTTTGTACCTAGGGAAGGTAAACATTTATTGAAAAAGTAGAAGTAAACTTTCATTCAGATTTTATCCTGTTTCTTGGTTATATTATTAAAAAAATAAGTTTCCACATGAAAAAACACATTTTTCCTTTTTTAAAATTTTTTAAAAGATTTTATTTATTTATTTTTAGAGAGGGGAAGAGAGGGAGAAAGAGCGGAGAGAAACATCAATGTGTGGTTGCCTCTTGTGCGCCCTCTACTGGGTACCTGTCCTGCAACCCAGGCATGTACCCTGACTGGGAATTGAACCAGTAACCCTTAGGTTCACAGGCCTTTTCTCAATCCACTGAGCCATACCAGCCAGGGCACATTTTTCCTTTTTATAAGCATGAAACTCTATATAATATCATTCAGTTCCCTTATCAACCCTACTCTTAAAATATATTTTCTCTCAAATAATTTCCTGTTTGAAAACAGTAGTGTTTCTTTGTGGTCCAAATCAGGAAATGATATTTTTTAGATGCAATTCTCTATTAATATTAACTAAGGTTCAACTATTTGCACTAAAAAGGAAATCTTTTCAAATATGGTCAAGTGGATAGTAGGCTACTTTTTACAGGCTCATTCTCACCAGTTAGGTTATTGTGTGGAAACGTAAGTATTACGTCAGGAGTGAATAGGCGTTGTAGGTCTAGGCAACAACTGCTAGCACAGCGTTGGGCCTTCTTTGTTGTACTGTCTGGACTATAAAAGTAGCTTACTTCCATTTTGTAAAGGGCTTGGCAAAACTGATAGGGAGCCCTGTTGCCGCACGCAGCCAGGGGAGGGCTCCGGATTTCTGTGTCAGCGGAGGCAGGCTGTACTTTCAGTTTGAAACCGAAAGGCTGAATGAACTTCTACCTCAGAAACAGAACAAGGAATTTTCCTTCTCTTTATTAGCAATTCAAGCAGTTCCAACATGGTTTAATAACACTTTTGATAACTTCAGATTTACAGCTCTTGTACTTGTGCCCGAGCCTGGATATATCGGTCTGCTGTGCTGTGGCCCAGCCAACAGAAGCAAAGAGGGGACAGAGGCTCTTCCCGGCTCCCATGGTGTAAATCACAGAATACATAGAAATTCATATATTCTGAGCTGAAGATTGTTTATCATCTCACCAAAATTCTGCCCATGTCTATTTGAGAGAGTGGGCAGACCTGTGGGTGGGATGATTTGGTAGTCAAGGTATGTTTCCAATATGGACTGTCTCCATGCAGTCTCTAATTCTTTATGTAATGTGTAAATAAGTCATTAAGGAGGTATCGTGGCCCTGGAGACAGTTCAAGGAAATCATCCTGCACTAGGCATTATTTTAGCCTTTGTGTTCACAACTATGAAACCCTGTGTAATCTGGAATTGTTACCTGCCCTACCTACCACTGTGGTTGCTTATCATCTTCTTTTCTTCTCAAGATTACCAATGAAAGATTTCCTGAAACTGATTCTTTCTCTCCAATATTGTTCTTACCTCCTGCTCTGTTGAACAAGAGAAGCTTGTTTTGGGTTTTGGTAATCCATTTTCAAACTAGCATTTACCTGGAAAGGTTAAGTAGTGCATTGTCCTCAACATATGCAAACATACTGGTTGGGCTTCCAAGGTAAGACCCAGGTTTTTGAAACAAAGTTTGAAAATTTGCTTTCTGTGCTCAGGGGTACTTATTGGTGCTTCTTTCTCCTCCCTTTATTACTTTGCTGAATTTCATTTGGAGGTGCAAGAAAAGGGGGACACAGGAGGACTTTGGGAATTTATAACCAGGAGAAAGAACAGTAGGTTTGAGTGAGAACCACTGTTATATTGTTGTATGCACAGACATACAACAATATGCAGCTGTGTGAATTTCAGACTCTTTCTCTTCTGCTATCATAAACAGTTCTTATTGTTGGAGTATGTCCCCTAGACAGCCGCTAAGTAATCCTAAAGTGTCTGTGTCAATTTTAATGGAATCTGGCAACTAAAATAACATTGATCATGTTGCATTTGCAGTACCAATGCTTGAGATTGGAGTAAAGTAACCTACTTATAACTACTGCTATGAGAATGTATTTGTCTGTTTATACAATCATTATGAATTTGTTAAGTCCTTCTCAGATATAGAGATTATAAGTCCTTACAAAAATTGTAAGGACTAACAAACCAAAGATAAATTGACTAGAGAGCAGGAAAAAGAAAAATGAAAACATTTAACATCAGCACCTTTAAATGCAGTGGAACAGGAAGTCTTTCTAAACCTTCAATCAAATCTATTTAAAGTATTTGACTAATACATGTGGTCACCCTGGGGGAGTGCAAGCATTTTAGCAACATACTTCAGTGAAGTCCTAGGGAATAGAATTTAAAGTATAAGGCAGGTACCATCTCACTGAGCCAATTTTAAGAACTCAAATTTAATAACAGGTACATTTTTATGGGTAAAGAAATGGAGGTTTAAATAGAAGAGAAACTATGCCTCAAAGGGAAAAGCATTTAATAGACTTTCTTTACCATAAGAGCATTGGTGGTATCCTTTCCCTCACTGTTTACTTTTCCTTCTAAAATGCATAATTTAAGTATTGAATGACTCCCATTTTTTTCTCTTAATGGAATTAGTCTTTTTTTAAATCACAAAAGTAGTATATACTTGTGGGGAAAAAAAGGAATTACCCAGAATCTTACCACTTACTTATATCCACTGCTACAAAATTTTGTGTGTAGTCTCAAATTAGTGGGATCATACTGTGTGTTCATGCTTATGACATCTACTGATGTTAGCAACTTTTTAGTGACCATTCAGGTAAAACTATCATTGAAGAAAATTTAGAAAGTCCTGAAGGCTTTATAGAAAAATATCATCCTGAATTCTAGCACCTAGACAGAGCGCCACTACTTCCATGTTGGTATATTGCCCTACATCCTTTTTGAATGTGTACATATTATGTTTAAGCTGAGATAACAAAGCAACATCATTCATAGGGCCTGGACTGAAAGTGATAAACAATGTGCTTTGTGATAGATTAACCTTTTCCAATTAAACAAGGAGGCATTGTGTGTGGCTTTTAAATATGTATAAAGCCATTATCCAAGTACCTTCTACTTAATATGGCATTTAACCTGGCCATTATTTTGTGTTGTGATTTTGAGGACAGCAAACACACTTCTTCTTTAAGAAGTCTTCTGGGACACTACCCACAAGCACGTGATTTCGCTGCTGTTAGCAAATTCTGGAAGAGCACTTCAGTATACATTGTTTTACGGCATTATTATTAACTATAGGAATTGGTAGTGGCTGCACAAGCTGATGTCCCAGTGCCCAGAAAGAGGCAAAGCTGAAGGGGTGCACAGAGGGCAGGCCTGCCAGGCTTACCTGGAGACCCAGACTCCATCCAGCAGCCAGTCCAGAATCCAACTCGGTGTCTGATTTGGGAGGTTTAACTGACAAAGGGAAAGTCCAAAACTCTTTTGGACTGCTGTTTCCCTGGTTTTTGGGGAGGGGGTTTTGTTGTTATTCTAAATTTTGATGTACTTTCCCACCTACTAAAATATGTTTTAGGGTAATTTTTCCAGGGAGGGAGGACAATGGTGACTTTCTGAGTCTGCATGGGTCCAAGAATGGTTTTCTGCTTACTTTGCATAAAAATAAGTAGAAAATTGTATAACATTCTTGGATAATAGTTCTATTCCCTCAAAAATTCTGTACCTTTTGCTCCATGATTTTCTAGGTTTTTTGTGCTATAGAGAAAATATCTGGGGAAGTCTAATTTTAATTTATTTTTAGAAAGCTTGTTTGTCCTGCCTTGGTGCATACAAGGTCTGTCCAGAAGGTGTGTAGCCATGTAAAATGAAAAAGAGACATTTACTGAAGAAGATACAAGATACAAGAAACACTGTACATAGGATAATGACACCTCAGTCCCCTTCAAAGTAGGTACCTTGGGACCTCACACAGTTCTTCCAATTGCCATCAGCTGCCCCGTCATATTTTCCTGAATCCCATCAGTGGTCTGAAATCTCTTCCTTTTCAAAGGTGATTTTAGTTTTGGGAAAAGCCAGAAGTCGCAGGACACAAAATCTGGGCTGAAGTGGGGATAAGTCACCTAGGTGATCTGATGTTCTGCCAAAAAATTCTGCACAAGACATGATGCATGAGCAAGTGCATTGTCCTGATAAAGCTGCCAATCACCAGTTGCCCATTGTTGCAGCCTTCTGAATCATTAGAATAGTTTCCATGGAAGAATGTTCAAACTTAGTGCAAAATTTGATGCAGATTCTTTGCTCTACTCGCTCAGTCATTTTGAATGGGATGGCCACACAGTACACATGCTCACTCAACAGCATCTACCACCCCCATTGACTAGTACAGTGAAATTGTCATTGTTCATGTGTGCACATTCCAGTCCACTCTCCTTGGCTGCCAGTTAACATCAATGTCTCGCAAACTGTTCTCATTATATTAACAATGGCTGGACTTTTTCCAGACATGCAGTCTAAATGGGAGCAATAATGATGATTATCATGGTCTTAGTCTGTGTGGTGACCTGGCAACAATAGCCGTTTAGGAAACATTTACCAGACATTAGCATAGATTGGAGGTGAACGAAGACTAAAACAGGGAGAAAAATTAAAAACATTGAACAATAAAATGAGGCACAACTGGTACCCATAGGGACAAGATGGAGGTGAAGGCTGTCACATTCAAAATGGCATTACATGAGATAGCACAGTGATTCTCAAATTTTAACATGCCCAAGAATCACCTAGAAATAATATGAAAAATTCAGAGTCCTGGGCCCAGTTCCCATTGATCCTGACTTAGCAGATCAAAGGTAAGATCAATGAATCAATATTTTTACCAGTTACCAGATGATTCTTGCGTCAGTGGTCTTCTGAGCCCATTTTGAGTTTAACTGAGATAATTCTTATAGAGTGCATAGCACAGGGCTTGACACATATTACCATTTTTTTCTGGTTTCTTGTTTTCTTTTCCCTTTTTAAGACAACCTCCTTCCCGAGCCCTTCGGTCAGCTCTTCTCTGCCATGTTTTGGGGGCAGCATGGCTCTGAAGCACAGTAAGAGTGCCACCCTTTCAAAGAGTCATTGGACCACGTGGGAGGGAGCCGGTTCCAACTCCATTTCTTCCCTGTTCTCCTGGAACCCGTCTCTTCAGCTGTTCCCCCTTTCCTTTTACTCTTTATTTAATGACTCCTCTTCAGCCTTCGTATTAGTTCAGTCTTCCTCATCCTAAACAGTTTTAAAAATAATTGCCTTTGAAACTGCATAAGCTCCCATCCCAGCTTCCTTTCTAATCCTCACTGCCACAATTCTTGGTTGAAATTATTGAAGAAAAAAGTAGAGAAAGAAGAAAGAAACCAAAAGCCAGTGTTAGTAAATGCCTGCATGTAGGAGGTAAGAAGGAGAAATCAGTGAACAAGTAAAAGGTAGGGGAAGCTGGATGTTGCAGTGCCTTCGATGGGAAGGCTGGAGGGAGGGTTTAGGCTGATAATCCCCTCTTGCATTTCCAGACTGGTGGGGGCTGAGGAAAATCCCTGAATTGGAGATTGGAATATTATAGGTCCCCTGTGGAGCCATTTCTGTTACGACTGAGAGGGTGCTGAGTAAGTGGAGCTTCTGCACAGAGGACTCTTCTCTTTTGATGTCCTATATAGATTTGTGCAGTGAACATCAGGTGAAGCAAAAAAAAGGTTGGAATCAGTGTTTATACAAAAAGAGATAAGTGTGCCAAGATGCATCACGTGTTACGGATTTCTTGAAATGTTTCCCAGTTGTTTACAGATTCATTTATTATGGAACAGTAGCAAATAACAGTAGCAAATAAGAAAGACCTTATTTGGAGAGAACTTACAAGTGAATTCTAAACATATGTTTAGCTCAATCCTTAGGGCTCTAGACTTTCTGGTTGGTTATTCACGTTTTGCAGATCAAATCTCTGATTCCTAAGTGGTCTAATTCGAGCTCAAGGAGCAGAAGTTTTGGACTTCAGTGCGTTCCAAAAATATATTATACTGAAATCTGCAAATGCAGTTTTGAAGAAAAACATTTCTCTTATAGCAAATTGAAAGCTAAAATGATAGCATAGTCACATTTCAATTTTGGTTTCACTTAACATTTGGATAAAAATTGCTTCTCTGAATATAATTTTGTTATTTATTTTTTTCTGCTTCCTTTCTTAAAACACTGAGTTAGATTCCATAAAATCTGAAACCACACATCCATTTCACTGAATATTGAAAGCTGAACGGAAAGCTGAATGACTAATGGATTTTTAAAATAACACATTTAAAAAGTAATGAAGGTTCTCACTACCAGCTACACAGATGAGAGCTACTCAGCTACATTGCTGAAACACTTGTCAGATAGGAGACAGTGTTATCCGTCTGCCTGAGTGCTAAACAGGAGTGTGGGGGCCACCCAGTGGTGAAAAGGAGGAAATTCCTGACTGTGGCGCCGTGTTAAAAAACTGGTCATAGAACAGTGCCTGCCTCAGCCGTGGTAATAGACTGCTGATTTTGTTTTTCTGAATTAACATATGTCAGAGGTGTGTGTGTATTTTAAGAAAGAACCTTGGTTTTGACTTCTCATTTAAAATTTCTTTAAATATTTGAAAATTTGCAAATTACAAGATTGAAATATTGGAAATATGATTAAACTTTTCCTTTAATAAAAGCAAATGATAGTTAGAAATGTGACTGAGAGTCATGCATAAAAACATAAGTTAAGTCATTTTGACCCAGAAATTCTAATTCTAGGAATTTGTTCCAAGTACGTAATCAGAGGTGCACTTGATGGCTGTGTACAAGTGTATTTGCCATAGCTTTATTTATCACAGTAACGAGCCAGGGGGAAATGATTGCACAGCAGGAAGGCATCCGTGAAGTTACAGCGAAGCCTTAGTGACTGAGTTGCCTTTAACTCTGTGCTGTGAAAACATTTAATGAAAGAGGAAAATGTTCATGTTAGAAAAAGAAAGATTTACAATTCCATTTACATAGCACTGAAAACATTGTGCATATTTTTGTATTTGCATAAAAATAGAAAAATAACTGAAAGTAGCTGTCTTGCACGGCAGGATTTTGAGTGATTTACATTTTCTCCTTTCTATTTTTCTTGTTATTCTAAATGTATTTTTTAATTGGAGGAAAAAGAACAATAAACAGCATGGATAATAAATAAATTATTTATTTATTCATAGTGAATATTTATTCAGAGTGTTTCAACAATGATCAGAACTACATCTATGCCTTTGTCTGCTTAGACCTTAAAAGAGAGAAGTGCTTTATATTTGAGGCTTTTTCCCAGGGAACCCATAAGAGAGAATTCCAGAGCAAGGCCGCTTCTGTGTGCGTGTGTGTGTGCATACACAGAATAAGGATTTAAGTACTAAGGCCGCACAAAGGGCAAGGATGGATTCTTAAATATTTTTAGTGCATGGTCCCTTTGGCATCTGATGAAAACTGATATCTTTTCCTCTGGAAAGTACACATATATGTGAATACCAAAAAAATACTCCCTAAACGTGACCCCTATTTAAAGAGGTTTAACGGTACATTTCCACCCTGAAGGGGCAATCTTATCCAGTAGAGATGTTTGGGAGGCACTATGTAATAATATTTCCCCAGTTGGCTTGTTGTTCATGTCTGAAATTCCACCATTAACAACTTCTTAAGCTTTGAGTTGAAACATTACTTTCCTCTTTTTACTTTCCTCTTTTTAAAAACTGTCGGCATTCCTAGGAGGAGTAATAGTATATTAATAATTAACACCTTAGTGAGAAGTAGTTTGACAAGAGGGGAGGAGAATTACGTAAATCCTATTTTCTATAGATTTGGTAAAGGTAGTTGAGAACTAGAGATTAAGGCTAGCTAACACATATGTAGATATTACATACACACTTTACAACTGCATTTTTCTGCAGAAGAAATTGGGGCATAACTTGATTAAGTAACCTGTTTGAGGACAGTTATTTGGTAGAGGTGCCCAGATCGGACTCACTTTACAGAGTCTGTGCTTTAGCGAGTATCAGATACTCTTTACAGAGTTATCTATTTTAAGAATTCTACCGAAGGCCAACTCCATAGATTTTTTTACTGCTCTTGTCAATTTTTGTAACTCCCGTCCTTAACTCTTTTTTCCTTGTACTGTGCCTTGTTTTCATTCAAAAGATCACAAAGCAAAATTAAGTCATTCCAATTCCCAGGAATCTGCAATGTAAGAAAGTGTAAAGACAGATGTTCCCTCTCCTAGATGGGACATGCGGTGCAGGGAGAAGCTCAGTCACAGCAGACACCGAGGCAAGAGAAGGATAGCGTTCTCCTGACTGCTAGTCCGTGCAGCCATCCCCAAACTGGAGAGCCTGGAGTGGGCTTGGAGGTGATGAATGGGGATTGAGTAATCAGGAAAAAAAACAAAAACTATTCACTGAAGTGTGGCTACCATAGTGTGAGTCATGTGGGACTTCTGATTTCATAGGTTTCTGCGCAATCTTATGAGTTCTTAACTTATTATAACTTATTGATCAGTGTGTCCTGGAGGCCAGCAGATCCTATCTATTGCATTGCATTTGTAATAGCACACATTTATACTTCTCTTGGTAATAAAAGCAGTTTGTACTTATTTGTAGGCTGTTTATAACCATGGTGTAAAGGAACAAGTGTAAATGAGAGCCACAGATCTATAATTGCTAGTATTGGGAAATCTACTTACCCTTTTGAAAAACCATCTATTTCTAGGTACTGTTTTCCAGTAAAACATGTGTTTTCATGTGAAAATAAAATACTTGTCATTTTATAGGGTGACTATTAAGTAATGGAACTGATTTGTTAACAAATATGTGAAAACATATATTTTAATGAGTTTTTATCCTGAAATCTACTACATTTCATCAAACCTAAGATACCACTGATCTAAAAATGCACTGATCAGAAAATGCTAAGAAAGCAAACAAAAACTATCAATGTCTGACCAAAGCTTTCTTATACTGATTTTAAGATGCATCTGTATGAAAGAGGAGTGAAAGAAGAAAGTGACTTTAAGTCAATGAAATATGAAATTCATTAGTAACTTGAAATTTTATATAGTTATGGTATTGTCCCTTGTTCAAATAATTTTGAAACTAATTCTACTTTCACATTCAGAACACAAGAGTTTCATCTTGCCCTTAATATTTTTTCACTAAAATCAGTATTACCTAGTTTAATACCCTTCCCATCTTTGCCAGATATGAATCTGATTAACTTTTGGTAGTTTCAAACTGCGATTTCCATTTGCAGGATAAAGATTTGTTTTGCCTATAAGGATAATCAAATGCTATGTTGTAGTTTCTGAAGACAGTTAAACAAATGTTTTCAAAAATATCTTGAGCAATTATTTGAGCATGCCAATTGCCAAGTTGAGCCCTTGAGGCTTTCAATTACTCATTTAATGCAGAAGCTTTTGTGTACTCATGTGCTCAAAAATTTTGCCACACATAACATCTGATTTGTTATGTACTGATCACTGACAGCTAGAGAACCCTCTGGCCTGCTTTCTCATGAGAGCTCCCTAGGGAACATTGGCTCCCAGCATTTTGGGGTGGAGAAGACAATCTTTGGATTGGAGGTTGCAGGAACTCTGACCAAGTTCATTGCAGGAAGAGGTACCATGTCTTAGCTGGTGCAGAAGGAGCTCTAGCCCCACAGTTGGCTATTTATTTCATCATCACGGGAAGTCTTTGAGGGACTGGGGTCTGAAAACTAACTTGCTCTTCTCTTCAGAGCCAGACCCTCACTCTTCCTTGGGGTTTGTTGGGCTTCTTGGATTGGTGGGTTTATAGTTTTCATCAGATTTGGGAATGTTTTGACCATTATTTCTTCAAATAATTTGTTTCCTCATCTCTCTCCTCTTCTTTGGAGGCTGCAGTTATATGTGTATTAGCTGCTGGACGTGATCCCTCAGCTCAGCTCAGTGGTGCTCAGGTCCCTACCCTCCAGTCCTTTACTCTGGTTTCGTCCGGGTAGTTTCTAATGCCCCGTCCCCAAGTTCATGGATCTTTTCTTTTCCAGTGTCTTACAAGTTCTTTATCCCAGTCCAGTTTTCATCTCAGACCTTGTATTTACTTCATCCTTAAGTTTGATTTGGGTGTGTGTTTTTTAAATTTTTATTTTTTTAAGATTTTATTTATTTGTTTTAATTTTTTTCTCTTTTTTTAAAATTGTTGTTCAAGTATGGTTGTCTCCATTTCCCCCCACCACTCCTACCCACCCCTAGGTGTGTGTTTTTTAAAAGTATCTTCTATGTCTCTCTTTTATATTCTTTAAAAAAGCTTTTTACTTTGAAATATAGATTCCCAGAACATTGTGAAGATAATATGGAGAGGTCCCATTTACCCTCCATCCAGTTTCCCCACTGGTCATAACTAATGTAGTTATAACACAATATCAAAAATAAGAAATTGACATTGGTACAAAATGTGTGTGTCAGTTCTCCGCTGTTTTATTACATGTGCAGATTTGTGTGGGCAGCACTGCAATCAAGATAACATTGTGTCTTCCTGCATATGGAAAATAAAGTAGTATTTCCCTGCTTCTGTGCATGCCTTGTAATTTTTTATTAAATGCCAAGCAGATGTGAATTTCATCTTACTGGGTGCTTCTTTGTTGTTGCCTCAAGTTTTCTTGAGCTCTGTTCCAGGATACAGTTAGGTTACCTGAAAACAGTTTGATCCTTTGGAGTTTACTTTTAAGCTTTGGTTGCCTGGAGCAGAGCAGCCTTTAGAGGAGGACTGCTTGTCCTTCTGCATATCCCACCCAGTGATTCGGACTGCTGGGAACGCCTCCCGTTCCTGGCCTGTGGGAGCAGCCCCAGTGGTTATACCTCTGCTCCTTCTGGGTTTCCTTCCCCACATGTGGGGTTTCCTCCTGGGTGGGCAGGCACGCACAGTTCTCTGCAGCGCTCTCTGCAGCTCTCCTCCATGGTGCCCTCCCTGGGAGCCCCCAGAGCCCCCTTGGCTTGCAGAACTCCCATCTCCACCCCCTCAACCCAGAGAGACCAATAACTTCTGTCTTGGTTCCTCCTCCCGCGACCTGATCTGGTAGCCTGGAAACTCCAGGCAGTGGGCAGTGGGCTGTGACAATCTCAGGGCCCCCTCGCTGGTTTCTTTTTTTTTTTTTTAATTTTTTTATTTTAGTTTATTCAATACAGTTTCTACCCTTTATTCCCATTCCAGCCCACCCACCCATTCCTCCCCTCCTCCCTCCCCTTTCCAACCCCCCTAGTTTTGTCCATGTGTCCTCTATATTTGTTCCTGTAAACCCTT